>CM070685.1:2050000-2650000 GCA_036346265.1 Melocanna baccifera | reverse complement strand
GAAGAAGCTAGCGGTCAAGCGGCATATGTGGATTCTGAAGAAGCTAGCGGTCCAGCGGCCCACTAGCAGGCTAGGGCTGTAAAAAAAGCTCGAGGCTCGCGAACTGCTCAAGCTTACCTCGTTCTAAACTCGATTCGAACTTGGCTCGGACTTCAACCGAGCTGAATTCGAGCTTCATCTCAAGCTCGCGAGCTTTACCGAGTCGAGCTCGAATAGCTCACGAGCTTAAGATATTTTTACTCCTCCCCCAAATCCCTGCAATCCTGCACTCCCTCCCGCCTCTCTCTCGAATCCCGCCCCCACCCGCACTCCCTCCTGCCTCTCTCTCTCGAATCCCGCCCCCACCCCGCGCTCTCTCTCTCTCTCTGATTCCCGAAATCACCCCCCACCCGCCTCGGCCCGCCCGCCCCCCAGTCCCACCCCGCGCCCGCCCCAAATCCCTCGCCACCCCTCGCCCCTTCGCCGCCCCCCGTCCGGCCGTCCTCCTCCTCGCCCCTCCTCGCCGCCCCTCCTCTCCCCCGCTGCCGCCCCTCCTCTCCCCCACCCGTCTCCTTCCTCTCCCCCACCGCCGCCCCGCCCCCCCTCCTCCCCCTCCTCCTCTCTCCTCCCGCCGCCCCCGCCTCCCCACCGCCACCCTCCTCGGCTCCTCGCCCCCGTCCCCCTCCCCTCGGCCCTCCCGCCGCCTCTCGCCTCCCACCGCCCTCCTCGCCGGATCTGGGCTGGATCCGGATCTCCCACCGGACCGGCCGCCGCCGCGCTCGCCTCTTCCCGCCCGAGGCCACCTCCACGCCCGGCCGCCTGATGTCGCCACCGCTCGGCGCCCCTTCTCGACCCAGATCCGGCCAGATCTCCCCACCACCGGCGCCCCTCCTCACCGGCCCGCCCCCAGCAGGTACGCCTGCACCGAGCCTACACGAGCCTACATGAGCCGTCCGAGCCGAGCTCGAGCCCGGCTTGAAGCTCGACGGCAATTTCAAGCTCGCTCGAACTCGACTCGAGTTTCTACCGAGCCCGAGCCGAGCCAGGGCAAGCTCGCTCGAGCTCGGCTCGTTTACAGCCCTATAGCAGGCAACGAAATTAAGGAATAGATTCGTTCGGTTGCTCATGGAATTAGTATCAAATTGAAATGTAAGACAACTTCATCGGCCGAAAAAAGATTTGCATTGCAAGAGGAAGATTAGAGACTAGAGAGCCAACTGGCCGGCCAAATCAAATCGATAAGCCAGGGCAGGGAGGCAGCCACGGAATGGATATGCTGCACGTAGCCGTGGGCGGGCACACGCTGGCCGTGGTTGAGCGCGACGACACGCACGACCTGGCCACGGGGTGCGCGCTCACCGGCTCCTGGCTCTGGGACTCCTCCCTCGTCCTCGCCTCCGCCCAACTCCAGCTCCAGCTCCGAGGCGCCACCGTCTGCGTGCTCACGGACGTGCAGCCGCTCCTGCCCGACCTCAGGGCCAACGCGGAGGCCAACGGGCTCACCGTCGCGCAGGCGGACGTGCGAGAGCTCCGCTGGGGGGACCAGCCCGAACCCGAGCTCCAGGAGGACGTGGGGCTCATGTCGGACGTGTTCTACGACCCGGAGGACATGCCGGCGATGGCGGCCACGCTGCGGGGTGTGTGGCGGGACGGGGAAGGCGGCACTGTGGGGTGGGCGGGGAGCGAGGTGCGCGACGGCGTGCAGGACCGCATGGACGTGCTGCGGGAGAAAGGCTTCGAGGTGGCCGAGGTCGACAGGGTCACCAGGTCGGTGCTGAGCGACCCGGCGCAGACCGCCGCTTTCGCCGTCTATCGCGTCGAACGCCGGCAACCACAGGGGGGTTGACTTCACATTACGCCGAGCTTCTAACCGAACGACCATCACCTGTGACCTTTCCTACCATCACCTGTGACCTTTCCTTTTTCGCAAGTCACTTCCCACTTCCTTCGGAACTGCAAATTCAGCTCGGTTCCGTCCAACTATTGTACGACATATAAATGGATTTGCGATGTAGATCAATCCGCACGGAATCAAGGATAAAATGCATGCATGAAAAACAATATACCGTAGAAAACTACAGTTCTATACATTGACAAGCATTTTGCAGCAAGAGAATTTACAGTTGCAAAGGATTGCTACAACATGATGTTTCTTGATGTGCTAGCTTTCACTCTTTCTATTTCATCACAACAAAATTCTCAATTCTCGTGTCTAAAGGGACCAAGGTAAAAAAGAACTACAGTAGCATTTTCCCAATCCTTATGAGACCAGGCCAGAGTTGTATTTGTCTAACCAACCCAAACCTCCAGATGAACACTCGATAACTAACCGATCCAATCTTCCAGATGTACACTCTAATAAAACCTTGTTGATTTCATGAGACTATAGCCCTAGAAAACGTGAAAAGCGATCTGCAAGGTTTGCAATAACAAACCCGGAAAATACCTGCAAAAGCACAAGCAGACAGGGTAAAACAAATGACAAATGCAAGCAAGAGTGATCTGGAACAGTAAGAGGTTCATAGAATAGAACATAAGGTTGCCACTAATTAGTCCAATTTTAAAAATAATAAAACAAGGTTTTGTATCACTTTTAGTGCAGCAAAAAATGGTTAGAATGATAGCTTTTTGACATAACCTCAAATAAACAATTCCTGAGCTGAAAGACATCGGTTACCTGGACAGAACCAAGGATGTAGACTGCTGAATAATGTCGACCATGGATGACCATATCAGCAACCATCGCTAGTGGAATTGTGAGAGACATGCCTAATGTGGCCACCAAGGGAGTAGTCCAAACAACAGAAAGAGCCCTGCCCAGAAGTTCCATTGTCACAACTACCACAATTATGCAATATTATATAAAAAAACATTAGCTTTCTTTTAGCGTGTACCAGAAGTAGTCGGATAGTACACTTCCAATAAGGCCATTTGCCAGCACCACTTCATCCACTTTAGCTGAGTGGGGCATTGTAAACTTTGGCTCAATGCCTAGCGCGGTTAATGGCCAGACTGAAATTAAAAAAACAGACAAACTTTAGCATATTTGCGTATTTAGACCAAAGATCCAACCATAAAATACATGAATGGTTTATGTGGTTGAACCAAACTACAAAAGAACCTGAACCCAAGAGGCTATGCCCGACCAATTAGACTAGAACACCAAATAAAATGCATTAGTGGCATGCACAATGTTGCATAGAGAATATTTTGGATCATGAATAACAGCTATGGGCCCTGTAGCTTTAGATGAGATTCCCATGCAATGCCATATGTCCATAGCAGTTTCCATTTTATCAATGCTATTCATATCAATTGCTATTTGAAATTTGAATGTTCTAGTTGAATCAATTTAGAAAAGTTAACAAGGAAAATCTCACCAAGCCACCAGAGAAGAAAAAGACTGAAAAGCCCGAGATAACCAAACAATTTTTGGACATCAACCCTTTCCCCTTCCTCTCCAGCAAACTTTTTGAGAAGCACTGAAATGATGTTGAAAGTTGAAACGATTAACCATTGAATTGGGAAAGATCAACTACAATTAAAACAGAGAAGTAAAACAACCAACCAGTAAATAGACCATATGACATAGCTGACAAAAGACCAAACAAATCACCCATAAGAGTCCTCTGCGTGGCCCTGCATTTGTAAAGTTTATAAAACAGAGGCAAATTTTATGGTTAACAAAGTGATAAGTTCTATCTCACTGATTTGAAACATGATCATCAATTTAATGCAATATGCCACATACAATTGGAATACACAATTTTTGTTATATTCTGTTTTATAAGAGAAGGCAAGTCGACTGCAGCTAACCAACTTACTACAAAGCATGCAAGCAAATCCAAGGGCTTGATAAGCACAGTAAATTAAGCGTGAACAATATAATGGTCATGAGGAACCAATGCACAGCTGAGAAGCTTAATTTTCAGGGTAAAATTCACTCACCCGGAATTGCTTACTTCTGATTCATCCGATGCCCAAGTCTGGCCCATAGTTGTCATTACCACACCAGCCATGCTAACAAAAACAGCAGTTACTTTTGCAGCATTTATGGAATCTTGCCCAAGGAGCACACCAATGAAAAGAGTAAAGAGTCCTGAAGTTGAGGATAATACAGTAGTACTGGCAACACTGGTTCTTGCAAGCGCTGCATTTGATAAGTACTGCATCCATTAAGCATAAGAGAAAATGAGTAATCTTTACCAATCAAAGTACTCTTTGTATGGTTGAAAACAAACGATCCCATGAATTATAAAGAACATGCAAATAATTGGAAAGTTACCTCAGTCACAAACCATATGGGACAAAGATACAATCCATACATTGCAATCTCCTTAGTGGAAAGCTCCTGCTCCTTCAGAGCGTCATCATCGCATTCATTGATTCCACAAATAAGTGGTTTTGTCTCTTCTAGCACAGGAAGATCCACATCAGTATACTTTATCACTACGGTTTTCTGTGATTCCATTTCCAACATCTTCTGCAATTCACCATTCTTCAGAGGGGCACTACCGCCGAAGGAAGATTTGGTTATGACTTTTGAAGCTCTACTGCTTCCAGAGCTCCTCCTCAACAAATTGCATATAAAATCCTTCAGAAATGACAAAGGTATATAAACGACCATAAGGGAGGCCCCCAAGTAAGTAATTGCAAATGGTTGCTTGTAGTTGGTGAATATCCCCTGCACACAGAAATTTAGTTCAGATGATAAAATAAAGATTCAATTCATTTCACAACATCAAATCTATTGAAACTCTAAGAAACAAAAGCATACTTTTAACAGTAAAAAGCATACATTTCATGGTGAACAACTAGGATAAACGTAATGTTCTCGAGTTAAATGCAACAAATCCCCTGTTGCTTTTGATACTATAATGTTAAAACCTGAACAATTGGAAAAGCAAAAGCGTACGGATTGCCAAAACTAAAGTAAGGCTCCCATCTAATATGTAATCATGCATTCTAGGTGAGCAAGAAGCCAAGAATATCACAACCACCTCCGATCAGGCCAATCGAGCAAATTAGGATTTGACATAAGTTACATGAGGAAAGCATGCTAAAGACAGCAATTGATGACAGATGCACACCTATAGAGCATTTACAGCAATTTTTTACAGAATTCCATATGCACACGCAATGCAAAAAAAAAAAAAAAGAAGAAGAAGAAGACGACGACGAACACACACATATGAAAATTTATACCCAGAGGAAAGAATACCAAGAAAGTAAGGAAAAATAATTGAAGAAATAAAAAAATCAACATGCAGCCCCGGTCAGATTCTATATGCTGCCTTAACATTCCCCTAAAGAAATTTCAATTGCAGGCAAGCTTGCGCGTAACATTAAACAATTCAGATGCAGAACAATGTCCCAAAGAGGCCTAACCAAATTATCAAATTAATCTTCTGATAACCAAACATGCACCCCAAGGCAAGATCTAGGAATCCAATAAACAAGTAAACAAAAGGAACACCCGAGCATGTAAAGAAAAAAATCGCTGTACCTGCGTGACCTCCGCGGAGATGACCCATATGAGCACCACGGCCACAATCAGGACCAGCCCAGCTCGGTACTTCAGATTGGAACCCATATCACCGCAATTCTACCTCTACCTCTGATCTTTTCCGATTTCCTCCCTTTTGCTGCAGTGCGCGAGGAGGCAGGCAATTTAACCGCGGCTATCTCACCTGCCCGGCTGCCCGAGAGGCCACACACATGCTTGCGGTGAACTCGGTGGTGGGTGAGCTCCGCGGCGCCCCTCGCCTCATCGTCCGGCCCTCTTCCCTCCTCACAAAAAGAGAGAGGGGAGGAGGAGAACAGTTTTGGGGGAGGTGGGTGGGGTAAAGCGGGCGTGACCCACCACTACCAGCGGAAGTCTAATATTTTGGTCTTAGCGAGGACGAGAAGACGCCGCTTGGGTGGATTCGGAGTCAAGCGACGGGAAGCGCAGCGAGCGCGGCACGGCGCGCATGGCGAGTTTTTGGGCCGGGAACTCGGAATCAGGTGGTCGGGGTGGCCGCGGGTGGTACTTGGCGCGGTTGCGCGGGGCGAGTTTTGGGTCGGAATCAGGTGGCCGGGTGGGGGTGGCGGATGGAGATTGGCGCTGTCGGTCGGGTCGCGGTGGGGGTCGCTGTCCAGGCGCAGGCGGAGGCGGAGGCGGACGCGGCTCGGCGTCGCTTTTCGGTGAATGCTCCCACCGTGGCGGTGGTGGGGTTGGGAGAGTTTTTTTGTCCTCGGCGTGCGTGATGGCGAGCGTCCCTTCCCTTGCGAGTTAGCGTGCCGTCCCAGCGCGTCCGATGGTGAACGCTGGGTCGGTTCTGTGCCGCGACTCGGGACAGTCGGTCGTGCGAAAATACGTGTTGGCGTACGGGGAAAAAAAGAGCGCGCAGCGTGCTACCGGGCGTACGTTGGTCACCTGCTGGTCCACTAGCAATCAATGACTGATCAGATTACTCTAGCCTGTCTGTTTTCCACGGTGAGACGGGGCGTTTAACAAGACGGTTTGCTTCCCACTCGGGTCTCCCAAGTACGTGGACACGAGAACAAGTGAACAGACGATATTTGGGCATGGGTTGTGTTGCCTTTCAATCGATGATGTTTGGAACGAGGGAAATAATCGAGGAAGAAAAACTTTTACATGGAGAAGTGTTGTATACGTCCTTGGCGTAAATGCGTGAGGGTTAGTGAGTTTAATTAGGAACCTTAACTTAAAAGGCTTGCAAAGATGATCAACATTTCGAGGAAAACTGACAGACAAACGTCCAGATTCTACTGGACTCTTACTCGCCAAGAAAAAGGAAAGAAACGAGTCTACCGAGCTCCGGTTAGTAACTTTTGTGTTGAGCTGTATTTATCTTCAATGCGTGAAGTTATGGAGAGAAAACTGAAAGCCTAGCTATGAAGTTTCGGAGCCTGGCCATTCCCTTTCCTTCGGTTCCCAGAAACAAAAGGGCATATTAATTTGCAACTTTGGTAATTTTCTCACCAATATAATAGCATTATTCACTCATGGACGTTTCTTTTCTATTGCAGCTCGAAACAGACGGGAAGAACACTACTTTCCTGCCTTTGCTTTCCTGCTTTGTAGCCAACTTGACAAATAGCTACCGCAAAACAAACGGATGGCCTACCATTGCTTGGGCAGAACAAACAAAACGCAAGAGAAGTAAAGAATTGCGCTGTTTTGGGTGGATATAGTTTGTCATCGTTATATATTTGATTTGGAGGGCTATGAAGTGTCCCTACAACATTAGTCATGTACTCATGTGCGCCATTGTAGTTGGAATGGGACGGTTTTCTTACCACTTTTTTACTAGACCATTCATGAAGCATTTGACAGCAGCAAGGCCTCTCCAATGTTGTCCAAATGGATACCCTCCTGCTGCACAGTTTGCTCCATAATAATTGAAAAACTATTCAGGTACGACGGACTTGTCAGCATATTAAATCAAGCTCCTGTGTCCCGTATCCAATCAAACATAAATAAGAAGATATGGAGTTATCTGGCAAAGTCCTTCTCCGATAATGATGCATAGGCTACTGCCTGATCCAAAGACATAAGAGAGAAGTTAATTCACTGAAATACTACCGTGCGAACGTTTCGGAGAGATGAACAATGCATCTCCTGAGCTACTACATGCATGTGCTATGATGCGACAGAAGAGAGCTGAGAGATCACTGCTTGCGTGCTCACAAGGAATGTACTACGCATATACAGTCAAGAATTTGCAGACATTATGCAGGAGTACGTTACTAAACGAACTGATCATCCAAGCAATTAACGAGGTCAGCGTGTGCACTCGTTCGATATAGTATTTACTTAATCTATCCGTGCCGGTTGGGGTGAGATTTGGCGAACACTTGATTTGGGAAGCAGAGCTCAGAAACCTACCAAGGCATAGCCAGAGCATGAACTGACAGGTTCGCCCCATATTTCAGTGCATAGTTGGTCCCGAAAGTACCAACAGCATGCTGGCCAGCGAAGCTTAGATGGAAAGCGGAATGAATAGCGTGAGCTGTCTGTTCCTTCCAGTGTCAGAAAAGGGTTGCCGTTTGATCATTTGCAGAATGCAGGGTACCTCACAGTTCGTGTACCGCGTGTCGGTCGGCAGAATGTGTAGCTCTAAGCTAAGGATGGTAAACCATCACGTAACAGAACCACGAGCAGCTTCTTCCAATTTACCCGTTCATTTTAGCTTTTTTTCACTATTCAGTAATTCATTTTTTTCTGATTTTTTTTAGATTTTTTAGGCTTTTTATATTTTCTTTTTTCGTATTCCTTTACATTGTCTGTGATGGACTAACATATTTTTTTTCTATTTTTTTATTTTTTAAATTTAATTATGCTCAATAAACTAACTTAATTACAGTAAAAAATCAACTACAATAAAATTTCAATCAGAAACTGTCTTAAAACGAACGCCCCTCAGTGAGTTGATGCGTGTCCGGTTTCATTTTGGCAAAACGTACGAGCTGCATGGCAGAAATCCGTGCCAGTGCTACCCAAGCAGCCAAGCTGCATGGGTCGGGTTCTTTCTGCCCGATGCAAATGCCGAAGCGTCTAACCTCTCATAGCAGCGAACCGCCCAGCCAGGCCACAAAAGTTAAATCAGATCTGACCTTGGAGCCTTTTCGTTTAGGTGGCACTTGTTTCTCTGTCAAGTGCAAAGTTGATCAGGAATTGTCATATATTCTTCTCTCTTCCAATTTCTTCACAAAACCACCTTGCTCTCCCTTCCGTACTGAAGCGGTGGCATTTTTTACAAACCTGCGTCATCAATGGCTATTTCGTTCAGAACTACATATTTGTTGGAATACGAGGTAAGTTATATTAAGTGCGAATTAAAATTTTTACCATATAAACTAAGAAGTCATACGAATAAAAAATTATAGATTGTTACCCCTAGACGCACGGTAAATAGAAAAAGAGTTAAAACAACTCGGTTCAACATAACATGCATCGATATAGTGAAAGTAATTGATCGTCCATAAACAGTAGTCAATCTTCATAGACCAACCGTCTCCTTATCATGATCATCCCAATCGGTACCGCAGCCACAGCAGCATCTATAACAAAGACCACATGTCCAGAGATAGAATGCTATGCACCGATGTGTTAGCACTAGCATGCGCAGCCGAGGGTTTCGAGAGGTGATAGGTAGGGTTTTGATTGATGTGTCTCAGGATTTTCTTTGATCCTCGATTTTCAATACCACCCTCAGCCCCACGCATCTCTTAATATATAGTCTCCGATCATATCCTTATCCAATACGATTAGTGATCGTATCCAATCCGGAGTCTCCGATGATATCTTTATTCAATATTAGTAGAGATGGTATCTCACTCGGAATTTATCATCCGGACTCTTATTGTTCTAACCCGTTAAGTATATGATCTTGTAAGTTCATATATACTTGGTTGTAACTCGAAAACACTTTTCCGATCACTAGTTGGCAGCTGTCCCTAGTAAGACATATCGACCCCTAAATATACACAAAGATTAATCTTGACGAATCTTATGCAATATGATCTACAACCAAATCTTAATCAATCATGATCAGCTCGTAACTCCTTACGACCAAATCATATACAGTCATGACCAGTTCCCAGACCAGTTCGTGATATGTTCGACCAGGTCTATAACGACCAGTTAGTATACTTATACTACCAGTTCACATCTAGTTGATATATCGATCTGTTTACGTATTCACTTTTTGCCTCACAATATCTGATCGAACTCTAGGTGAGAAATATATCATCCATAGACTATTCAATTATTTTCTTGATCTAATGATGGATAACTTTATATAGTCAACCGTGGTATAACCACGCACTTTATTTATCCGACCACATTGACAGACTCAGAGATATTTCTCCTGTTATGTAGGAGGGGCAAATCCTATATCCGACTAGTCACATTCCTCCTCATATTTCATAGTATACCCAAAACTACCTTTATAACTATCTAGTTACGGAGTAATATTTGGTAATACCTAAATACACTATTACACGTGTAAAAAACTATGTTGATCTTAGGTACAAAGGTTATACATCATTATTGTTTAAGACCAACTGATGACATGTAAAAACATAACAATCTCAACAACATCTCAAGGTGAATCAATCCAATACCATATTTTCTAATATGTATCTATATTATTGATTTAATATCTCTATATCAATGACAGGTAAAATGTGGTCATCAATCAATATATATGTTGGTTTATAAGTCACTAGTGTCCTAACCAATGACATCCGACTAAGATATTTCATAATGATATCATACAACAAATAAAGAGTTTCATCAAGTCACGTACTTACTAACCATTATAATAATTCATTTAAGTAACATAATAACATTTATTTAAAAAATTATAAACTTAGAAGTGGTACGGTCTTCTTATTGATTATCTATATGGTATATCACGAACAAAATTGCTATTATGTTTTTAGTCAATCTTGCAACTAGGGGTGCAAACGGATCGGATACGGACAGATACTGCTCATTCCGTATCTGTTTCCATATTTTTTGTCGGAGTCGGAATCAAACACAGATAGTGTCGGATACGAATACGAGTATGGATATTCTCGGTCACGAATATTTAGTCGGATAATGCGCGTAAACAAAAATCATATATATCGTATGTGTAAGGATGAATCACCATAGTACATATCTATAATGGAACTATATTAGTAGCTTAACAAGCAAATTTCACATGATGAAATGGACAAGTTAAGCAACCAGTAAATTCTAGTTAGCAAAGTAGCATGTAAATGATAGAGACTAGTTAAACAAATAATAGCTAACTAGCTACATGCTATCACATTATTTTGGTCATAGCAGATGATTAATGATGTATTTGAAGATAAGACCTTATCCATTGCATAGGTCTTGAAAATTTGAAATAAGCTTTCCAACGAGTACAAGAACACTCGAATCGGACTCCGCTTGTGAAAGTTATGGTCTTTTTAGTAAGTGCATGTTGGGCTGTCCCAAACCGAATCCGAATCCGAATTTAGTTCTGAGTTGAATCCGAATTTGAATCCGGTAACTATCTGAAAAAATATCCGGTAACTATCCGAAAAAATATCCAGATAGTTCCGTATCCGTCGGATAATGTTTGTTCCGAATCCGTTTCCGTATCTGGCAAAAAATATCCGAATCCGTATCCATATCCGGCAAAACATCCGGATATCCAAAAATTTGCTCCGAATTCTATCCGAATTAAAACGGACGGTCAAAAAATATCCGCTCCGTTTACACCCCTACTTGCAACGCGAAGTTCTATTCGAAGCTTCTGCTATCAGTTGCTACTAACGCTCGCCCACTTGCACTGCCTTAAGTGGTTCAGTGTCGTTGGGACAAGTTTGAGATTGTGCTCGTAAGAAGCCAAGCCCACGAGATATCAATAAGCTGGCTATGGTCTAGAATAGTGGCAGTCAGCCAGTCACCAAACGGATCCAGCTTCCTGCTAATCTTAGACTCCGCTCGTTTCGGTTTTTTTTCGGCTTCAGCTTCTAGCTTCTACTTTTTTTTTTCACTATTCAGTATTTTATTTTTTTTCTAAATTTTTTTAGATATTTTAGGCTTTTTTGTATTTTCTTTTTTTTTCTCATGTTCCTTTGTATTGTCCCTAATGGGTTAACATGTTTTTTTCTATTTTTTACATTTTTTTAAAATTAATTATGTCCAAAAAAACCAAATCAGCTACAGTAAAAAAATCAGCTACAGTAAAATTTCAGCCAAAAGTCAGAAATTATCGCTAAAACAAGCGCCCCCTTAGTCCATTTCAATGTCGTCAAGCTTCTCCATACAAACCAAAAATTGAACCGGTCATGTTCATGCAAGCTAGAACAGTTCAAAAAAAGAAAAATGATTGGCATGCCAGAAACAAATCGTGTCATTCATGTTGCATGCCCTGTTTACTGAACTGCGGTATGTACAGTCGACAGAAAACCAAGAGCAAAGAGTCAAAAGCAAAATTGCCAGAAACTATGCCATCTATATTTGTTAGCTCATTCACGAAGTACAGGCAGAATAAATAAAATCCTGGGAGAACGGTTACGGGAGACTATAGAACGATCGGCATCAGTAAGAGAACTCTACCGTTAGCAGAGATGGCATTCAATTACTGAAAGGAACGCATCAAAAATTAGGTTCCCTTTCGTCTCACTTCCGCTTCTTTCCTTGCTCAATCCAATCTTAAATACCAGCATGATTGGTACGAGCACCCTACCACCAACGGCATCAAATAATGAAGTGCTTTCAGTTTTATGAAAATCCCCAACAAGAAATCCATTAATCAGGATAATAAATTCAACACATAAATTCGACCATCTTCCTTTTGGGTGGCTGGCTGTTGCGAAAATTGCCAAAAACCCTCCTCCGATTGAATCTATAGGTCAATGAGAGTGCAAAACTTTGACCACAATCTGACTTGGTGGCTGTGCTGTGAAAACGGCATACATTTTTCTCTGGAAGAAACAATGTCGTATCTGATGAGGACTATATTTCCAGCCTTCCAGGTGGTGCAGAATAATGCCATCAATGTCTGTTCCAAATCAGACTGCAGCTGCTCTTTCACAAGCTTTGTAGTAAAGCGTCTTCTGCACATAGTAAAGCATGTAAGCCTGTGAAGTTCTGACAGTATGCTCCTCAACTCTGGTTACCCAGGCATCATCACATTTGTACCAGTGATTGTTTAACCTGAGATATGTCACATAGTGGCCAGCATCTAGTTTACCACTATGCGTGATCACCGCAAATATTTCAAATTCTGATGACAATTCAGAAACTGCATCTGAATCACTGGCTTCTGATGGAAATACACGGTTCCCATATCTACTTCTAAGAATAGAGGATGACAGGTAAGGGGCCATGTCAAGAGAAAAAGGAAACTGCAAAGAGTGATCAACTTTCCTTGACATCTTCTTAACTGATGAATGCTCAAATCTCTTAATGTGAAAGCAAGAAACTAATGGAAGCCTCCGAATGGACATTTGCTTCAGAGACTCTTGCCTCTCCTTGCAGCGTTCACAGAAGAACTTCTGCTCAGCATCAAGCCTCTCAGCCCTTGTAAACCGCTCCAAACATCTCATGAGTGTTGATACCTTGGAATTCATGCCAGCTAAGTTTCTCTCTCCGTTGCGCACATGCAGCTTTGGGTTTGCAACACCAAGAGAATTGTTATATCCAGCATCCAAGTCCAATGAGATGTCCATACAGGGTTCGAAAGTTGTGGATGTGAACCCACAATGTGTGCAGGTGACATCAGATCTCAAGCTACCAGAAAACACCCGGTGTGCAATGCAACAGTCTCCATGACCTATTATTGACAAAAATTACAAACCAAGGTTAGAACCAGAACATTAACAGAATATTTTTCTCAAGAAAAAACATAGTCCAACATATCAAAAACAAGACAAGTTATGCTCCATTGCCTGCAAAAACATTGGCTCGATTTGTTCCCCAATATCCAAACAGTACAGGAAGATTACTCTTTTTCCCTACTTTTCCTGTTTGCCTTTTTGGGTGGGGAGCCTGCTGTAGGGCTGTGATCCAAAGAAAAGTAGGACCGACAGGGAAAGACAGTAGTAAAGCATCCACAAATTCTACTAGGTAAGCACCGAGCTACTAATCAGTAGTAACAGATGGATCTGGATGCACTGTTCAATGTCTCAAAGGATGCTCCCAATTATCGCATTCACTGTATACACAATTTGTTATTATCTTAATTTGGCAAAAATATAGCTGAGAGTGCACCATCTCACAATATAGACAAAAAAACTGATCTTTAGCTGTTTAGTTCACACCTGAATTCAGTGCAATACATGCAAATGTCTTTAATTCAAATAGTAGCAAGAGAGAAGCTAGCTACCTTGGACATGTGATTTGTGTTGATCATCCTTTATATTTTCATGGATATGATCAAGGATGGAGATAAAAAATTCATGTGCATCCTGCTGCTCGTAGCTTGCAAGGTTTGATGCATGCTGCCACCAACTAACAAACCATAACAATAATAATCAGAAGAACATCAAGGACTTTCATTCACAAACCAGAAGAAACAAGTACAGCATATGTGCTGCGCAAGTCCGCGCTCATCAAACCATATGAGCAGCAAAAAAGACTTCACACAGTTTAAACTTTACAAGCATAAACTGCAGTTTGAAAATTATCACTTCAGCTTAGAACTGGTGTCTGGGTTGCACTATTCCCACTATGATGACTATAGGTTTTTAAATAACCATAGGGCACAGTACGCATATTGTGAGGAGTAAAGAGCATAGACAGTATGCCCCTAAGGAAAAGGAATATCTTTTGATAGGCCCTGCCGAAGTATCAGCAACACTAGCAATAACTTCAGTGCCTACGACAATGCTACATACTTGCAAATGCTCATGATACCTTCACATGCACCTGTCAAACAGGTGACTTGAGAGGAATTAACAGTTACTCATGCATTTGATCACCTGTATAGTTGTACTTGATCTATAGTCACAGTTCAACGAAATGTTGGACATGCCAAATGTACTCAAGACCATATGACAACAAAATAACTTAATGCTATATGTTATGTTCCATATATAGAAGGCATTTCATCAATGCATCCAAACGTGCAACAATTTTCCCCCTCTAGCAGTACTACATACGTTGCTCACATCATTCCATTTCATATTAAGTACTTCCACTTGCAATCTGCATGATCATGATCTAACGTCAAACAGTTACACCTATCAAAACATAACATACAAACAATACTATCATTTGCAAGAGACCAATACAATCAGTTATCTCAAACAAGACTCCCTCCCCACAGTTACAATACTACATCACACACCCATTTTAATTAACGGTTTATCATAACTTTCCAAATACGCAACGAAACCAACATTAAAAAAACAGCACGTTGCTAAAAACACCCAGGACATCAACCAATGCGAAAAGATCGCGAGATCCAGACCTATAGAGGAACTTGGCGGGGCTGTAGGGCGTGCGCTCCCCGGAGAAGGCGGCGGAGTAGATCTCGTCGAGATCGCACGCGAGGCACGCGGCCTTGACGTCGGCCTCGGCTGCACGATGTCTCATGGGCGTGCGGAGCGGGCAGAGGAAGCGGTTGTGCCGATCGCCAAGGAAGTAGTTCCGGAGCGGCGGCGCATGCAGGAGGGCCTGCAGTACGGAGTTCATGAAGCAAGTGTTGCCGAGATTGTTGAGCCCGCGGAGCCCTGCCGGCGCGGCGGCTGATGCGGAGGTGGTGGGATCGGCGGAGCTCATGAGCGCGAATTCGGCCGGATCTGGGGCCCAGGCGCGGTAGTCTACGCGGCGGCGCTTGCGGGGTGAAGGGGAGGCCGAGGCGGGTGCGGAGAGGGGTGGTAGGGAGGAGGATTGGGCGAGGAAGACGGCGTGGTCGAAGTCGGGGTCGTAGACCTGGTCGCCGCAGGCGGCGCAGAAGAGCTCGGCGCGGTCGACGTCGACGGCGATCTGGTGGCCGGAGGCGGACGCGGACGCGTGGGAGGCTGCGTGGGAGGGGCAGAAGACGGCGGCGCAGGAGAGGCAGGCATAGAGGCGGGAGGGGGAGGGGGAGGAGGCGGGGCACGGCATGCAGCGGGGGAGCTCGCGCGGGTCGCGGCGGATCTCGGGGCGGCCGAGCGGGCGGACGCGGAGGCAGCGGCGGAGGAAGCGGAGCGGGCGCGAGGTGAGGCGGTGCGCGGCGAGGTGCGGGCAGGGGGGCGGCGCGGAGGGGGTGGACATCGGGGAGGGGAAGGGGAGGCGGCGGAGTGGCAGTGGCGGCGGTAGGGGGTAGGGGTGGAGTGGCAGCAGATGGTGCGGGGGGAGGGGGAGGTGGCGGCGGCGGCGGCGGCGGTGGAGATGGATGGTCTATGGGTCATGGAATCATGGGTCGCTCTGGGTCGGGAGAGAGGCGGTTCTGGTGCACGGCGAGATCAGGATCTGACCGGACGATTGGGTTCTCGTCAATGCAGCACGGGGCACGGCACCGAACCCGGGAATCTAACGGCTCATCCGATCCGCTCGTGTTCAGGGTGATCGGAATAGCGACGGTTTTTGATTTTTGATTGAAAAAATATTATAACTGGTTGAAAAAATATTGTAGTTAAGTTAGTGGATAGTACAGTGAATAGTAAAAAAAAAGCTGAAGCTAAAAGCTGAAGCCGAAAAAAAGCCAAAACGATCAGAGCCTTAAAAAGACTCAGGATAAACAGCAGAACAACGAAATTCTGAACTTCCCAAAGTCGCAGGCAAATGCAAATAATCCCAACAGACAGCCTAAGATACATCTCTCTCTACTGCATTAGATAGGCTCTGTCCTATTGGAACTTTGGTTTTTGGTTTCTTATTTTTCAAACGACTTCTTGAGTCTAAAATCATATGTATTATCCATATCGATATTTTTACCATCCGTTACCATTTCAAAAAATATAATCAAAAGACATCAACCTCAACCCTGTTCGCTGGATGTCTAAAGAGCAAAATATGCTTTAAGGTTAATGCGGATGGATGCCAAGTGATTTGCAAGGGGCGACTGGGGTTGGCCGCAAGAGATTTCTGGATCTATTGTTTAGCACGAGCAAAATGGTATCTACAAGTGAGCAATGCATTGACGGCAGAAGTCTCTCGCATGTCATGATCTGCTAACGGTTAAATTGGCAACCGATTTGGGCTACGCCACGGTAATTATTGAGACTGATTTTTCGAGTCTGCTCAACTAGTGGGATAGTCATCGTTGACATCGTGCAGACATTTCTGCTATCCTTGAGATAGAGTAACTGAGCAAGGGTTTTAATTATTTCCAAATCTGTTTTGCTCACCGAAGTGTTAATTCGGCAGCTCATTTGTGTGCTAACACAAGTTTTAATGGATAGGCGACGCTGTACTTGATTATCCGAACAACATATTCTGTGTTCTTGTCTCATCCACGATTGTAACCCTGATATTCAGTAACAATAATGAAGTTAAGAACTTGAGTGACGATAACACTGCAACCATAGGTGCCATTAACAATATCAACTCCTTGAATTAAAGTAAAACTAAAATTCCACAAATATCTCCTGCAGAATCAAGTATATTTCTATACTCAGGTTTGTACAGACAATTACTGCTTGAGCCTTTAATACAAATGAGCAAGGATAATCTTGCTGATGGAAAGCACCACAGTAAAATTTATTCATGGACCGCAAGAGCCAGAAATACATCACCCAGCCACATGTAAAACGAACTAATCCACAACCAGCTGCTCCGATCTAAAGAGAAAGATCAGCCAAATCGAACGATCTTGTAACCGCCTTGTGCCAAGAATCTTCTCTCTTCTTCCTGTGCGTCTCATCCAACCTAGGGCGGAAAACCGTTGTGTTCTCCTTGTGTAAACCTGCGAATATTTGCTCCTTCGTCCAGACTCCAGCAGCTAATCCAGCTGCATATGCAGCTCCAAGGGCTGTTGTCTCTATGTCAGCTGGTCTGACAACAGGGCTACCTAATAAATCGGCCTGCAGGTGAGTGCATCCCATCGTCAGTGATCTGATAGAAACTTTGAAGAGTTTTCACACTTGCAAGAAAACATAATAGAAGCACTAGCACAACAATGAAATAGGTTTTTGCACCAATGTATGGTAACAAGATTAAGTAAAACTATTCACTAGTTAAGCAAAAGAAGCTTGCAGAGAGCCTTTTGTCCTATACTGCTTTTGTTTTCCCCCCCTACATTTTTTATTTTTTTTGCAAGCTCCTCTCCGAAAGATAAGCATGCGAGCCATTTGGTGCTTGTGATTTCAATAGGCAATATTATAGGAGTATGATGTAAGTAATTTGCCAAAGACAAGTCTGTACAGGTTTTGAAAGACAATAAGCATAGACCATATTCTTTTCAGCTTTTGGCTTTTAGTTTCTGCTACAGTACCTAACTTTCAAACGAAGTATTTTTTAAGATGGGGTCTACAAGTTAATTGTAGTACACGTTAAAAACCTAATATCTGTACCATCAAAAATCGCAAGCGAGTATCTCTCTTTCCGCAATCTCTATCGCAAACAGCAAAAAAATCATCAGCCGCAGCCAAAAGCCATCAGCCGCAGCAAAAAAGAACAGACCCATAGTTTGCTAAAGCTTTGTTTCCAGATGGAGGTAGTACAAATTTTTGCACCGCTTGAATTTGACAGTCTACTGCTGTTTGCAAATCTAATTTGCCTCAGAAAAGTAGGCAGTCCTCTTTCGAAGGTAGTAGTGACTACTGTTGCGTGTAAATCCTATGGAAAGAGTTGACATCCTGAAATTGTCCATTTACCGCAAGCCATGTGCATAGCTACTAAAGCATGTATTTGAGGTGGCAGTGGCACTACCATTTGCGTAATTATGTTGATGAATATGATCTAGTAGAATTCGCTACTCCTTAAACTATGCTTGCTCCAATTATGATGTCCATCCAAAAAAAATCATCTGTTCATATTTACCAGAAACCGATTGCCTCCACAGGAATACCAGTATATAAAGTTATGAACTACCAGTGCCACCGTATGTGATGAACTACAAACAAGTGTATAGTAGTACAGTGAAAGAAAACTGTTGAGGGGGAGAAGACACAATATCTTTACCTGGATCTGCATAAGAAGATTGTTGACAGTAGCACCACCATCAACACGCAGCAAGAACTCCCCTTCCGCATCCTTCACTTCTCCTGCCTCCCCAGCATCCTTATGCATGGAGCTGAGGACATCATTCACCTGAAAGCACATACTCTCAAGCACTGCTCGAGCAATGTGCCCCTTATTTGTAAATCGTGTGATTCCTATGCAAATCCCCCTTGCATCATCCTTCCACCATGGTGCAAACAACCCGTTGAATGCTGGCACAAAGTATATTCCACCAGAATCCTGCACAGTTTCAGCTAACTTTTCGATTTCTGCTGCTGTGCTAATGATCCCAAGGCTGTCCCTCAACCACTGAACTGCTGCACCTGCAATTGCAATCGAACCTTCTAGAGCATAATTAGTGGGTGCACTTGGGCCAAGCTTGTAAGCAATGGTGCTAAGAAGACCATTGGAGGACTGGGTAACCTCCTTCCCTGTGTTGAGAAGGATGAAGGCACCAGTTCCGTAGGTGCTCTTCGCTTCACCCTTCTGGCACAGCTGCCCAAGCATTGCAGCATGCTGATCTCCTAGGCACCCTGAGATGGGGACACCTGCCAAGGGAAACCCATTGGCAACCACACCAATATTCTCTGAATTACTGACAATCTTCGGCAAGATCTCAGCAGGAATTCCTAATGCCTTAAGTGTAGGCTTGTCCCAATCGAGTGCCTTTAGGTTCATAAGCATTGTGCGTGATGCATTTGAGCAGTCTGTGACATGCTGCCCAAATACTTGTTTTCCATCACGGTCTTTCCCACCAATGCCTCCTGTGAGGTTCCAGATCAACCAGGTGTCGACTGTGCCAAATAAGGCATCACCAGCCCGGACTGCATCCTTGACAGTATCCACATTTTCCATCAACCATAACAACTTCAGAGCACTGAAGTAGGTACTAATTGGCAACCCACAGGTCTCCACAAAGTGATTCCTACCACCAGATAGCTCACTTTCCAATCTCCTGAAGAGGTGAAGTGTGACGAGGATGCTACACTATATAACATAAAATAGGTGATGGACAAAAGGTAGACCTGCAAATGGGGCTTGTGCGAGCATCCATCCACACAATGGCATTGTAGAGCGGAAGGCCTGTGGATTTGCTCCACATAACGGTGGTCTCCCTCTGATTTGTAATCCCAATGGCCTTCAATCCAGCATCGACATTATATCCATCAGCTGTGGCTTTGTCAAATGCCTTCTCCATGCACGTCGTCACACTCTCCATAATCTCCAAAGGATCATGCTCAACCCATCTTGTAATTCATCCCAACACATAGTCCAAAATAAGTAGATAGCAAAAAACAGAAGTCATCTCTTAAATGCAAAATTAAGTGACAGCAAACAACAATCTAAAACCAAAATGAAAATTGTCAGTGTTTAACACAGAAAGATGGCACTACAGGTACATACTACAGTGACCAGAATCAAACAGCATAGAATGTCACAACATAAGGCACGGCTAAGTATGGTAGGTATCTCTTTCACATATCAACAATAAATGAAAATAGAAGAAGCTGTTATGTTCCTTCCAAATCCAGTAATATTACTGATAACAAACGTATACTCATGTGGAGATTCGAAAGTTAGACTTCCCTAAAAGTGCATCAATGTAATTACGTGGAAAACTATTAGACTAGATTGATTAGAAATAAAACTGTAACACATTTAAGTAAGGTCAGTCAATCAGTCATTTTTTGATGAACATGGAGAAGGAAACTTAAATGTCAAAGAAAAGAGTTTTAAGTAGACGAGATTACAGCCCTTGCTCTGAGAAAAGAGGTGTCAGTGCAAAGTCTCACCTCTAAATTCTTTTAAGAGATCACCTGCAAATCAAGAAGACTAGGAATTTTGTGACTCCAATTACTCGGTAAGTAAACCCTATTACCATGCTTATCTTCTAAAATAGGAACCTTTTCCTGGCATATCCCAAATTTGTTTATGTTCAAACGTTGAAAAGCCTGCTTGCTGTGTATATAAAGAGTGAGCCATTCTTGTTATTATCTAGCATTAGAAAATCTAGAGATCTGTGCAAAATACATCAAGGGAAGCACATGATCCTAATTTAGACATCACATATGATCCCAATTTTACTGTTTCGAAAAAAATTGACTCTAATTTGACAATTGAGTAACCAGTAGCTGGGAAGCCTGATACAATGATACAGTAACATGTCTTTAACAGTTAAGACTGAACTTTCACGCCCAAAACAAATCGAAGCATAAAAGCCTGAAAGATAGCATCTTTAACTAACTATTACTCTGATCCCCTCCGAGTCAATCAATCGAACAGTACCCTCAAGCCCCACTAACCATCACGCAGATCACATCATAATCCTTAAAAGCAAAAATGTTAAAACCATCTCCACCACAAATTAAGAGCGCAACTTTCCAAAGCATCGCCACTTACCCTGCCTCCGGGTAGTGCTGCTTGAACTCCAGCTGGTGCGACGCGACGGGCTTGGCGTGGCGGTCGTAGATGATGAACCGCGTGCTCGTCGTGCCCTGGTCGATGGACGCCACGTACACCTCCTCATCACCCTTCCCGGCCATAGTCCCGACACCCCCAAAGCTCCACAGAAGGCAGGTATCTATCAACCCTTCCGGGGGGGAAGCAGCAGGAAGAGACGAGCAGAGGGAGCGAGTGGGGAGGGAGGGGGAGATGGCGTCAAATCGGGGGCAGTTAGGCGTTGGGACTCCGGCAGGCGGAGGGAGAGAGTTTATAGGCGACGGATCGATCCGATTGGAAGGGAGGTGGGCGTGGAAATCAATGGCCCTGTTGCTTTTGGTCGTGTCCGACGTTTTCTATTGGCTGTGTTTAATTCTGGACTGCGTGAAGTCTTTTAGTTGTTTTTCAAGAAAGTATCGAATGATACGGATGCCTACGTAAACAACGTATATAATTTTAAGCTTTGAGAATTATTTAGAAAACATGTTTAAAAAATCGTTATATTTATTTTAATTTTTGAAAAAAAAATCAAAAAACTAAAAAAGGAAAATAAAAAGGATCTATCGCTTTGTCTGATCTACTCTGTCCTCTCGTCGCCCTCGGCAAGTCACGGGGATCTTCGAGTTCTGGGACGGACGGGATTTTGCCGGGGCTTTTCGCGTCCGCGTCCCACGAAATCTGGGATTTTGGGTATCAACGGCTTTGGCTGCTGCTAAAGTGCAGACGTATTTGTCCACCATCTACAGTGCCAACTAGTGCTAAAAAAGGGCGAACGAAGCAGGCAATCGTGTGGAGCATAAAAGGAATCTGGGGGCTAACGATGATAAACTAGTCCGTGTATTGCTCGAGTGTAAAACCGATTCATGACGAAACTTATCCGGATAAGGACGAGATGAGAACGCATATTATGTTCAGCCGCATGTGCATTGACATGCAACCCCGCGGTGATTGGTACTGCACGACAGCGAGACAGATACACGAGTTCATAGACCGTGACAAGAAGAAAGTTTTGGCCTATTTTTTGGATTGAGACCGATGATTTTTGGTTATAGGTCTGTTCTTTTTGGTTGCAGTTTATGATTTTTAACTAAAATTTTTGAATTTTAGCTGTTGTGACAGAGATTACGAAGAGAGATACTCGCTTGCGATTTTAGATGGTACAGATGTTGAGCTTTTAAAGTGTACTATAATTAACTTGTAGACTCCATCTTAAAAAAATATTCCGTTTGAAAGTTAGGTACTGTAGCAAAAGTCAAAAGCCGTTTTGAGAAACTGAAAAGAACAGACCCTATAATTAATAATTTTTGCTTATATTTTTTGAGATAATAGTGGACGGTAAAGACGTTAACGTGAGCGGTATATATAATTTTAGGTTTGAAAAAAAACTATTTGAAGAATTCATTTTGAAAAAACTATGTTATTTAATTTTAATTTTAGAGTAGCTGAAAGTCAAAAATTAAAAGTCAAAAGAACAGGTCTTTGTGATTAGGAGCAGCAACAGTAAATTGCTCCAGACAAAGAAGAGCTAGCCGCCCTTCGTATAAACCGCGACGTGGTGCAGAGACAGCATGTCGTTCGTATCTTCTGTTGTACACTGCCTCGTAGTAGACCTCTCACAGGAGGGGGGAGAGAGAGAATATGTTCGCATGTCAACTACATATTTCTCTTCACGATCAGAGTCTCAGAAACAGATAGCCAGCAGCTAACCTAACACTGATAATTTCCTAATCGGTGGATCGGTCAACTTGCGGTACGGGTTCTCCGTTATCACGCCAGTGTTTGGGGAGCTCCCCTCTCGTGGACTTTCTTGTGCTCTTGCGCGTTCAGAATTAGGACAAGAATTAGGAGGCGTCACCTACGAGCAAGGAATGAATTTTTTAGCTCGAACACGACGGATAATCTGATAAGATGTGGCTAAATTTCGTCGAAGTCTTCGAGGTGGAGAGTTGGCTCTAAGGAGGTGGTGAACAAGCATTTGGCAACATCTCGAGGCCCTATTTGTTTCAATTTTTTTTAGTTTCAGTTTCTAGTTATAGTTTTTTTAGATGTTTTGAGTTTTTTTGTATTTTCTTTTTTTTCTCTATTCCTTTCCATTGTCCGTGATAGATTAATATATTTTTTTTTCTATTTTTTAAATTTAATTATGCCTAATAAACTAACTCAGTTACAGTAAAAAAAGTCAACTACAGTAAAATTTCAATCAAAAATTAGAAGTCATCACTATTCTGAATGGCCTACTCTACTGGAGTAGCTTGTTGTCTGAAGAAGCCACATAAAGAAAACAATTATTAGCACCAGAAATTAGGGGTGGACAGGACAATGGGCAGAAATCATTATCTTCTTCAACCACTTTGTCGAACCAGTCTTCAAGGACCTCGAGAGCTTATATTATACTCTCTTTATTTAAATTTATAAGATATATTTTTAATACATAGACTACAAATATATTAAAAATAATTAGACTATTCATAATCATTATCTCTAAGCACTTATTCAATGCATACATATAGATAATATAAAAATAAAGCTAGATATTTATTAGAGGTATAAAGAGAATATATCATGAAATTTATATTAAAATATAAAATATATCTTATATTTATGGATAAGATTATACAAAAAAATACGTCCTATAATTAGATGGAGGGAATACTATCGTAGACGCAAATCTGGCGCAGCGCAAAACTGCAAGCATCGGTGAGCATGGGTGTGGACAAGTTATGATTCCTCTAATCTTTGTTCTCGAGTGGTGTAGCTGGCTATGATAGTTTCAACAATCGAGATATCACAGAATCAAATTCTAAAACTATGGCCATTAGCACTGATGTGTTATATGACTTATATCGGTTGGACAGGCCACTGTAGGTATGATTCCTCTTATCTTGCTCTACTATATTTGTGTGGTGCAACCGACGCATCTGCCCTTCCGGAAATATTTATTGTGCCTTGCAGTTAGAGGTGGGAAACAATAATAGATAATTTATTTTTTCTGATATTTATATCTAAGAAAATACGAATATAGTAAGTAAAATTCGTATTAAAAATATTTATATCCGTATTCGATAATATTCATCCGTATTTGAGAATATTTATATTCATATTCGTATTCAAGAATATTCATATTCGTATTCGAAACTATTCGATCCGTTTCCTATGCCGGCCGATCGGCCTAACGGTCAAGCCTAGCGGCATTCATACTCGTATTCAACCGAATTAAAGGGGTGATCGGAATAGCGATGGCTTTTGATTTTCTTTGAAAAAACATCAGTAATTGTTGAAAAAACATCAGAAATGAGTTGGTTTATTGAGTATAATTAAATGTAAAAAATATATAAAAAACCAAAAACAAAAATGAAAAAAAGTATAAGTAATTTTTTCAAAAAACGAAAAAACAAAAATAAATTTTATCAGAAAGTGCATCGTAGCTACTACATCCTCTCTGAGAAAAATCGCCCATCGCGCGATCACCAAAGCCCAGTTGAGCGGGGCGTAAGTTGTTACAAAAGTTGTAAAAAGATATTCATATTCGATCGAATTAAGTACATATTTGATTTGAATTTGTATTCGTTATAACATTCAATTTGTATTTATATTTGACAATATTTAAATTTAAATTTATATTTATTTTAAAAATATATATTCATATTTATATTTAAGACTATTGATTGTATTTAATCTCTTTCCATCCCTATCTGAAGCATAGCAAGTAGCTACTCCCGGAAGCAATCTGATAATTAAGCGTGCCTGCCTACAGGCCTCACGTATACATGATTCCCATACAGTGAACTGATCACGATAACCTCTAAATTTTTGTTTCTTCTTATGACTTCTCTACGGCATGTTATTTTCGACGCCATAAATTGTGTTTCCATGAAAAAAATTATTCTATTCCCATCAAAATCAAGATACTAGTATCTTCCACGACGAAAACTGAAGTGGCAATATTTGCGAAACGATCGGTATAAAAAACGATTCTGCGTCCCTCGATGGGAGGAGGTGCACTGAACGTGTCGTGTGGAATCATGCTATACTATATTACGCCCGGGGAAGCGTCATGCCACATCAGATTTTTTATGAAATTTTTTTCTAGATTTTACAAAATCATCCTATATTACACCAGGGAGTGCCTCAGGGAGGCATGCCACGTTAGATTTTTTACATAATGTCCCTTTGGATTTTGCAAAATTATCCTATATTACACCTAGGGAAGTGTCTTTGGGAGACGTGCCATGTCAGATTTTTTATGGAAAGATTCTTTGAATTTTGCGAAATCATATACATGTACTTGGCTCTTATAGAAAGATCCCTGCCATCTCAGTTTTTTTCCAAAAAACCCCTCCCTTCTCTAAAATTACATACATGTCCTCGTTTTTCCATAGAAGCCCTTTCTTTTGCTGGACAGCACCCTGCAATTTCTCTAAAATTACGTATGGATCTTTAATTTTATATGGAAAAACCCTCGCTTTGTCTGTAAATATGTAGGAGTCCTCGTTTTTTTCCCAAGAGAAACCTCGTTTACGAATTTTCGTTTTTTTATTTTGATTCACATGATAACTAACGTGGTGTGACGCCGCGTCTGTGCTGTTAGTGGTATTTACAGCCCTCGGCTGGCGCCATCACGAGCCTTTCAAGTTTGCTGCGACCCTGAATAAATGGCCCTCGCATAACGGCATAAGTATTTGGTGTAGAAGCTGACGCAATCAGGCATCGCTTTCTTCGATGGTTACAATGCTTATAGTAGGCACTGGATAATGTTTTTTCCAGTGGGGCTGTGTATATTAATTACTGTGTCTATTCCTAAGCTGATTTATGCTTCTTCAAGTACAAATCACATTTTGAATGATTGACAAATATAGAAGAGTCATAGCTAATCCAAATGCAGAAAAAAGCCGACTCAGAGTAAAAAAATTTCAGACAACCTGTACATAGCAAACCCTACTGCTGTGATGGCACCGAGGCCTTGAACGCTCAGGCCTCTTGACAATGCTCCGGCGAAAATGAAAGGTGTTATTCTTATGTGGGCCGAGGCAGCGCTACAAGTTAGGCCTGCTGCAGTGTTTATTCCAGTTAAAATGGAGCGAGGGCAGCAAACTGGCCGCAGCCCATGTCATGCCGGATCCGGCCAGCAGTTGAGCCCTGTTTAGCGTGCGGTGTGCGCGGATGAGAGCACAACTGCACAAGGCGAGCTCCGGTGGTGCGGTTTTTCGGCTGGAGCCGGTAATTATTTTTTTTGCTATAGCTAATAGTTTTTGTTTAAGTTTTTTTAAGATGGCAGTGGATAATAAAAATATTGACTCAGATGGTATATATAGTTTTAAATTTGAAAAATCTTATATAAAATCTATTTTAAAAAGCTGTTCTATTTGTTTTAATCTTTAGATAAACTAAAAGGTGCACCCGTCGAAGCGGTCCGGCAGCTACGGCCTGATGGTGGCCTGTCAGATCTCGCGGGCCCCGGGTGGGATTTGGAGCGTAGCCGTGTAGCGGCCGGGCACCGCCTAGTGGCTGCCCAACAAGCCTGATGTTGGAGTGCAGAAGATTTTGCAAAAGGTTTCGGTTTGGGGTCAGGTCAGGTCGTCAAGCATGCGCAATCTAAAGTGGCTAGGTGGGTTTCGTTGGACGCTTTGGTGAGTATGTGGTAGGGATCAAACGTATCGTGTGGAGTGGATTAGTGCAGTCCAATCTCCAAAGATTGACATAAAGCGTTAGTCATAAAAACTTTGCTCCGTGATTGCAGAATGCACGTGTAGTTGTTGGCTGGTTGCATTTGCAAATTGCAATGGTGTCGTTTTCGTTCTTTCTTCTTCTTCTTTTTCTTTGTGAGGGGCAATACTGTTGTTTTTGAGAGCGTAAAATATTTACATCAATCACACTATATATTCATTGATTCAAATCATAAAGAATTACACACATATATAGCCTAGCATGGCTAATCGAAACACATAACTAATGTAAACACAAGACTAATATGAACACAACACAAGATTAATATGAACTCAAGAGGTTAAGCACAACGCACGAGGAGGCGAGGCGTTCGGTAACTAAAGGGTCAGGCTAGCACGCCCCTGCAGTCTGAGCCTCAGCGATGCGGACGTTCAGACTGGATCTGAACTCCATGAAGACAGAAGTATGCAACCCCTCGGTGAAAATATCTGCGAACTGTGATAACGTCAGTACATGAAGGCTCGTGCTTGCAGACGACAAGCTGGCGATGATGATCCGGCGTGATGACGACGGTAGACGGGGTGCTCGGAAGGCTACAGAGGAAGAGCCATGTCGACGAGCGTGCCGCATCACGCCACGACGTCAAAGGAGGGGAGGAGGCGCCGGAGAGGTCGAAGCCAAGGCGATGAAGTTCAGAGCCGAGGAACGTCGATGGGTCAGTAGAGCGACACAAACCAATCTATGATCGAAAAAGTAGAGAAAATCCGATCCGAAGATGACCGGAGAAAACTCTAATTGGTAGCCGATCGGATGATAGGCGACACGATTTAAATTATGAGTTGCGTAGCTTCCGGGAGAGATCATGGAGACGAGATCATCTCACAGAGATGACACGGCGAAAGCTATGGAGGCGACGGCTCAGAAGCGACGCCGCTCTGATACCAAAAGAGTGTGAAATATTTGGGGCAATCACGTTATGTATTCATTGATTCAAGTCACAAAGAGTTACACACATATATATAGTTTAGTATGGATAATCAGAACACATGACTAATATAAATATAAGATTAATATGAACACAATACAAGATTAATATGAACTCAAGAAATTGAGTACAAAGTATGAGAAGATGAGACGTTCGGTAATCCAAGGGTGAGGCTAATAGTTTTTACCGTAAGAAAATGATGCATTGCTGGTTACACTGCAGATGGACGCAAAGCAAAGCCGCGATATTTCGTCTCCCCCACCTGGGCCACGACAGTTAAGAAAAGTCTTCATTCTTCACTCTTAAAGTCTTCATTCCTCACTCTTCAGCTATATGACCATCGAACTGCCGGCCGGGCCCCTCGTGATCCTTTTGGTCAACTACCGCGCAAGACCTGCTAATTTCGCTATAAATCGTCGTTAGGCAAGATCGTCTATGGCGCTACTTATAATTATTATATAATATGCATTTTTTTTTTGCAGAATTTGAAAAATCGCAGGAACCTACGAGAATTGCGTTTGAGTTCCAATAAATTCTGTGGAAACCGTTCAGCATTCTTGTTTTCACTTAGGGGTGGTAATTTCCCTCACGGGGGCAGGCCTCATGGGAATATCCCGTGGGGACGGGTCGGGGTAATATCCTCCGCTGGGAAACGGGCGGGGCCTTGAAACTAGCGGGCGGGACGGGTCATCCTCGCCATGGGCCCCACGGACCGATAAAAATAAAAATAAATATATTTAATAATAGATTATTATTTTTAATATAAGAGATTGTATTTTTTTCTTGTATATTTAGAAGAGATTGTATTCTTTTCTTGTATATTTAGACTAAAACTTGAATTTATATGTTAGAATATATATTTTGAAGCTATATTTTTAAAAATAATATGCTTAAGTAATTATAAATTAATAAATAAAATCAAAATTTATTTTTTAACAATAAATTTAATTTTTAATCCTCTGAGGACCCGTGGGGTCGGGTCCCGCGGGATCGGGACGGGGCAATCTCCCCCCGCGAAGCTAAACGGGGCGGGACAGGGGGCGGGTTCGCGGGGGGCGAGGTGAGGTCGCGGAGGCTTCCCCCGCCCCGTTTACACCTCTATTTTCACTCCCACGTATTGAACTGTTGGATCTCTCGTCTCGGGTAATCTTTTTGAAGAACCTATCCCTATAAGTTTATCTTCGAATCTTTCCATATCTCTTAAAGAGTCTTCGGTTTTCCCGGAATAATATGAGTGGTAGACTCTCATTCTTTTGGCTGAAGAACCTCACCAAACTCGACGAGATAGACCTTTCAGAGAATATTGATTTAGTTGTTGATGTACATACTCCTGGATGGCTACCTCCGTTCCAACTGAAACGGCTAGCCCTCTCTGGTTGTGACCTTGACAAAGGCATTATTGCAGAGCCACGTTTTCTACGCACACAACATCATTTAGAGGAGCTTGATTTGTCCGACAACAGCTTGTCAGGGAGCATGCCGAACTGGCTGTTTACAAAGGAAGCAACTCTAGTTAACCTAAATATTGGAAATAACTCGCTAACTGGGTCTCTAGATCCGATATGGTACCCCCAAACATCTCTACAATTCATCGACATATCTAAGAACCAGATTGTAGGACAGCTACCGGCCAACATCAGCACAATGTTTCCATGTTTGTCCATTCTAGATCTTTCTACTAATAACATTTCTGGAGAAATACCGATGTCGTTATGCCGCATCAACTACACGCGACTTCTATACCTATCGAACAACAATTTTTTCTGGCCAAGTGCCGGCTTGCGTGTTCACTGATCTTCCTAATCTGCACATCTTGAGGGTCTCAAACAACCGACTTGGTGGTCAGATACTTGGCGGGATGAATAACTTGTCCATTGGGTTTGCGATGCACCTAGATAGCAACAAATTTGAAGGAACACTACCCCGCAATCTGTCAGGGGGATTGGTGATAATGGATTTGCATGATAACAAGCTGTCTGGTGAACTTGACACTTCGTTCTGGAATCTGTCTTCTTTGCGGCTCCTGAATCTTGCCGGCAACCGTATCACTGGAAATATTCATGAAGTTTACCAGGCATTGAAGTTTTAGACCTATCGGAGAACAACTTTACAGGGTATATACGAAATTGTTGCAGCACATGGCTGAGTTCTCTTAACTTGTCTCTGAATTCCTTGTCAGGCGATATCTCAGGTGATCATTTCAATGCATCAAATCTTGTTAATTTGGATATCAGATATAATAAGTTCATGGGCAACCTCAATTGGGTAGGGCATCTTGATAAGATTAAGATACTTTCCTTGGGTTGGAATGAGTTTGAAGGGCAGATCTCTCCAAACCTATGTCAACTCAAGTACTTGAGAATAATTGACTTTTCACACAACAAACTTTCGGGGTCCGTTGCCACCATGTATTGGTAACATCTCTTTCGAAGATAATGAATTTGTCTTAACATTTTTTTACTGGCCCAGTTCCAGCGAGCTTTGGAAACATGGGCGAGATAAAATGCTTGGATATATTCCATGACGAGCTAAGTGGACTGATACCATGGCAATTAACTCAGTTATCGTCATTGGCGGTGTTCTCTGTGGTGTACAACAACTTATCAGGATGTGCACCTTTGGGGGAGGGTTTCTTCGTTACCTCGGGCCCACAACCACCTCAGACCGATGGCGCCCGTTGGAGCGTCTACTCCGAGCCAACTCCCTAAATCAACCCGAGCGAAGTACGTAAGACTAACTTGGGAGGGTCCAGGGCCAACCCTAGATGGAGTACGCAAGTGAAGGATCATGTGGTGGTAACTCATGTCAGTGATGAATATTTAACATTGATCGTGTATTGATTTTATTGCTTGAGTTTGAACTTTTGATTTTGTGAATTTAGTTGGTGCTATGATATAGCTTACAATGATATGTGAGAACCCATATAAGGTTATCTAGATCATCAACAACTTACGAGCAAGAGCGGATCGAGAGTTCCCTCTTTTGATCGGTTTTGGTGCACCCTTTCTTTGAACAAAAAAAGGTCAAAACTTTAGCGATGATTTTCTTGATCGCTAATTGGCATAGGTTCCGAAAATTGCAGAGAAAGTGCATACAAAATTTCAAGTCATTTGGGCCAATCGATCAAAAGTTACATAAATTTTTGGATTTGAAATTACGTTAAAATTACTATTCATTCTTGAAAATCACTGTAGCAGCGGTCCGACAGAGTTACTGTAGCATCCCTTGATTTTACTATTCATAGCGATTTGACTGGCCTGGAGGTCAGACTGCCCTCTTTATGGTGGTCAGACCATCACGTTTGTAGAGGTTAGACCGCCGGGGTTGTCAAACCACATTTTACTCTGTTTTGATCATACCTTTCCTTGTGATTATTTGTCTCTAATCTTTATAGCTTCAATAGTTACTGAAATGAAAAGTTTTGTTTTTGCTTAAAAGAAAAATTTTGAAAAGCCTCAAATTGAATTTTGGCTCGTATTCACCCTCTCTACTTACTATACTCGATCCTACAACGAGACTGACCCCGGGAGGGTCTTGGGGCTGACTCCAGGCATAATACACAAGACCAATCTCAGAAGGGTCCGAGGATGACCTCGGACGAGGTACACACGACCCGAGAGGGTTTGGGGCCAACTCCGGGTGGACCCCGAAGTCTCGGACATAGCGGCGCTCACATGAGACAAATAATGCAAATACTCCTAGGAGTAAACTAGGCTTCGAGGGCAATCTTGCAATTTCTCTTGACTTCCTCTCATTCTCTTTATAAATAGAGCCCCATGTAATGGAGGAGGGAAGGCCATTTTATAATCCTAGATTCCCATATTGAATATATTTGGTGGTTATGTGTTTCTCCTTGGGTCTTTTCGCACCCTAGGCGATCTTCGCATCCGTTTGAGGTACCTCTAAGTTTACTATCCGGATTCGTACCGACGACAACACCAAACTCTAGTTAGTTCGGTTCATTTGATATGGATAGTTACAAAGGCAACAACAACCTTCACAAGATATCACATGGAAATAGATGCTCTCCCAGTTAAGAACCGGGCCCTTTGCCACCCTCTACAGCTACCTTCTTGCAAAACTGTCCTGTTACACATCTAAAAAATCATTTGTCACGTTACACTATTGTCTGTGATCCTGAGATAAATGAATGGGAAGATATCCTACTTATTCTATTTTCTTTTGTACATGATTCTCTTACCGTGAAACAGCAAGCAAGTTGCATATCCACCAACAAGAAGAAGAATCTCCCATGATGTGTAGTAAAAGGTAGCCTAGAATTCCCGTGCTTCCCTTCGTAAGTTGTAATATATACACACATCAGATCTGACTTCCTTACATAAATTCCATTACTGCACCTCACACAGGAAAAAATCGCAAGCCAGCTTTTTTTTGAAGGTATATAAACGCCGGCCAACTTTGGAGAAAACTCTGAACAACCGGTGCTGCAGAGTGCAGACTTTGGGTCGGCCCTAGTAAATCTGAAACGACAAAATAACTGAACTGGGTTCGGCGCAGGTTTTGTAGTGCGGAGCTGCGCGCGTAGAAGCAGGTCGGGAGCTGAGGCCAACTTCCTTACGCGGCGGAGCAAAACCGGTCTAGCCGGAAGGTGAGAGGCGGACGCAGCAGCCAGGAGAGGCACCGTGATGGTGGCTCAATCGGCCTATGAGATCTCCTGGGCGTCGCAATATGTTGTGAGTATGGCCTGTCGGGTGGTGAAGCCCAGGCGTAGAGCAACTTGCGGTTCCCGTCCACATCGCCGCCCCTGGGCAGCCGTTTCTTCAGTTGCCGGCGACCGAAGGCACTGCAGGGGGCGAAAACGCATCACAACTGGTCAAGCTTCCCTTAATTGTACTGAAAGGCGAGAAGAAATCATTTTGAGTTACGTGCAATTAAACATTGTAAACTATGTCTATTAATATCTTTTTGAATATTTCGATTAAACACAAGAAAATAGTATATGTAGATTTGTCTGGAAAAGTACTTTCATAAAATTATAATTTTTTATATTTTTAAAATATATTATAATAAAAACAAGTTATCATGGTTGTATTTTGAAGACTATGTTAATATTTAAAACGATTTTCTTTGTGACTGAAGTAGTTCTTCACCTATAGCATTGCACATAGCTCCAGAATCGCTTGTGTTCCTGTCGCTCTTAGCCTCCATGTCATGGTGTTAGGGCACTACAAGTAAGTCAACGATATTGTTAGTGCCTTAGTGGCTATTTTTACCACATTCCACAAGATTATCCCGTGTTTGTTCCTGGTCAACTAACCGTGTTTGTTCCGTTCGCCAAAAAAAGAACAACCGTGTTTGCCAAGTTGTAGCTTCCACGTCCCTGTCTGTAATCAACGACTGGCTACCACGGCAAGTCTGCATGAGAACATTAAAACCAGCCATCAATCTCCTCTCGAACCTGAAGTCTAGATAGCAGGAGAAAGCAGAGCTTCTTTCGAGATGAGCTGCTACTATCCATGGGGATTCTTGTTCTTGGTCCTATGCTTGTTACAGTTCATGCTTCAGATGTCCTGTGGCTGCTCCGTGGAGGAGAGAGCCGCCCTAATGGACATCCGGTCTTCTCTGATGGGAGCACACTCCCTAATGGCTAATCGCCTAATCCAATTAAGAAACCTGTCAGAAAAAAGAAACCTAAAAAGGACTCGTGTTCATCCTCACTGTCGCCACAATGTGGTAGAGCCTGTCCCTGCATCACCATCCACAGGATCCAAACTACTACCGTCTAGATCCGGTTGGACAGTGCCGCACTCGCCTACCCTATCTTCCTCATATGCTCCTGACCGCATCACTTGGCGGCTCAGCGTCGCTCGCATCCACACAATCACAACCTCCCAGATCTGCTCCCTTTACTCGGCGCTGAGGCCTCAAGCCACTCGCCGCCGCCGTCGAGTGGAAGACCACCCTTCGCCATCGAGCTTGGAGAGGAGGGCATGGGGAAAGGACCTGACAGAGCTTGGGTTGCGGCGGTAATGGTGGAGCTTCGTGCGCGGTGGGGAGGACCGGAGGATAGGATTAGGAGGGAGCGGCGCTGCATGGAGATGGATCGGGAGGCAGTTCCTGCCTGGATGGTGGTAGAAGTGGGGATATGACCGAGTGGGGATATGACCATTGCTGTTTGCATTGGCGATCTACAAATCCTGCAAAAGGGGAAAATAACCCTCGAGAACTATGCATATAAAAGAGTTTGGACTAGATCAAATAAGAGAAAAAGGGAAAAGGTCCACCTTGATCGTGCGGCAACATTTGTAAGCACCAAATCATTTCTTGTTTGGCTTCCTTTCTACCCTAAATCTTTGCACGCAAATAAAATTAAGTCAAACTTATATAGATGGTAGAGGTTTCACAGTTCAAATAATCTAGAACATAGTAAGATTATTCTTTACTCCAATGAGAAGAGAAAACCATCCTATTATTCTTTACTTCGATGAGAAGAGAAAACTCATGATTATTCTTTACTCGTGTAGATGGTAGTGCGAGTTGTTTTTACCTTGTCAAGAAAACCATTAAACCAGAATGTAGGATCTGCAAAAAAAAAAAAAAAAGGCAAACGTTGGTCAACAGTGACACAAGAAATAAATTTCAAAATAAAATACACATTTTTAGAAGCAAACTCCAAAATTTTAGTAAACACTTTTGAACTAAATGGCAAATTTGGTTTAATAGCCTTTTAGTACACCCGAAAAGTCTCTGCCCTGAGAGAGTGCACTTGACCAAAGCTAATAATAAAGTCCCTTAGCACTGAGGTCCATACCTCTGAGCAGGGGAAAAATATCGAAACAAGTATCGTAAAGATTTTGTTATGATTACTCTGTCGCACGTCTACGAAAATGTGTAACGGCTAACATTATGAGATAATCATATCTTATGAGTAAAGTTGTACATGATCACGGGCAAAGTGTGGAATTACTACAGTGTGTAGATTTCATAACATAGTTACTGGCGTGGTGTTATGGTTAAAAACATGGACTAAGGTCCATGGACCGAACATTGGAAATAATTGTGAGGAGAGTTACTCCTACATAATCAATTGATTATGGGCATTTTTATTTCAGTTTAAATGGCTAAGTCATAGATTTAGAAACTAACTATGATATGATATCAACAAATTGGCTTCACGCAAATAAAACATAAAACTATCTTTTGGTTAAGCTTTGCTTGTAGATAATAATTCTATAAATGTATTCTGCTACAGAGATTTGCTAAGTATCTAGTGTATTTAATCTTACTTAATTTCATCAAAACAGATACTAGAAGAATAAAGAATACTTCAAACTTATATGTTAGGGTTACGACCGCACTCAAACGTTCTTGTGAGGAGTTTCTTCAGCTCTTCTGAATGTAAATTAAATGTTTGGGCTTAGATACCTATAAAGTTGCTAAAGTTGACTTTTAGGTTTTATTTTAGTCAAGTTAACACTTTTAAATGTTTGTGAGTAGGCATGATTCACTTTTTATCCACAACTGAACTCCTGAACTGTTGTGAAAGGTGCAATGGCCTGTTCCCAAAAATAGAGCTGTTACACATCGAAACTAGTCAAGCTTCCCTTAAATGTACTGAAAGAAGCATCAAAGTCTAATCCAGATTCCAGAGTGCTCAAAGTTACTCCAGTCACGAAATAAAATCATTTTGAGTTACATGCAATCAAACATTATAAACTTTGCCTATCAATATTGTTTTGAGTATTTAGATTAGACACAAAAAAAAAATATATGTAGATTTGTTCCAAAAGTACTTTCATCATATTATAAATTTTTAGGTTTTTAAAATATGCTACAATAGAAATGAGTGATCAAGATTGTATTTCGAAGACTACATAATATCTAAAATGACTTTTTTGTGATAGGAGAGAGTAGCTCTTCACCTATAGCATTGCTCGTAGCTCCAGAATCGCGTGTTCCCGTCCCTTCTTAGCCTCCATGTCATGGTGTTAGGGCACTACAAGTCAAGTAAACGGTACTGTTGGTGGCGGCTTGACTTGTAGTATCATTGACTTGACTTGACTCCTATTAAACTCGCTTTGACCCTTCAACTAACCGTGTTTGTTCCCTTCACACAAAAAACCGTGTTTGCCAAGCTGTAGCTTCCACGTCCCTGCAATCAACAAAAGGCTACCACGGGAAGTCTGCATGAGAACATTAAAACCACCCATCAATCTTCCCTCGAGCTGAAGCTTCTTTCGAGATGAGCTGCTACTATCCATGGGGATTCTTGTTCTTGGTCCTATGCTTGTTACAGTCCATGCTTCACATGTCCTGTGGCTGCTCCGTGGAGGAGAGAGCCGCCCTAATGGACATCCGGCCTTCTCTGATGCGCGCAAACTCTACGGTGCCCGGTTCGTGGGGACGGGGTGAGGACTGCTGCTCGTGGGAACGTGTCAAGTGCAACAATAGCACACGGCAAGTATCTCATCTCAACCTTTCCAATCTCAACGGCACGTCAGGAGAAGATGGTTGGCATATGAACTCGACGGTCTTCTCAGCATTTCATGAGCTTCAGTTCCTAGATTTATCTGAGAATGATCTCGGATCGCTAAGCTTCGATGGTATGTAGCCAACTTTCATTCCGTACACGTGTGGTTGCTTCTTGTCTTCCTGAAATTAAACACGTACGCAATTTAATTTGTACCACAAACAAACCTCCACAGGCTTAGCAGGGCTAACCAAGCTTCAGTACCTCAACCTCAGTGACAACTGGCTAAAAGTCTTAGATCTCAACTCTAACCCTACGAGCGAAGCTCTTCCGGATGCAGGTACAGAAATGAAAACTTACTACTAATAGTACTGCTGAATGAAGAATTGGTATCCCGTGTTTGCTACTGCTATTTGTAATTGTTATACAACCTTCAGGCTTTGCAGCTTTAAAAAATCTTCAAAACTTGAGAATACTGGATTTGAGCAACAATGAATTCAACGGAAGCCTCCCGATATCATTATTTGCACTTCCTCACCTTAAGATCCTAGACCTCTCATTCAATTCATTCGAAGGACATATTCCTATTAGTTCATCTTCGGAACCAGTTTCATTGGAAGTACTAGATCTCAGTTATAACAGTATGAGCGGTGCTCTTCCAACCGATCAAGGTACAAAAAATTTGAACTTATTGCTTATATGAGCATAAATAATGTTAGTTAGGGTAGTATCGTCCATGCTGTTGCTTATAATTATTATATATAGTACTGCCGAAGAAAGAATTGGTATCCTGTGTTTGCTACTGCTATTTGTAATTGTTATACAACCTTCACGCTTTGCAGCTTTCGAAAATCTTCAAAACTTGAGAATACTGGATTTGAGCAACAATGAATTCAACGGAAGCCTCCCGATGTCATTATTTGCACTTCCTCACCTTAAGATCCTAGACCTCTCACAAAATTCATTCGGAGGACGTATTCCTATTAGTTCATCTTCGGAACCAGTTTCCTTGGAAGTTCTTGATCTCAGTTTTAACCGCATGAGCGGTGCTCTTCCAATCGATCAAGGTACAAAAATTTGGACTTATTGCTTATATGAGCATAAATAATGTTAGTTAGGGTAGAATCGTCAATGTTGCTGCGTATAATTATTATATATAGTACTGCTGAAGAAAGAATTGGTATCCCATGTTTGCTACTGCTATTTGTAATTGTTATACAACTTTCACGCTTTGCAGCTTTCAAAAATCTTCAAAACTTGCGAATACTGGATTTGAGCTACAATGAATTCAACGGAAGTCTCCCGATGTCATTATTTGCACTTCCTCACCTTAAGATCCTAGACCTCTCACAAAATACATTTGGAGGACAAATTCCTATTAGTTCATCTTCGGAACCAGTTTCATTGGAAGTACGAGATCTCAGTTTTAACCGCATGAGCGGTGCTCTTCCAACCGATCAAGGTACAAAAAATTTGAACTTATTGCTTATATGAGCATAAATAATGTTAATCAGGGTAAAATCGTCAATGCTGCTGCTAATAATTATTATATATTTTTCGCAGCATTTGAAAATCTCAGGAACCTACGCGAATTGCATTTGAGTTCCAATCTATTCAGTGGAAACCTTCCAACATTATTGTTTTCACTTCCACAAATCGAAGTGTTGGATCTCTCAGGAAATCTCTTAGAAGGACCCATCCCTATAAGTTCATCTTCAAATCTTTCTCTGTCTCTCAAGGGCCTTAGGTTTTCCCAGAATAATTTGAGCGGTAGAATTTCTTTGTTCTGGCTAAGGAATCTAATGAGACTCGAAGAGATTGACCTTTCAGGGAATACTGATCTAGTTGTTGATGTCAATGTTCCGGGATGGGTACCTCCGTTCCAACTGAAACAGCTAGCGCTCTCCGGCTGTCACCTTGACAAAAGCATCATTGCAGAGCCACATTTTCTACGCACACAGCATCATTTAGAGGAGCTTGATTTGTCCAACAACAACTTGTCAGGAAGCATGCCGAACTGGCTGTTTACAAAGGAAGCAACTCTAGCTAACCTAAATATTGAAAATAACTCGCTAACTGGGTCTCTAGATCCGATATGGTACCCCCAAACATCTCTACGAGTCATCGACATATCTATGAACCGGATTGTAGGACAGCTACCGGCCAACATCAGCTCAATGTTTCCATGTTTGTCCACTCTAGATCTTTCTACTAATAACATTTCTGGAGAAATACCGATGTCATTATGCCACATCAATCCCCTGCAATATTTAGACCTATCGAACAACAAATTTTCTGGTGAACTGCCTGCTTGCGTGTTCTCTGATCTTCCCGTCCTATGGACCTTGAAGGTCTCAAACAACCAACTTGGTGGTCTGATACTTTGTGGGATGAATACTTTGTCCATTGGTGAGATGTACCTAGATAGCAACAAATTTGAAGGAACACTACCTCGTAATCTATCAGGGTATTTGAGTTTCATGGATTTACAAGATAATAAGTTGTCTGGCAACCTTGATACTTCATTTTGGGATCTACCATTTTTGCGGGTCCTGAATCTTGCCGGTAACCGTATAATAGGTGAAATTCACCCAAAGGTATGCGGGTTACCAGGTATTGAGCTTTTAGATCTATCAAATAACAACCTTGAAGGGTCTATACCAAACTGTAGTCGTACTACACTCAAGTTTCTTTATGTATCTGGGAATTCCTTATACGGTGATATTCCGAATGCTTTTCTCAATAGCTCAGATGTTATAGCTTTGGATCTAAGATACAATCAGTTCACGGGTAACGTTAGTCTGCTTTCTTTGGGTGGGAATAAGTTTGAAGGGCAAATCACCCCCAAGATGTGTCGCCTCCAGAGGTTGAGGATACTCAATCTCTCACACAACAGTCTTTCAGGGTCATTGCCTCCATGCATTGGTGATATCCCTTTCAACATTGTTTATAACGACGGCTTTTGGTCGTTGCAAATTTATGTCGGTCGCTACGCTTCTTTCGGTTTTCCGGCACGCAATCCCATTTATGACCTAGAAGGCTTCGCTTTCAGTACCAAAGGGAATCTTTACACATATCAGCATAGTTTTCTTGCATCGATGTCCGGCATCGACCTGTCTAGGAATTCGTTGTCTGGAGAAATTCCTTGGGAGCTCGGAAATCTAAGCCATATCAAGGCCCTCAATCTGTCCCACAATTTCTTTACCGGCCCAATTCCAGCGAGCTTTGCAAACATGGGCGAGATAGAAAGCATGGATTTATCCCACAATGAGCTAAGTGGACAGATACCATGGCAATTAACTCAGTTATCGACACTGGAGGTGTTCTCTGTGGCATACAACAACCTATCAGGATGTGCGCCAAACACTGGCCAGTTCGGTTCGTTTGATATGGATAGTTACACAGGCAACAAGAACCTTCAAACGGCATCGCAGGGGGGCAGATGCACCTCCAGATCAAGACCAGGTTCTTTGACACCGAAAGATACGGAGACGAAGGAAGATGATCCAGTGCTCTACGCGGTCAGTGCTGCCTCGTTTGTATTGACATTTTGGGCTACTGTGGCATTCGTGTTTTGCCATTCGTCCGGGCAGCGCGTAATACTGAAACTGTAGTCTGTCAGACTAATATCATCCTACAAGAAAACAAGAGGCAAGCACGCAATTCTGCCATAGTTTATCGAGCTTGTATGCGCGACCTTACATGAACTGTATCACTGTACTGTCCCGTTACAATGATTGTATGTGATAGTTGGAGGATATCCTACTTATTTGTTTCTTCATACATGATTCACTTGTCATGAAACAATGTTCAGCAAATTGCAGTCCACCAAGAAGTAGAAGAATCACCGCATCTCAAAAATACAACCATACAGGCCAGCATTGTCCTCCATAGAAAAATAGCAAGCCAGCATTAGCTTCAGATAATACAGCCGATGTTGCAGACTTGTGTTGGGTCGGCGCATGTTGATCTGATGAGCATTGCTTCTGTACTTTCCCCTAAATAAGTGTAGCACTAATTTTAAAATACATGGAGAGATAAGTAACATCTATTCATCATTCATTCGTTATACTTTAAAAATGATGCAAAACACTGTTAAGGAAAGCACCACCTGATTAGAAAGGGAAAAAAATACTGAGCTCGATGCAGGTTTTGGGTGCGTTTTTTTTTTGCTATGATTTATGACTATGGCTATGGCTGATTGCTTAGCTCTAGTGTGAGCACTTATGCGAATAAATCAAATACTAATAAGCCAATAAATTACTTCAAAAAAACTATTTCGATAAATCATTTAGAAACAGTGATGGACGTGTTTGTTTATTACAGAGAAGGGACCCAATTATGCGAAACAGCGAACGTGCGGTGCGTGCTGCGCACGGCCAACTTTAAAGTCCTACGCGGTGCAGAAGGTGAGAGGCCTAATGAAATGGTGGAAGCAGCCCAGCAGACTCACAGTAATGGTGGGTCGGCCAGCCCATCAATCAGATTACTCAGGTTGGAAGTGTTGGCTGGGGTGCAGAGGCCGCGCATTGTATAGTGGGCATCAGGCCAGATGCAGTAGGAAGCTTTGGGTTTGTAGCATTCGGGGACGTCCAGCCCAGCCCGTGGACAAAAAAGGGACGAATCGGCGACTTCCAAAAAAACGAAAAAGGGACACATAGGCGACTTCTTTTATTTTCCTTTTGCACTTCAGTGGCAATTGTTTCAGTGGAAAGCAACATTCTCACTTTTGCTCCCACAATTGAACTTTTGGATCTCTAACGAAATATCTTGCGAGGATATATTCCTACAAATTCATCTTTCCATCATTCTTTGTCATTTAAGACTTTTCCCAGAGTAATTGGAGCAGCAATTTTTCTTCTCTCTTCTAGCTGGGAAACCTCTTTTTTTTTTTTTTTTAAGAAATGGACAGGAGCTCTGCCATTCGATTAAGAGGAGAAAAGGAGTACGGAGGTCGGATGGAACCGAGGCTAAACAAAACGCAAGAGACCAAAAGAGGAGAAGACACTGCACGTGCCATGACGGATAGGCACTGCAAAAAACAGAGAGAGACACGGAGAGACACGACTATAGATTTGAGAAGGCTCTTTGCCGTTGCTCGATGTCTTCTTTTACCTTGAGTGCTACTTCTAGCGCCGTAGAGGAAATATTTTGGAAGACCCGTCTATTCCTTTCCTTCTGTATATTCCACATAATGTGTATTGTCTTGCCATTAAAATTCCATATGTTCCACATAATGAATATTGCCTCGTCATTAAAATACCTCCTCTGGACTTTTGGTATTTATTTATTTGGCAAGCTGAGAAACCTCGTCAAACTCCAAGAGATAGATCTTTTGATGAATCATAGTTTAGTTGCTGATGTCAATTTCCTGGGATGGATACCTCCATTTCAACTGAAAAACCTAGTGCTCTAGTGACATCATAATTGCACAACCACGTTTTCTACGCACGCAACATCATTTACAGGAGGTTGTCCGGGAGATTGCCTGGTTAGGATCAGCATCACAGGAAGTGCACAGATACGGCGCTGTATCTAGACTAAACTGAACTAGTTGTTATCTAGGGTCAACAACGTAATTACTCACCTCTCTAGGTTGATACTGGTGCCAAGGAGGACAGAATCAACAACAATTGCGATTACAGTCGGCAGGGAGCTGAACATCGACGGGTAAATAGGCCTACGACACGCGATCGACACAGACGAGATGCCCGTGTTGAACAACCCCTGTTTGGAGGAAGAATGTACCCAATACAAATAAATCGAATTAGCAGTTTTATTTTCAGATGATTCTGCTAGGTTCGGAGGGAGGTGAAAAAACTGAGCTCGGCACAGCTTTTCTGTCGCGGGGCCGTCGAACGGCATCTCTAATGGCGGAGGCAGCCCACCTAGCTCACTAGTGATAGTGACTGGGCCAGCCTATGAGATCTAATGGACCTAGGGAGGGAATTGGTGGTGGAGAGGCTTGGCACATAATAAAGCGGCAACTACATATGTTACGGATGGTGAAAGGTACACAATTCGTTGATCATCTTAATATCTTTAACAAGTTTATTATACAACTGACTAATATAGATAAAAAAATTGAAAACAATGGTAAGGTCGTCATATTAGCATCATCTCTGTCATGATTTGTTGATGAATATTATCATCGGGAAAAGCACTCTCAATTTCAATGAGGTAATGGTATATATATTAGCCATCAAATTCTTCATATTTAGGTGATCAAGCATTAACTGCCTTGATGTTGCAGGCAAAAACAAAAGCCATAGGAAGAAGAGCAAGAGTAAAGATATGCGTGTATGCTATCTATGTGATAAAGAATATCATATGATAAAGAATTATCTGAGTTTAAAGCAAACGAGGGATGCAGGTATAGAAATTTACTACTAATACTACTAAGATTGAAATTGACATACCATATTCGTAATTTTTATGCATCCTACACGCTTTGCAGCTTTGGGAGATGTGGTCCAGGTCCTGTGGCAGAGGAAGATGTGGGAGAAACGTCTGATACTCGAAACTGTAGTCCGCCACAAGAAACAACTGCTTGTCACGTGCAACAATACAGCCATAGAATGTTCTGAAATCCCTCCCCGGGTATGTAATGTGACAATGTCCAATATCCGAATTTTCAAAAGCAAAAAGGCACTGCTATGTACTCTGTACTATCACATTGTACTTTTTTCCTTTTTGGGAAGAATGCATCAGATTGTACCTTTCTTTTTCGAGAATGTATCAGATTGTACTTGCTAGTACAAACTAGCACTGAGAAAAACTACCGGTAATGAGCGTAATTAGGCTTCTCACAGAAAGGTAAGAGACAGACCTCAGAACTGCCTGCTAGTCGACACACCGGCTCGTTACATATACAGGAGATGCTGGAGGTTCGTTCTTTCAAGTTTAAGCAAAGCTGCTTCTAGTTCCTCCTCTTGCTTGTTCTTGGTGACCTTTTACCCTTGGCTCCAGAATCTGATACCATGGCCCATGGGAAGTGGCACCAGCTAGCATACCTCATGTGAGATCATCATCATGTGTATTCTTCACGATTGACTTCTGTAACTTGATGGAAAATTTGAAATCTTTTACCTGCAGGAAATTACATAGGGAAGTTAACGAATGGCCCTTGTACTGACACCTGCCTCTAAGGTGTATTTTTTCACTGGAAAAACAAATAAGAATAAGCACCTGTTCTTCCGGATCACGAATTTGATCATCCTTCAATCTCAACTGTGCTCTCTCCCTGTAAAAATAGATATATCAAAAGAGAGGGAAAAATTGTGGCAATGCTTTTAATTAATAGGAAAGGATATTACACAAAGCAGCCATGTCATTAAACTGATGCATGAAAATATATATAGTTCTCCAAATCATTGCAGGTAACTTCTTCCCATAATACCATTCTGAATATAGTACAGATGCTTCCATTTTCCGGAGGAAGGATCAAAACATACCTTTCCTCTATTTCTTTAAGTGTCCGATGCCATATATCCTGGCTCTTCGTGAATTTTTCATTCATCTACAGGATAAGGCATGTGCTTAATAACTAAAAGATGCATGATTTTAAAGATACTCACGTCTGCAAGTTTCTTTTTCTCCAAGATTACATTTTTAATCTTAAGTTGGATCCCTTGAAGCTTGTCATTGACAGCTTTATCCACAGCATCAGAAATGTGACATTCCCTTTCTTTCTTAGCCTCTGACAGCAGAGCCTCATAATACTGTGAACATGAGAAAATGTAGGCAAATGAATGCATCAGATGTAAACTACATTGTCAACTATATAACGAACTTTGTCTCAAAAAAAGAAACTATATGACAAGCTCTAGAACAACACAATGGTTAGTGACATCGAAAAATTAGCACAAAGGAAACAGGATTTCACCTCTCGCTGAGTTTCAAGTTGGCTTGCAAGATGACGGTTGTATTCGTCCATGATCTATTAAGAAGAGCAGGGCATACGAATTTGAGGAACAAGATTGACAACGAAGTGCTACATAGATTCAAATTAAAGAAACTTAAAATTCTTACTGTTTCCGCTTTGCTGCTGAACATAGCTCCACCTATATCTGAGTCATCATTGCATGAGCAGTTTACACAGTTGTCCCCGGAATATTTACACTTTGACCTGAACGCATGCTTTATGTCGCTTTTAGAGTGATTAACTCGATGGACATAACTGTCATAAACGTAATCTCAAACACGCTGAGTTTCCAAATCGAGCAAATAGCAGTGTTGAGTGTCTTTGCAATGCCGAATTGCTTGGCCTCTTTATACCTATGACAAGCAAATTAATGAAGGCAAAGTTGATTGGGCACAATGAGAATTAGAATTAATCATAAAATTAACCTCCAACGTAGTTTTCTTTTAATTCTAACTTCTATCCTTGGGATAGCAGAGTGACTATTAGTTCAGGCAGAAATATTCAGTCAGAACTCAGCAGGAATTAACATACTTTTTACATCCAACAAAACTACATATTTTTAAGAGTCCAAGAGAAGTAGAACTAATCATATAATTAATCTCCAATATAGTTTTATTCTAATTGTAACTTTTACTGAGTACAGCACATTAAGTAAACATGTAAAATGCTTTAATATGCACCCTTTCTTGAGATAGTGGATTGATTGTTGAGTCCTGATAGATATATTTTCAGTCAGCAGGCATTAACACCTGACCAAACTGACATACCTGAAATGGGAAAAAATTGTGTGTTGTAGGGGTGGCCCCCACCTAAACCCAGCTAGCTTGCTGAGAAGGTTATAAACCATGTATTAGAGACGTAGTTGCCCTCGAAAGGAGGCTTCGGTGTAAGGTTATGATTGTAAACACGCTCCTTTCGAGAGAGCACATATATATGTGATATAGGGCCCTTTGGAAAGACCAAGAAGTCATTTGCTCACCTAACTCTCCACTACCATACCCCTCTCTCTCTGTTTGGTCTGTAGCCACAACACTGTGAATAAAGACAACTCATGCTTGAGACAGTTTAGTAGCACGAAATGGCTACGAAGTAGCTCAAGACATTGGCAATCTAACAATATAATTGTTAGACATGTAAATAGTCTAGGGTCTGGGGAGTTATTTGCATATTTACTTGTACACTTTGTATTGGCCTTTAGGCCTCTTTGCAATACAAGCCTCATTTCAACATGGCATCAGAGCTGGGCTAGAACCAGGGCGCTGTTGCCACCGCCGCCGCAGCCCATCTGGTCTTCCCACCCTCCTCTCCTTCCCGCTTCTAGCCATCGTCGCCTTGGCTCAAGCCGAAGCCATCACCACTGTCGTGTTCTCTTGCAGCCGGATCTATGCTTTCCGCCGCTGGATCCGACCTCCCCGTCGTCGGATCCGGCCTCCCCACTGTCTGATCCAGCGCCATTTCTTCCTACCTGGCGCCGTCGCCTCCTCCTGTGCCGCACCTCCTGCACGTCGCCTCCCGCACTGTGCATCCCAGCCGCCCCTCTCAGCTGGCGCCTCCCGCGCCGACCCTCTCAGTCGTGCCTCCAGGCTACGCCACCACGTCGCTGCCCACCTTTGGCCGGCTCACCCCGGCCTCTTCCCACGTCAAGCCCGCCGCCTAATGCAGCCGACTCACCAGTCGTCTGCCACCTCGGCTCCGACCCCGCCACCATGGAAGCCGGCCGCCTCTTTCTGGCTTGCCTCCTGGACGCTTTCTCCCAGCTACCGCACCTAAGACACTGCCCCAGACTCCGCCGTCCCCAGCCCCGACCCTGCCGTCTTGGCCCAAACTGGTGCCACCTCGTCTAGCTCCAAACGTTGGCCGTCTCGGCCTTTTTTTCGGCATGATCTTCTCCAGATGGCTTCCGCCGGTGGATCCCTCACCATCCCGCTCCCCTTGGTTTGTTTCAACGAGACAAACTCTCTAGGAGTGGGCTGTTCACCTGAAGATTTTCCTCGACATCCAGCGTCTATGAGGTCATCTCACTGGCGAGCACTCATATCCATCTCGGCCAAAGCCGCCTATTCCGCCCGCTCTACCTGCTGGTGCGGATCAAGTGGACCAGGAGGAGGCTGCTGCTGCACTGGAGGAGGCTCTGGAGCTCTACCAATCTGAGCTGCACGCTTATGAGTGATGGCAGGAGGCCGAGGCTCATGCTACCGCCATCCTAGTGGGTAGCAGTGAGGTCTCCCGTACCCCACAGATTCAAGAGATGGAGGTAGATCTTCCAGGGCCTTGCAAGGGTGTTTCACCCCTCGCCTAGACCCAGCTTCATCAGCAAGGGGAGGGCGAGCAGGCACAAGCACGTTTAGCATCTCACATGCTCGGTTGCGTCGGGCTCCCGTGATCAGGTCCTCCACGACACTACGCTCTACCTTTGTCTCGCGCCCAAGTATGGCCACAGCCTTCTTCTACGCCTGCTAGAGTGTCAAGCATGTGTGCACAAGTAAGGAGTTAAAAGAGGACTGCAAATCGCACAAGCATGACAATTGAAGGGGTGGGAGCTTACATTGTGACTTGGCGAAGCCTCAGAATGCTCGAATGTTCCCTGATTCCTCACCTTCCATGAAGATCAAGTTCCAGCCCTAGCTGAGAGGGGCGACCCTCAGCATGTAGTACTCCTTGACGAGGTCGCGCATGCTGAACCTCAAGACAAGCCCTTGTAGAAGATGACGGTGAGCCTTGTCTGTCACGCTCAAATAAGGCGAGAAGTGCATGGAGTGATCCACCAACGTCTTCCTGCCCGTGCTGACGAGGTTGGATCCCAAAGCAGGGTGGTAGAACCATAAGTCCCTCCAGGATTCCCACTTAGCCTTGTTAGCCTTGGCAGGAAACTTGAACTTTTGTTGGCTGCCTCGAAGCTGGAGGGTTATCACCCTGTGAGAGGAGCGTACATTTTCTAAGGTGTACGTCATTGTGATCGAGGCATAATGGAGGAGGCGTACGTCATTTTATAACCCTAGACTTCCATATTGAATACATTTGGTGGTTATGTGCTTCTCCTTGGGTCTTTTTGTGCCCTAGGCGGTCTTCGAATCTATCCGGGGTACCTCTAAGTTTATTATCCAGATTCGTACCAATGACAGCACACTACTACAGAAATCATCATCACAGACGGTTCAAAAATATCATCACAGATGGTTTTCTGAACCGTCTGAATTTATAGGTCAGTGATAATACGAGGTCATCACAGACGGCTTTCGAACCGTCTGTGGTGTAAGAACCGTCTGTAATACTGATGCAGATTAAACAAGCACGCTGATGCAGAAAGGACGAAAATTGATTAAATTCTAATTAAGCGATTAAGCAACATCAGTAAGAAATTAATCAACCAAACTTCTCACATCATAGGTCACGTAACACAAAAAGGAAACAATTAGCCTTAAGAATTATTTTGTGCTAATCACCAAGTAACGTCCAGAGAGAACTAATGCATGCAAGAGAGAAGATGCATGCAGACCAACAAAAGAACCATGCAACATTAATTAGCTACTGATTGATTGCTACCATCTGGCAACCAAAAACATGCATACGGCCAGCTGCCCAATCACCTTTTTCTAAACATGCGTAAGTGCACTTCTTTCTAGTAGCATTCATGCAAACGTGGACTTGTCTAGTAGTTTTCAAGCATGCAGATCTAAAGCATTACACTATTAAATCAAGCATGCAAACTGCCCTGTTACACATCTAAAAAATCATTTGTCACGTTACACTATTAAATCTTTTTTTAAGGTACTATAACGCCGGCCAGCTTTGGAGAAAACTCTGAACAACCGGTGCTGCAGAGTGCAGACTTTGGGCCAGCTTTGGAGAAATCTGAAACTGGGTTCGGCGCAGGTTTTGTAGTGCGGAGCTGCGGCCAATGAGATCTTACATAAATTCCATGGAAGGTGAGGCCAAGGTGAGGTCAACTTCCTTACGCGGCCGAGCAAAAACCGGTCTAGCCAGAAGGTGAGAGGCACCGTGATGGTGGCTCAGTCGGCCTATGAGATCTCCTGGGCGTCGTAATATGTTGTGGGCATGGCCTGTCGGGTGGTGAAGACCAGGCGTAGAGCAACTTGCGGTTCCCGTCCACATCGCGCTTCCACTTCCAGACTTCCACTGCCACCGCCCCTGGGCAGCCGTTTCTTCAGTTGCCGGCGATCGAAGGCACTGCAGGTGGCGAAAACGCATCACAACCGGTCAAGCTTCCCTTAAATATACTGAAAGGCGAAAAGACGTGCAATTAAACATTGTAAACTATGTTTATTAATATCTTCTTGAATATCTTTACTATTATAAAAGAAGGAGTTGGTGGTTGCCGAAGCCTCATTTTGATTTTAGCCATTCGATCTGATAAATAAAATCCGAACCGTCCACCCCTCTCCCTCCTCCGCCGCCCTCGCCTCCTCCCCTCCCTCCGCCCTCACCGCCTCCGCAAATCCACTCCCACTCCCTCCGTCCCTCACGCCTCCCACCCGCCGGCCGCCTCTGCCCCGATCCACCGCTCGCGGCCCCTCCTCGCCCCCGGCGGCCGCCTCCGCCCCTCCTCCCCTCCCACTCGCCGCCCGCCTCCGGCCCTCCTCTCCTCCCACCCGCCGGCCGCCTCCCCCCAGATTCGTCGCTCACGGCCCCTCCTCGCCCCACCCCTCCCCGCCGCCGGCCGCCCGCCTCCTCTCCTCCCACTCGCCGCCGCCTCGGCCTCCTCTCCTCCCCCGGCCGCCGCCCGCCCAGATCCGCCGCTCGCAGCCCCTCCTCTTCGCCCACCGGTCGCCACCCCATCCACCTCCCCACTGCCCCCAGAAGTCCCTCTCCAGCTACCCCTCCTCCCCCATCGCGCCGGAGTCCTCTGCGCCTTCCTCACAACCGCCGACCCCGCCGATCTCTGCCTCTCCGTCGCCACCGCTGCCCTGCCCTCCCCGACTCAAGGCGACCACGCCGACCTTCGGCTCTCTCTCGCCACCGCCACTCCTGCCCTCCCCGACTCATCGCTCCCGTGTCGCCCGACTCCTCTTCTCCCTCCTCCCAACCCGGTGTGTGGCTTCCCGAGCGGAGCAGCTCTCTGGCCATCTCCCGCATCCTCAAGGACTTCGACGCCATCGCACGCACCAACCCCAGTGCTTCCTCTCCCCTTCCGATTGCTACCTCAAGTGAAGTCTAGGGTTTCGGACTTGGGCGCGACACCCCCTTACAGTGCTACTGTCACGCAAGCCTAGGAGGAGAGAGCTAGGGAAGAAGAAGCTAGAAGCCTCGGATTGATGCCTCACGTCGGCTTATCGGGGTCACTGAGCTCTCGCTGGAGGAGGTGAACATGTACATCGAGCTCCCCAAGGGCGTGCCCACCAAGCTCTTCCACTGCGCCATCCAGGCCGGCCACATCGAGGTCAGCATCCGTGGCAATCCGTCCTACCTCAACGTCAGTCGTTGGTTTCCACTCTCTTCCAATTCGATTCCACTCGAGCTCATGCTAAAAGGTTGATATTTTCTTGGGTTTTGTTTGTGTGTTTAGGGGATTTGATTTTTTGGGTTGTTTTGCAGCACGACCTGATGAACCCCGTGAAGGCCGATTCCTCGTTCTGGACGATAGGTATGGTTCGGTTCTCTCACCCCCTGTAATTATTGGTCTTAGAATTGTTCCATTTTACGCGAGTGGTGTGGAATTTCTGTGGAATACTGTGGCCTAGACTATGGACTAATTTATATGTATATCTCTTTGTGGTGTCAATGCGTTGTTTGATTGTGTGTAATCTGTAGATTATATGTTGGTAGCTTGGCTTGTTTGACTTTTTGGAGAGATACATTTTTCTGTACTCATAGCAGCATTGCTTTATTGTTTGATTCATAGATTCATCTCTGGGATTTCTGACATCGTATGCGTGTTCTTGAAATTGTTGTGTGTAGTTTTATTCATCTGTAGTAACTGTTTGCTCTTAAGGCTGTCAAATTCATGTGGTGCTTTACTAATTCAGTGTAGTGGGTAGTTGATGACTGCAAGTGCTCTTACTTTGGGTAATACAGATCCGATCCCTTTGTCTTTGAGTTTGCTTTGCTGCCAACTATTGGGTATCAATGGCTGTTTCAGTTTTTATTCGGGTTAGCACAGAACTAGAAATCGGAAGTAGCTTATTTGTGCAACCCTTCAATGAGCTTTACCGGATTTCGTTTGCTCTCTTTGCGCCAACCTATGGGCATAGGAAAACATTATTTTCTCCAAGTCAATTTATAGAATATCTGAATGTGGGGAAGGCATGCTAGATTTGAGAGTCAAGGCACTACTATGAAATGGCCACTAATTTGTGAGTTGGTCATAGTATAAGATTGATTGATTTGATTCATAAGGATATGCTAGCAAGGACGACGATCGCTCATACAAGTTGTAGCATTAGGAGATTTCTATATTGACATTTATGTCATTAGCACCTTTTTTTGTATAATTTTTAACATGGACAATGGCTTTGCTTTGCAGACAAGGGAAAACATGGTCATCTCCAATATAAGGCCAAGGTAGCTTATTATCTGCAGACCAAGAACAAAAACGGCTTATCTTTGCAAAGGTTTCAAGAAGAGGTATAACCAATTTGTTGTATAGTTCCCTTCTTGATTCTTTGTGCATTCCTTTTTCTTTGTACTCATCACGCTTCACTTCGGAACATATTAGTTTGAACAGTTATTTTCTCAATTATGCATGCCTATTTGTAGTATGTGATATGAAGCGAAGACGATGTCAATTGGATCATAGTTGGTATGATCATGCTAAGTCGATTCTGACAATGATCGAAAGAACTCATTTGACAAGTTTTGCTTTGTTATTCGAATTACATCCTATGTGAAACCATATTAATGTGTCACTTTCAAGATAACTATGGTGCATATATGAGGTGATTAAGTCGAGTAGGATAATCGATTATCCAAATATCACCCAACATGTAGCAATGTTGTTCAGTGGTCTTGGAATTCGGACCCTAACCGTTTTGCTAGAGCAGATCCAAAACCAAAGCCGAGTAGGTCTTTAGGATGCATGATTCACTTGCAATAGAGAGTTTGAACTGAAAATGGTTACTAGCAGGTAACCAGCTGAAGTTGGACGATGCTTGGCCGAGTTTAGAGTTTAACTCTTGAGAATAGGAACATGTTTTTTTTAATCTCTAATGTTGTGTATACTGAATACCGATTCCTCATCTCTTCCCTAGCTAATGTAATAGTAAGGTTCTGCAGGGGCAAGCTGTTGCTTTTGAGCCTGCAAAACCTCTGTGGCTGATCCAGAGGGACTTCCTCCGTAAGTTGCTTCTTGTATTACATAGGGCCATTTTTGTTTGGATAATGAAATATATCTTTTGGCATGTATCAAATATGAGATGATAGGATTACCTACACATATGTGTACGTATGTGATTCATGGCATGATTTGTCTTGCTTGTAACATGAATTTTTATGCTATTTAAAATTTAAGTTTTAACTATTTTTCCACGACGGATTCATAGCGAAAAATTTGAGTCTCATGAACAATTAACTCATAGATGTAGGGAAAGTTTTATATTAAAAAATGGATGTAGGGAAACTCATATTAGTTTGTTTGAGACTTTAGAATTTGCGTTATCAATTATTTAAGATCTGTTGCAACGCACGGGCACTTGACTAGTTTAGATTAAACACAAGAAAATAATATACGTAGATTTGTCTTGAAAAGTACGTTCATAAAGTTATAATTTTAAAATATATTATAATAAAAAATAAGTGATCATGGTTGTATTTTGAAGACTATGTTAATATCCAAAACGATTTTCTCTGTGACTGAAGTAGTTCTTCACCTATAGCATTGCACGTAGCTCCAGAAATTAATGCTTGTGTTCCAGTCGTTCTTAGCCTCCATTGGTGTTAGGGCACTACAATTAAGTCAACGATACTGTTAGTGGCTATTTTTTTTTCCACATTCCACAAGATTATCCCGTGTTTGTTCCTGGTCCTAGTAAACTCGATTTGATCCTTCAACTAACCGTGTCTGTTCCGTTCGCCAGAAAAAGAAAAACCGTGTTTGCCAAGTTGTAGCTTCCACGTCCCTCTCTGTAATCAATAACAGGCAAGTCTGCCTGAGAACATTAAAACCACCCATCAATCTTCTCTCCAACCTGAAGTCTAGATACAACCGCAGTATGAGAGCAGGAGAAAGCAGAGCTTCATTCGAGATGAGCTGCTACTATCCATGGGGATTCTTGTTCTTGGTCCTATGCTTGCTACAGTCCATGCTTCACATGTCCTGTGGCTGCTCCGTGGAGGAGAGAGCGGCCCTAATGGACATCCGGTCTTCTCTGATGCGCGCAGACTGTACGGTGCCCGGTTTGTGGGGACGGGGTGAGGACTGCTGCTCGTGGGAACGTGTAAAATGCAATAGTAGCACACGGCGAGTATCTCATCTCTACCTTTCCAATCTCTGTGAGTCAGCAGATGATAGTTGGCATATAAACTCGACAGTCTTTTCAGCATTTCATGAGCTTCAGTTCCTAGATTTATCTGAGAATTATCTCAGATCGCTAAGCTTCGATGGTATGTAGTGTGGTTGCTTCTTGTCTTCCTGAAATTAAACACATACGCAATTTAATTTGTACCACAAACAAACCTCCACAGGCTTAGCAGGACTAACCAAGCTTCAGTACCTCAACCTCAGTCTCAACTGGATAGGATTCCTGACGAGCGAAGCTCTTCCGGATGCAGGTAGAGAAATGAAATTTTACTACTAATAGTATTGCTGAATAAAAAATTGGTATCCCGAGTTTGCTACTGCTATTTGTAATTGTTATACAACCTTCACGCTTTGCAGCTTTCAAAAATCTTCAAAACTTGCGAATACTAGATTTGAGCGGCAATGGATTCAACGGAAGCCTCCCGATGTCATTATTTGCACTTCCTCACCTTAAGATCCTAGACCTCTCACGTAATTCATTCGAAGGACGTATTCCTATTAGTTCATCTTCGGAACCAGTTTCATTGGAAGTACTAGATCTCAGTGTTAACAGCATGAGCGGTGCTCTTCCAACCGATGAAGGTACAAAAATTTGAACTTATTGCTTATATGAGCATACATAATGTTAGTTAGGGTAAATCGTCAATGCTGCTGCTTATAATTATTATATATAGTACTGCTGAAGAAAGAATTGGTATCCCGTGTTTGTTGCTGCTATTTGTAATTGTTATACAACCTTCACGCTTTGCAGCTTTTGAAAATCTTCAAAACTTGAGAATACTGGATTTGAGCGGCAATGGATTCAACGGAAGCCTCCCGATGTCATTATTTGCACTTCCTCACCTTAAGATCCTAGACCTCTCACGTAATTCACTCGGAGGACGCATTCCTATTAGTTCATCTTTGGAACCAGTTTCATTGGAAGTACTAGATCTCAGTTATAACAACATGAGTGGTGCTCTTCCAACCGATCGAGGTACAAAAATTTGAACTTATTGCTTATATGAGCATAAATAATATCAATTAGGGTAGAATCGTCAACGCTGCTTCTTATAATATTATATATTTTTTTCGCAGCATTTGAAAATCTCAGGAACCTACACGAATTAGATTTGAGTTTCAATCTATTCAGTGGAAACCTTCCAACATTATTGTTTTCACTTCCACGAATCGAAGTGTTGGATCTCTCAAGAAATCTCTTAGAAGGACCCATCCCTATAAGTTCATCTTCAAATCTTTCTTTGTCTCTCAAGAGCCTTAGGTTTTCCCAGAATAATTTGAGCGGTAGAATTTCCTTCTTTTGGCTAAGGAATCTAATGAAACTCGAAGAGATTGACCTTTCAGAGAATATTGATTTAGTTGTTGATGTCAATGTTCCGGGATGGGTACCTCCGTTCCAACTGAAACTGCTAGCCCTCTCTGGTTGTGACCTTGACAAAGGCATTATTGCAGAGCCACATTTTCTACGCACACAGCATCATTTAGAGAAGCTTGATTTGTCCGACAACAGCTTGTCAGGGAGCATGCCGAACTGGCTGTTTACAGAGGAAGCAACTCTAGTTAGCCTAAATATTGGAAATAACTCGCTAACTGGGTCTCTAGATCCGATATGGTACCCCCAAACATCTCTACTAGTCATCGACATATCTATGAACCGGATTGTAGGACAGCTACCGGCCAACATCAGCTCAATGTTTCCATGTTTGTTCCATCTAAATCTTTCTACTAATAACATTTCTGGAGATATACCGAGGTCATTATGCCACATCAATTCCATGGAATATTTAGACCTATCGAACAACAAATTTTCTGGTGAACTGCCTGCTTGCGTGTTCTCTGATCTTCCCAACCTGTGGACCTTGAAGGTCTCAAACAACCAACTTGGTGGTCTGATACTTGGTGGGTTGAATAGTTTGTCCATTCAGGAAACAATGTGCCTAGATAGCAACAAATTTGAAGGAACACTACCTCGTAATCTATCAGGGCATTTGAGTGTCATGGATTTACAAGATAATAAGTTGTCTGGCAACCTTGATGCTTCATTTTGGGATCTACCAAGTTTGCAGGTCCTGAATCTTGCCGGCAACCGTATAATAGGTGAAATTCACCCAAAGGTATGCGGGTTACCAAATATTGACCTTTTAGATCTATCAAATAACAACCTTGAAGGGTCTATACCAAACTGTAGTCGTACTACACTCGCGTTTATTTACGTATCTGGGAATTCCTTATACGGTGATATTCCGAATGCTTTTCTCAATAGCTCGTACATTACAGTTTTGGATCTAAGATACAATCAGTTCACGGGTAACCTGGATTGGATACAATATCTTGATAACGTTAGTCTGCTTCTTTTGGGTGGGAATAAGTTTGAAGGGCAAATCACCCCCAAGATGTGTCGCCTCCAGAGCTTGAGGATAATCGATCTCTCACACAACAGTCTTTCAGGGTCATTGCCTCCATGCATTGGTGATATCCCTTTCAACAATGTTTATGATGAAGACTTTTGGTCGATAGGTGATAATACTAAATGGTCTTTGCAGAAACTTCACCTTTATGACCTAGAAGGCTTTGCTTTCACTACCAAAGGGTATCTTTACACATATCGGCATAGTTTTCTTTCATCGATGTCCGGCATTGACCTGTCTGGGAATTCGTTGTCTGGAGAAATTCCTTGGGAGCTCGGAAATCTGAGCCATATCAAGGCCCTCAATCTGTCCTTCAATTTCTTTACCGGCCCAATTCCAGCGAGCTTTGCAAACATGAGCGAGATAGAAAGCATGGATTTATCCCACAACGAGCTAAGTGGACAGATACCGTGGCAATTAACTCAATTATCGACACTGGAGGTGTTCTCTGTGGCATACAACAACCTATCAGGATGTGCACCAAACACTGGTCAGTTCGGTTCGTTTGATATGGATAGCTACAAAGGCAACAAGAACCTTCAAAAGGCATCGCAGGAGGGCAGATGCACTTCCAGATCAAGACCAGGTCCCTTGACACCGGAAGATATAGAGACGAATGAAGATGATCCAGTGCTCTACGCGGTCAGTGCTGCCTCGTTTGTATTGACATTTTGGGCTACCGTGGCATTCGTCTTTTGCCATTCGTCCGGGCAGCGTGTAATACTGAAACTGTAGTCTGTCAGACTAATATCATCCTACAAGAAAACAAGAGGCAAGCATGCAATTCTGCCATAGTTTATCGAGCTTGTATGCGCGACCTTACATGAACTGTATCACTGAACTGTTGTTATCCTATTGCAAAATTGTCCCGTGATATGATTGTATGTGATAGTTGGAGGATATCCTACTTATTTGTTTCTTCATACATGATTCACTTATCATGAAACAATGTCCAGCTAACTGCAGTCCACCAAGAGAAGTTTGCCACTGCACCTCGAAAGTACAACTATACAGTCCAGCAACGTCCTCCATAGAAAAATAACAAGCCCTTCAGATAATACAGCCAGTGTTGTAGACTTGTGTTGGGTCGGCGCAGGTTGATCTAACGAGTATTGCTTCTATACTTTTCTTTCTAATAAGAGTAGTACTAATTTTAAAGTATAGAGAGAGATAAGTAACACATATTCATCTTTTATTATACTTTAAAAATTATGTAAATCACTATTAAGGAAAGTATAGCCTGAACTGAAAGGGAAAAAAATACTAAGCTCATTGCAAGATTTGGGTGCGTTCTTTTTGGATGTGGCTTATGACTTATGGCTGCAGCTGATGGTTTTTAACCTTAACGTAAATACTTGTGCGAATGAATTAAATATCAATTAAATAATGCCGGCTTCCTTTGCCTCTTTTTCGCGCCGCCAGCCGCCCCTCCTCAGGAGTCACTGAGTCCGGAGACAAGGTGCATGCTTTCTCGAGTCTCCCTCATCTGGAATCAGTGTGTGCCTGTGTGGGGTGGAAGAAATATCTGATGGTAGCTGGGCTGGCCCATCTTGGTGGGGGGATTGGGGGCGGGCCAAAAGGTAGGCTGAAGCCTAATGAAACCCACCCGATGGATTCGCCGCTGCGTCACAGGTCTCTCAACTAATGATGAAATAAGTGTCCAGCAAATTGCAATCCACCAAGAAGAAGAATCACCGCACCTCAAAAGTACAACTATACGGTCCAACATTACCCTCTAGAGAAAAATAGCGAGACAGCTTTAGCTTTAAATACTATAGCCGATGTTGCAGACTTGTGTTGGGTCGGCGCATGTTGATATGAAAGGGAAAAAAAATACTGAGCTCAGTGCTGATTTTGTAGTGCGAAACTATGAACGTGCGGTGGGGAGCTGCGCGCGGCCAACATTAAAATCCTACGCAGTGCAGAAGGTGAGAAGCAGCCCAGGAGACGCACCCTAATGGTGGCTCGGCCAGCCCAGAAGGTTGGAAGTGTTGGGTTGGGTGGAGAGGCCGCACACTGTTTAGTGAGCATCAGGCCAGATGCAGTAGGAGAGGGAATAGTATATCGAAGGAGAGACCACCGCTGCGACGGCATGCTACCACCAGCCAACCACGCACACCCGACGGCCACCACACTCCCCGGCGTACGGGAAGCCTAGAGCCCCGCCATGGCGAACCGAAGTAGCAATGTAGCATAGCAATCACCACCGTCACCCATTCGTGCCCAAAAAATTAACTCAAATCACAAGCTAAAGCAAGAGATAAACCATGAACTAAAAGTAACAGAGCTCAACGGGCTGCCCGAGCAAAGCCAACCACTGTGCGGCGGAAGACCGGCGTGAGTTCAACTGAGCTCAACGGGGTTGCTCGCCGATGAGCCCGAGCAGCCACCAGGTGTTGCCGGGAGATGGCTTCGCCTATGTGCGCAACAAAACCAAATACATCATACACCATAAGGTGACCTCACATCAGTGGTGAAGCCAAGATGAAAATGGAGGTAGGCTCAAAATCCCAAAGGACTAAACTAGACTGACACAAACATAGTATTTTCCTCTTGTGCAATTCAAATTTATACATAAATAAAAGAAAAACAAAGTAAAAGAGAGAGAAATACAATGAAATTAAAGTACCTCAATAATAGAAAAAACATTCCAAAAATATATAAATATGCTTTCAATTAGTAGAGATCAATTATCTGTGTATCAAAAATAGCAAAAAGTAATATAATAACTAATTGCAAATAATCATGAACATTCAAGAAAAATAAAACATACCAATAGCGCGCAAGCTTAAATCAACAAATATACCCTCGTCACTTGATCTCTAATTTTATTGATGTAATCTTCTATTGACATGCGATATGCCGGATCGACAATAATATCATTTGAATTAAATTTTAGCCAAGCCTCTTTAGTTCAGTTGCGCTCTCACTGGTTGAGAAAGTACTACTAGAATTGCTTGTGAAATAGTTACACAAAGTTTACTTCTCCATTATTGACAATCTATCAACAAAATATGATGTATCAATTCTAATCAAAATACATAAATTATAATTTTAATCTCTAAGAATTCAAGTACATATTAACATATAGTATGTTTACTACTTTACCTAGCAGCCCTTGCTAGCTACAAATAAATTGTCAACAACTCAAGTTAAAAAACTAAAGTGGAAAATTCATACTATATAACATAAACATTGATAACCACTGAGATTCCATTTTAAAGACTTTTTCCAAGTATCACTTCAAAGATACTTGGTTTCGCATAATACCATTTCTTCTTAATTTCCGTTTTTAACTTTTTACCTTTTGACCTACCTTGAAAAGGCTCTTTTGTCGATGCGGTATAACGACTTGAATTTCTATGTAATCATGACTGACACTCAAAACAGTTGCTATTACTAACAATCAACTGTAAACCAAACAATCCACATGATGCATCCACATCCTGTCCGACGCAGAGCAAGCAAAGCCACACAATGCATGCATACTAGGTCGGGGCTGGTTCAGTCGGACCATCCCGTCCACATGCTGGTGCCACCAAAGTAGAAGAGTAAGACGGGTCAAAAGTGGAAAATGAATTAAATACGGAGAAATAAGGAAAAGTGATATCGTACAAATTCAAATATCTTTGATGTAGTATTCTTTAAACCTTATATTTAAGTTTAGCCTATGGGCTATGAATATAAACCTTAGCAAACATGTCCGTATTAGGTAATGAATAAATGTTATTACGGTGGATATTCATCTTTGTTGTACACTGTATGCACTAGTTGATTCTAGATTAATACAATTTACACAGAGGATCCAGGAGTCGTTGCTCCGGAGTCATAAGACTGGTGTGTCATAAGACTAGCTGATTCTAGACTAATATCACAGAATCAAATTCTAGAAACTATGGCCGTTAGCCATAAGACTGGTGTGTTATATCGGTTGGACTAGCCACTATACGCATGATTCCTCTTATCTTGCTCTACTATATTTGAGTGGTGCAACCGACGCATCTGCTCTTCCGGAAATATATATTGTGCCTTGCAGCATAGCAAGTAGCTACTCCTGGAAGCAATCTGATAATTCAAGCGTGCCTGCCTACAGGCCTCACGTATACATGATCCCCATACAGTGAACTGATCACGATAACCTCCAAATTTCTGTTTCTTCGTAAGACTTCTCTACGGCATGTTAGTTTCGACGCCATAAATTGTGTTTCCAGGAAAAAGGTTCTTCTATTCCCATCAAAATCAAGATACTAATATATATCCTCCACGACGAAAACTGAAGTGGCAATATTTGCGAAACGATCGGTATAAGAAGTGATTCTGTGCCTCTCGGTGGGAGGAGGTACACCGAACGCGTCGTGTGGAATGGTATTTACAGCCCTCGGCTGGCGCCATCACGAGCCTTTCAAGTTTGCTGCGACCCTGAATAAATGGTCCTCGCATAATGGCAAAAGCATTTGGTGTAGAAGCTGACTGAAACACCCCATGTTCGTTAATTAGCTAAATGAGGGTGATTAGTATTAATCACATGGGTTAATTAGTTAAGTGGTTAACGGGATTAAGTTTTAGTCTAAAGATTACGGTAGAAGTTGATTCTAGTGCAACCATTGCACTCAATGGCATAGGAAATTTAAACACTGAATAAACTTCATCTTTATTAAAGTTTTCCATTTACATCAGAGAGAAAACTAATTACAAATGAGGAGCATCTCATACATCAGCATATACATCGAAACATTGCATTCACATATTGTTGTTACAATAACACAAGGGAGATTAATTATGAATCATCCCTCAGTTTATTAAAACTTTGCACTTACATCTGTGTGGGTATTGCATTACATACAAGGACCATTTCAGACATCCACACATTAGATTGGTTGCACACACCCGCTAACACACTGTCACAAGATTACACTGTAGTACACCTCTTTGCATCTCATACATTAAATTGCCGTCGAGCCACACCCTTTCCATTTGAGACCAGCCAATAGATTAAATACCAAAAGAGACCGAACAAAAGAATAAATATTTGCAAATGAATAGGCAGAAAAGAGATTGCCGTCAGAGCCCTCGAGGTTATCTCGGGCGGGGCATTCCGTTCACGGAGATACCAGACCGTCCGGGGCAGTCGGCACCTCTCACAACCTTAGGATTCATCACCCGGCGTAAACAAACCTGTTTTTCATTCCAAACACTGTAGTAAACTCAACGAGTGTCAACCGCCCAATAAACCAGCAGGGTATCAGCTAAAGCCATTCACAGTCTTAGCCAGCAAGCCAACATAGCACCAGTCAAAACCCACACGTCTTTAGCCAATAGCCAGCACACCATTATCCAGAGAACTCCACAGAGCTCCACATAGCACAGAGCAGCACGGCCAGCTCAAAGGCCAGCACCACAAGCTCCAGAAGGCACAACCACGGGCCAACAAGCAGCAGCATACACAGCCAGCCGAAAGGGTCAAGAAACACACCACTTCTTCCTCTCCAGCCACAAACCGAAAGCACCACCACTCAACATCACCGACCATCCCCAACTCAGCCAAGCAACAATCAACCGAAGGCAAGCAAGAGGCCAGGCAGAGGAAGCCACCACCGGGACCAAGGGGCATACAATCAACCAGGAGAGTGACCATCAACCTCAACCCTCACCCAGCCGAAACCAGTCCAGCACTCACCAACAAAGGTAAACCCCCCAAAACCTCATCCATACTAGCATCGACATTAGAACATTTTGCCCAACTAGTGATCCACAAACATCAGCCTTGTAGCGCGCAACATCACTAAACCGCCATAGATCATAATCACCCTAGGGCAGGACCACCACACCAGAGTATGCACATATGAGATAAAGGGTAAGTAGGGGAAGGTTACCTTGATCGGAGGTCGGCGGCGGCGCACTGCCGGTGGCCCGGCACACGCACCCAACGACCACCGCACACTCCCCCGGCGTGCGGGCGGCTTCGGGCTCCGCCGTGCCGAGCCACACTAGTGCACCTCCGTGCCGTTCCTCCACCTGTATTCAAAACCAAAACCACCAAGCAAAAGCAACTAGTAACCAAGGGAGGGCATAGGGGGAAGAGCAAATGGGTTAGAAGGGCCAGATCCGGGCCTTGGGCCACGGATCCGGCGGCCCGAGAACCACCCTAGAAGCGGCGCAAGGGGGAGAGGCGAGGTGAGGCGGCGGCGCTACAGCAAGGGGGGAGAAGCGGCGGCGAAAGAGAGAGGGAGAGGCGGCGGCGTGTAGGAGAGAGAGAGAGAGGGAGAGGGGAGAGGCTGCGCAGAAGAGGAAGAAGAAGGGGGAGAGAGGCGCGCGCAGAGAGAGAGAGAGGGAAGAAGAGGCGCGCGCAAGGGAGAAGAAGGAAGCGGCTAGTGAGAGAGGAAGGAAAGAGAGAGGTGGCGGAAGAAATGGAGGAGGGAGGCGGCGGAAGAAATGGAGGGGGGAGGCGGCAGAAAGGAAAGAGGAGGGGACGACGGCGCTGAGGAGAAAGAAGAGAAAGGGGGCAGGTCGGGCGGAAGGAAAAGAAAAAAGAAAGAAAGAAAAGGAAACAAGAGAATAGGAGGGAGAAAAATAAAGAAAAGAGGGGTAGAAAATGAAGAAAGAAATTAAAGGTAAAAGGAAATCTAATCAAAGGCTTGCATCTAAAATTTTAGTAACATAAGAATAGTGGAAAATTTATGAACTCACTCAAGACCTTAACCTAGTTTGCTTAGTGTCGATTTAATAGTTTCACATCGCACACATTAAGACAGTATTAATCAGATTGATCGTAAAAAACAAAAGAGAAGCCAACCAAACCTAACCCTAAAAGCCAGCACTTTACACTTTTAGCCGCATAATATAATATTGAGTCTCATAGATCATCTGACCTTAACCTAGGCTCAAGTTTCATATAGATTTAGTATTTTCTTTGCAGTTGTCCCATTAAAAACATGACTAACTACATTAATCATTATCAGAGTGACCTATCCATTTTAATTCGGCACTCAAGATCCACTGGCCAACCTAAGCCAAACTTAGGAGCCTCAATCGGCGTTAGTATCAGTTAATTTCTTATGTATTCGTCAGCAGCATAAAGTAAGAGATTTAGCACCATATTGTTGCAGACGAAACCTCAAATTGGCGAGGGAAAGAATATTGGGGTAGCGCGGAGATTCAGTACTCTTTGATTAACTCAGGCAAGCATTACTTTGGGCATCTGATCAGAGTGTTTTCAGTAAAATAAAGTATTTTACCTATTAACTTAATATCACCTTGCATGTCAATGACAAATGATTTAAATCGAGAATAAGTTGAGAGAGAACAAGAAAGAGGAAACATCGCGATCGACGGCGATCGGCCGTATAGAATAATAATAAAGGTGGGCAGAGGTTGCCCTGGGCAGGTAACCGAAGGGCAGATTGGGGACCTCTGTATAAAATATAATATAAGTAATTACCAACTTCATCTGTATGAACGGACCGTACTAAAAGTATCAGCCAACATTTCGTCTACGGACGAACAGAGTTAGTAGTGCTATCAAGGTTATTATATTCTCCACATGGGTAAGTAATAATAAAGGGAGAACCCAGGTCATGCGAGTAAGCTAACCGTGGGGGATCCGAACCTCGTACCTGAGACTGGTTTGTATCAGCAGGGGGTACGTGAATCGCAATAACCCGAGACTGGTATGGTATCAGCAGTGGGGTACGCGAGGGCGATATATTACGCAGTGGAGTGTTGGGGGATGGGTTGAAAACCACCCCAACCAACAGTTATGTCGTTTTGATGGGTCTGGGCGAGGGTGGTACCTCACCCCAGACTGCTGATTGCGAGTAACTGGGTGGAGATATAGTATACTGAGATAGTTACAAGGATTCTGTATTCTGATCTGGGCACCGTATCTTAGGAAATGCGGGAATCCATGAGCCACCAGGATCAGAATGATATTGGGTAAAGTGATACAAGCTTGCGCAATGCTATATAAATCATGAATTCATGCCTGTCTCCGGGTAAGGAGATTACGGAAACTCATGGAGGTTTTTATCTGTTCGTACAAATGTTCAGTAGCTTTTAAGTTAATGAAATCGAAATCTTTCACAACTAAAAACCCTTATTTTTCCTATGGGCCCAAAGTTGGGATTGAATATGAGAATGAAGGATAAGAAAGAATTAGAAGCATGAAATGCATTTTGTTAAATATAAAGCTTCTTTGAGTACTCGTACTCACTCTTGTATTATTCCCTTTCTTAGAGGATGGCAGTTCACGAGGACCGGGAGGGAGATGAGGCTAGTCCAAAGGAGCCCGACTCCCGGGAGAGGCGGTGGTTACGAGGTGGAGCCGTATGGGGTTATTCCTCATATGAGGGTGGGACGAGTAGAGATAGGGTCGTGTGGACTCTCTTGATTAGGTATATGTACTTTCAAGATATGGTATATGTACTCTTGTCTATTGTGTAATTAGAAGGTATTCGGACTTTTGGTTGGCGTTGTAATAACCTGAGCAAAGAGGTTGTATTAAACTCTAGCCCTGCGTGGCTATGGTAATGGATGTATTATGTTACCTTTAATTGTTGTTCTGCTGTGCTATTTTGATGGGATTACTATTCGTTAAAGCGATGTTTTATCGGCTAAAACGAATACTAATCCGCTGACTAACATTATTACCCACGTAATAGTGCGGTCGTCATCCACAGTGGTATCAGAGCCACGATTTGAGAGCCACGCATATATCTAGGATAAAAAAATTGGAACTTAATTGGAGGTCTCTAATATTTTATCATAAGTATTCTTTATTATTCTCACCACTTTATAATCTTATTGTGGTATTAGTTGTAAAATTTAGTATTTTCGTTTCCTCATATAAGGTTTTAAGTGAATGCCAATTCTAATTAGATATTATATTCTCATAGAATGACCCGTATTAGGATATCGCCATAGTTAATCCTGCCTGTCATGACGGGCATTAGTGAGGTATTAAGGTAGTTTATTATAAGGGTATGCATAACGCAGGGTATTATAATTATCAGTATATTAAAAATAGAGATGCCTAAAAGAAATGTTTTAATACCCCTTCAAACTAGTAATAACTGCCATGCATTCATTGATTACTACTGCTTAAATAATGAAGTTTAGGAAACTAAAATTTTATCATATGCATGTTCTTGCATCTGCATGCCACTAACCACTTTTTATTAATTGTATTGTCTGATATGAAATTAGTAGCAGCATAGGATAGACTAAACTATATATTAGAGGTAAAAAGGAATAGTCAGGACCCAAATTCAGTGACTACTCATCTATTTCACTCTAATAACTAAATGAATTCCACTGCCATCATTATAAATAGAGAGTAAACATGATAACCAAGTCTAACCCTTAAGGATGGCAGAGAACATCATAAGAAAATGTCCTTATCATATTCTGCACAAAGATTTCCCGGACGAGTGGTCCGTGGCGCTCCCGAGCGTAAGTTTGAGCGCGTCAGAGGCGAAGTCTGGGCGTGCTCGAGAATGAGCCCTGAGCGTGGTCCCAACTGCGTAATTGTTGGGCGATCCCGAGAGCGAGTTCTCGGGCGTGCCTGGGTACGGAAGTCCAGGGTAGTGTAGGTTCGCACTCAGGGGCAAGCCCTGAGCGTGGTCCCAACTGCGTAATCGTTGGGCGGTCTCGAGAGCGAGTTCTCGAGCGTTGCTGGGCACGTAGTCCCAGAGTAGAATAGAAATTTGGTTCTTTTTGCATCTCTTTGTTTCTTGGGAGTTATTTGGCAATATTATGTGATGTGATGTGGATGGCCATAACGAAAAGTGAAAGATCAAGGTTGAGTGAAAATTTGAGTAGTCCACTAAAAAGGAAATTAACTTCTTCTCTCAAAATTGTGCTGAACCATAAAATCAATATACCACTATGAACGTACCCTATCAATATCTAAGAGGACCTTATTTAGGAAACCGGAGAGTTAAAGCTAAGTCAGGGTTAACCAATGCAATTGATCTTATTACAGATGGAACATCATAGCCAGAACCCATCAGGTCGGACCATGGGGTTAGAGTCAGCTGAACACAACCAATCCGGAGGTAATCACCAATCCGGTGATCATAGTGTATTACCAAGGCAAGAACAACCACCGCCAGAAAGCAATCATCAATCCGGTAACCGCAGTGTTTTACCAGGACAGGGTCAACCAATGGGCTCGCCAGGGTTAAGGAATGGGCAACCAGAAATTCGGAATGGTCCCACAGAAGTAGGGGATAACAGCAATGTGGGAGCAGCCAACCCTCTTAACAACCTAGGAGACGTCCTCAAATTCATGGAGAACACTCGTAAAGAAGCACAGGAAAGTCAGCACCGGTTTTTAGAGTCTTTGCTCACCAGGATGGCACATCCCGGGCAACAACCGCCTAATGTAGGGGTTAGTCTTGGAGAATTTCTCCAAACTCGCCCGCCTACCTTTTCCAGGGCAGTAGACCCAATGGAGGCCGATGACTGGCTACAGGAGATAGAAAAGAAGCTAAAGGTAGTGGGGTGTTCAGACGAAGAGAAAGTTCGTTACGCATCTCATCAACTGACAGGGCCAGCCGCCACTTGGTGGCTAAATTTTCAGCGAAGCCGAGGTACTGAACATCCCATTGCTTGGCCAGAATTTATGAAAAACTTTAGTGCTTATCATGTACCCCAAGGCCAGAAAGAAATCAAGAAGCAAGAATTCCGAGCTCTATCCCAAGGGAGCAAGAGCATCACTGAGCATTTGCATAAATTTAATGAGCTGTCCAGATATGCACCTGATGACGTGGCCACCGATGAGCGAAAGATGGATCGATTTAAGGCAAAAATGGACCCATATATCAGGATGCAGCTTTCATCACATAAGATCACAGAGTTTGAGGATCTGATAGATCGGGCCATTATTGTGGAAAAAGAACATACCAATCTGGTGGAAGAGAGACGCAAGAAGGCGAGATACGATCAACGCTTCAGTAGCTCCAACCGCAACCGTCCAAACACGTCTCAAAGAACAAACCGCTTATCAATCACAAGAAACCTATCAAGACCCACCAACCACCGCAAACATTCACTCAGATTCAGTGTGGCAAGTGCCGAGGGAAGCACCTTACCAAAGATTGTTACCGCAACACTAAATGTCATAATTGTGGAAGAGGCGGGCATATCCGGCTAATTGCCCTTATCTGCTAAAACCACGTAAGGCAAATGCGGACAGCAGAGCTCCACTTTTAGCACACCAAATACATCCCGGACTTGGTGGGAGGACGAGGACAAGGAACACCAGAGAATTCAGCAAGGGGATTCACCAAGTCAGGAAGTCAGACTAGAGGACAAACAAGACTCACTCATATCACAGCCGAGCAGCTGGCAGGGGCCAGAAATGTGGTCTTAGGTAAACTCGCTACTCTACCCTCAGTATGCACTGTTATTTCTGATCCAGGGGCAACCATTCTTTCATTTCCCGTGAGTTTATACAAGAAGATCTACGTGATGCATAACCGAATCTCTGTAAGGAAGACGCTGATTTCGAGGACGAAATCTTTTCTAAGGAGGGGAGGATGAAACACCCCATGTTCGTTAATTAGCTAAATGAGGGTGATTAGTATTAATCACATGGGTTAATTAGTTAAGTGGTTAACGGGATTAAGTTTTAGTCTAAAGATTACGATAGAAGTTGATTCTAGTGCAACCATTGCACTCAATGGCATAGGAAATTTAAACATTGAATAAACTCCATCTTTATTAAAGTTTTCCATTTACATCAGAGAGAAAACTAATTACAAATGAGGAGCATCTCATACATCAGCATATACATCGAAACATTGCATTCACATATTGTTGTTACAATAACACAAGGGAGATTAATTATGAATCATCCCTCAGTTTATTAAAACTTTGCACTTACATCTGTGTGGGTATTGCATTACATACAAGGACCATTTCAGACATCCACACATTAGATTGGTTGCACACACCCGCTAACACACTGTCACAAGATTACACTGTAGTACACCTCTTTGCATCTCATACATTAAATTGCCGTCGAGCCACACCCTTTCCATTTGAGACCAGCCAATAGATTAAATACCAAAAGAGACCGAACAAAAGAATAAATATTTGCAAATGAATAGGCAGAAAAGAGATTGCCGTCAGAGCCCTCGAGGTTATCTCGGGCGGGGCATTCCGTTCACGGAGATACCAGACCGTCCGGGGGCCAGTCGGCACCTCTCACAACCTTAGGATTCATCACGGCGTAAACAAACCTGTTTTCATTCCAAACACTGTAGTAAACTCAACGAGTGTCAACGCCCAATAAACCAAAGAGGTATCAGCTAAAGCCATTCACAGTCTTAGCCAGCAAGCCAACATAGCACCAGTCAAAACCCACACGTCTTTAGCCAATAGCCAGCACACCATTATCCAGAGAACTCCACAGAGCTCCACATAGCACAGAGCAGCACGGCCAGCTCAAAGGCCAGCACCACAAGCTCCAGAAGGCACAACCACGGGCCAACAAGCAAAGATACATAAACCGGCCGAAAGGGTCAAGAAACACACCACTTCTTCCTCTCCAGCCACAAACCGAAAGCACCACCACTCAACATCACCGACCATCCCCAACTCAGCCAAGCAACAATCAACCGAAGGCAAGCAAGAGGCCAGGCAGAGGAAGCCACCACCGGGACCAAGGGGCATACAATCAACCAGAGAGTGACCATCAACCTCAACCTCACGGTAGAAACCAGTCCAGACTCACCAACAAAGGTAAACCCCAAAACCTCATCCATACTAGCATCGACATTAGAACATTTTGCCCAACTAGTGATCCACAAACATCACCTTGTAGCGCGCAACATCACTAAACCGCCATAGATCATAATCACCCTAGGCGGGACCACCACACCGAGTATGCACATATGAGATAAAGGGTAAGTAGGGGAAGGTTACCTTGATCGGAGGTCGGCGGCGCGCTGCGCGGTGGCCCGCACACGCACCCAACGACCACCGCACACTCCCCCGGCGTGCGGGCGGCTTCGGGCTCCGCCGTGCCGAGCCACACTAGTGCACCTCCGTGCCGTTCCTCCACCTGTATTCAAAACCAAAACCACCAAGCAAAAGCAACTAGTAACCAAGGGAGGCATAGGGGAAGAGCAAATGGGTTAGAAGGGCCAGATCCGGCCTTGGGCCACGGATCCGTGCCCGAGAACCACCCTAGAAGCGGCGCAAGGGGAGAGGCGAGGTGAGGCGCGGCGCTACGACAGGGGGAGAAGCGGCGGCGAAAGAGAGAGGGAGAGGCGGCGGCGTGTAGGAGAGAGAGAGAGAGGGAGAGGGGAGAGGCTGCGCAGAAGAGGAAGAAGAAGGGGGAGAGAGGCGGCGGCGCAGAGAGAGGAGAGGGGAAGAAGAGGCGCGGCGCAAGGGGAGAAGAAGGGGAAGCGGCGGCTAGTGAGAGAGGAAGGAAAGAGAGAGGTGGCGGAAGAAATGGAGGAGGGAGGCGGCGGAAGAAATGGAGGGGGGAGGCGGCAGAAAGGAAAGAGGAGGGGACGGCGGCGCTGAGGAGAAAGAAGAGAAAGGGGGCAGGTCGGGCGGAAGGAAAAGAAAAAAGAAAGAAAGAAAAGGAAACAAGAGAATAGGAGGGAGAAAAATAAAGAAAAGAGGGGTAGAAAATGAAGAAAGAAATTAAAGGTAAAAGGAAATCTAATCAAAGGCTTGCATCTAAAATTTTAGTAACATAAGAATAGTGGAAAATTTATGAACTCACTCAAGACCTTAACCTAGTTTGCTTAGTGTCGATTTAATAGTTTCACATCGCACACATTAAGACAGTAATAATCAGATTGATCGTAAAAAACCAAAGAGAAGCCAACCAAACCTAACCCTAAAAGCCAGCACTTTACACTTTTAGCCGCATAATATAATATTGAGTCTCATAGATCATCTGACCTTAACCTAGGCTCAAGTTTCATATAGATTTAGTATTTTCTTTGCAGTTGTCCCATTAAAAACATGACTAACTACATTAATCATTATCAGAGTGACCTATCCATTTTAATTCGGCACTCAAGATCCACTGGCCAACCTAAGCCAAACTTAGGAGCCTCAATCGGCGTTAGTATCAGTTAATTTCTTATGTATTCGTCAGCAGCATAAAGTAAGAGATTTAGCACCATATTGTTGCAGACGAAACCTCAAATTGGCGAGGGAAAGAATATTGGGGTAGCGCGGAGATTCAGTACTCTTTGATTAACTCAGGCAAGCATTACTTTGGGCATCTGATCAGAGTGTTTTCAGTAAAATAAAGTATTTTACCTATTAACTTAATATCACCTTGCATGTCAATGACAAATGATTTAAATCGAGAATAAGTTGAGAGAGAACAAGAAAGAGGAAACATCGGCGACTGACGAAGCAGTCGGCCGTATAGAGTAATAAAGGGGTGGGCAGAGGTTGCCTTGGCAGGTAATGGAAGGGCAGGTTGGGAACCTCTGCATAAGATATAATATAAGTAATTACCAATTTCATCTGTATGAATGGACCGTACTAAACGTATCAGCCAACATTTCGTCTACGGACGAACAGAGTTAGTAGTGCTATCAAGGTTATTATATTCTCCACATGGGTAAGTAATAATAAAGGGAGAACCCAGGTCATGCGAGTAAGCTAACCGTGGGGGATCCGAACCTCGTACCTGAGACTGGTTTGTATCAGCAGGGGGTACGTGAATCGCAATAACCCGAGACTGGTATGGTATCAGCAGTGGGGTACGCGAGGGCGATATATTACGCAGTGGAGTGTTGGGGGATGGGTTGAAAACCACCCCAACCAACAGTTATGTCGTTTTGATGGGTCTGGGCGAGGGTGGTACCTCACCCTGCTGATTGCGAGTAACTGGGTGGAGATATAGTATACTGAGATAGTTACAAGGATTACAGATTCGATCGGGCACCGTATCTTAGAAATGCGAATCCATGAGCCACCAGGATCAGAATGATATTGGGTAAAGTGATACAAGCTTGCGCAATGCTATATAAATCATGAATTCATGCCTGTCTCCGGGTAAGGAGATTACGGAAACTCATGGAGGTTTTTATCTGTTCGTACAAATGTTCAGTAGCTTTTAAGTTAATGAAATCGAAATCTTTCACAACTAAAAACCCTTATTTTTCCTATGGGCCCAAAGTTGGGATTGAATATGAGAATGAAGGATAAGAAAGAATTAGAAGCATGAAATGCATTTTGTTAAATATAAAAGCTTGCTGAGTACTCCGTACTCACTCTTGTATTATTCCCCTTTCTTAGAGGATGGCCAGTTCACAGGGACCGGGGAGGGAGACGAGGCTAGTCCAAAGGAGCCCGACTCCCCAGGAGAGGGCGGTGGTTCTGAGGTGGAGCCGTATGGGGGTTATTCCTCATATGAGGACTGGGACGAGTAGAGATAGGGGTCGTGTGGACTCTACTGATTAGGTATATGTACTTTCAAGATATGGTATATGTACTCTTGTCTATTGTGTAATTAGAAGGCTGTTCAGACTTTTGGTTGGCGTTGTAATAACCGGAGCAGTAGGTTGTATTAAACTCTAGCCCTGCGTGGCTATGGTAATGGATGTATTATGTTACCTTTAATTGTTGTTCTGCTGTGCTATTCTGATGGGATTACTATTCGTTAAAGCGATGTTTTATCGGCTAAAACGAATACTAATCCGTTGACTAGCATTATTACCCCTGGTAATAGTGCGGGTCGTCACACTGACGCAATCAGGCATCGCCTTCTTCGATGGTTACAATGCTTATAGTAGGCACTGGATAATGTCTTGTCCAGCGGGGCTGTGTATATTAACTACTATGTCTATTCCTAAGCTGATTTATGCTTCTTAACGTGTAAGTTACATTTTGAATGATTGACATATAGAAGAGTCATAGCTAATCCAAATGCAGAACAAAGTCGACTCAGAGTAAAAAAATTCAGACAACCTGTACATAGCAAACCCTACTGCTGTGATGGCACGGAGGCATGACCCAGCCATTCAGGCGTTCAGCCGAAGTCTTGAACGCTCAGGCCTCTTAACAATGCTCCGGCGAAAAAGAAAGGTGTTATTCTTATGTGGGCCGAGGCAGCGCTACAAGTTAGGCCTGCTGCAGTGTTTATTCCAGTTAAAATGGAGCGAGGGCAGCAAACTGGGCGCAGCCCATGTCATGCCGGATCCGGCCGGCAGTTGAGTCCTGAGTAGCGTGCGGTTGTGCGCGGATGAGAGCACAAGGCGAACTCCGGTGGCGCGGTTTTTCGGCTGGAGCCGATAGTGTTTTTTTTTTCTGTGGCTAATAATTTTTGTTTAAGTTTTTTAAGATAGCAGTGGACAATAAAAATATTGACTCGGATGATATATATAGCTTTCGATTTGAAAAATCATACGTAAACTCTATTTTAAGAAACTGTTCTATTCATTTTAATCTTTAGAGAAACTAAAAGCTGCGCCCGTCGAAGCGGTCCGGCGGCTACAGCCTGATGGTGGTCTATCAGATCTCGCGGGCCCCGGGTGGGATTTGGGGCGTAGCCGTGTAGCGGCCGGGCACCGACTAGTGGCTGCCCAACAAGCCTGATGTTGGAGTGTAGAAGATTTTGCAAAAGGTTTCGGTTTGGGGTCAGGTCAGGTCGTCAAGCATGCGCAATGTAAAGTGGCTAGGTGCGTTTCGTTGGATGCTTTGGTGAGTATGTGGTAGGGATCAAACGTATCGTGTGGAGTGGACTAGTGCAGTCCAATCTCCAAAGATGACATAAGCGTTAGTCGTAAAAAGTTTGCTCCGTGATCGCAGAATGCACGGGTAGCTGTTGGCTGGTTGCATGTGCAAATTGCAATGGTGTCGTTTTGTTTCTTTCTTCTTCTTCTTTGCGAGGGGCAATAGTATCGTTTTTGAGAGCGTAAAATATTTAAAGCAATCACATTATGTATTTATTGATTCAAGTCACAAAGAGTTACACATATATATAGTCTAGCATGGCTAATCGAAACACATGACTAATGTAAACACAAGACTAATGTGAACACAACACAAGATTAATGTGAACTCAAGAGATTGAGCACAAAGCACGAGGAGGCGGGGCGTTCGGTAACCAAAGAGTCAGGCTAACACGCCCCCACAATCTGAGCGTCAGCGATGCGGACGTTCAGGCTGGATTTGAACTCCATGAAGACAGAGGTATGTAACCCCTTAGTGAAGATGTCTGTGAACTGTGATGATGTCGGTACATAAAGAACGCGGACATGACCGAGGGCGATGCGCTCTCGGTGGTGCGACGGCTCGTACTTGCAAACGACAGGCTGGCGATGATGATCCCACGTGATAATGACAGTAGATGGGGTGTTCGGAAGGCCGTAGAGGGAGGGCTATGTCGACGAGTGCGCCGTATCACACCACGACATCATCGGAGGGGAGGAGGTGCCGGAGAGGTAGAAGCCAAAGCGATGAAGTTCGGAGCTGAGGAACGTCGACGGGTCGGTAGAGCGACGCAAACCAATTTATGATAAAAAAAAGTAGAGAAAACCCGATCCAAAAATGACCGGAGAAAACTCTAATTGGTAGCCGATCGGATAATTGGCAACATGACTTAAACTATAGGTTGCGCAGCCCCCGGGAGAGATCATGGAGACGAGATCATCTCACAGGGGCGGCACGACAGAAGCTGTGGAGGCGATGGCTCAGGTGCAGCGCCACTCTGATACCAGAAGAGCGTGAAATATTTGAGTCAATCACGCTATATATTCATTGATTCAAGTCACAAAGGGTTACATATATATAGCCTAGCATCACTAATCGGAACACATGACTAATGTAAACACAAGACTAATGTGAACACAATACAAGATTAATGTGAACTTAAGAGGTTGAGCACAAAGAGACAGACATTCGGTAACCAAAGGATCAAGTTAACAGTTTTCACCATAAAAAAATGATGCATTGCTTCGTCCATGCTTGGTTACACTATAGATGGACGCAAAGCAAAGCCGTGATATTTCATCTCCCCCACCTGGGCCATGACAGTTAGCCCGACAAGACAACAGAACTCCAGAAGGCGTGTACTTAGAAAAAACTGTCGTCCTGAATATGATGTCTTCCTGGACGAGGGGGCCACAACCCCGCCGATCTTCATCTCTTTAAGTATGCAAGACTAACTTGGGAGGGTCCAGGGCCAACCCTAGATGAAGTACGCAAGTGAAGGATCATGTGGTGGTAACTCATGTCAGTGATGAGTATTTAACATTGATCATGTATTGATTTTATTGCTTGAGTTTGAACTTTTGATTTTATGAATTTAGTTGGTGCTGTGATATAGCTTACAATGATATGTGAGAATCCATCTAAGGTCATCTAGATCATCAACAACTTACGAGCAAGAGCGGATCGAGAGTTCCTTCTTTTGATCGGTTTTGGTGCACCCTTCCTTCGAACAAAAAAAGGTCAAAACTTTGGCAATGATTTTCTTGATCGCTAATTGGAATATGTTCCGAAAATTGTAGAGAAAGTGCATACAAAGTTTCAAGTCATTTGGGTTAACCGATCAAAAGTTACATAGATTTTTGGATTTGAGATTACATTAAAATTACTGTTCATTCCTGAAAATCACTGTAGCAGCGGTCCGACAGAGTTACTGTACCATCTCTTGATTTTACTATTCATAGCGGTCTGACTGGCCTGGAGGTCATACTACCCCCTTTATGGTGGTTAGACCACCATATTTGTAGAGGTTAGACCGCCGGGGGTTGTCAAACCACATTTTACTCTATTTTGATCATACATTTCCTTGTGATTATTTGTCTCTAATCTTTATAGTTTCAATAGTTAATGAAATGAAAAGTTTTGTTTCTGCTTAAAAGAAAAAGTTTGAAAAGCCTCAAATTGAATTTTGGCTCCTATTCACCCCCTCTCTAGTTATTATACTCAATCCTGCAGCAAGATTGACCCCGGGAGGGTCTTGGGGTTGACTCCGGGCATAATACATAAGACCAATCTCAAGAGGGTCCGGGGTTGACCTCATGTCAGAACCGGATCTAGAAATCCGAATTCCCCTGTGATTTCTGCACTGTTCCCTGGATCAGTAGCCAGTGCTCACAGTTACATCAATGGATATCGAAAACATATTTAAACAGAAGCGTAATTAATATAGTAGTAACTTACACATAGGCCGATTGGCCGAGAAAGCAGAGAATGCAGCAGCGGAAAATCTTCATACAAGTGGGACCCTCAGGACTTGCCCACAGGCAGCCAACTGGGGTTTCGCGACCTAGTCCTTGACCTTCTTGGATATCAGTTCTGTCGACCCTTTCCGAAGCATTGCGGGGTCTCATCTTCTTATTCCTGTTTGACTAGAGGATAGTAATTAAGCAAGAGTGAGCACAAAAGTACTCAGCAAGCCACCACATAGAATGCAACGCTAATAGCTATTACATGCTAGGCTGTGAAAGGAGGCTTGAGGTCATTTTATTTGCTAAAGCAGCATTTCCAGATACGATAAATAAAATTCCTGAGACTTAGCCATTTTAACCAAAATGCAAGTTATCAAGAGATAGTGCAATATTAATAGTAGTGCAGGTTACATCCACCTTTTACAGTGCATGGTTACCTCCACCAATGCTAATTTTTGATTACTGGGTTACATCCACCCTAATTATCGCTGGAGTACATCCCTCCAGGGAAAATTCAGCAAAGTAGAGTATTTCCCTCTACTTAATTTTCATCCCACCCGGAAAGATTTTTGAAATAGAACTAACTCAAGGATGTTCCCATGTCCGCTCTTAACCGTGAGCACAGCTATTCGAATAGTTTAGACTCTGCAGAGTTGGTACATCTTTACCCACAAGAGATAACCCAATTGTTATTTTCCGCACATTTCCTTAGACATGCAGATTAACCGGATTATCACACGACCTTTACAATGCATCTAGTAAAGAATAACACTCGCTAAGGTTTCGTCTACAGGAAAACCCCTTTGGGCCCCAGCTAGACCCCCTCTTGCGCCCGCCTCTATCCGGCAACATGATCCATCCAAGACGGTTTTGCGTCCAACGATGAAAATCATGGGTTCCCCCGAAGTGCTCCTCTTTACTGGCGAGTGCAAATTATTTAGTCGTACCTACACTTTGCCGGCTTGTGGTTTGTACTATTTTACATGGAGGGGTCATACAAGATTAAGTCCTTAATTCGTCCAAGCGGTGCATACCACAATCCAACCCCAACCACTCTTACCAACCGCCTAGACAGGTAAAGCGGTTTTGAGGTTTTAAGAAGGTAAGCTGTACACAAATATCAGTCATCTACATCCAATGACTGCCCAAAACAATTTCACATATTTGAAGAATAATGATGAGCCGGACAATTGAATGCCCTGGCTTCAGACTCACTTGGCAGTAAATATGACTTAGCTAATGTTAATAGCATTATTATCTAAGGCGACAAGGATTGGTTGAATCAACTGGTAAAGGGTGTCATATTAGTAATACTGGTAGCATAAAGGGTAATATCTACCTGACATTTGATATAATTTGCATAACAAGTAAGCATGCATTTTGATAATTTGAAAGAACATAACTTTCATAGATGTGGGATCAATATGATCAAAGTAATGACTTGCCTCGATTGTTTACCACAGCCTTGTTTTAAAAGAAAACTTGCTTAACCAGTCAGTTGTATTAAAATCTTGAATCTCCACTATAGCCCGAATCCGCTTGGTCTTGTCGTCTTCAGACTGCAACCTTCTAATACGCGGCAACAAAAAGGAAAAACCAAATAAATCCAAACAGCGGCAAAAGTTTAGTATAAATTAATTGAACTCATTTAATGTTGCTTTTGGATTGAGAGCAGATTGGGAGGGATGGTTTTGAGTGAAGAAAGGAACTGATTCGATAGCTTTACCGTGAGGGAAAAATTTTATAACACAGGAAGAGGTTGAGTAAAAGATTACCTACAGGATCTTTCTGCAGGATCCAAGATAAAGAACTCGCTCTTTTTCTTTATAACTTCTTTTATAATATTTTATATTTATCAAGGAAGTTCCATGAGTTAAACAGGGCTTATGTGTCTTTAGAAAGATTATCGGGGAAGGTGCTTTGACAGGTATTTGTATTTAGGTATCCTTCCAAAATTTAATTATAGTTTGGAGGCTTGGTTATTTATCCAATTGAGATTTAGGAACAAGTTCGGGAATCACAACTCATTAGAGAGGATTGATAGCGATGATTTATTTGAGACATGAGTTATCATCTAATAAGAGTGCACAGATTTAAATACTCTTAAACATAGGGGAAAGATTAGATTGTTTTGGATGTATAGATATGTTTTAGCAATATTTTCAGTTAATAGTGTTATTTGCTCAAGAATTATCGTTTTATGCTTTTCTTTACAAGGTTTGGGCTTAGGATAAAGAATTCATTTCAAATATTTTAAAAGAAATTCTTCCTTAATTGTTATGATGAACAATTTGTATATTGATATTTTTATATAACAGAAAGCAAGTTAATGAGTTTTATTTGCAAAATTAAACATGGCTTAACGAAGATTGAGTTCATAGCTATCCTAATCCATAATTTTAAAAGATGATCTTAACGCTTTTAAAGATAAGCATATCATTATTGTTTTATGTGTTAACAAGGGTGGTTGGCTTAACAAGATTGATTAGGCTCCTAATGGTTATAGTTCCAAAGGTAGAAATATGAAAAGGTTTTATGTAAACCACTCGAGTTTCGGGTAAGTGTGGATAACAGCATTAAGGATTTGGAGCAGCATGCGAGACATCGAAAAAAATTTAGGTTTAACTTGGAGGATACATTATCCCAAGGTAATTTATCTTGTCAATTTCTCTTCCAACAAGTATTTTAGGGCCGATTTCTTAATTGGCTCAGTTCACAACATCCTGTGTTTGTTGTCATCCAAAGGACAGCAGCAATTGCTAGATTTAGGCTCATCACTTGCTATTTCAAAAATATGCAAGTTCTTATGTTGGTAAATTCTTATATGAAGATTGACTCATGTCTGATTTGGGTCATGAGAGTAATCAAGATATGCGGTGCACACATTCAAAGAGTTAAACAAACATAAAGGATACCAGGTATATACAAACATCAGGTATACCTCTACTTAGCTGGGCCCCACTGGTCAAAGACCGAGAGAAGGTGATCGAGGGGCGAAGCTAGGCCGAGGGGAGAAGCTAGGCCGAGGGGCGGAGGTGACCGAGGGAAGTGACGGCAGCTAGGCAAGGCCAGTGCGACGCGACTGGGCATTGAAGTCGCTCGTATCAGGCGCAGGTCGCGGCGCGCACAACCGGGGCGGAGTAACAGGCGGCGCGGCAGAGAACCGGGCGACGCGCAACCCGGGCGGGCTGGGACTTGCTGGCGCAGGGCTCGGGACTGGGCTGCCGGGGAAGGTGAGACAAGGCCGGGCCAGGCGGGGTTGCTAGCGCAGGGCGAGGGGAAGAGGCCGGAGCCGGAGCAGCTGCTGGAACCCAAGTGAGGGAAGGAGGAGAGGCACCGATCCAATCCGGAGGGAGAAGGGGTGCTGGGCCAGAGGAATGAGGGGGGAGGAGGAGGCGCGAGGCTGTCGCTGGGTTGGCCTGGAGCCGTAGATAGGGAGGAAGAACACAGTGGGAGGCGGCTGAGAAGAGAAGAAAGGGGGAAGGGCCTGACGGCGGCGGCGCTGGAAAGGAGCCGAGTGGGGAGAGGTCAGGGAAAAGCAGCCCGGGCGGGCCGAGTGGGCCAGAAAAGGAGAAGGCGGGCCAAGGCTGAAAGAAGTTTAGCTGTTTAAGAATTTTCACAATTACATTTTCTGGCTGATTTGATTAAGTGCCAATTAATTTGAATGATATCATTAATTATTACCTTGAACCTTGATGTTTAGATTTTGGTTTTAGGGTTCTCCAAATAAATTTTTGAGAGTTCGGATGTCCATGTTGAAATCGGCTTCTTACTTTTAAAGTTTTTCTTTTCTTTATTATATTTTTGCCGCCAGAAAATTCAAATCCAATAACTTCAACAAACAAAATTTTGAAATACACAGAAAGTCGACAAAGATTTTTATTATTATGCCACATACACTAGTCCCGTAAATTTGGGATGTTACACCTCAGATGAGGTATGCACGACCCGAGAGGGTTTGGGGCCAACTCTAAGCGGACCCCGAAGTCTCGGACATAGCGGGGCCCACATGAGACAAATGATGCAAATACCCCTAAGAGTAAACTAGGCTTCGAGGGCAATCTTGTAATTTCTCTTGCCTTCCCCTCTCTCTCTTTATAAATAGAGCCCCATGTAATGGAGGAGGGAAGGCTATTTTATAACCCTAAATTCTCATATTGAATATATTTGGTGGTTATGTGTTTCTCCTTGGGTCTTTTCGCGCTCTAGGCGATCTTCGCATCCGTCTGGGATACCTCTAAGTTTACTATTCGGATTCGTACCGACGAACAGCACCAAACTCTGGTTAGTTCGGTTCATTTGATATGGATAGTTACAAAGGCAACAACAACCTTCACAAGATATCACACGGAAGTAGATGCTCTCCCAGTTAAGAACCGGGCCCTTTGCCACCCTCTACAGCTACCTTCTTGCAAAACTGTCCTGTTACACATATAAAAAATCATTTGTCACGTTACACTATTGTCTGTGATCCTGAGATAAATGAATGGGAAGATATCCTACTTATTCTATTTTCTTTTGTACATGATTCTCTTACCGTGAAACAGCAAGCAAGTTGCATATCCACCAACAAGAAGAAGAATCGCCCATGATGTGTAGTAAAAGGTAGCCTAGAATTCCCGTGGTTGCCGTCCACATCGCGCTTCCACTTCCAGACTTCCACTGCCACCGCCCCTGGGCAGCCGTTTCTTCAGTTGCCGGCGATCGAAGGCACTGCAGGTGGCGAAAACGCAGAGAATACACATGCATCACAACCGGTCAAGCTTCCCTTAAATATACTGAAAGGCGAAAAGAAATCATTTTGAGTTACGTGCAATTAAACATTGTAAACTATGTCTATTATTATCTTTTTGAATATTTAGATTAAACAGAAGAAAATAATATACGTAGATTTGTCTTGAAAAGTACTTTTATAAAATTATATTTTTTTAGATTTTTAAAATATATTATAATAAAATAAGTAATCATGCTTGTATTTTAAACACTATATATACAAAATGATTTTCTTTGTGACTGAAGTAGTTCTTCACCTATAGCATTGCACGTAGCTCCAGAATCGCATGTGTTCCTGTCGCTCTTAGCCTCCATGTCATGGTGTTAGGGCACTACAATTAAGTCAACGATACTGTTAGTGGCTATTTTTTTCCACATTCCACAAGATTATCCTGTGTTTGTTCCTGGTCCTAGTAAACTCGCTTTGACCCTTCAACTAACCGTGTTTGTTCCGTTCACAAAAAAAAAACCATGTTTGCCAAGTTGTAGCTTCCACGTTCCTCTCTGTAATAGACAACAGGCTACCACGGCAAGTCTGCATGAGAACATTAAAACCACCCATCAATCTTCTCTCCAACCTGAAGTCTAGATACAACGGTAGTGTGAGAGCAGGAGAAAGCAGAGCTTCATTCGAGATGAGCTGCTACTATTGCTATTTGTAATTGTAATTTGTAATTGTTATTATGTTAGATCATTCCCTGTCGTTGAGCGGATCGGGAAGCTTGCCTACCTTTTGGAGTTACCTCCTCCCTTCGCCAGGTGTACATAACGTCTTCCACGTCTCCATGTTGAGGAAGTATCTAAACGACCCTGATGAAATTCTGGAGTTACCTGCCTTGGAAATCTCAGAGGATCTTACCGTTGTTGCACAGCTGGTTCGTATCATGGAGCGTTTGAAGCGTCAGTTGTGACTCCAGACTATATCTTATGTCAAAGTGTTGTGGTCGCATCAGACAGAATGTGAAGCTACGTGAGAATTGGAGTCCCAAATGCGCGAGAAATATCTTGAACTCTTTAATTCAGGTTTGATTCATATGATTTCCTTTGCCTAAATGATTTACATCATTTTCGTACATCTTAGTTCCTGGCGGTAATCGATTTGGGGCGAATCTTTTCTAAGGGGGGAGAGATGTAGCACCCTGATTGTGTGGGTAAGGGCCACACAAAATAAAAAATAAAATAAAATGGACAAACCCTAATTAGCCCTAATCTAGGCTTAAGGAGGGTAAATAAAAGGAGAACCCTTCTTTCTTGCGTAGCCCCCATCTTTTCCATCTACTGAGGTAGTCTCTCTCCCCCATCTCCTTTCATCTACCCATATATCTCTCTCATGGGGGGATTTGCGTAGGGCCCGGCTGGTGCCAGCGGCGGGGGCGAGTGGCAGCGGTGCAAGGTCGACGAGTTTCTGCGCAAGCGTAGGCGTGTGCGGTGTGCATGGACGCTGGCAACCTAGCGGCGGTTTGCGGTGGCAGCGTCGCCGACGGCTGCTAGCAACGTGTAGTGCAAGGTGGTCACGTGGCGCAGGCAGCGACGTTAGCAGCAGCGGCGGTGGCGGCCATCAGAGGTGGCTAGCTGTGGCGAGGACCAATAGCAATTGGCGGGGGTCGGCTTGGCTGCATAGGTCATGTGGTGCAGGTGGCCGTAGCATGGGCGGCGGCAGCAGTGGTGGCTGGAGTGTCCGTTTTCCACGGTCACGTGGTTCGGTCAGTGGGTGTGCGGTCGAATCGTGTGTTCGCACGGGGTTTTGTTTGTCCGTGCAGCGGGACACGATTCGCATGGCCGAACAGCATTTCGCATGATGGAGGCTTAGTGAATACAAATTTTTCCAGCCGATTGCATTTTCATCTATTCTTCCCATCAGTTATTTGAACTTTGATCATAACGTTATCTTAGCCTTAGTTCCCTTAAAGTTTTACCATATAACCTATTAACAATATCACAGCTACCTGGCCTAGGGTTATCCACATATAGGGGAGATTTTCACCCACCAGGTTACGTACGGAGGGCTGTACATTTTCGTTACTCAGGATATTATACCCCGTCTACGGTTATACAGTCGAGAACAGTGTTGTACCTGACTACTCTCATATAATCAGGTATATGGAAAGTAATCGTCAGTACCATTACCATAACTTGCTATATAACAATTAACCTTATTTCCACGGTTATTGTTACATCTATCTCCGATTGGTATAGGTGGTTTCAATAACCTAGTTTTATTGTAATTAACTTGTATCAATTACTTGCTTGATTTACTTATCTTTTACTCACCATGTTGCGACCATTGTTGGGTACTTGCTGAGATTTTTAAATCTTACGCTTACTCTTTTCATTCTCAGGTAAAAGGCCAGTGAAGTAATAGCATCATGCATAGGTGGGAGCACTCGAGTTTTCAACACCGTGACTTGCCATTATTTTATTATTCCATTTGTTCTTCATTTGGTTAGAAGTGGACCAATTCCATGTTTCAAACATTTATTTCAGTTTTCGCTGGTTCTCTAATAAAGTAGTTTTAAAAGTTTTAATTTCCCCACGATTTCTATGTTTGCTTTTATTTATTACTTACTTTTGCGATGACGTTCCATAGTAGTATTTTATATTGGTATGTGAGGCGCTATATTTAGATTAAACATAAGAAAATTATATATATATATATATATATATATATATATATATATATTTGTCTCAAAAAGTACTTTCATAGTATTATAATTTTTTTAGGCTTTTAAAATATGTCTACAACAGAAATGAGTAATAAAGATTGTATTTATCGACCATGTCGATATCTAGAATGATTTTCTTTTGTGATTTGAGGGAGTTGCTGTTCACCCGTAGCATTGCACGTAGTTCCATAATCGCGTGTGTTCCTGTCCCTTCTTAGCCTCCATGACGTGGTGTTAGGGCACTACAGCCTCAAGTCAACGATACTTGGATACCATTGGATGGAACACGTCAAGTCAAGTCAAGTCAACGATACAAGTCAAGTCAAGTCAGTGGGTATCAACCGGGCACCGGGAGAATGCGCGGAACATTTTTTCCACATTCCAGAAGATTATCCATTTATGGATATTATTGGATGGTGATTGCTGATGTCCTGGTCCAAGTAAACTCGCTTTGACCCTTCAACTAACCGTGTTTGTTCCGTTCGCCAAAAAAAGAAAAACCGTCCCTGCAATCAACAAAAGGCTACCACGGCAAGCCTGCCTGAGAACATTAAAACAACCCATCAATCTTCCCGCGAACCTGAAGTCTAGATAGCAGGAGAAAGCAGAGCTTCATTCGAGATGAGCTGCTACTATCCACCATGGGGATTCTTGTTCTTGGTCCTATGCTTGCTACAGTCCATGCTTCAGATGTCCTGTGGCTGCTCTGTGGAGGAGAGAGCGGCCCTAATGTACATCCGGTCTTCTCTGATGCGCGCAAACTCTACGGTGCCCGGTTCATGGGGACGGGGTGAGGACTGCTGCTCGTGGGAACGTGTCAAGTGCAACAGTAGCACACGGCGAGTATCTCATCTCTACCTTTCCAATCTCTTTGAGCCAGAAGAATATAGTTGGCTAGATATAAACTCGACGGTCTTTTCAGCATTTCATGAGCTTCAGTTCCTAGATTTATCTGAGAATTATCCCAGCTCGCTAAGCTTCGATGGTATGTAGCCAACTTTCCTTCCGTACACGTGTGGTTGCTTCTTGTCTTCCTGAAATTAAACACGTACGCAATTTAATTTGTACCACAAACAAACCTCCACAGGCTTAGCAGGACTAACCAAACTTCAGTACCTCAACCTCAGTCTCAACTGGCTTACGAGCGAAGCACTTCCGGCTGGAGGTAGAGAAATGAATTTTTTACTACTAATAGTACTGCTGAATAAAGAATTTATATTCCCGTGTTTGCTACTGCTATTTGTAATTGTTAAACAACCTTCACGCTTTGCAGCTTTCAAAAATCTTCAAAACTTGCGAATATTGGATTTGAGCAACAATGAATTCGAAGGAAGCCTCCCAATTTCATTATTTGCACTTCCTCACCTTAAGATCCTAGACCTCTCACAAAATTTATTCGGAGTACTAGATCTCAGTTATAGCAGCATGAGCAGTGCTCTTCCAACCGATCAAGGTACAAAAATTTGAATTTATTGCTTATATGAGCATAAATAATGTTAATTAGGGTAGAATCGTCGATGCTGCTACTTATAATTATTATATATAGTATTGCCGAATAAAGAATTGGTATCCCGTCTTTGCTACTGCTATTTGTAATTGTTATACAACCTTCACACTTTGCAGCTTTCGAAAATCTTCGAAACTTGCGAATTCTGGATTTGAGCTGGAATGGATTCAACGGAAGCCTCCCGATGTCATTATTTGCACTTCCTCACCTTAAGATCCTAGATCTCTCAGGAAATTCACTCGGAGGACGTATTCCAATTAGTTCATCTTCAGAACCAGTTTCATTGAAAGTACTAGATCTCAGTTATAACAACATGAGAGGTGCTCTTCCAACCGATCAAGGTACAAAAATTTGTACTTATTGCTTATATGAGCATAAATGATGTTAATTAGGGTAAAATCGTCAGTGCTGCTGCTTATAATTATTATATATAGTACTGCTGAATAAAGAATTGGTATCCCGTGTTTGCTATTGCTATTTGTAATTGTTAATACAACCCTCACGCTTTGCAGCTTTCGAAAATCTTCAAAACTTGCGAATACTGGATTTGAGCAGCAATGAATTCAACGGGAGCCTCCCGATGTCATTATTTGCACTTCCTCACCTTAAGACCCTAAACCTCTCACGTAATTCATTCGGAGGACGTATTCCTATTAGTTCATCTTCGGAACCAGTTTCATTGGAAGTACTAGATCTCAGTTATAACAGCATGAGCGGTGCTCTTCCAACCGATCCAGGTACAAAAATTTGGACTTCTTGCTTATGTGAGCATAAATAATGTTAATTAGGGTAGAATCGTCAATGCTGCTGCTTATAATTATTATATATATATATTTTTCGCAGAATTTGAAAATCTCAGGAGCCTACACGAATTGCATTTGAGTTCCAATCTATTTAGTGGAAACCTTCCAACACTATTGCTTTCACTTCCACAAATCGAAGTGTTGGATCTCTCAGGAAATCTCTTAGAAGGACCCATCCCTATAAGTTCATCTTCAAATCTTTCTCTGCCTCTCAAGAGCCTTAGGTTTTCCCAGAATAATTTAGAGGAGCTTGATTTGTCCAACAACAGGTTGTCAGGGAGCATGCCGAACTGGCTGTTTACAAAGGAAGCAACTCTACGTAGACTAAATCTTGGAAATAACTTGCTAACTGGGTCTTTAGATCCGATATGGTTCCCTCAAACATCTCTACAAGTCATCAACATATCTATGAACCGGATTACAGGGCAGCTACCGGATAACATCAGCTCAATGTTTCCAAGCTTGTCTACTCTACAATTGTCTGACAATAACATTTCTGGAGATATACCAAGGTCGTTATGCCACATCGATTCCATGGCATATTTAGACCTATCGAACAACAAATTTTCTGGTGAACTACCTGCTTGCGTGTTCTCTGATCTTCCCAACCTGCGGACCTTGAGGGTCTCAAACAACCAACTTGGAGGTCTGATACTTGGTGGGATGAATAATTTGTCCACTGAGTTGGTTACAATGTACCTAGATAGCAACAAATTTGAAGGAACACTACCTCGTAATCTATCAGGGGGTTTGCTTATCATTGATTTACAAGATAATAGGTTGTCTGGCAACCTTGATACTTCATTTTGGGATCTACCATCTTTAAGCGTCCTGAATCTTGCCGGTAACCGTATAATAGGTGAAATTAACCCAAAGGTATGCGGGTTACAAAGTATTTGGCTTTTAGATCTATCAAATAACAACCTTGAAGGGTCTATACCAAACTGTAGTCGTACTACACTTAGGTTTCTCTATGTATCTGGAAATTCCTTATACGGTGATATTCCGAATGATTTTCTCAGTAACTCAAATGTTATAGCTTTGGATCTAAGATACAATCAGTTCACGGGTAACCTGGATTGGATACAATATCTTGATGACGTTAGTCTGCTTTCTTTGGGTGGGAATAAGTTTGAAGGGCAAATCACCCCCAAGATGTGTCGCCTCCAGAGATTGAGGATAATCGATCTCTCACACAACAGTCTTTCAGGGTCATTGCCTCCATGCATTGGTGATATCCCTTTCAACTATGTTTATTATGAAAACTTTTGGTGGTTGGACAATGGTACTATGACCTATCCGCTGGCACACGATAACCACAGTTATGAGTCTTATGACCTAGAAGGCTTCGCTTTCAGTACCAAAGGGAATCTTTACACATATCGGCGTAGTTTTCTTTCATCGATGTCCGGCATCGACCTGTCTGGGAATTCGTTGTCTGGAGAAATTCCTTGGGAGCTCGGAAATCTGGGCCATATCAAGGCCCTCAATCTGTCCCACAATTTCTTTACCGGCCCAATTCCAGCGAGCTTTGCAAACATGGGCGAGATAGAAAGCATGGATTTATCGCACAACGAGCTAAGTGGACAGATACCATGGCAATTAACTCAGCTATCGACACTGGAGGTGTTCTCTGTAGCATACAACAACCTATCAGGATGTGCACCAAACACTGGCCAGTTCGGTTCGTTTGATATGGATAGTTACAAAGGCAACAACAACCTTCAAAAGGCATCGCAGGGGGGCAGATGCACTTCCAGATCAAGACCAGGTTCTTTGACACCGGAAGATACGGCGACGAAGGAAGATGATCCAGTGCTCTACGCGGTCAGTGTTGCCTCGTTTGTATTGACATTTTGGGCTACTGTGGCATTCGTGTTTTGCCATTCGTCCGGGCAGCGTGTAATACTGAAACTGTAGTCTGTCAGACTACAATTCTGCCATAGTTTATCGAGCTTGTATGCGACCTTACTTGAACTGTATCACTGTACTATAGTTATCCTATTGCAAAATTGTCATGTTACATGATTGTATGTGATAGTTGGAGGATATCCTACTTATTTGTTTCTTCATACATGATTCACTGACCGCTTGCCCCACTGTGGCCGATCAGATTGACTAAAACCTGACGACAGCTCTGGACTTCTAAATTTTCTGAAACTTTCAAAACCAAATTCAAACTTTAACAATATTTACACAAGCAGTGGCGGAGCCGGTCGACAGTGGGAGCTCAAGCAGAGCCGGCCACCGTGCAGGAGCCCGAGCAAAGCCAACCATTGTGTAGCGGAAGACCTGCGTGAGTTCAACTGAGCTCAACGGGGCTATACTCCGCCTATGTGCGCGACAAAACCAAATACATCATACACCATGGGATGACCTCACATCAGTGGTGAAGCCAAGATGAAATAGAGGGCAAGCATGCAATTCTGCCATAGTTTATCGAGTTAGTATGCAGACCTTACTTGAACTCTATCACTATCTCACTTGATCAACAAATAGTGTCATTAGCACATGACAGTCGTGAGACTTCATGCCAATTAATTTCAAATGTTCCATGGAAACAAGTTTCTTCATGTTGGTGGAGTGACCGGATGAAACTTTTACACTATGTAAGAACTGACATAGTTCAATTCTTTCGGACTTAGACAGAGTGTAGCAAGCTGAGAGAAGGTACGTCTGGCCTTTATCGGTTTCTATCGGTGCTAACTCGGTCCTGATGTTCATAGCGACCAACTCACGCCTTGCGTTAACACCATCCTTTGTTTTATCAGAATGTTCAGTAAGAGACCAATCAAATAGTCACATACATTCTTCTCTACGTGCATGACATCGATGCAATTGCGAATTTCTAAGTGCGCTCAATATGACAAGTTCTAAAATATTGACCTCTTTTTCCACATGTTCTTCCTCAATTTATGTCCCTTTCCAAGCACAACATTTATATCCTTAACCATATCATACACTTCTTTCCTGCTAAAATATCTTGGTACTGAGTCTTCATCTTTTTTTCTATCAAATTGTTTCTTCATCTTGCGGTATGGGTGATACTTTGGAAGGAACCTACGGTAACGCATGTACATAGTTTTGCACGAGTTGTTCAACCACACACTCTCGGTATAATCTAAGTAGTGCGGACACGCGTTGACTCCTTTTGTACTCAACCCTAACAGGTTACCAAGGACTGAAAAATCATTAATGGTGCAGAACAACATAGCGCGTAGAGTAAAGTTCTCTCATTTGTCCGTATCCCAAACATGTACCTCTTTGTTCCACAGTATTACAAGAACTTCTACCGTGCTAGGAACACATCAATATCGTTTAGGGATGTAAACGGGGCGGGGCGGGGGAAGCCTCCGCGGCCACGCGAGCCCGCCCCCCGCCCCGCCCCGTTTAGCCTCGCAGGGGGAGATTGCCCCCCGTCCCCGATCCCCGCGGGGACCCGACCCCCACGGGGTCCCCGCGGGGGATTAAAAAAAATTAAATTTATTGCTTAAAAATAAAATTTTGATTTTATTTATTAATTTATAATTACTTAAGCATATTATTTTTAAAAATATAGCTTCAAAATATATATTCTAACATATAAATTCAAGTTTTACTCTAAATATACAAGAAAAGAATACAATCTCTTATATTAAAAATAATAATCTATTATTAAATATTTTTATTTTTATTTTTTATCGGGTCCCCGTGGGGCCCCGCGGGGCGAGGATGACCCCGTCCCCGCCCCACTAGCTTCGCGGGGCCCTGATCCGTTCCCCCCGCGGGGGGATATTACCCCCCGGCCCCGCCCCCCACGGGGATATTCCCCGCGGGGCCCCGCCCCCGCGGGGGGAATTGCTACCCCTAATATCGTTGTCAGGTTGTTTTGGCCCTTGGATAAATAGTGACATTAAAATATACTTCCGCTTCATACACAGCCAAAGAGGAAAGTTGTACATGCACAGAGTCACGGGCTAGATGCTATGTCGGCTGCTCATGTTACCAAAAGGATTCATTCCATTTGTGTTCAACCCAAACCTTATATTTCTTGGTTCCACACCGAAATCTATAAACATCCTATCGATGTTTCTCCACTGGGCAGAATCAGCAACATGTTTTATCATTCCGTCTTTCTTACGCTGCTCCCAGTGCCAACGCATCAATCTTGCATCCTTGCGGTTTGCAAATAAACGCTTCAAACGGGGGATTACAGGAAGATACCACAACACCTTAGCAGGAGGTCCTTGCTTCACCTCGATGTCCTTCCCATCATCAGAGTCATTTTTACGCTTATATCAGAATGCTTTGCACATCGGACAAACATATGATCATTTGGACATGCATGTATTCTTTCTACTTCTATTCCTAATGGACAGAATCTTCTTGGCTTGGTAGGTGGTTCTCGGCAACACATTTCCCGTTGGAAACATGTCCGCTAGGAGACCTAACAATGTCGTGAAACTCTTATCGGACCAACCATTGCTTGCCTTTAATTTCAGCAGTTCTAGAACCGATGATAACCTCTTGTATTGCGACTTGCAGCCCGAGAACAAAGGTTTCTCCGAGTCCTCCATCAAACCCTCGAATTACCAAACTCTCTCTCACTATAGTACCCTTCTGCATCACGTAACATCTGATCTAGATCGTCATCCTGCGACCTATCCTCATGATCAAAAGCACAGTCCACAACTGGCATATCGTTGTCTCCCTCAACTATGTCATAACTACCTTCTTGTGTACTCTTTTCTTCACCGTAACTAGTTCAACATTTGTACCCTTTTCTAAAACCACTTCGAATCAAGTGAGCTTCGATATGCGCTGAGTTGCTAAACATCTTGAGATTATCACAATTAATGCATGGACAGTACATATATTTCATCCCCTTCTTTAACATATCCAGCTCGGCCGCTCTTCTAAAAACAGACACGCCATTAATGCACTCTTCACTCACACGATTCTCAATGTACATCCAGCTTCGATCCATTTACGCTACACAAGAAACAAATGGGTGTCAAAAATGATTATTACCGCTACTACATAGCAAATCAGACTAGCTATATATATTTACACGTACATGACATGCATATAAGTTATTAAAAGTAATTGGGTACTAACATCTGATCAGATCACTAAGAAGACGGCGATATATTTTCACCCCGAACTCCCTAAAGCCGACCGTCTTGCTCCACCGATGCAACGCAATGAAGACAGATCTGTGTCGACATCGAGCAAGTACACCCAATAATTAATAGTGTAGATTATCACAAATGGTTTCAACTACAAACGGTCTGTGAAACCAAATATCACAGATGGTTCGTATTAATAACCGTCTGTGATAATTAATATCAGAGACAGTTTGTTATACAAATCGTCTGTGAAGTCTTGATTATCACAAATATTTCGTATTAAGAACCGTCTACGAAAGTTCACAGACGGTTATCAACATGAACCGTCTGTATTGTCTCGATTATCATATACGGTTCGTGTTAATAACCGTCTATGAAAATATCACAGCCGGTTGGTAGTATGAACCGTCTATGATAGTTTAAGCACAGACGGTTCCGTATGAACCGTCTGTGATGTACCCGTCCAGTATAGCCTATTTTATAGTAGTGATTGTTCATATGAATAATGCCCCCTCTAAAGATGCAGCACCTGGGATCGATTCCGGGTGGGCCGGCAGCACACCGGTTGCCTTTGCCAACCAAGCACAGCTCGGTTCACGGTTCAACATACCATTCACAATAAATATAGTTTCAAGGATTTTTTTAATCCACCCTCCACTCTTCATGTCAGTAAATTTTATTGTTTTGTATTTGAGTGCATCATCAGAGGAGTGGATGTTAAGGGTATGTACAATAGTATAGATAACTATTGTCTATAATATCCTCCATGTCATTTATAGACGGTATTAAAGATAGCTCATATAATATATTATCTTTTTGTATATCTCTATTGACAGCTTCTCTATGACACAATGTGTCTTGTTTATCATGTTACAATCTACTACTGTATGAAAGATGGTCTAATTCTTTATGCTTCATTTCTCTCCTCCACACCATCTCATGTTCTACATAATAAAGCTCATAGACAACTGATATCACACCATTGTACAAGTCCTAAGTAGGGAAGATAACTGTGTGTGTCTTTCAATGTATTTGTGGTAGTTTGGTTTGACACTGCATCAAACTTAAAGATTTGATCGAATAAAAAGGAATTTCATAGGGGAAAGCTCCATGCACTACTACAGAAATCATCATCACAGACGGTTCTAAAACGTCATCACAGACGATTTTTTGAACCGTCTGAATTTATGGGTCAGTGATAATCGAAAGTTATCACAGACGGTTTGTGAGCCGTCTGTGATAAATACAATACAGACGGTTTGTAATTAGAACCGTCTGTGAAAAACACTATCACAGACGGTTCTATTTTAAAATCGTCTGTGATACTCACACATCACAGACGGTTCTAAACTTAGAACCGTCTGTGATGTGTGATCACAGACGGTTTATACTACAAAATCGTCTATGATAGTTCATACTATATCTAAAATTTTTTCTATTTTTCAGTTAGCCTTAAAAAAATGTTAGCTATGCTTTTTGAAAACAAGCAAATACAATATCAAACATAGCAGAGAACATTTTATTTTCATTACAATTCACCATTACAACATCACAAGATTACAATCCATCATTACAACATCATAATATTACAATCCACCATTACAGCATCACAAGATTACAATCCACTATTACAATAGCAGAGAACATAGCAGAAAACAATGGAAGTAACAATGGAGGCTACGATGAAGAGAACAATGAAAATAACATAGCAGAGAACAATCCACCATCACAAGCTTGGGTAGGCCTTCTTAGCAGCTGCCTCACTGTAAGCTCCCAGGCAATAATGGAGGCTACGATGGAGATCTAAACCCCACAGAATCAAATACTTGAAGAAACAATAGAGAGAGGAAGCGGGAAACAATGGAGACCTAAACCCCACAGACACATTTGAAGGGAGGGGGTGGATGGGTTCGGGTGAGTATTTATAGAGGAGTCCTACTCGAACTCAGGCGGGAAATTATGAAATTTTAGAGATGTGCAAAGCGGGAAACATATCACAGACAGTTCTTAATTAATAGCCGTCTGTGATATCCAATATCACATACGGTTCTTAATTAAGAACTGTTTGTGATATTGGCTATATATATACCGATACAATATAAACAACTAGTCTCAAAGTATGCAATGGCCAAGTTTTGTATGGCTTATATATACTCATTTGAAAGGTTTCGACGAGATCTATAACTTTGCAGTTGATACAAACCCTAAATTTCGAAGGGAAGATAAAAAATTTGGTAAAAATAGAATTCAAAAACTTTCAATTCGAATTTGAGGCTACAAATGGCCGATTTTGGGGGTCTTCGAGGGCGACAGGCGCAAGTTGGTCGGTTTTTTTGGATCGAGCTCGTCGTTGTACAAGAACATCGAAAATAGACACCGTATGCAAAAGTTATGTCCGTTTTGTTGAAGTTATGTCAAAACGGAATTCTACTTGAACTCAAGCGGGAAATTATGAAATTTTAGAGGTGTGTGGTGCGGGAAACATATTACAGATGGTTCTTAATTAAGAACCATCTATGATATTGCTATATCACAGACGGTTCTTTGTGACATTGGCAATATCACAGACGGTTCTTGATAAGAACCGATAAGAACCGTCTGTGATTGCATTTAATACAGACGGTTTTTATGAACCATCTGTGATGAGGCGTCTAATATAAACCTTTTTGTAGTAGTGATAGTAGCAAAAAAAAGGTCATAGGTATGTCACACCTAGTTTTGCCGTTGTTGTGACGTTGCACAAATCTTGAAGAGGTTTTTAGAGTTTAGACATCTTTTTTCTGTTCTTCCCATCTTGCTAGAATCCCCTACATGCATGTTTGAACTTGATGGCTGACGAAGGGTTGTATCCATCCATGCCGCATGCACTGATGCACTGGCTGCTTGAAGCCTTGAACTGCGATGGCCAAGGTTATGACTTTGCCAAATGCCAATCATGCGGTAGGGACGTCGGAGAGGAACATGGCTTCTCTGTTTTTATTTTCCTATTTTCTCTGTATTTCTGTCTATGTGTCATACATCTGTTAATTCATTGTTTGTGCTGTAGGCCCTACGTATTTAATAGATGCACAACGAAATAGGCTTTCCTGTTTTGAGGGCTAGGATTGCTCAGATTGAGAAGCCGGTTGTGGGAGCGGGGCACGACGAACGAAAATCTGACAAGTGTCAAATGCAACAAGGAAGTCTTCACTCTTCAGCCATATGCCCATCCAACTGCCGGCCGGGCCCCTCGTGATGGCTTTGGACAACTACCGCGCAAGACGGGATGATTGTAATTTCGCAAAGAATCGACGTATGCACCACCAGTCATGCTTCACTTGCTACGAACGGATCAAATGCTGCCTTCTAGTACAAAAAAAACTATTTCCCACAGGGTAATTCCTGTGAAGTCTTGGTCCAAGAAATCTTTCGCTAACCTTCCAATCGCGCAGGACCGCGGGTTGATTTTCTACGAACCCACGTCACCATGAATGTAACTCTTCACTTGATCATGCATAAAGAATGAGCTCCTGTTTGATTGTCAAAAAGGAAGGGTAAATATTAAATATCGGCGCAAGTTTGCAGCAGCTGAGCACTCACCTCTCATCCTTCTCAAGTAGCCTGCAGTTTGCAACCGTAGAACCTGCATAGGAGAAAGCAGAACTTGCTGTCAGATGAGCTGCTACTTTCCACGGGGATCCCTGTTTGGGATCCTATCAGTATTGTTGGCCATATCTTGCAGGTCCAATGGCTGTTTCGAGGAGGAGAGGACTGCCCTACTGGATATCCGCGGCTCACTGCTGGGCACAACTGCCGGGATGCCTCCTTCATGGCTACAGAGTGATAACTGCTGCTCCTGGGAACGCGTCGTATGCAACAACAGCACAAAACGCATATCCCATCTCTACCTCTCCAGGCTCTCCTTCCCGAGTAACGAGTTCTCCGCTGAAAATGGATGTCGGACGAACCTGAATTCGACAGCCTTTTCGGCGTTTCCTAAGCTTCGGTTCCTCGATTTCTCTATAAACTATGGCACTTTCCAAAGTTGGGAAGGTATGCAAGTGGTTTCATTATATGCATCATATCTCCTTTTCTGTTTACGTCAATATTAGGAGAGTGTGTGCAGATGTTGAAAAGAGGCTTATTTTTACTCTGTTTTGAAATGGAACGGCATCCTCAGGTCTACTAGGATTAACCAAGCTTCAGCATCTCGACCTCAGTAACAACTGCTTAAATGGTACTATCCCAGCATCTCTTCGGAAATTGGTTTCTTTGGAAGTTTTACATCTTGGCTTTACCGGCATGGTTGGAACGCTTCCGAATTCAGGTATGAACACGACCTTTGCTGCAAATGTTTAGGTTTTCAAAGCTGCTAGCTAGCCCACGCTGTATCGTTGAAACTGAATGAAATGCATTTTCAACGGTATAGCAGTTTAATGAGGTTTTAGGTTTCAGCGTATTTCATGAAACATTTCACAGAGGTTTCAGCGAGTGTCAAAAAACAAGTTTCAAAATTCGAAACTTAAGTTTTAGCCGGTTTCAAATCTCAAACTTAAAGCTTTAGATGTAAGTTTCAAGTTTTAGGCCTAAAACTTCAATTTCAAATGTGAGTTTCTAGTAAGTTTCAGCGAGTTTCACATAAGTTTCATCCAAATTTCAGAAGTGTCAAACAATCCAAAATGGAGTTTCACACAAATTCCACCAAGTTTCAAAAATCCAAAACGAGTTTTATGGGTTTCATGCAAGTTTCCGAACTCACCTAGCTCAATGACATTATCCTGCCGCTTGGCGTGCCCACTCATTGCATCTGGGTGGAGGCGGTGGGCCTCCAGCGAAGGAGACAAGTAGGCGACGCGCCACGCGCTCTAACGAAGGGGGCGAGCCAATCTCATGGACTGCCTCTCTCCACCTCGCTGAGCTCCGACTACTACCAGATTTAACAGATCTCTACCCCGCCGTATCATTATTGCCGTTGTCTGTAGAATCGTCAGTGGCAATTAAAGGGGTAAATAATTACAACGTTTAGCAGAAGTTTTTTTTAAAATTTACTATTATTTTTAATTTACAAATCATAGAAAAGAAAAACAAAATTTTCGATACTGCTCTCTGGCTGTGTCTATACGTGATGCTTCCTGCTTTGCACTAAATAAAAAAACAAATGCTAACTCTCGGTAATGTATTACGCCTTATCAAAGATCATTGCCAAAGCAAGTCATGCATGCAGACCTGCATTGTTTTCTTTCCCAAAAGCCAGCACTATCTCCTGCAGTCCTGCTTAACTACTTCCTCTCAAAAGGTGTCAACTATCACGTCCATACACATCTACTAGTAGCTCAACATAAATAAATCAAAGAAAGCTATGGCCAACCTAAACTTGAGATAAAAAGGTGCAGATGCAATAACATCTCTTGAAGACTTTTATGCTGCCATCACATCTCAATATCTTGTCACCAAAATCATGATCAAAGACTAGCCAGAGCACTCACCTCAAACAAAAGAATACGGCTGGATTTCACCAAGCAATCAACTCGTCACGCACAATTTCTCAGACGAAACGTTGCCGTGTGCTCTTACTCGGTCGCCGCTGTTTCTTCCGTGAAGCACAGCCACGCCACGCCGCCTTTTTCTTCTGAATTCCCAAAACGCCGCCGGCCTCAACTTTTTCTAGTCGCATCCCTTCTCTCTCTCCAGAAAATCACGGCACTGCGCACAACAGAGACTCGCCGCCCCTTTTTCTTTCAGATCAAAAACAACACCGCACTTTTCTTTTTACCACAGCACGACCAATCAAAACAGCCGCCGTCACCCTATATATTTATATGACTCTAACCACCACTAAAAATCTTAATACAATACGTCCTAAATCTTTTTGTCTTAATCAGACTTTTTAGTCTACTACTTTTCAAAAGATCTAAAATCCTTCATAACATGGGTTTTAATTCTTTTTATACTTCCGATTTTCCAGCTTTTCACGTCTCGAAGCCTTCAAGACCACCTCCTATATCTTCTCCATGTATTATCCACCTTTGATCTTCACGTGCCCAAGCATGGGTTTGACCATCCCGTGACTTTCTCGATCGTCTAACCTCGGATCTCCTCATCCTAATCCGGTTCTCCTTATCATCGATCACGATCGCCTCCATACTTATCCTTACATGCAAAGACCAAATAATATTTTTTTCAGCACAAGTTCGTCCGAACTTGATCAATATTAATCCGTACACACGTAACACACCATAAATAATATCATAACCAATATTATCAATTATTCATTATCTAAAAAATCCTAAACCTAGCCTATGATCTAACATTGTCTGCCACGCTGGTCGTCGAATGCAGCTATTGCGCCTAGTCGATAGCCACCCCGCCTCGCTGGTCGCTGCCCACCTGTCGTCGGGCACGAGACTGGATCCAATCACCGCGCGCTAGGGACGAGAACGGCAATGGGCTCCGACCGCTGCCAGATCTGGTGGCCCTCCACCTTGCCTCATCGGACGTAGCTATTGTGCCTCACCAGTCGCCGCCCGCCTGTCACTGGGCACGAGACCAGATTTGCCTGCCGTGCACAGGGGACGAGAATGGCGATGGGCTTCGGCTGCCACAGAATCTAGTGGCCCCTCTATCTTGCCTTGCCGAACACAGCCACCGCGCCGCCTGTCGCTCGCGGGAGAGAGGAGAGAGATGGAAAAGCGTGAGACAGGAGAGAGGTGTGAGAGATGGAGAAAGAGATGGGGAGAGGTGTGAGATTCAATGGCGCCTATCGTTTGCGCTCCTTGGATGCTAGCAATCGGACATTTTGTTGTTGGTGCAGTTTGTACTTGGAGAAATACTATAGCACCTTATACTTTTCCAACGGTATCGGCATCTATAGTTTATGTGCATCCAATGCCCAAGGCCAAGTAATCTCTCCCTCTCTCAATCCAGATCTGCATCTCCTCTCCGCCCCTCTCTCCTCTCTTCTCTCCTCTCCACCCACTCTTACTCTGTTTCCTTCGATCGGCCTGCCTGCCTACACGGCCCAGGGGATTTGAAGCCGAGGATAAGATCTACCGGAAATTGAGGATACAGGGAGGGAGGCATCAGGGGTGAAGGGGTGTGGCAGCGGCGAGGGATGGAGGGGTATGGCGGGAGAGGAGGTGGCAAGCTAACGTGGACGTCATCGCTGCTGCTGCAGTCACCAATGGTGCACAACCGTGTGTCATTCCAGGCAGTGGTGGTCAAGGACCCAGAGTTCGATGACAAGAAGGCGTAGGCACAAGTAAGGCCCTGCCCCACCTGCAGCAACACCTTCGAACAGGCGGCCTTCGAGCACACCAGGACAGGATCCTCGTCGCCCTGTGCAAGTCACCATGGAGCGTGCAGTGTGCTGCCTCCGGATCCCACCGCCCTCGGGCACGCCGCTACTAGATCTCGCCACCCGCGTGCAAGCCACCATTCTCCTCTCCATTCTGCGCGTCCTGACCGGCGCTGACCAACACCACCGCTTCCAGCGCCGTCGTAGGCACAATGAGGTTGTCAACACTCATTGAAACTTTTTAAATTTTTTGGTTACAACTTGTTGATACCTCTTGAAACTTGTGTGATGAATTTTAGTTGTTTCTTGCCCCCAGTTTCCTTTACTTTGGTGTTGATGAATTTTTTTCTGAAACTTGTGTGATACTTGTTCTAATCTTTGAAAATTGTATTGAAACTTCTTAAGACTTTCAGATGAAACTTGTTAAAAGCTTGCCAAAACTTGTTGAAACTCTTGGGCTAAAACTCATGGAAACTTGAATTCTAAAATATGAAATCGTTAGAACTTTGGCTTACAATTTTCTAGAAACATGCGAAAATCATTGAAACATAAAATTTTTCAAATGTTTTCTTGAAACTTGCTAAAACTACTTGAAATATTCAGTTGTCTAGTCACTTCCTTGTACTTATTACACACTCCACATGCTTAATTTGCAGCTTTCGAAAACCTTAGGAATCTGCGAGAATTGTATTTGAGTTCCAATCAATTCAATGGAAGCCTCCCAGCATCCTTATTTACACTTCCTCATATTGAACACTTGGATCTGTCACAAAATCTCCTTGAAGGAAGTATTCCCATGAGCATGTCTTCAAATCTTTCTTCATCACTTAAGGCTCTAAACTTATCCATGAACAGTTTAAGTGGTTATTTTACATTCTTCTGGCTGAGAAACCTCACCAATCTCGAGAAGATAGATCTTTCAAGAAACGCTAATTTGGCTGTCGGCGTTAATTTCCCTGGCTGGGCACCTTCATTCCGATTGAAAGAGCTAGTGCTCTCTGGCTGTGATCTTGACAAGAGCATTACTGCAAAACCACATTTTCTACGCACACAGCATCAATTAGAGGTGCTTGATTTGTCCAGCAATAACTTGTCTGGGAGCATGCCCAATTGGTTGTTTACCAAGGAAGCAACATTACTTTACCTTAATCTGGGAAATAACTCGCTGACAGGATCATTGGACTCAGTGTGGTACGCCCAAACGAATATCCAAGCTATCAGTCTTTCTATGAACCGTATCTCAGGACATCTACCGGCAAACATCAGTTCAGTGTTTCCAAACATGATCTTTCTAGATTTTTCTAGCAATTTTATTGATGGAGAAATACCACCGTCGTTGTGCAGCATTAGTAGCATGGAATATTTAGACCTATCAAATAACAACCTTTCAGGGGAATTGCCAACTTGCATGCTCACTGATTATCCTATACTGAAAACCTTGAAGGTCTCAAATAACAAACTTGGTGGCCCAATACTTGGTGGGAAGAATCATTTGTCCATCAAATGGGAATTATACCTTGATGGCAACATTTTTGAAGGATCACTACCTCACAATCTAACAGCAGAATTTGAAGATTATGGAACATTGGATTTCCATGGCAATAAGTTGTCTGGTAAACTCGATTTTTCATCGTGGAACATTTCTAAGTTATGCACCTTGAGTCTTGCTGGCAACAGTTTAACTGGTGAAATCCATCAAAGTATTTGCAGTTTAAGAAGAATTATGCTTTTAGATCTATCGAATAACAACCTTTCAGGGGCTATACCAAATTGTAGCACTGCAATAGCGTTCAATTTTCTGAGCGTCTCTGGGAATTCCTTGTCAGGCGTTATACTACCATATTCTTTCTTCAATAGCTCCTCTGTCATTGCTTTGGACCTCAGTCACAACCAATTCACCGGAAAAATTGAATGGATACAGCATCTAGGTACAATAAGGTATCTTTCCCTGGGCAGCAATAAGTTTGAAGGGCAAATTTCTCCCAACATATGTCAATTCCAATCCTTGAGGATAATTGATTTATCAAACAACAGTCTATCAGGGTCATTGCCGGCATGTATCGGGAACCTCTCATTTGAAGAAAAACCATATGATGTGTCTTCTCGGTCATTAATCTGTGGGCATCGTTTTCGATATCTAATTTTCAAGTACAACGGTTGTTACGAACAAAGAGGCTTCAGGTTCCGTACTAAACGGAATATTTACACATACAAGCATAACTTTGTCATTTGGATGTCCGGTATTGACTTATCTGCAAACATGCTGTCCGGAGAAATTCCATGGACGTTAGGAAATTTGAGTGACATCAAGGCACTCAATCTTTCCTACAATTTCTTTGCTGGCCCAATTCCAGCGACGTTTGCAAACATAAGCGCAGTAGAGAGCTTAGACCTATCCCACAACAAGCTGAGTGGAGTAATACCATGGCAGTTAACTCGTCTGTCGTCACTGGCTGTGTTCTCAGTGGCATACAACAACTTATCAGGATGTATACCAGACTCCGGTCAGTTCGGCTCATTTGATATGGACAGCTACAAAGGGAACAGCAACCTATACAAGGCGTCGCAAGGGAGTGGATGCACTTCCAGTCTAGGATCAGGTCCTTGGCCAGTACAAGACAGTGATGAGAAGGCAGATGATCCGGTCCTCTACGCGGTCATTACCGCCTCGTTCGTCTTGACATTTTGGGCCACTGTTGCGTTCATGTTTTGCCATTCGTTCGGGCGGCGTGTGATGATCAAACTGTAGGCCGTAGCCAGTCAGTTTTTTTAGGCAAGCATGCAATTATGTAGTAGTTTATAGCGCGTGCCACTAGAAATGTCGCGCAAACCACAATAGTCTTCTTCTTGCAAAACTGTCTGTTACATGAGTGTATGTGATAGTGAAATAAATAAATCGAAGAATGCCCTACTTGTTATATTTTCTTCATGTACACTTGTTTCTCTCTCTAATCATGGAACAAGAGCCGGAAGATCCACACACCCCGAAAAAAAAAGGTCTGAAAGATAGCCTGGAATTCCCATAGTTTCCTTCCTAATTTGAAGCGCACACATATGATCTTTTCGGATCAGATATCGCCACATAAACAATTTCCATGGTTTGGGCCAACGGTGCTCTGGCCAGTATGGTGTCAAGTTATATATATATATATATATATATATATATATATATATATATATATATATATATATATATATATATATATATATATATATATATATATATATATATATATATATATATATATATATATATATATATAGGAAGCCTCTTTTCTACATTCGGTGTAATTACACTCTATATTGTATCTCACAACGTAAGGAGTATCTCGCGTAATGGAGAGTATGTACGTATAGTATACGAGTATTTAAGATCATTTAGGTAGTATAAACAATTTTTCAGATGTAGTGTGTACATTTTTTAGACATACTCCTTTTTATGTGCGTATATGAAGGTATTTACAAAATACGTTAAAAACTATGGACCCCCTTGCAATTTTTTCATGTGGTTCACATTGAAGTATCTTATAATTAGTATATGAGTATATCCAAAATGATAAAGGAGTATTTCAAATTCGTTTAGGTTGTATATTAGATGTGGGCGTAATTACACCCGGGTGTAGAAAGTATTTTTCCTATATATATATATATATATATATATATATATATATATATATATATATATATATATATATATATATATATATATATATGAAGCCTCTTTTCTACACCCGGGTGTAATTACACCATATATCGTATCTCACAATGTAGAGAGTATCTTGCGTAACGGAGAGTATGTACGTATAATATATGAGTATTTAAGATTATCTGCCCTCGTAAAGGAGCGTGTTTACAATCGTAACCTTACACTGAAGCCTCCGACCGAGGGCAACTACGTCCTTTGACAGGCTAGCTGGGTTTAGGTGGGGGCCACCCCTACGACAGGAGCCTCTCATGGTGAAGGGCTTCACAGGCCGAATCCATGTTGCCGAGTCCTTTGGCCCCCTCCGTCCCCGCGGCCTGTGACATTGTGTGGTTGTGGGCGTAGATGATTTGGCGTATGTAGGACCTCGTGGCTCCGCGTAATCGAGGCCGGGGGGCCGCAGCGGAGTCGCTATAGAAGCCTTGCGCTGGGTGATTGCAGTGGGGGTGCGTTGGTGGTGTATAGGTGAAGACCTCGTCGATGCGGACTCCCTTGGACTAACCAGCCGCGCTACTTCTTTCTGCAACCTAGCATCCATGAAAATGTAGGGGACACATTAGGTGTGAGAACAGTTGTGGTGAGGGTGAAAAGGTGTAACGTGCAATGGGTGCCGGGGTCATCCCGGGCCACCCGAGTGGAAGGGGCGCCGTTGGGCATGGCGCGCGGACGCACGGCTGCCTGCTGCAGCGCCATGGGCGAGGGCGGACACGAGGTTGCTCCGCAAAAGTGAAGGCTTCGGGAAGGGCAAAATTGAGGTCGCTTGGCGCCCGGGGCGGGGGCTTCATTGAAGCGTCGAAGTCGTTGACAGCCTCGGAGCCTTCCCTCCACGGAGCCACAGCTGTCGCCGGGGCCGTGCTGCGGAGCCGAAAAGCCTTGTTTGGCGCGGGGCGGCCCCTCGCTCTGTCCGGAGTCGTTGATGGCCTCGGAGCCTTCCCTCCATGGAGCCACAGCTGTCGCCGGGGCCGTGCTGCGGAGCCGAAAAGCCTTGTTTGGCGCGGGGCGGCCCCTCACTCTGCCCGGAGTCGTTGTGTGGTGTGTTGAAAAGGCTGGGGTGGTATGCGGCAGTCGTACGCACGGTCCCGAGGTAAGAGTATACGCGGCGTTGCTTGGTTGGCGCGCCGTGGGATGTCAGCAGCCTTGTGACCGCGAGCCCGCGTCTGTACCCAAGAGAGGCGGGACACGTGGTGAGCCGTTCCGCGGACAGTTACGCTTCTTGATCGTGGGCGGAGCGAACCGACGGGCTCCCGCCGGTTGCCGTCCCGGTCATGGGACGCGAAGGGACTGTATAAAAGGTGCTTCACTGGCGCACGGGCGGGCATCTCGTCCGCGCGCGTTCGCTTGGTTGTTTTTCGTTGTTGCGCGAAATCCACTCGCCTGTCCTCCAACAATCCTCCGTGCAGAAAGAAGGATGGCAAGCCACGGAGATTCCGGCCACCGGGTTAGCGGTAGCGCTTCGTCGGGCCAGCGCGGCTCGACGCCGCCTGCGACGGAATTTTCGGTGGTGGCTCAGCCGCCGCGGGCCCGCAAGCTATACGACGCCCGGCGGGGCTCGTAAGGGCAGTGCTCCGTGGTGCTAGGGCGAAGCCTTGCCACAGAGGAGACGATCGAAGCTCTCCTGCGGGAGAAGAAGATAGATGATCGCTATGGAGCTCACCTGCCCGGCCGCGACGAAGTGGAGCCTTATCCCGAGGAGTCAGAGGCGATTGTCTTCGCCGCATTCTTCGAGGCTGGACTCCGGATGCCGTCGACGCTCTTTGTCAGTGAGGTCTTGAAGTCTTATAGATTAGAGTTGGCGCAGCTGACCCCGAATGCGATAGTCCGCTTGGCGGTGTTCGCCTGGGCAATTCGAGTGGAAGGCGCTCATCCCCGCGCGAGCCTATTCGCCCTTCTTCATGATGCGCGCTGTCAACCAAAGAGAGTCAAAGGAGGGGCACTGTCCAACTTTGGCAGCGTCCACTTCGTGGTGCGGTCGGGCTATGCGCATCTGGTCCCCGCTCTAGCGACGAAGGAGAAGTGGGAGGGGTGGATGCGGCAGGGGTTCTACTACCGCGTGACGCCGACCAGCAATCTGCAGTGCTGGGGTCAGCCGATATCCTTCGATTGCTGCCCGGGGCTGAAGCCGGTGAGCGAGGATCAGTGGCAGGCGCGGAGACATGGCGGCGTCACCCTTCGGTTCAACATGCGCGATCTTGCCGAGGAATTTACCATGTACGGGGTGTCTTCGCTGTCCGGCCTGTGGAGATATGAATGGGGTGGTACGCGGAGGGATGGCGTCCGCCCCTCGGTGTCGTCGCTGCAGCAGCACACCGGCTGTGCAGTGCTTTCGTTAGAGGACGCTGAGGGCACCGTCGATGCCTTCCTGGGGTCGTACACGTGGAAAGAGCACACCCTACGTGAAATCGCAACCAGGCCTGCGAGGCTAGGGCGGATAAACCAGGTGTGCGAAGTCCTAGGCCTTGCTGTGCCGGAGCGCCCAGTGCCAGTGCGGAGTTCACCCCATCGCCGCGATGGTGTCGGCGGGGCGGGGGCATCTCCCCGGCGGCGAAGGTCCCGGTCCCAAGCTGCTATCTCTGACCCGTCCGCCGGCCTAGCGGCAGAGGCCGCTGATCCAAACGACGTGTCAGGGGGTGGGTTCAAGCATGGCAGCGTGGAGGGTCACGCTGCGGCCAGCGAGGACCTAGGTGGTGAGGCGGGCCTTGGCAGCGACGTCGTTGAAGACGAGGCCTTGTCGCCGATGCCGGTCGGCGAGGACCTGCCTCCCGCGTCGTCATCGCCATGGTGGTTGCCACAAGCCTTCCGCTGGCCCCATGCCTGGCGACAACCAGAGCAGCGGAGCACTCGTCATCGTCACCTGCTGCAGCCGCTGCGGACATGCCGCCCGCTCCAGAAAGTGCAGGTACTGGAGCGGTCGGGGGTGCTTCATCTGGCTCTCCAGCGGCGAAGCGCCGCCGGGTGCGATCGCCTTCTCGGGCGGGGCTATTCCGTGTGGCGGGCGCGGTCGGCGGGGGCCTGGGATCCGACCGCGAGGCCACTCCGACTGAGGAGGGGGTTATTGCTTCCCAGGCAGGGGCTGAGCCGACACCTCCCCACGCCGTAGTGGGGGGTGGCGGAGGTAGGCGTAATTCCTTTTCTCCCGTAACCGCGGGCTCTCTCCGATTTGTTCGCTCATGCCGTCGTCGACGTCAGGAGAGGGGAAGTCACCGGACGCGGGCAAGGATCGAGCAGCGGTGGTGTCTGCGAGGTCAGCGGTGACGTTGCGCAAAACGCAGCGCGGACACCTGATGCGGCCACGAGGCCCCCAAGGCTCACCGTGTCTAACTTCGTGCCACAACCGGAGGCGCTCCGTGCCCTCAACGGAGCCGCGGAATGTGGTGACGGCAGGCTGGATCGGCGAGTGCTGTCGTCGTGCGGGGGGGACCTGCTTGCGCTCGCACTGGGCGCCGCGGGGATGAAGGTAAGCTCCTGGGCCCGCCATTGACATTACCCACCGCGTGCATGCTAAATAGCCATGTCCTCCTGTTGTAAGGCGGTCGCCATCGGCCGGGCTCTGGATGAGGCGCGCATGCACGAACGGAGGGCGCTGGAGGAGCAGCTTTGTGCTGCCGACGAGGCTCATGCCACGAAGGACGACCGTATTTGTGTATTAGAGGCGGAAGTTCGCGCGGCGGCAGACAACGTCTCTTGAAGAGGCCCAACGTGCGCGCGCGGAGGCGCGCCGCCATTTGGGCGGATCGGCGCGCTGAAGGAGGAGAAGGCCCAGCTTATCATGGCCCTGGAGGAGAGGAGCCAGGCTCTGGGCGAGGCATCCGCGGTAGCTTGGAGGGCCATGGGGTCTTTGGAGGGGGCCCTGCGGGACCTTTCCGTCGTCGTGCCGGACCTTACCCACGAGGCCGCGGACGTGGGGCAGTCGTTGGCGCGGATTGAGGAGGGCTCGAGCTTGGCGCTTCGCGGTGCGAAAGCCTTCGGCGATCACTGCGGCTACGCCAGCGCGTGCCTCGCCTTTGCCACGCTCCACGCTCGAGGGTGTGAGCACGTGAAAGAGCTGGCCGCTCCCAACTTGAGTGCTCCGACCGAGGCCGGAGTATTGTCCGGCGCAGTCCGCACCACCATGCCCGCCGTGCAGAGCTTCTACGAGGGGATCTGGCACCACTTTGGAGAGGAAGCAGCCAAAGTGTTGTTGCGGCGGACGCTACACCGGGAAGGCAACTTCCTCGAGTGGTTGGAGGAGGCTCGTCAGCGCACCGAAGACGGCGTCGACTCCTATTGTCGTCCGGGAGCTGGTGGTTGTGATGTAACTTTTGCTTTTGCTGTTGTTTTCTTTTGCTTGCTAACGGAAAAGAGGACCGTTGTGTCGAGTACTGCACAGCTGCATGCTGCTTGTACAGTTGATTGTTAATACGGCGGAGGTTGGCACCTCCCAACCGCGTTCGCTTGTTGTAGAGGCAATAGTGCCCTGTGGGCGAAGAGTGGTGGCGACGGGGCTGGCGCATATTCGAAGTATGCGCACGAGCGCTCCGTCCCCTACCATTCGAAACGGTGGTAGCGGAGCTGGCGTCTGGTTGAAGTAGACGCGATCGCGCTGCGTCCCCTACCCTTGAAAGTGGTGGCAGCGGAGCTGACGCCTGGTTGAAGTAGACGCGATCGCGCTTCGTCCCTTATCCTTCAAAGTGGTGGCAGCGGAGCTGACGCCTAGTTGGAGTAGACGCGATCACGCTCCGTCCCCTAACCTTCAAAGTGGTGGCAGCGGAGCTAACGCCTGGTGGAAGTAGAGGCGATCGCGCTCCGTACCCTACCCTTCAAAGCGGTGGCAGCGGAGCTGGCGCCTGGTTGAAGTAGAGGCGATCGCGCTTCATGCCCTACCCTTCAAAGCGGTGGCAGCGGAGCTGGCGTCTAGTTGGAGTAGACGCGATCGCGCTCCGTCCCCTACACTTCAAAGTGGTGGCAACGGAGCTGACGCCTGGTTGAAGTAGACGTGATCGCGCTCCGTCCCCTACCCTTCAAAGTGGTGGCAGCGGAGCTGGTGCCTAGTTGGAGTAGACGCGATCGCGCTCCGTCCCCTACCCTTCAAAGTGGTGGCAGCGGAGCTGGCGCTTGGTGGAAATAGAGGCGATCGCACTCTGTCCCCTACCCATCAAAACGGTGGCAGCGGAGCTGACGCCTAGTTGGAGTAGATGCGATCGCGCTCCATCCCCTACCCTTCAAAGTGGTGGCAGCGGAGCTGGCGCCTGGTTGAAGTAGACGCGATCGCGTTCCGTCCCCTACCCTTCAAAGTGGTGGCAACGGAGCTGGCGCCTAGTTGGAGTAAATGCGATCGCGCTCCGTCCCCTACCCTTCAAAGTGGTGGCAGCGGGGCTGGCGCCTAGTTGGAGTAGACGCGATCGCGCTTCGTCCCTTACCCTTTGAAGCGGTGGTCCGGAGCAGGCGTGGGACTGCCAACCACGGCTTAGCTAGGGTCCGGAGGGTACACCAACGCGCACGCGGGACATGCATGTCTTGTTTATACTCCGGAGCATGCGTGGGACTATCAACCATGGCTTAGTTAGGCTCCGGAGGGTACGCCAACGCGTACGCGGGACATCCGCGTCTTGTTTAGACTCAGTAGAATGTGCAGAGAAAACATCCGCGTCTTTATTTGTACTCCGGAGAATGCGTGGGACTATCAACCACGACTTAATTAAATTCCAGAGGGTACGCCCTCGCATGCGCGGAACGTCCGCGTCTTGTTTAGACTCAGTAGAGTGTGCAGGGAAAACATCCGCGTCTTCGTTTGTACTCCAGAGAATGCGTGGGACTATCAACCACGACTTACTTAAATTCCGAAGGGTACGCCCTCGCGTGCGCGGAACGTCCGCGTATTGTTTATACTCAGTAGAGTGTGTAGGGAAAACATCCGCGTCTTATATATACTCCGCAGAGTGCGCGCGAGGGTGTCCCCCCGCTGCGTCTTATTTATACTCCGTAGAGTGCGTACGGAGGCGGACCTCGTCGCTACGTCTTATTTATACTCCGTAGAGTGCGTATGGAGGCGGACATGCGTGGAGTGCGTGTGCGGAGGTGAGTCTCCATGTGGTGCGCGTACGGAGGTGAGTCTCTATGCCTGCTTGTGCGGAGGTGAGTCTCCATGTGGTGCGCGTGCGGAGGTGGGTCTCCGTGCGGTGCGTGGGAACATCAACCACGTCTTTATACTCCGGGGAGTACGCGTGGTGACAACACCAGCGCGTGCGCGGAATCCCGCATCTTGTTTATATTCAGTAGAGTGCGCAGGGAAAACATCTGCGCGCCCTAGAGCTTTGAGCTTTGCTAGGCCTTAGAGTAGCACCTCGTACTCCGTGGTGTTGTTGGTGGCGGGAAATGCGAGGCGCGCCGAGTATAACAGGCGGTGTCGCTCTGGCGTAGTGATCACCGCCCCCACGCCCGCGCCGGAGACGCAGTATGTGCCATTAGTATCGAGCGTCCATACCGGGTCCTCTGGCTGCTTGGCGCGCTGGGCCGCTGGGGTCCACTCCGCGAGGAAGTCCGCAAGGATTTGGGACTTGATTGCTGTGCGTGAAGCATATGTCAGTGAAAAAGGGGCGAGTTCAACTGCCCACTTGCCGATGCGTCCCGTGGCCTCTTTATTGTGCAACATCTCCGCCAGAGGGAACGAGGACGGCACAGTGATTGGATGGGTGAGGAAGTATTATCGGAGCTTTCTCGAGGCCATGACTAGGGCATAAGCCAACTTCTCAAGCTCCGTGTACCGCGTCTTAGCGCCTTGGAGGGCTTCAGAGACGAAGTAGACTGGGCGTTGACGAACGCCCTCCTCGAGAACGAGGACGACGCTGGCGGCTGTCGCGGAGGCGGCGAGGTAAAGTAAAAGCGAAGCCTTTGGTGCCGAGGCGACCAGCATGGGTAGGCTTGCAAGGTGCTTCTTGAGGTCGTCGAAGGCGCTGGCACAGTCGGCGTCCCAACAAAACCCATCGCAACCGCGCAGGGTTTTGAGGAAGGGCAGGCCGCGCTCCACTGCCCTGGACAAAAAGCGGCTCAGCGCAGCCATGCGGCTAGCGAGTCTTTGGACTTCCCGTGTCGTTTTGGGCGGCTTCATGGCAAGGATTACGTCGACTTTGTTGGGATTGGCTTGGATACCGCGCCCTGACACCAGGAAGCCCAAAAGCTTGCCCGCCCGCACACCGAACACGCACTTGTCCGGGTTGAGCTTGATGCCCGCCTTGCGGAGATTGTCGAAGGTCTCTTGGAGATCGTGGCCGTGAGCGGCCAATTGCTTGGTTTTGACGACCACATCATCAACGTACGTCTCGACATTCGTCCCTAGCTGGGAGGTCAGCGCCAGCGCAATGAGGTGGGTGAAAGTTGCGCCGGCATTCTTCAGGCCGAAGGGCATTCTGACAAAGCAGTATGTTCCTATCGGAGTGATAAAGCTGGTTTTGTCTTCGTCATCCTTGGCCATTTAGATTTGATGATAACCGGAGTAAGCGTCCAAGAAGCTCATGAGTTCACAGCCGGCCGTAGCGTCGACTAGTTGGTCGACACGTGGGAGGGGGTAGTCATCCTTCGGGCACGCCTTGTTGAGGGTGGTGAAATCGATGCACAAGCGCCAGGCACCGTTGGCTTTCTTCACTAGCACTGGATTGGTGAGCCAATCCGGGTGTTGAACTTCGCGGATGACGCCAGCCCGCAGGAGCTTGACCACTTCCACCTTGGCCGCCTGCTGTCGGTCCGCGGACATACGTCGAAACCTTTGCCTGACCGGCTTGGTGTCCTGACAGACCACTAGGTTGTGCTCGATAAGGGAGCGGTCCACATCCTTGATGTCCTCCGGGGACCATGCGAAGACGTCTGTGTTGTTCCGGAGAACTTGGAGGAGCTCTTGCTCCATCTTCGGGGGGAAGCCGTCGCCTATGGAGACAACTCGGCCGTCGGCCTGGAGGGGGACCCATTTGACTTCTCCCTCCGGTCGAGGCTTAGGAGTCCACCTCGGGGGCGGATGGTGTGTCCGCCTTAGGCTTACCTGCGAGGGCGTGCACCCTATGGCGGGGACTTGTGAACTCCGTGCGTCGGGCAAGGTCCTGGTCGCCGAAGATTGTGATGACGCCTCGCAGGTCTGGGAGCTTCAGACACAGGAAGCCATGATGTGGGACCCCCCGAAGGAGATGAGGGCAGGGTGGCCCAGAATGGCGTTGTATGGGCTTGGGGTGTCCGCGACGTCGAAGACGACGCCCTCGGTCCTGATATTATCACCGTGATGGAAGGAGACTTGGAGGTATACTTGGCCTAATGTATTTAGGGATTGGCCGCAGAGCCACATAATCGGGTCCTCGATGGTTGCAATCGACAGTGAGGGATTCCCATGCGACCAAGGGCCTCCGCAAAAAGCACATTCGCCGAACTACCTCCGTCGATGAGGACGTGCCAGACGTCGCATCCTGCAATATCGACTCGGATGAGCAGGGGGTCATGGTGGGGGAACTCCACGCCCTAGGCATCGGCGGGCGCGAAGGTGACTTCACCCTGAGCTACTCCTGGCTGTGGCTGCTACGAGGTTCCCGACGACGAACCTCCGGCGATGACATTGACGACCTGAACCTGCGGGTGCTGCTGACGGGTCCCCGGCGCGACGGCCGTCGGGGTCTGCAGGCTTGAAGCCTCTTGCATAGTTCGCACGGTGTCGCGGAGATCTGCCAGCTCCTGCTGGAGCGCATGGAGGGCGGCCGGCAGGGATCTTTGTACTACGAGCGTAGTCAAAACGGACGGCGCACTTGATCGCTACCGCTTGATACCGTGACCATCACTGCGCGCGCCGAATTGTCCACCCCATCGGTGCGGTGGATTCCCGCGTTGCCGGCCCGGGTCGCAGTATTGGCAGGACCGTTTGACGCTTCCGTGTCTCCGTGGGTGTTCACGCCGATTCCTCGCGCCGCCACCGGTCTTTAGTGGTAGCGTGGTAAGCCGAGCCGCGCGCTGCGTCAGCGAAGGCGGCCGAGTCGGCAGCGTCGCGGCGCGGGCCGAGTCGACGGCCGCGTCCCGGCAAGGCGGGTCGAGTCGACGCGCGTCCCGGCGGGCTGAGTCGGCAATTGCGTCGCGAAGAAGAGGCCGAGTCGACGGCGTCGTCACGAGTGTTATCGTTCACTCCTATAGCCGCCAATGCCGACGCCGCAGTGCCGATGCTGACGCGAGGTGCCGGCTCCGCGACCCCTTTCCTCCTCTTCGCCGCCGACGATGTTGGTGCCATCCTTCTTGAGGTCTTCTTGCTTCCGTCGTCCCCACGGACGACGCCAACTGTACACACAGGTATATAATCATTTTCCTCTCTCTCTGTACACACACACGGTAGCGCTGTTCTGCGTGTAGTTTTACGCTCCGGCAAGTTATCGTCGGTTGTGCGAAAAGTTATCATCGGCTATGAAGAAAGTTATCATGGTTGTATTGTTAGCGTTCAGCAGTAACTTCACTCGCTACCAATGATAACTTCATGTAGAATCAATAATAACTTTCCGACACTACGAATGTTTGGTAATAATTTCATTCAGAAATAACAGTAATTTTCTCGTGTACTTTACACCTACGTGCTGATTAGTGATTATATATTTTTATTACTTAAAAAGAGAAATTAGTGGTTGTAGTTCACACTCGCGTAGACGCCGCACCTGTCTCTGCCGTTGGATCAGATCCACGCATCTATCTCTGGATCCGATCTTGCTCTCGCATGCCTCCACCTTTCTTCCCAGTCCCCCTCGCCTCCTCCATCTCGCTCTCGCACCTTCCCCACCCCACCCCGCATCGTCGCCTCCTCCTTGTCCTCCACTCCTCCGCTCCGCTCGCCCAATGTCTCTCTCTATCTCGCCTTCTCCTCCCCCATATGTGCTGTGGCGATCTAGCCACCTCCCTTCCGTCGTCCCCCTCCCATCGCGCAGCGCGGCCACCGCCACCTCCCTTCCACCGTCGCTCCTCCCCCCAATCTCCGCCGTGGCCACTGCTCCTCCCCTCACGCAACCCCTGCTCGCCGCTCCCACCGCCTCCTCCTCCCCCACTCCTCCCTTCCGCCCGCTGGAGGAGCAGCCTGAGGGCCCGCTCGGAGGAAGCTAGCTCGACATCGGGGGGCTCGCCTTCCAGGGCAACATGGGAGGCGGCTTCGCCAGCGGCGGGGCTGGGGCCGGCGGAAAAATGATGCTGGACCACGGCATCAACATGGCCATCGTGCTCGGCGCCAGCACATACGCCCTCGCCAAGCTCCTCACCGTCGACCACGACTACTGGCAAGTACGGACCTTCTTGATTCCCAACAAATTGTTTGTTCTAATAGGTGGTCTTGATCTTGATTGGATTAGAAATTAACCTTATTTTGGGGTTGTTCTTGATTGGATTCGGTTCAGGGGTGGACAATCTTTGAGATCCTGAGGTACATGCCGGAGCACAACTGGTCGGCGTACGAGGATGCCCTCAAGACCAACTCGGTTCTTGCCAAGATGATGATTAGTGGCGTCGTCTACTCCCTCGGCGACTGGATCGCGCAGGTGCATATCAATTCCATTTCCATGGCCGTTCTTAGTTTTCTATAACCTTTTCTGCTGCTGCAATAACTAATTCTGCTGCTGCTGCTGCTGCTTATGTTTGCAGTGCTATGAAGGGAAGCCAATATTTGAGTTTGAACGTGCTCGGATGTTCCGGTCCGGCCTCGTTGGGTTCACGCTTCACGGATCCCTTTCACATTACTACTACCATTTTTGTGAGGTAGCCATTGTTGCCTTAAGGATTTGTATTTTGTTGATATGGTGAATGATACGAATGCATCAATTTTCTTGCCTCTGGCACTGTTCCCGTTCAAGGATTGGTGGGTTGTTCCCGCGAAGGTTGTGTTCGATCAGACGGCCTGGTCTGCGACGTGGAATAGCATCTACTTTGTGGTCTTGGGTTTCCTTCGTTGGGAATCACCTTCCACTATTTCCAGCAGGCTCTAGTCCACGTTCTGGCCCATGCTTACTGTAAGCATCAAGCATCAATCATCAACCCTCCCCTTGCTGAACAGTAGGCTTCAGAAACTACCTGATTCCAATAATGTGAGTACGCCTTAATAAACGGAAAAAAAGTTTTTATTGTCAGTGTTGATGTGATATACAGTCTGATGTGTTTCTCAATATCGTTATCAGATAACCATAGCTTTTCCATATGACAGCGCATGGAAGCGTTTCTCTAAGCAGCTTCAACAGTTTCCTATGGTAAATATTTTTTGTCTGAGTACTTCTAAATACCAACAGAAAAATTGGCATTCCTATCTATTCCCTTGTATGATGAGTTAATGACTTTCTTTTTATAAAATGTCTTTTGATAGATTAGTATGCTTAATAATTTGGTATAAAGGGAGGAAATGTCTTTCTTTTTGTATGATGAGTTAATGATCTATTGTTTCAGCTTTGCGGATTTAGCAAACTAATGTGGTCTGTTTGGTGCCCTGGGATATTGTTTAGTTCATTCTTCTTCCACCTTTCTAGGCTCTTAGATTTTCTTTCCTCCCACTAGAAAGGATATATTTTTAATGTTTGTTGCTAGAAAACATCAAATGGTACATGTTCACCTCTGGGTGTCAAACGGCAAAAACAATTGTAGGAATAGTCTGTTTAATAATTTGGCTTGCAAAAGTCAGTTAGTTGGGTTGTGTTCTATAAATAAAATTGTCGAATAAGTTTTTGAGTTCTTTCCTCACATTTTTTTCTGGATTTATGTCATGTTTATGGTAGCTGTTCATTCCGTTGGTTCGAAGGATTTCAGTAGTGCTTGTTGAAATTTGACAAGAGAAAAAGTGATATGCTTCTTTATTGATACGTTTGTCTCATATGAATTGAAATCGATGTGGATTGGTTCTCTCATCTACTTGTTTCTATTGGGCCTTTGTTTCGTAGCAACACACGGATACTTAGCTAGTGTGTGTATCAGTGTTGCGGACTTTGGGTCGGCCCAATTAAATCTAAAACGACAAAAAAAAAAAAAAACTGGGCTTGGAGGACATGTTGCGTTCTTACATACTTGCATGGAAGGGCAGTTGGGAATATCACCTACCTTTTGCAGAGTTTTCTTATAACAATAGTTTTCACTCTAGTATCGGCATGGATCCTTTCAAGGCTCCTTATGGTAGGCTGTGCTGTTCTTCCCTTCATTGGGATGAGGTTGAGGAGAAAGAGTTTCTTGGGCCTCAGCAGGTCAGTGATTGGAAGGAGCAAATTGAGCATATCAGGAACAATTTGCTTTTAGCCCAAAGTCACCAGAAGAGTTATACTGACTGTTACCGTTGTCCATTGGAATTTGAGGTGGGTGATTAGGTTTTCTTAAGAGTTTCACCGACATAAGGTGTGGTTCGATTTGGGGCTAAAGAAAAGCTAAACCCTTGTTATGTTGGACCATTCCCTGTCATTGAGCGGACCGGGAAGCTTGCCTACCATTTGGAGTTACCTCCTCCCTTTGCCAGTGTCCATAATGTCTTCCACGTCTCCATATTGAGGAAATATCTAAACGACCTTGATGAAATTCTGGAGTTACATACCTTAGAGGTCTCAGAGGATCTGACCGTTGACCGTTGTTGCATGGCTGGTTCATATCATGGAGCGTTTGAAGCCTCAATTGTGACGCTGGACTATTTCTTATGTCAAAGTGTTGTGGTCGCATCAGACAGAATGTGAAGTTACCTGAGAATTGGAGCCCTAGATACACGAGAAATATCCTGAACTCTTTAATTCAAGTTTGGTTCACATGATTTCCTTTGCCTAAATGATTACACCATTTTCGTACATCTTAGTTCATGGAGGTAATCGATTCGAGGCCGAATCTTTTCTAAGGGGGGAGAGATGTAGCACCCTGATTGTGTGGGTAAGCGCCACGTAAAATAAAAAAAAGTAGAAAAGGGGGCAAACCCTAATTAGCCCTAATCTAGGCTTAATGAGGGCAAATAAAAGGAGAACCCTTCTTTCTTGCGTAGCCCCCATCTTTTCCATCTATTGAGGTAGTCTCTCTCTCCCATCTCCTTTCGCCTACCCATGTCTCTCTCTCATGGGGGGATTGGCGTAGGGCCCGACTGGTGCCAACGGCGGGTGCGAGTGGCAGCGCAAGGGGCGAGCGGCAGCGGTGCAAGGTTGGCGAGTGGTAGCGCAAGCGTAGGCATAGGCGGCGTGCATGGACGTTGGCGGCCTCACGGTGGCTTGCGGCAGCAGCGCCGTCGCCGACGGCTAGCAGCGTGCGGTACGTGGCAACAGCGGCTAGCAGCACGCAGTGCAAGGTGACTGGCGGCCGTCAGAGGTGGCCAGTTGTGGTGAGGAGCAACGGCAGTTGGTGGGGCCAGCTTGGCCGCATAGGCCGTGGCGCAGGTGGCCGGGCAGGCGGTGGCGCAGCATGAGCGGCGACGGCAATGGTGGCCGGAGCGGTCGGGTGGCCGTTTTCCATGGTCACGTGATTCGATCAATGGGTGTGTAGCTGAATCGTGAGTTCGCACAGGGTTTTGTTTGTCCGTGCAGTGGGACACGATTCGCAAGGTCGAACAACATTTCGCACGATGGAGGCTTAGTGAATACGAATTCTTGATTGCATTTTCATCTATTCTTCCCACCTGTTATCTCAACTTTGATCATAACCTTAGCTTAGCCTTTCTTTAGTTCCCTTAAAGTCTTACCATATAACCTGTTAACAATATCACAACTATCTGGCCTGGAGTTACCCATATATAGGAGAGGTTTTCACCCAACTGGTAACGTACGGATGGCCGTACACTTTCATTACTCAGGATATTACGCCCCGTCTACGGTTATACAGTCAAGGACAGTGTTGTGCCTAACTACTCTCGTATAATCAGGTATATGGGAAGTAATCGCCAATGCCATTGCCATAACTTGCTATATAACAATTAACCTTATTTCCACGATTCCTGTTACCTCTATCTCCAATCGGTATAAGTGGTTTCAATAACCTAATTTTATTATAATTAACCTATGTCAATTACTTGCTTGATTTACTTATTTTTTACTCACCGTATTGCGACCATTGTTGGGTACTTGCTAAGATTTTTAAATCTTACGCTTGCTCTTTTCATCCTCAGATAAAAAGCTAGTGAAGTGATAGCATTATGCATGGGTGGGAGCACTTGAGTTTTCAGCACCGTGGCTTGTCATTATTTTATTATTTCATATGTTCTTCATTTGATTAGAAGTGGACCGGTTCCATATTTCAAACATTTATTTCAGATTCCGTTGATTCTCTAATAAAGTAGTTTTTAAAAGTTTTTATTTTCCCACGATTTTTATGTTTGCTTTTATTTATTACTTACTTTGGTGATAACGTTCTATAGTAGTATCTTATATTGATATATGAGGCACTATATTTAGATTAAACACAAGAAAATAATATATATATTTGTCTCAAAAAGTACTTTCATAGTATTATAATTTTTTAGGCTTTTAAAATATATTACAATAGAAATGAGTAATAAAGATTGTATTTTGAACACCATATCGATATCTAAAATGGTTTTCTTTTATGATTTTAGAGAGTAGCTCTTCACCCGTAGCATTGCACGTAGCTCCATAATCGCGTGTGTTCCTGTCCCTTAGCCTCCATGACGTGGTGTTAGGGCACTACAGCTCAAGTCAACGATACTTGGATACCATTGGATGGAACACGTCAAGTCAAGTCAACGATACAAGTCAAGTCAGTGGCTATCCACCGGGAGAATGCACGGAACATTTTTTCCACATTCCACAAGATTATCCATTATGGATATTATTGGATGTCCTAGTCCTAGTAAACTCGCTTTGACCCTTCAACTAACCGTGTTTGTTTCCTTCACAAAAAAGAAACCGTGTTTGCCAAGTTGTAGCTTCCAAGTCCCTGTAATCAACAACAGGCTACCACGGCAAGTCTGCCAGAGAACATTAAAACCACCCATCATTCTTCTCTCGAACCTGAAGTCTAGATACAACCACAGTATGAGAGCAGGAGAAAGCAGAGCTTCTTTGGAGATGAGCTGCTACTATCCATGGGGATTCTTGTTCTTGGTCCTATGCTTGTTACAGTCCATGCTTCACATGTCCTGTGGCTGCTCCGTGGAGGAGAGAGTCGCCCTAATGGACATCCGGCCTTCTCTGATGGGAGCGCACTCCCTGGTGGTGCCCCGTTCGTGGGGACGGGGTGAGGACTGCTGCTCGTGGCCTCGTGGGAACGTGTCAAATGCAACAATAGCACACAGCGAGTATCTCATCTCTACCTTTCCAATCTCTATGAGCCTTCTTACGACGAACATATGAACTCGACGGTCTTCTCAGCATTTCATGAGAATTATCTCGGATCGCCGTGGTTTCGGTTTGGGGTCAGGTCAGATCGTCAAGCATGCGCAATGTAAAGTGGCTAGGTGCGTTTCGTTGGATGCTTTGGTGGGTATGTGGTACAGTGGTAGGGATCAAACGTATCGTGTGGAGTGGATTGGTGCAGTCCAATCTCCTAAGATGACATAAGCGTTAGTCATAAAAACTTTGCTCCGTGATTGCAGAATGCACGGGTAGCTGTTGGCTGGTTGCATGTGCAAATTGCAATGGTGTCGTTTTGTTTCTTTGTTCTTCTTCTTTGCGAGGGGCAATAGTGTCGTTTTTGAGAGTATAAAATATTTAGAGCAATCACGCTATGTATTCATTGATTCAAGTCAGAAAGAGTTACATATATATATAGCCTGGCATGGCTAATCGGAACACATGATTAATGTAAACGCAAGACTAATGTGAATACAACACAAGATTAATGTGAATTTAAGAGGTTAAGCACAAAACACGAGGAGGTAAGGTGTTCGGTAACGAAAGGGTCAGCTAACACGCCCTCGCAGTCTGAGCGTCAGTGATGCGGACATTTAGACTAGATCTGAACTCTATGAAGACAGAGGTATGCAACCCATTGGTAAAGATGTCTGCGAACTGTGATGACATCGGTACAAGAAGAACGCGGACATGACCGAGGGCGATGCGCTCCCGGTGGTGCGACGGCTTGTGCTTGCGGACAACAGGCTGATGACGACGGTAAACGGGGTGCTCAGAAGGCCTCGGAGGGAGGGTCGTGTCGACGAGCACGCCGCATCACGCCACGATATCATCGGAGGGGAGGAGGTGCCAGAGAGGTCGAAGCCAAAGCAATGAAGTCCAGAGCCGAGGAACATCGACAGGTTGGTGAGCAACACAAACCAATCTATGATTGAAAAAAGTAAAGAAAATCCGATCCAAAGATGATTGAGGTAAGCTCTAATTGGTAGTCGATCGGATGATCGGTGACACAACTTAAATTATGAATTGCATAGCCCCCGGGAAAGATCATGGAGACGGGATTATCTCACAGGGGTAGCACGGCGGAAGCTGTGGAGGCGACGGCTTAGAAGCGGTGCCGCTCTGATACCATAAGAGCGTGAAATATTTGGGACAATCACGCTATGTATTTATTGATTCAAGTCACAAAGGGTTACACATATATATAACCTAGTATGGTTAATCGGAACACATGACTAATGTAAACACAAGACTAATATAAACACAACATAAGATTAATATGAACTCAAAAGATTGAGTATAAAACACAAAGAGATAAGATGTTCAGTAATCAAAGGATCAGACTAACAGTTTTCACCATAAGAAAATGATGCATTGCTTCGTCCATGCTTGGTTACACTGCAGATAGACGCAAGGCAAAGCCGCGATATTTCATCTCCCCCACCTGGGCCACGATAGTTAGCTCGGGACAGCTAGCTTGTTTTGAGGACTAGGATTGCCCAGATTGAGAAGCCGGTTGTGGGAGCCCGGCACGACGAACGAAAATCTGACCCCGGCCGTGTGAACCACGACAAGTGTCAAATGGAACAAGGAAGTCTTCATTCTTCACTCTTCAGCCATATGCCCATCGAACTGCCGGACGGGCCCCTCGTGATCGCTTTGGTCAACTACCGCGCAAGACCTGCTAATTTCGCTATAAATCGTCCTTAGGCAAGATCGTCTATGGCGCTACTTATAATTATTATATAATATGCATTTTTTTTGCCGAATTTGAAAAATCTCAGGAACCTACTAGAATTGCGTTTGAGTTCCAATAAATTCCGTGGAAACCTTTCAGCATTCTTGTTTTCACTCCCACGTATTGAACTGTTGGATCTCTCGGGAAATATTTTTGAAGCACCTATCCCTATAAGTTTATCTTTGAATCTTTCCATGTCTCTTAATAAGAGTCTTTGGTTTTCCCGGAATAATATGAGTGGTAGATCATTCTTTTGGCTGACGAACCTCACCGAACTCGACGAGATAGAACTTTGAGAGAAGGTTAATTTAGTTGTTGATGTACATACTCCATTACTCCTGGATGGCTACCTTCGTTCCAACTGAAACAGCTAGCCCTCTCTGGTTGTGACCTTGACAAAGGCATTATTGCAGAGCCACATTTTCTACGCACACAGCATCATTTAGAGGAGCTTGATTTGTCCAACAACAACTTGTCAGGGAGCATGCCGAACTGGCTGTTTACAAAGGAAGCAACTCTAGCTAACCTAAATATTGGAAACAACTCGCTAACTGGGTCTCTAGATCCGATATGGTACCCCAAACATCTCTACAATTCATCAACATATCTAAGAACCATGTTGCTTTTTGACTCAGGAGAAAACGTACACATCGCAAATAAATTGAGAAAACACGGGAGAATTTCTGAATTTCTCTATCCTCTTACTTGCTCCCCCTTACTCTGATCAAACTGATTACAAATATCTCAATATATAGTCTAACTGGCACACCTATTCGGACTCTAAGTAGGACTCGATTTCTACTTAAGTTACACATAGAGACGGATTCAACTTTATCTTAAACTCAGAGTCAAGATTATTTGTAACAAACCAAATTGTAGGACAGCTACCGGCCGACATCATCTCAATGTTTCCATGTTTGTCCACTCTAGATCTTTCTGCTAGTAACTTTTCTGGAGAAATACCGATGTCATTATGCCGCATCACCTACACGCGACTTCTATACCTATCAAACAACAATTTTTCTGGCCAAGTGCCGGCTTGCGTGTTCGCTGATCTTCCTAATCTGCAGATCTTGAGGGTCTCAAACAACCGACTTGGTGGTCAGATACTTGGCGAGATGAATAACTTGTCCATTGGGTTTGCGATGCACCTAGATAGCAACAAATTTGAAGGAACACTACCTCGCAATCTGTCAGGGGGATTGATGATAATGGATTTGCATGATAACGAGCTGTCTTGGTGAACTTGACACTTCGTTCTGGAATCTGTCTTCTTTGCGGCTCCTGAATCTTGCCGGCAACCGTATCACTGGAAATATTCATGAAGTTTACCAGGCATTGAAGTTTTAGACCTATCGGAGAACAACTTTACAGGGTATATACGAAACTGTAGCAGCACATCGCTGAGTTCTCTTAACATGTCTGTGAATTCCTTGTCAGGCGATATCTCAGGTGATCATTTCAATGCATCAAATCTTGTTAATTTGGATATCAGATATAATAAGTTCATGGGCAACCTCAATTAGGTAGGGCATCTTGATAAGATTAAGTTTCCTTGGGTTGGAATGAGTTTGAAGGACAAATCTCTCCAAACCTATGTCAACTCAAGTACTTGAGAATAATTGACTTTTCACACAACAAACTTTCGGGTCTGTTGCCACTATGTATTGGTAACATCTCTTTCGAAGATAATGAATTTGTCTTATCATTTTTTTACTGGCCCAATTCCAGCGAGCTTTGGAAATATGGGCGAGATAAAAAGCTTGGATATATTCCATGACGAGCTAAGTGGACTGATACCATGGCAATTAACTCAGTTATCGTCATGGCGGTGTTCTCTGTGGCGTACAACAACTTATCAGGATGTGCACCTTTGGAGGAGGGTCCCCGTGTTACCTCGGGCCCACAACCACCTCGGAGCGACAACGCCTGTTGGAGGGTCTACCCCGAGCCAACTCCCCAAATCAACCCTGGGCGAAGTACGCAAGACTAACCCTGGGAGGGTCCAGGGCCAACATCAGACGGAGTACACAAATGAAGGATCATGTGGTGGTAACCCATGTCAGTGATGAGTATTTAACATTGTTCGTGTATTGATTTCATTGCTTGAGTTTGAACTTTTGATTTTGTGAATTGAGTTGGTGCTGTGTTGAAAAACCGATCAGACCGACCAGCCCAGGCGGTCTGATCGCTGGGACCGAGCGGTTTGACCGAAAGTTGTTTGGGCGGTCTGACCAGCTTGTGTGCCATGGTTAGATCGGCCCCAGTGTAGTCTGTGCTGTTTGAGTCTGGTTTGGGTGTTAGTCACGGCGGGTACTATGCAAGGGTAAGTCATGGGGGAGTCCATGCATATGTGAGTCATGGCGTGTGTTCATGCATATGGTTTACTGGTGGAGAGTCAAGTGCATGGCAGCAATTCAATCGCTCGGGTTCAGCGGTCTGACTGCTGGGACCAAGTGATCAGACTGGCTTGACAGAGATCTTCAGCCAGGTTCTGAGCTTTGGGATATTTGAGTCGCAAGATGAATTTGGTTTGACCTGGGTTGTTGCTTGTGTGCACATGGGTTTATTATTTGGTTCTAGATCTAGGATCGATGATTTGATTGCATACATTTTGTATTGTGCATTGTATGGATTAATTATGTCAATTGATGACTTTGTGTATTGTGCGGTGCTACGTGGCGGTTTGCTTCTTGTTGTTGGTTGTAGGATATTGGAGCTACGTTATTTTGAGGCGGAATGGACCGAGACTAAGTTAAGAGAGCTTAGGAGGAGCCGTGGTCTAGAAGATCAACAAGCCGCCGAAGATGGCCGAGACTTGCAGGGTGGTTACAAACCGGGACAATGAGGAACCGGAGCAGGAGCTACCAGTGGCAGACATGATGGGCAATGGCAAGGTGGATCGAGATTAGGCTCATGGAGGAGTCGAGGCCTTGCACAGTTAAGGAAGTCGAGTGTTGTCATATGCGAGGAGAAGCATGTGGTGGACAAGTGACTTAGGTCATTTGCAAGTGAGGACGGTTCGGTAGAATCCAAATACCTGAGAAGCTTGACGGCAAGTATTAGGGCATATGGCAGATGGTGAAGTATAGGCGATGCTTCGTGGCAAAGAAAGCGGGAAACTTCATGAAAGGTGAAGAGGGGCATTTTGATAAATTACTCATTACTAACAAAGTAGCGGTGTGGCCTAAGTAGTTTAGATCTTGGTTGTGTTGAAAATGTGAAGTGGATCAAGTATTGATTTACTAATGGGTTAATAGGTATGAGCGTTTTGAGAAGCGTGCATGTGTAAGTGTAAAACCTAATATGATATTGGGTTAATGGGTTAGCCCATGTAGGTGGATAAAATCCAACAAGAGGGCTGATTAAGGTTTCTCATATGCCTCCACTATAAAAGAGTGGAAGGGGTGGTTTAGGGTTAAGCTATCTATACCAATTAGACAGAGGAGTTAGGATTCTTAGAGAGAACTTTGAGGGAGATATGAGATGCTCTTGTGGCTAAGCTTTTTGTCATTTTTAGGATTTGTATGTGACTAAAGAGTGGTTATAAACATTCATCGTCAAGTATCAATAGAGATCAAAATTCATCCACATATTTTCCACTTGTGCTCAAGCGATGAAATCTTAATTTGACTTAGTATTTGGTGTTTTCTCTTCTCCCCTTGACCTTGTTGTGGGTTAAGAATGTGTAAGTGATGAAGATGTGTCTTGGAGATCAGATCTTATCCATCTAGACACTTGTGTTTGTAAGTTCTTGTGTTTGCCCGGTTTTGGCTCAAGAATGTGTGATTTTAGAGTTTTGGTGTTATGGGCATTTAGACTTGAGTTTGTACTATGATATAGCTTACAATGACATGCGAGAACCTATCTAAGGTCATCTAGATCATTAATAACTTACGAGCAAGAGCAGATCGAGAGTTTCCTCTTTTGACAGGTTTTAGTGCACCCTTTCTTCGAATAAAAAAAGGTTAAAACTTTGGCGATGATTTTCTTGATCGTTAATTGGAGCAGGTTTCAAAAATTGTAGAGAAGGTGCATACAAAGTTTCAAGTCATTTGGGTCAACCGATCAAAAGTTACATAGATTTTTACATTTAAAATAGTGTTAAAATTACTGTTCATTCATGAAAATCACTGTAGCAGCGGTTCGACAGGGTTACTGTAGTATCCCCTGATTTTACTATTTATAGCGATCTGACCGCCATAGAAGACCGATGATGATATCTCGTACCTGCCATTGGCCCGCAAATTCGTGCTTGGCAAGCCGATGATCGACCCGGTGAAGCGTCTTCCACTCCTACCAATTAGTTGCAACCAATTACACCTTTGATATATGGAACAATCCAATAAGCCAGAGAGAGAACGGTGCTTAGGTATCACTGTTAAATTCAGGCAGCATTATTTTCAGCACGAATTTCAAGATGGTGTCTTCGTGGTGACCTTCGACGATTTATTTGATCTTTTCACGCTCAACGCTCTCAACGCCTCACTCATTCGATGCTGGATGCTGTAAGTGTGTACAATTACAGTCTCTGTTCATGTCATACCGATAAATGTCATCTATAATTTGTTGCTTTCGTGTGTATATATATAGATACATGGTGACTGAAGCTAGATTATCCAAATCATCGGTTGGTTTCTTGGACCCACACTTGGTCGCCAGTCATACCATCAACGAGGATGCTGGCGTCGTCGAGAGGTACATTTCAGCATCACTGTTGGTTTACCACGATAAGGAATATGTACTGATGCCCTACAATCAGGAGTTTCATTGGATTTTAATAGTAATTGTACCAAAGTGGAACAAGGCAATATACCTTGATTCGCTAAGTAAGAATAAAGTCGACTACACAGTTGTCGGCTAAGTCATCGATAGGTAAGTATATTTTCTCCATACATACCTATATTGTACTCTTTCTTTCCTTCCGAATGACTAAGGTCAACTTTTTCGAATCACGTAGGGCGTTCGCGACGTACGTTAAAATGGCAAAGCTCTCGACGCAAGGGGCCAAAGCCCTGACACATGATCGAAACTTTAAGGTATTCGCTAGTACATATTAATTAATCCTATGCAACAGATGGTAGTATTAATGCCTCTTGAATTAACACATTCTATTTTTTGCAATGTCACCAGCAGCAGCCGGGCAACACGTGTGGATTCTACATTTGCCACCATATGAGACTACTCCTCGATTCCTCGAGGATCACCAATCCCAATTCTAAGGTTTGTCAATATTCCCATAATTACTTCATACTTATCAAGTTATATATATACGCACATTGATATTCCTATCGACAGGCTGCGTCCATTCCGAAAACTGCATTGAAACAGGCCAACATTGAAGGAATTCTAGGAGAGTCCGCGTACTTTTTGGTAGCTCAAGTCCTAAATCCAAAGGGAGAGTTCCACAACGCACAATGATTTTTTTATTGCTTTTATCACAATGCAATGTATACATGTACATGTTGATCTGCGAATGCAATGTAGATCTTTTGTAATTGTGTATTTGTTAATGGATATTTTACTTCATTTCAATTAATTGATTTGCAAAATTGATGTTTTATGTTTGTCAAATGAATTGAGATGTGAATTGGATGTTATATGTTTCTAAAATGAATTGAGATGTCAATTGTCTGTACATATGTACATGTTGATCTGCTTGTTTCAGAGGGCATGGCTAGCATTTCCTGAGGCTAGCCAATTAACAGAAATAGATTTAGGGACAGGAAAGAATATCACAGATGGTTTGTAACTAAAAACTGTCTGTGATAGCTATCATCGCAGACGGTTTGTATGAAAAAACCGTCTGTGATATAGGCATATCACAGACGGTTTTTAAACAAAATCCATCTGTGATATATGAATATCACAGACGGTTTGTAACCAAAAACCGTCTATGATATAACACATATCGTAGACGATGTTTTGTTTCAAACCGTCTGTGATATGCCTATATCACAGACAGTTTTTTCATACAAATCGTCTGCGATGATAGCTATCACAGACAATTTTTAGTTACAAACCGTCTATGATATTTATTTCACAGACGGTTTGAAAATCGTCTGTGATAACCTTCGATTATCACTGACCCATAAATTCATACGGTTCAAAAAACCGTCTGTAATACAGTTTTATATAGTAGTGGGTTTCAATGAGTGGTTCAATCTCTCTCTATCTTCCAATACCTTATGCACCCTTTTATATAGAGCCTTCGGCCGGATGCTTATCTAATACGAGTAGAGATCGTATCCCCACTCGGAGAGCCTCCGACCAGATCCTTATCTAATACAAGTATAGATCGTATTCGACTTGGAGTCTATCATCCGAACCCTTATTGTTCTAACCCATTAAGTGTGTAACATTGTATGTTCATGTATACTTGGTTGTAACTCGAAAATACCTTTCCAATCACTGATCAGTAGCAGTCTCCAACAGGACGTATCGACCCCTCAAATATACACAAAGATTAATCTGGACTACCCTAATGGAATATGATCTGCAACCATGTCTTAGTCATTCACAATCAATTCGTAACTCTTTACAACCAGTTTGTATCTCCATACAACCAGTTTGTGATATGTTCAACCAATTTGCTCTTGTCATGGAGGGGCGAGGTTGGGTGGGTTTGGGTGGATTGTCGCTGAGGTGCGCCAAGTTGGTAGGTTTAGGGTGGTAGGGGTGGGATGGAGGTAGTGGGGTTTCGCATGCAAATTAGGGGTTTTGTTGCTAGATTTGGACGGTTTAGCTTGGATTTAGTGGTCGGGAGGGTTCGAAAGGCGAGAGCTTTCGAAATGGGGGGTGGATAATTAGGAGGTCAGTAGTTAGGTTTTGGCAAGATTTGGTCGAGGAGGCTGCATTGGCGCTTGAATTGGTGCTCTGCTTGGTGGTTGTTTGTTGATTTTGCCTGGAATTGTTCAGCTTGTGTTGGGAGGAAGTGCTAAATGAAGCTTGGGGGTGTCAAGGTTTTGAGTGTTGAATTATGCAGTTGCGATTTGGCACCCATTGGTTCAGTTTTCTGCTATTTTGCATGAGGAATTAATGTGGGTTAGGGTTTATGGGGTTTTAGTGGTGTAGAAGTCTTTTTACCTTCGGGTGGGTTGGTGTGGTGGTGGTTGCTTCAGTTATAGTTGAGAAGTGAGAGAAGCTAAGGAAACGGTAAGCTTCGGTCCGTGAATTTCTATTTTGGGTGTTGTTATAGGTGTGAAACCCAAACACAAGTGAGGGGGTGGATGATGGCCATCTAATGGGCCGTCGTCCACGAGAGTAAAAATGACACGGGGATTTATACAGGTTTGAGGGGTCAGAGAGAACCATCTTACTCCTGTTGGTGAGCTAAGGAGGGTTTACCTCCGGGAAAAGAGCCCCCGAGAGCTCACCAATTGAATATGTTTCTTTATTGCTCATGAGAGCTCAAGAGAGCCCCACTCCAAATGAGGGATATATGATGTTATTTATAGACTCTTAGGCTTGTATAAATGACCAAAATGCCTCTTAGGGATAACTACCATATGAATATAAGTGAGGGGTACAATCATATTTTTGTGAGCGTAATTGCCTTTCTTGATTTGTATGTATATGTCTACTGTGGAGCAGGTCCTGCCAGTGGAAGGAGGAATTAATTCTTCAACACTTGCCCTTGGCGTTTAGAAGGAACGTCCTAAGGGGCAGTTGTGGATTATTGTGCCTCCGTGCCAATGTTGATAGCCTAGGCTTTGATGTAGTCTGAACTACAGTTGTATTCAAAATTGGGTGGAGAAATCGTCTGCAAAGCTCTTTAGATTTACTCCATATATTTCTGATTCCCAAAGTATGGTAAGCTTCTCCGACTCGCCGAATTCCGCAGTGCCTAGACCATGACTGAATTCACACAAGACCGGTGCACCTTAAAGATTCATTGGGTCTATTTTATCCATCAGACCTAATTTTGGTCTATTCGGTCAACTCGCCTTGATGTCGTTGGGTCATTCGGCTAGCCCAAACACGAGCGAGTTGCTAGCTTTAATAGCGCCATTTATCTTCATGGGCCAGCTGACCAGCCCAACTTCGTGCCTTGAGAGAGAGGCCCGCAGCGGCCAGCCTCAAGCTCTTGGGGATTTCGCCGGGTGCCGTTTCACACATGAGGGAAAGGAGAGCTCAGGCGCAAGACCCCCCATGGCGATCGACTCTTGGGCATCTTGGTTGCCAGGATGCAAGGCAGCCGGTTACCAGTGCGTCAACAGGCAGCGACTGGGCTGACTACAGGGTGTCGACTGGTGGCGATGCAGGGCACTCGCGTCCAAGGCGAGCGCAAGAATCTGCGCGCCGAGCCTGCGGAGCTTGAGTCAATGGACAGGTGCGGCCGATATAAGGCCCCATCAGAAGCGATCACTCCGTGCTCGCTTGGTCCCTTCTCCTTGCTAGATTTGCGATCTCCTCTCTTTTCTTTGCTGTGGGGCACACAGCGCGAGCGCTGGGCCAAAGGATGTTGGTGAGGCTTTTCCAGACTTATTAGGCGCTGGCGCCTAGCGTCTTGGGAGAACATCTCTGCCAGGGCGTTCGACGCATTTGCCAGGGCTCTGGAGTTGGAGCGAGACGCGCCTAAGGGGCCAGCTGTTGAGCCCTTTTACCCCCCCCCCCCTATCCCTTGCCCCCTAGCGCCCCTTACCCCTAGGGCACCTTAGGCGCGTAACGGAGCGAGACTATGGTGATCCAAAGGTCATTTGGTGCATAGACTAGAGTCTAAGGGGACGAGTTCTCAACACATCTATCAACTTAGGCACTGGGCCTAAGTTGTCGCTCATACCCTGGGTTCAGCAGGACATGAGTCGCTATGGTAGAGGCGACAGACGCCCAAGCCACCTTGGACTTTTGCTAGGGGAAATCATGGAGATCGTACGCCCTAGGCACCACGAGTGTGAAATCCCATACGGGAAAAGTTGTCGAGAGCCCAAGCGAGGACATTGGGCCACGTGAGGGCGTTGTCACTAGGGTGCCGTGGCGCAGGCACCGAGGGCATGAAGATATCGTGGTGTGAGGGCATTGGGCCATACGAGGGCGCCGTCGCTAGGGCACCATAGCACGGGCATTGGGATGCGTATGGTGCAGGACGCCGAAGTGTGGCATGCCAGGGGCACAGGGTCACGTATGCCCTCATCGTAGACTCATCAGGCATGAAACGTTTTAGACGGGAGGTGGTAGGATCCCCCCTATCCCTTGCCCCTAGCGCCCCTTGCCCCTAGGGCACCTTGAAGGGTGCCTGAGGGCAAAGAAGTGTGCTAAGGTCTTTATCACCTTACAGTTTGTGATATCATGTAAAGAAGAGGGCAAACAGGACCTTTTTATGTGGTCCTTTAGATATAAATCAAACAAATATATCCCACGTGGAATCTTGGTCATGGATGCCTTGAGCTTCTTGAGAACGTATTTTGGATGGCATGGGCAAATCAATTCCGATTCATTTCAACCTTGTCTACATACATTTCAGCATCGATATATCCATCATATAGCTAGCTAGACCACTCAAAATTCCGGACCACCACAACATCATTTTACTAATCTACCACCACTCAAATTGCACAAATGTAGGTTCATATATATTTGACCGTGACTCGAAAATTTCTTTCTGGTCCACAAGTTAGTAGCGGTCCTTAGTAAGATATATCGACTATCAAATATACATAAAAATTATATCAGACATACATATATAGCACTTATGTACCGATCCCTTTGCCATATGATACCAGATCGAACTCAAGACAGGAAGCATTCCATCCTATGATAGCTCGATATTTCGTTTGAATTTGTAGTTAATTACTCAGTTGTTATTGACTTCTCAACCATATTCGGTATTGTCATACACTTTCTTAGTCCAACCACATCGAGAGACTCAGATATATCTCTCCCATTATATAGGGAGGACAAAATCTATATTGATCGCTCATATTCCTTTGTATATTTCATGGTAAACTCGAAAGCTACCTTTATGACCATCCAGTTACGGGGTAGTGTTTAACAACCTCTACGTAAATTTTTACACATATAAAAAACTATGACGATGTCATATCTAAGAATCTTACGTACACTATGTATAAGACCAACTAATGACACTTAAGAATATAACAATTCACATAGTATCACATGGTAGGTTAATTCAACGTCATGTTCTCTAATATGTGTCCACATTATTGATTTGATATCTCTATATCCATGATCTATAAAATTTGACCATCAATCAATATATGTGCTCATCTATAAATTATAATTGTTCTACATAATGATAAAAGATTAAAGATAATTTAGAATAACATCAAAACATGAATAAATAGTTCTACAAACAAGTCACATACTTGTTGACTAACACGAAAGATATTTATTTAAGGGTCAAAATAATATATTATTTAAAAAATTATAAATATAGAAATGATATAATTATCTTTAAGACATATCACTTAGGGAATATTCATGGGACAAGGAACTACAGTTTTCGATCTGCATACACAAGGACTAGAGCACGTACGTGCGTACTACAAACGTTAGGTGGCATGGCAACAAGCTGGTTTGTGATGGAAGGAAAGATCGATCTCTCTGATCTGATGCATTATTAATCGAGAAGTCAACGACGACGATTAAGGGCGGACAAGTCAGGGGCGAGTCGTGAATGGGGTTTGTGAGGCCCCCACGTCATTATCCCTCGGATAATTACGTGTGGCAGACGGATTATTATTTGCCTGATCAGTAAAACACTGCTCCGGCAAATAATAAGCCTTTACCAGAGTAGCGCAGCAGAACAATAATATAGATATCGCGTCTTTATTACAAACAGATTGCCACATGGCTTAAAGTCCGGTTTACAAAAGCGCTTAACAAAAGTATAGCTAATACCCGTGGCTCTCCCGCCCACTCCACTGAGTCTTCTACTCGTCCCACCAAGTATACGGGTCCACTCACGAGCTCCTCGCCGTCGTCAACCTCATCTCCGCTCGCTCAAGGGGCTTGCCTCCCCCTCGTCCTGCTCGCACGATTCATGGAGCGAAGTAGGGTCTAACAAAGGAGAGTAATAGCAAGGGGTGAGTACCGCAGTACTCAGCAAGTATAATAAGAATAAATGCACTGATATGCTCTCATATCCTTAAGTCCAAATTCTAACTCTTTATTCCGAAAGTAGACTGTTACTTGAAAATATCTGCCATCTTTTAATTTATAAATTTATCTATTTTCCACCCGGTAAGGCACGATCCCTAGTGATCACTGTAGTCCGCATTCCAACGAACTGGCATGAATTCATGATTTTTATAGCACTGCGCAGGCTTTGTACCACTTTACCCACAACTGTTCTGAACCTTCTGAACTAGGTTTTCCACACTGCCGTAGGTGCGGATTCAGGCTCAAAACACAGAACCTTTCTCCGGTTACGTTAATCCATCCACCAGCCCATCTATTGTCCGTCGGTGTACCAAGTCGCTCACTTGGGCTTCACCGAGTTCTAATAGTGTTTGGTTGGACCGGCTCCCGGCCCAACACTCCATTTAACGCATATAGCGCCTTCTCGGGACTTACTCATATCCAGACTTGCGCTACTGGTCCTGAGCTTCATCCATGTCTTACTCACACATAAATACTTACACATAAATACTTACTCATATCCAGACTTGCGCTACTGGTCCTGGGCACGCAAGGGAGCTGGCCGACCTGGAGGCTGGCACAGGAAAGGGGGCTGAGCTGGAGGCTAGCGCTGAGCGGGCGCCAGAGAGCAGAGAGGCAAGGGGGCGGCGCCGAAGCCAGGGAGGAGACGCAGTGGAGGTTTGGGCCAGGAGCAGCAGGGAGCCAGGATCCCGGAGGAGAAATGAGTGAAGCAAGGGGGGTAGAGAGAGAAGAAGGCATGAGTAAATGGGCCATTCAGCCAAATGGATGAGAGGGGGGGAGTAGATTATGTATCCGCGTATTGTAGTGTAGAGTTCTTTGTTATCTGTTTAGCTACATATTTAATTTTGTTAGTGGTATTTAAATTGTAAAACTCATATTAATAATTGTTCCTGATTATTAAACTGAAATAATTGTCTACGTAGACTAAATTTGTGCGGCGATTTAAAATAGCAATTAAGTTATAAAAATCTCCAATCGATTAAATTAATTCTAGGGATCACCTGGCAATGCCTCAGTAGAATTTACCTTTTTGTATCCGTAGATTGAACCGTAGCATACGTGCTAATTGTAGAAAAAGAACCAAGTCTGAAGGAAGAATTTTACTTGAGAGGACCTAAAACCGGGACTTTCAATCCATACTCCGGCAAGCATGTCTTTGATCATTGACTTAGAGTAATTTCATCTAAAATATATTTTTATGCTAAATTAATACCACTCTTTGCATAAAATGAATTTCGAAAGGAAATCACATGCTTAATGATAACAATGATGAATATGTGTTTGAGACTAATAATGATAAATATGGCAAGTTAGATAGTTAGAGAAGCTATTGTCCTATAGGTAAATAATAAGTAGATGGAGAGTGCTCGAGTTAGGAAAAGAAAAAGGGCAGATTTTGGGACCATCTATATATGGATATAATAAAAGGATCAACCAACTTTCATTCGTATACAAGCCGTATTATTGTATCAACCATAGTCCTATTTAAGACGGACAGAATATGTTACTATATCAAAATTTATTATACAATCCATTTGGATATGCGAGACTAGGTAAGGCCAAGAGAGGCAAAACCCATGATGGGTGCTAGGTGATGGAGTGAGCCTCCCTAGCACATGTTGAGCGATGGACTAAGCCTCCCTGACACACAGCTAGCAAGGTAATAACCCCTAAGGTGGGTCCTAGGTGATGGACTGAACCTCTTTAGCACGTGTTGGGCAATGGGTTGAGCCTCCTCAGCACATGCGTCAACATCGTGATAACTAGATGAAGTTATAATACACTGAAGTAGAGAAAATATTTTAAACTCCAACTTGAGCATCGCATCTAAGAATATGCGAATGGACCTGCTGTTGTAGTCAGAGTCAAAGTGGCTATCGGTAAAGCAATATAAGCCTACTTAGCACTAAATAAACCGTGAATTCACACCTATCTCCTGGACAGAAGGCTATAAAAACTTGCATGAGGTCTTTTCTCTAAATACGAGTGACTAGTAGCCTTACAAGCTAAAAGCCTAACATTTTCAAAACTTAAAAACATATTTTAAGAATGAGGATGAGAAGAGATATGAATGCTGATCTGATGATGTTTAGCATAAGATTGTATAATTGCTATTATTACTTTTTGAGTACTTTTGTACCCACCCTTGTTATTAATCTTTCTTGTTAAAGGTTAGTCGATACGACAATATACATGGTTATATGGAGGTCTACGCTGAGGACAGCTACACCAAAGGAAACAAGCTCGGTCAGGAGTATGACATGCACGAGACGAAAGTCACGTATGGAGGTTGGGATGAGTACATTAGCGTATAGTTATCTACTTGTCTTCGTTTTTGTATAATTATTATATAGAACCATTGTTTTCTAAGTATTGTAATATTCAGGCAGAACTTGTTAAGCCATATGTTAGATTGTAGCCCTGCGTGGCAATGATATTTTAATAATGTTGTATCGTCTCAAATTATTGTTATGTTGCAATACTCTGATAGGCTTACTATTTATTAGAGTGGTGTTCTATCGAATAAACTGTAATACCCGTAAGAGGACAGCAAAAGAATGAAATAAAATTATAGTTTTCAGTAAGAAAGAGAGATTGCCGTCAGAGCCCTAGAATTTATTTTCGGGCGGGGCATTCCGTTCACGGAGATACCTGACCGTCCGGGGGTCAGTCAACACCTCTCACAACCATGGCCTTCATCATCCGGCGTAAACAAACCTGTTTTGTGTTTCAAGCATCAGAGCAAACAGCCAAAGATAGCAAAGAGCAGATTAAAACCTCCCCACATGGTAGAAGCGGTGGCCAAAGACAACCTTCCCGAAAGTATAGTAGCAAAGAGCCAAGACAACACACATAAGAAAACACCAGAACACAGCAGGCGTAGAGAGGTGACACAGCCGAAGCCAGCTAGTAGCAAAACCCAACTTGGTCTCCCTCATGGCCAACAAAATCACAGCTAGCACCATCCTCTCTTTCTCGCCAAGGCAATAACCCTCAAGCCATCCAAGTGGAGCAGTTCGGCAACAGGACTGGGGGGAGAAGGCACAAACGGCCAGGAACGGCAGCCCAAGGAGGGGTGGCCACCATTTTCCCCAACAAGAACCAGCACCACCGATTCTAGCGAGCAACCAACAAAGGTGACAACCATCCACTCCCAGGCATAGCATCACCGAAACACGTAAGGCATAGTGTCATTAGAGAAGCACCACCACATCAGAGCTTTTGTGCATAGGAGGTAGAGGTGTAGAGGGGAGGAAGGGTTACCTTGACCGGAAGTTGGCGACGGCGCACTGCCGGTAGCCTGGCACTCGCACTCAACAGCCACCGCGCACTCCCCTGGCGTGCGGGCGGCTTTGGGCTCCGTCGTAACCGGCCACAACAGCGCACCACCAAGCCTTCCCACCTCAAGCCAATAAGTAATCTAAAGAAAACGATTAGCAATTAGAGCTTAGCTCGGGGTAGAGGCAGCTGGTGAAAGGGCACTAGATCCGGTGGCCAGAGCCCACGCTAGGGGTCGGGAAGTCGTCGGCGCAACAAGTAAGGGCGGCACGCAGCGCCGAACGTCGGGGATGCGGCCGGGGTAGTGAGGGAGCAGCGACGCCAAAGAGGAGACACAGGGGGACCGGCTTGGGTCGGCACCGAGGGGCTGGCGTAGGGGGAGACGAGCCCCGGGGCAGCGGCAGGTAGCGCAGAGGCCGAAGGCCGTAGGGTAGCGGCGTAGAGGTGCGGGTGCGCCAGAAATCGGGTGGTCGAGGAGGCACAGGCCGTCGGGGCAGTAGTGCGCGCGAGGGAGAGGGGGCCTGGATCCGGACCTTAGGCCCCGAATCTGGGGGTCGGAGGTGCTTCGGCGGCGCGGCATTAGGGCCGGCGGCCATAGAAAGGGGGAGATGAGGAGGGGCGGCAGTGTAAGAAGGAGGGGGGAGGAGATGGCAAAGAGGGAGAGATATGGGAGCTGCCAGGTAAAGGAAAGGGGTCGTGAGGCCCATCGGCCAGCTGGGCTGCGACCAAGAGAAAAGAAAAAGGGACAAAGAGGCCAGGAGGAAGTGAAGGGCTGTGGGCCGGCTCGGCTAGAAAGAAAAGGAGAAAAGAAGAAAGAGGGAGAGGAAAGAAAAAGAGAGGGAAAAAGAAAAGAAAAGAGGAGAAAAAGATTTAAGTGCGCGTTAATGAGTTTTACTTGCAAATATAGTTGGTCCATGCGTTAAAGTATAGTCATTTGGGTATCGAGGCTTTTGAAAAGCATCCGGTATTAAGAAGGGTGCTAGTGTCGAGTTGCATGTAGGAACGTTGTCGGCCGTCTATGCGCGTAGGGCCGATGTCGTTTGCATGCTTGTTTATATTGCTTTAGCAATGAGTTGAGACTGGGGAAATGCTTGTACAGGTGGCAGTTCAATTTTGGTGTGATCCACGCGTCGTCCGCCAAATTAACAGGCAAGTGCGTGATAGAATAGTGGATTATGGAGTATGCCAGATCCTTGCTTTTGTGATCTCTGCTTTATATCCTTTTATGAAATGGTATCCCTGCTCATTGTTGATTATATTGCAACGAGAGGCTGGTATAATTGCTAATTATGTTGAGATAGAATTGCATTGTTTTGCACACTGGTATTAAGGGTCTACCGTGCGTAGACATCCCGCGGTGGGGGATAAAGACCTACTTCAGTAGGCACTCTACGGGAGTGGAGTTTAAGGAGAGGTGATTGTGATTATTGACAGGTCGTCACATCATGTGCAATCATCATAACATAAGTTGCATAAGCTAAACTGGAGAGAAAGTCATGTAACTATTCCGGTGAGGTCGATAAGAAAGATACATGACTAATCCGAGGTGCTTACAGAGAGACCTACTTCGGTAGGTAATCCACGGAAGTGGAGTTTGTGGCCCGCATGAAAGAGAGTGGGGCACGAGTGGGCCATCAACGGGTGGACACTCAGCTTTACCGGTATGAGCTCGGAGACTGCATCTGGACATAGCATTGCACTGCATTGTGTTGCATTGCATGGAAGAAACTGGTAATTACAGACAGTTGCGGAGTTTACATTACAATTGTGCAAGATAAATGATTTACTGATAAATACAAGGATTGTGTCTGGCCTAAGCAATTGAATTTGTTTTGTTGTTGCCATTATTTTATTATGTATTTGCGGGGTCTTCAGACTCACCCTTACTTTGTTGTTTCTTTTAGGCAAAGGGTGAAGGCCACATGCATGGATGGGAGTAGCACAGTCTTTCCACGTACAGCAGTAATTCACATATCACTTACAGATGTTAAATTTAGCCTAGTATAGCATAAGTCCCTTTTGGTAATTAGCAAATTTATACCTCTGCTGCGTTTATTGTCAAGTGTCTGCCATTTGCCATTGGGTGCTGTTGAATAGAGGAATTATTGTGAAAGTCTAGCGGCAAAAGTCGGAACTAGCAGCATCATAGAGTAGGTGGTAGTACTTTGGGCTCAGGAAAAAGGGCCGGGGTGTTACATAAATGAATAATAATCCGTTAACTAGTATTATTACCCCTTGGTAATGGTATGGGTCATCACAATATTTATGTATAGAGAGAGACTATACAACTGTAGTACGAGAGCAGAGGAGGCAGAGAGCTTCTTTCGACATGAGCTGCTACTTGAGATGGAGATCGGTACCTTTGGTCCTATGCGTGTTACAGTCCATGCTTTACATGTCCAGTGGCTGATCCGTGGAGGAGAGAGCTGCCCTAATGGATATCCAGCCTTCTTTGATTCGCGCAAACTCCGCGGTGCGCCGTTCATGGGGACAGCCGGGTGTGGACTGCTGCTCGTGGGAACGTGTGAAATGCAACATCACACGGCGAGTATCCCATCTTCATGAGATTTTCAAAAGGATAATTCATATTATATAACGTAAACATTGATAACCACTGAGATACCATTTTAAAGACTTTTTCCAAGTATCACTTCAAAGATATTTGGGTTTCGCATAATACCATTTCTTCTTAATTTCCGTTTTTAACTTTTCACCTTTTGACCCGTCTTGAAAGGGCTCTTTTGTCCATGCGGTATAACCGCTTGAATTTCTATGTAATTATGACTGACACTCAAAACAGTTGCTATTACTAACAATCAACTGTGGATTAAAACATATAGCTGTAAACCAAACAATCCACATGATGCATCCGCATGGTCCGACGCAGAGCAAGCAAAGCCATGCAATGCATGCATCCGATCGGGGCTGGTTCAGTCGAACCATCTCATCCACATGCTGGTGTGACCAAAGTAGAAGAGTAAGACGGGTCAAAAGTGGAAAATGAATTAAATACGGAGAAATTAGGAAAAGTGATATTGTACAAATCCAAATATCTTTGATGTAGTATTCTTTAAACCTTATATTTAAGTTTGGCTTATGGGCTATGGATGTAAACCTTAGCAAACATGCCCATATTAGTTAATGAATAAATGTTGTTATGGTGGATATTCATCTTTGTTGTACACTGTATGCACTAGCTGATCCTAGACTAGTACAATTTATACAGAGGATCCAGGAGTCGTTGCTTCAGGGCCCGACAAAACATCCTGATGAAGGCCGCCAGCACGCAAACAGAGAGGCCTGCGGGTGCATTCTATGAGGTATTGGCAGAGCCGATAGTGAAGGGGCTCCTGGAGGTGCATGCAATTGGGGAGCAAGACTGGAGAAGACCAATTGTTGAATATCTTACCGACGAGGTCAAGCCCACGGATTCCATTGACGCACAAAGGCTAAAACATCGAGCAAGGGGCTTTATCATGCATAATGACATTCTCTACAAGTGCGGCGTCTGCTAGACACTCCTCCGATGTGTGTCTATGAATGGGAAGATATCCTACTTATTCTATTTTCTTTTGTACATGATTCTCTTACCGTGAAACAGCAAGCAAGTTGCATATCCACCAACAAGAAGAAGAATCGCCCATGATGTGTAGTAAAAGGTAGCCTAGAATTCCCGTGCTTCCCGTCCACATCGCGCTTCCACTTCCAGACTTCCACTGCCACCGCCCCTGGGCAGCCGTTTATTCGGTTGCCGGAGACCGAAGGCACTGCAGGTGGCGAAAACGCATCACAACTGGTCAAGCTTCCCTTAAATGTACTGAAAGGCGAAAAGAAATCATTTTGAGTTACATGCAATTAAACATTGTAAATTATGTCTATTAATATCTTTTTGAATATTTAGATTAAATACAAGAAAATAATATACGTGGATTTGTCTTGAAATCAAGAATACCTATTATGGGGTTTCCACAATTTACAAGCGACTAACAAAATTAACTGGGCATTCAAATGCACAATAGAGTGATCTGAACAATAATATAATTATTAACAACTAAATTGGAGTTGCTTTCTAAACTATAAATTTAATGATTTCAATTGCTACTTTAACATATTTGAAAAATACATATATAAAAAATACAAAAAAATCATCATCGTTGATACGCAGATCCCTCCTTCTCTCTCCTCCTCCTCTCTTCTCTTCTCCTCCTTTCCTTTTCTCCTCTCTTTCTCTTCTCCCCTTTCTCTTTTCTGTCGGACAAATGGAGGAAATGAGCGTAGGCTTGGGCGCGGCCGCGCGGACGAGGGGTTATATCCCCTAGTCGTCCAACGGTTAGGCGACTAGCCCAAGTCGCCCAACCGTGGAGCGACGTATGGTTAAAATTGTAAAAAAATAAAAAAATAAGTATAATGCTGTAATTTGAAAATAAAAATTAATTATTTAAAAAATTGGCGAAAACACAGAGAATATTCGTGCATCACAACTGGTCAAGCTTCCCTTAAATGTACCGAAAGAAGCATCTAAGCCTAATCCAGATTCCAGACTACCGGCTTACTGCCCAGCGTCAACGGATGAGGTTCCAGTCCACATTGTGCTTCCCCTTCCAACCTTCCACTGCCACCGCCCTTGCATATCCGTTTCTTCAGTTGCCAGCGACCTAAGGCACCTGCAGGGGGCAAAAATGCAGAGAATATACATGCATCAAAACTGGTCAAGCTTCCCTTAAATGTACTGAAAGAAGTATATAATTTATCTTAACTGTCTATTGACTATATTAAATGAGTAAAATTCTATGTAAAAGTGAGAGGGAGTAAGGAAAGATAATATATTGTCTCTTATATAAGAGACTACTTGAATCCATAAACCAACGCAAATAGTGAGAGAGTATACATTAAGAGTAATGATTTACTATTGTCTCTTATATAAGAGACTACTTGAGTCCATAAACCAACGTAAATAGTAAGAGAGTATACATTAAGAGTAATGATTTACTGTTAGAAAGATTATCTCTAGTTCTATCTTTAGGTAAGATGAAGGTTTTAGTGATAACATTAAGAGATAAAGTATTGCACATGTTCTAATTCTAATCCAAATTCCAGATTGCTCAAAGCTACTTCAGTCACGAAAGGATATCGTTTTGAGTTACGTGCAGTGAAGCATTATAAACTTTGCCTATCAATATTTTTTTTGAATATTTAGATTAGACACAAGAATATAATATATATGTGTGTGTCCTGAAAAGTATTTTCATAGCATTATAAATTTGTAAGTTTTTAAAATATATTAAATAGAAATGAGTAATTAAAATTGTATTTTAAAAACTATATCGATATCTAAAATGATTTTCTGTCGGGAGCTGAGGCCAACTTAAGGTTCCCGTCCACATCGCGCTTCCACTTGCAGACTTCCACTGCCACCGCCCCTAGGCAGCCGTTTCTTCAGTTGCCGGCGACCGAAGGCACTGCAGGTGGCGAAAACGCAGATAATACAAATGCATCACAACTGGTCAAGCTTCCCTTAAATGTATTGAGGCCCTGATCGTTTCGGCTTTTTTCGGCTTCAGCTTCTAGCTTCAGCTTTTTTTTCACTATTCATTACACTATCCACTAACTCAGCTACAGTGCTTTTTCAGCCAGCTACAGTGTTTTTCCAGCCAAAAGCCATCGCTATTTCGATCACCCCCTGAGAGGCGAGAAGAAATCATTTTGAGTTACGTGCAATTAAACCTTGTAAACTATGTTTATTAATATCTTTTTAAATATTTAGATTAAACATAAGAAAATAATATACGTAGATTTGTCTTGAAAAGTATTTTAATAAAATTATAATTTTTTTAGATTTTTAAAATATATTATAATAAAAATAAGTGATTATGGTTGTATTTTGAAGACTATGTTAATATCTAAAACGATTTTCTTTGTGACTGAAGTAGTTCTTCACCTATAGCATTGCACGTAGCTCCACAATCGCGTGCGTTCCTGTCGCTATCTAGCTTCAGCTTTTTTTTCACTATTCACTACACTATCCACTAACTCAGCTACAGTGTTTTTTCAGCCAAAAGCCAAAAGCCATCGCTATTCCGATCACCCCTAGCCTCCATGTTATGATGTTAGGGCACTACAAGTAAGTCAACGATACTGTTAGTGGCTATTTTTTTCCCATATTCCACAAGATTATCCCGTGTTTGTTCCTGGTCCTAGTAAACTCGCTTTGACCCTTCAACTAACCGTGTTTGTTCCGTTCGCCAAAAAAAGAAAAACCTTGTTCGCCAAAAAAAGAAAAACCGTGTTTGCCAAAAAAAAAAAAAGAAACGATACTGTTAGCTTCCACGTCCCTGTCTGTAATCGACAACAGGCTACCACGTCAAGTCTGCATGAGAACATTAAAAACCACCCATCAATCTTCTCTCGAACCTGAAGTCTAGAGAGCAGGAGAAAGCAGAGCTTCATTCGAAATGAGCTGCTACTATCCATGGGGATTCTTGTTCTTGGTCCTATGCTTGCTACAGTCCATGCTTCACATGTCCTGTGGCTGCTCCGTGGAGGAGAGAGCGGCCCTAATGGACATCCGGTCTACGATGGTGCGCGCAAACTCTACGGTGCCCCGTTCATGGGGACGGGGTGAGGACTGCTGCCTGTGGGAACGTGTGAAATGCAACAATAGCACACGGCGAGTATCTCATCTCTACCTTTCCAATCTCTATGAGCCTCATTCTTACAACACGTCAGCAGAAGATAGATGGCATATAAACTCGACGACCTTTTCAGCATTTCATGAGCTTCAGTTCCTAGATTTATCTGAGAATTATCCCAGATCGCTAAGCTTCGATGGTATGTCGCCAACTTTCCTTCTGTACACGTGTGGTTGCTTCTTGTCTTCCTGAAATTAAACACATACGCAATTTAATTTGTACCACAAACAAACCTCCACAGGCTTAGCAGGACTAACCAAGCTTCAATACCTCAACCTTAGTCTCAACTGGCTAGAAGTCTTAGATCTCAATTATAACCCTACGAGCGAAGCTCTTGATGCAGGTAGAGAAATGAAATTTTACTACTAATAGTATTGCTGAATAAAAAATTGGTATCCCGTGATTGCTACTGCTATTTGTAATTATTATACAACCTTCACGCTTTGCAGCTTTCAAAAATCTTCAAAACATGCGAATACTAGATTTGAGCGGCAATGGATTCAACGGAAGCCTCCCGATGTCATTATTTGCACTTCCTCACCTTAAGATCCTAGACCTCTCACGTAATTCATTCGGAGGACGTATTCCTATTAGTTCATCTTCGAAACCAGTTTCATTGAGCGGTGCTCTTCCAACCAATGAAGGTATAAAATTTTGAATTTATTGCTTATATGAGCATACATAATGTTAGTTAGGGTAAATCATCAATGTTGTTGCTTATAATTATTATATATAGTACTGCTGAAGAAAGAATTGGTATCCCGTGTTTGCTACTGCTATTTGTAATTGTTATACAACCTCACGCTTTGCAGCTTTCGAAAATCTTCAAAACTTGAGAATACTGGATTTGAGCTGGAATGGATTCAACGGAAGCCTCCCGATGTCATTATTTGCACTTCCTCACCTTAAGATCCTAGACCTCTCATGTAATTCACTCGGAGGACGCATTCCTATTAGTTCATCTTCAGAACCAGTTTCATTGGAAGTACTAGATCTCAGTTATAACAGCATGAGCGGTGCTCTTCCAACCGATCGAGGTACAAAAATTTGAACTTATTGCTTATATGAGCAGAAATAATGTTAATTAGGGTAAAATCGTCAATGCTGCTTCTTATAATATTATATATTTTTTCGCAGCATTTGAAAATCTCAGGAACCTACGCGAATTGCATTTGCGTTCCAATCTATTTAGTGGAAATCTTCCAACACTATTGTTTTCACTTCCACAAATCGAAGTGTTGGATCTCTCAGGAAATCTCTTAGAAGGACCCATCCCTATAAGTTCATCTTCAAATCTTTCTCTGTCTCTCAAGAGCCTTAGGTTTTCCCAGAATAATTTGAGCGGTAGAATTTCCTTCTTTTGGCTAAGGAATCTAATGAGACTCGAAGAGATTGACCTTTCAGGGAATACTGATCTAGTTGTTGATGTCAATGTTCCGGGATGGGTACCTCCGTTCCAACTGAAACAGCTAGCGCTCTCTGGTTGTGACCTTGACAAAGGCATCATTGCAGAGCCACATTTTCTACGCACACAGCATCATTTAGAGGAGCTTGATTTGTCCAACAACAACTTGTCAGGGAGCATGCCGAACTGGCTGTTTACAGAGGAAGCAACTCTAGTTAGCCTAAATATTGGAAATAACTCGCTAACTGGGTCTCTAGATCCGATATGGTACCCCCAAACATCTCTACAATTCATCGACATGTCTATGAACCAGATTGTAGGACAGCTACCGGCCAACATCAGCTCAATGTTTCCATGTTTGTCCCTTCTAGATCTTTCTACTAATAACATTTCTGGAGAAATACCGATGTCATTATGCCACATCAATCCCATGGAATATTTAGACCTATCGAACAACAAATTTTCTGGTGAACTACCTGCTTGCGTGTTCTCTGATCTTCCCAACCTGAGAAAACTGAAGCTCTCAAACAACCAACTTGGTGGTCTGATACTTGGTAGGATGAATAATTTGTCCACTGAGTTGGAAAGTGTGTACCTAGATAGCAACAAATTTGAAGGAACACTACCTCGTAATCTATCAGGGTATTTGAGTTTCATGGATATACAAGATAATAAGTTGTCTGGCAACCTTGATACTTCATTTTGGGATCTACCAAATCTGCGGGTCCTGAATCTTGCCGGTAACCGTATAATAGGTGAAATTCACCCAAAGGTATGCGGGTTACCAAATATTAAGCTTTTAGATCTATCACATAACAACCTTGAAGGGTCTATACCAAACTGTAGTCGTACTACACTTAAGTTTCTTTATGTATCTGGGAATTCCTTATACGGTGATATTCCAAATGATTTTCTCAATAGCTCGTACATTATAGTTTTGGATCTAAGATACAATCAGTTCACGGGTAACCTGGATTGGATACAATATCTTGATTACATTAGTCTGCTTTTTTTGGGTGGGAATAAGTTTGAAGGGCAAATCACCCCCAAGATGTGTCGCCTCGAGAGATTGAGGATATTCGATCTCTCACACAACAGTCTTTCAGGGTCATTGCCTCCATGCATTGGTGATATCCCTTTCAACTATGTTTATTATGAATACTTTTTGTCGATAGCCGATAGTACTGAAATTTATTCCTATCCGCCGACACCCGATCACATTTATGACCTAGAAGGCTTCGCTTTCACTACCAAAGGGTATCTTTACACATATCGGCATAGTTTTCTTTCATCGATGTCCGGCATCGACCTGTCTGGGAATTCGTTGTCTGGAGAAATTCCTTGGGAGCTCGGAAATCTGAGCCATATCAAGGCCCTCAATCTGTCCTACAATTTCTTTACCGGCCCAACTCCAGCGAGCTTTGCAAACATGGGCGAGATAGAAAGCATGGATTTATCCCACAACAAGCTAAGTGGACAGATACCATGGCAATTAACTCAATTATCGACACTGGAGGTGTTCTCTGTGGCATACAACAACCTATCAGGATGTGCGCCAAACACTGGTCAGTTCGGTTCGTTTGATATGGATAGTTACAAAGGCAACAACAACCTTCAAAAGGCATCGCAGGGGGGCAGATGCACTTCCCGATCAAGACCAGGTTCCTTGACACCGGAAGATACGGAGACGAAGAAAGATGATCCAGTGCTCTACGCTGTAAGTGCTGCCTCGTTTGTATTGGCATTTTGGGCTACCGTGGCATTCGTGTTTTGCCATTCGTCCGGGCAGCGTGTAATACTGAAACTGTAGTCTGTCAGACTAATATCATCCTAGCAACAAGAAAACAAGAGGCAAGGATGCACTTCTTATTTATCGAGCTTATATGCGCGACCTTACATGAACTGTATCACTGTTCTGTTGTCATCCTATTGCAAAAGTGTCCCGTTACAATGATTGTATGTGATAGTTGGAGGATATCCTACTTATTTTGTTTCTTCATACATGATTCACTGAGCGTTTGCCCCACTGTGCCCGATCAGATTGACTAAAACCTGACGACAACTCTGGACTTCTAAATTTTTTGAAATTTTTAAAACCAAATTCAAACTTTATCAATATTTACACAAGCAGTGGCGGAGCCAGTCGACGGCGGGAGCTCGAGCAGAGCCGGCCACTGTGCAGGAGCCTGAGCAAAGCCAACCATTGCGCGGCGGAAGACCAGCGTGAGTTCAACTGAGCTCAACGGGGTTGCTCGCCGGTGAGCTCGGGCAGCCGCCTGGTGTCGCCGGGAGGTAGCTCCGCCTATGTGCGCAACAAAACCAAATACATCATACACCATGAGGTGACCTCACATTAGTGGTGAAGCCAAGATGAAAATGGAGGTAGGCTCAAAACTTCAAAGGACTAAGCTAGACTGACACAAACATAGTATTTTCCTCTTGTGCAATTCAAATTCATTCATAAATAGAAGAAAAAAAGTAAAAAGAGAAATACAATAAAATTAAAGTACCTCAATAATAGAAAAAACATCCCAAAAATATATAAATATACTTTCTGTTAGTAGAGATCAATTATCTGTGTATCAAAAATAGCAAAATTAGTGATACAATAACTAATTGTAAATAATCATGAACATTCAAGAAAACAAAACATACCGCTAATGCGCAAGCTTAAATCAACAAATATACCCTTCTCACTTGATCTCTAATTTTATTGATGTAATCCTCTATTGACGTGCGATGTGCCGGATCGACAATAATATCATTTGAATTAAATTCTAGCCGTAGCCTCTTTAGTTGAGTTGCGCTCTCACTGGTTGGGAAAATACTACTAAAATTACTTGTGAAATAGTTACACAAAGTTTACTTCTCCATTATTGACAATCTATCAACAAAATATGACAGATCAATTCTAATCAGAATACATAAATTATAATTTTAATCTCTAAGAATACAAGTACATATTAACATATAGTATGTTTACTACTTTACCTAGCAGTCCTAGCTAGCTACGAATAAATGGTCAACAACTCAACATAAAGAATTTTACCTCTAGAGCTCTCCTCAGGCCTCTCTACCTGGCTCACTGCCTCGCTTTGTCGGCCACCTCTCGCCTCCACTGCTCAGCCGCCTCCATTGCTCCCAGCCTCCCTACCTCCGCAGCCAATCGCCTCCATTGCTCCCCGCCTCCGCAGCCGGCCGCCGGCCACTAAGGCTGGCACAGGAAAGGGGGCTGAGCTAGAGGCTAGCACTGAGCGAGCGCCAAAGAGGCGGGCAGCACCAGAGAGCAGAGAGGCAAGGGGGCAGCGTCGAAGCCAGGGAGGAGACGTAGTGGAGGTTTGGGCCAGGAGCAGCAGGGAGCCAAGATCCCAGAGGAAAAATGAGTGAAGCAAGGGGGGCGGGCGGGGGAGAGAGAGAGAAGAAGAAGGCATGAGTAAATGGGCCAAGCTAGGCTTCTAGCGCTCATTTTAGCAATGGCTTCTGGCTTTTGGCTGAAATTTCACTGTAGCTGGCTTTTTTACTGTAGCTGATTTGGCTTTTTGGGCATAATTAATTTTAAAAAATGTAAAAATAGAAAAAAAACATGTTAATCCATTAGGGACAATACAAAGGAACACGAGAAAAAAGAAAATACAAAAAAGCCAAAAATATCTAAAAAAATTCAGAAAAAGACGAAATACTGAATAGTAAAAAAAAGCAAAAGCTAGAAGTTGAAGCAAAAAAAAAAGCCGAAACGAGCGAGGCCTCAGCCAAATGGATGAGGAGAGAGAGAGGGAGTAGATTATGTGTCCGCGTATTGTAGTACAGAGTTCTTTGTTATCTGTTTAGCTACATATTTAATTTTGTTAGAGGTATTTAAATTGCAAAACTCATATTAATAATTGTTCGTGATTATTAAACTAAAATAATTATCATCAGTAGACTAAATTTATGCTCTGATTTAAAATAGCAATTAAGTTATAAAAATCTCCAAGGAATTAAATTAATTCCAGGGATCACCTGGGAATGCCTCAGTGGAATTTACCTTTTTGTATCCGTAGATTCAACCGTAACATACGTGCTAATTGTAGAAAAAGAACCAAGTCCGGAGGAAGAATTTCACCTGAGAGGACCTAAAACCAAGACTTTCGATCCATACTCCGGCAAGCATGCCTTTGATCATTGACTTAGAGTAATTTCGTCTAAAATATATTTTTATGCTAAATTAATACCACTCTTTCCATAAAATAAATTTCGAAAGGAAATCACGTGCTTAATGATAACAATGATGAATATGTGTTTGAGACTAATAATGATGAATATGGCAAGGTAGACAGTTAGAGAAGCTATTGTCCTACAGGTAAATAATAAGTGGATGGAGGGTGCTCGGGTTAGGAAAAGAAAAAGGATAGATTTTGGGACCCTCTATATATGGATATAATAAAAGGCTCACTCATATACAAGCGTATTATCGTATCGGCCAGGGTCCTATTTAAGACGAGCAGAATATTTTACTCTATCAAAATTTATTATACACTCCATTTGGGCCTGCGAGACTAGGTAAGGCTAAGAGAGGCAGGACCGATGATGGGTGCTAGGTGATGGAGTAAGCCTCCCTAGCACATGTCGGATGATGGACTGAGCCTCCTTGACACACAACTAGCAAGGTAATGATCCCTAAGGTGGGTGCTAGGTGATGGACTGAACCTCTCTAGCACATGTCGGGCAATGTGTAACACCTCAGATATCCGTGTGAGATGCTACCATGGAACGTCATCGCCAAAATAAGGGATAAAAATAAAAATAGCAATAGAAATTGTACAAAAATTTAAAACTTAAAAGGTATTTTATTAAGAAACCAGCGGAAGCTGAAATAATTATTTGAAACATGGGACCGGTCCACTTCTAACCAAAAGAAGAACAAATGAAGCAACAAAATAGTGGCAAGCCACGGTGCTGTAAACTCGAGTGCTCCCACCCATGCATGATGCTATCACTTCACTGGTCTTCTACCTGAGACAGAAAAGAGCAAGCGTGAGATTTGAAAATCTCAGCAAGTGCCCAACAACGGTCGCAACACGGTAAATTACAGGACAAGCGATGCAACCAAGTAAGCAAGCAATGGATACAAATCAAAGTCACGGTATGGGATTAACAATGACACCGATATAGAGAGTGAAACTGAGATCAGTGACAGACCTAGAACTAAATTTTAGCTAGGGCGGAATCGCTAGCATCCAATTGATCACTAAGCATCGTGTGATCTTTTTTCACAGCCACTAATCAACTAGTACAGCCTGAGTTATGGACTTTAACCATAAAAACCTGGGAATACATCTATCTCAAATTCTCAATTCTAGGGACAATGTACAAAATAGTGTAGTTCTATGTAAACACTAAAGAAGCAATACTTTTAGCAAATTACATTGACAGTTGCAGATTTGTAGTCATTCACTTCTCTATTCTCTAATTTGTTTTCTTCAAATCTATTTTTACTGATACATCTATGATCTATCTCAATTCTCAAATAACAAATATAATTATAAGTAGTTCTTATTGTAGGAATTAATAAAATTGTAAATATAATTATAAGTAGTTTTTTCAAATATAATTGTAAGTAGTTCTTCAAATCTATGGTATGTCATCCACAAACTCACAGTTGCAGTCATTCACTTCTCTAATTTATTACCAAATTGCATTGAAAAAACAAGTACCTTGAGAAAGTAGTCGCTAGCCCGCTGCAGCCCGTGGTCGCCGCGCCACACTCCCCTTGCCAGTGGCCACCGACCGCCGCTTGCTTGTCATCTGTAGAAGACTACAAGGAAATGTACACAATTATCCAAAGGAATTAAACGAACACACTACCACTACCTTGAGTCCTTCCTTGTTTGTCTTCTCTACAACACTACAAGTTGCCCCTTCCCTTGAGATGCGACCTGCTCCGCGCCTCCCTAGCTTTCTCCCTTTCTGGCCTTGGCTGCCGGTCGCCGCAGCACCCCTCGGCAGGCGTGCTGCCCCCCTGGCCACTGCCCTAGCTGCCACGATGTGCCTGTAGAAGCCGTGCCCTGACACTTGAACAGTTCGTTGCTGGATCTGGAGGAGCACGGGGAGAGGGTGGGAGGTGGCGGTCGCTATATCTGGAGGAGTACGGGGAAGGCGGTGGCCGGGGAGACCGGATCTGGACCGGGGACAGCCGATTTGCAGGGGAGGGCGGCGGAAGGGAGGCGGGGGGCAGCCGGAAGGGAGGCGGCCAGGGGGTAGCTGGGGCCGAGCGGAAGGGCGGCAGGGGCGGGGGTGGGGGCGGGGGCCGAGCGGAAGGGAGGCAGCGGTGGGGGCCGAGCGGAAGGGAGGTGGGGCGGGGGCCGAGCGAAAGGGAAGCATCGGGGGGTGGGAGCCGGAAGGGAGGCGGCCGGGGGTGGGAGCCGGAAGGCGGCGGCGAGAGGGAGGGGGAGAGGGAGGAGACATGATCAGGGGCAGGGGGAGGGGGTCCACCGGCGACGGAGCTCGGGCGGCCGCCCGAGCATGCCCGAAGGGCAGGTCCGCCCTTGACTGAGATGAAGGTTAACATGGCATATGTGATAGTCGCATTTGAGTAAGAGATAATTATTATTTAGTAACTTATGGTAATGGCGCTGGCGGTTACTCCCCACATACCCGGTATACGAGAATAGCCAAGCACGCCATCGTCCTCGACTGTATACCGCGACGGGTATAATATCCTGTGTAATGAGAATGTGTACGACCCCCCGTACGTTACCAAGTGGGTAGCAATCTCCCCTATATGTGGATAACCCCAGGATAGGCAATCAAGTAATTTTAGTGATTCAGGTGTGTAGGATATTATGATGGCAATAGTAAACTGAATGAGAGTGTAATAAGTGCGAAAGTTGCTAGATACTTGATAAGGCAATTCTCGATACAAGATGAGAGATAAGTGATAAAGGAACATGGCCCAAGATTAATTTGATAAAAGACCCCTAATAAGCCCAAACACATAGGGTTGTCACATAGTTCATTTTTATTAGATGTTGAGTAATTATTAATCCAATTAATAGGTATTTACATACAATTCTAACTTGGTTTACGAACAGCAAGGTACAAGACTAATAATAACATAAACTAACCGATATGCATGAATAAAATAATAGGCATAAAATGATCGCATGAATAAAATAATTAGCATAAAATGGTAAACGTGAATATAATGTTAGCATGAGATAATAAGTATGATTATGATGATAAGCATATAATATTAAGTATGATTATCATGATAAGCATAAAATGTTAAGTATGATATTAATGATAAGCATAGAATGTTAAGCATGATATTAATGATAAGCATAGAATGTTAAGCATAATCTTAGAGTATTAACACTTATCATTTGGTACGACTAGGTAGGACCTCGACCTCGACAAACATAAGATACTGAGTAACGAATACTTAATCACAACGGTATATCAATGATGTATGGCATATTAATAACACCCATAGGCAAGTCATAGTTATGCAAGGCAAGGTACTGGATTACCATAGACATTGATATAGCGAGTAAAACTGGGAATGACAGTAACGTAACACATGAGATAATTGCATTTGAATAAGAGATAATCGATATTTAGTAAGTTATGGAAATGGCAATTGTGATATAGCGAGTTATGGCAATTATGGTATCGGTAACTATGATATAGCGAGTAATGGCAATTATGGTATCGGTAACTATGATATAACGATTTAGGCACCGACACTGGCGATTACTTCTCACATACCCAGTTGTAACATCCCAAAAATTTTACTCCTTTATTAAAATTATTTCTGGAATTTATTGGATTTTCCTAGAGTTTATTTCAAGTCCTGATTTGAGAAAATTAAAAAAACTTCTATTTATAAAAGATCAAAATGAATTTATTGCATTTCATGAAAGTCAAATAAATGTATTATATCTTCCTAAAGTCAAATATGTAATTATATAAATTCTCTGGATTTTATAAGGAATTAAAACTTTCCCTTTTAAGTCAAATTATGCTTTTTCAAAATATACTTGTCAAATGGAGTGGAAAATAATTTTATTAAGTCTCAAATAGTCCCAGAAGGTTCTCTGAATTTTTCTGGAATTTTCAATTTTTATTTGGTATTTTTCTGATTATTTTAAAGCCTCCTAGTCATTTCTGATAATCAAAAGGGGAATTAAAATCCAAAACCCTCCCGGAGCTGACAAGTGTCGCCCATCGGGCCGATCCCCGCTGCCAGATTTGTTCCTAGCCGTCCGATCCAACTTACCGATTCAATCCTGCCTTCCCTTATCCTCGGGTCGACGCGTGGCAAGCATCGGACCGTTCCCTCCTCCGCCCGATCTGTTCCCAGCCGCCCGATCTCACTTACCGCTTCGTCCCGCCTTCCCCTCCGCTCCTGCCGACACGTGGTGTGATCAGGCCCGTCCACCATTGTCGGGTTTCATCCCGCCCGTCCACAGCCACTTAACCCCTCGTCCGAGACCCCAGCGGCCCAGATTTCACCCCTGTTGCCGAATTAAATCCTAGCCCTCCCCTTTCACTTAACGGTTCGCTCGGGATCCTGCGGCCCCGACCTCCTCCTCCTGCCACGCGTCACTGATCCAACCACCGCCCGATTCCTTTCCCGTTTCTCTCTCTCGCTGACGTGCGGGCCCCACCTGTCGGATCCGTCTTCCCCGCCCCCTTTCCTTTCTTCCTTGCGCGATCGCCGCCCGCTGCCGCCATTAAAGCCGAAACCGAAGCTTTGATTGCTTCAGTTTCCTTCCCGTTTACTCCCCCGCGCCAACAGCAAATTCAACCCCCACCTTCACCGCGTCCGTTTCTGGCTTAAAGTCGCGCATTACGCCCCTCCTCGCCGTCGCATTCATTCTCTCCGCCCGTTTTCACTCTGGCGATCTTCGCGCAGCCGTTACTCCCCTCCCCAGCCTATAAAAGGGCCTCCCCGGGGTCCCTCTACCCACACCGCCGCTCCTCGTGCCTCCAATTCGCAAAACCGAGCCTCGGAACCCTCCTGCGCTCGTTCTCCCCCGTCGGCCTCCAGCAGCTCCGGCGAGCAATCGCCATCAGCTCAAGCCGCCCCGAGCCTCACCGACGCCTCCCTGACGTAGCTGGTGCCCAGGCGATCCCCGACGACCATCTTCCCGAGCTCGTGCGCCCCCGGGACCCCTCTGCCGCCGTGAACCCCTCCTCCGACTGCCGCCCCTTCTCGCCGATCTCCCTCTCTGGTCACTCTCAAGATCCGTGCCAGGTACCGATGCACTCCCCGCGTCCTCCTCTTCATTTTGGTACCCTCGGCCGGCGCCGCCGCTCACCGGAGCTCCGGCGACCATCGGGCCCCGAGCGCCGCCGCCGCCGGTCGGGCCACATCAGCCCGACGGGCCGACTGGCAGTGGCGTGGCAGCCAGCGCCACCCGAGCGCCCCCTCGCCACCTCGCGCGCGTGCCCCCACGTCGGCATATTGCCGTGACGTGGCAGCCACGTTGCGACCACGTGGTGCCAAGTGGCAGCCACGTGGAAGCCACGCCAGCGCCACCCCGCTCCCCGCACACCCGCCTGCCACCTCACCCCTCTCTCGAATCCATGGACTCGGTCCACCAGACCCGGGCCCACATGTCAGCCTCTGCCCAAATTTTAAAACTCAGGGCTGACGTCATGCTGACGCAATTAAACCGATTTTCCCTTATAAAAATAAATCGACCGAAAACTAAATGTCTTGCTGACGTCATAATCCTTTAATTTCCTTTAGAAAAAATAATTCCTGCTGACGTCATAAATGCTTTTTCGGTTTAAAAATAATTATAGAAATTGGGTATTTTTCTTTTATTTTGTATTTAAACTTTGGAAGGCTATAACTTTCTCATTTTAACTCCAAATTGACCCATTCAAATTTCTAAATTTTTCTAAAATTATGATCTATCAATTCCTGGCATAATTTTGAAATTTTGAATTTATTTGAATTTTGTTTTTGAATTTTCTTTGAATTGGCTCTTTACGTTAGATTTCGACGATTCCGGAGACTTTGAGTTCGACGATTCCCAGCAAGACTTCGATCAAGGCAAGTTACACCTTTGACCATGTTGAACCTAATATTTCAAATTTAGTTATGTTGTTTTACTGTATATGCATGTATACTTCTATTCAAATTTAATTTAAATTCAGTTTAAACTTTAGTTATGCCCATGATCCTTTGACTATAGCCAATTTTGAATCTCAAATTCATATACCTTGTCACCCTAGCAGAAAACTAGTTAGTACCATAGTATTGACTAGAAAATTTTATAGAAATGTTTAGCCTGGCTTAGTAAAATTTTAGGTGGGATCAATCTTTCACATGAAATGACAGACTTTGAAAGTTGATATCTTGACTTCGGTGAGTCAAGGATGGTTTATGAAAATTGTTTAAAAATGAAAATAGAAACTTATGATTTGGACTTAGGCTATTGGTTAGGTGGTGGGTGCCGGCATGCCTCGTGTTTGGTGACACCTGGTTGATTGTCGGGCACGTGGGCATGTGGATTGAGCCTAAGTCGGATTAAGGACCGTTTCTGTGATTCATTTTACGAAGTCACTTCATACTACCACAAGTCCGGTATGGGACGAACCTGGCTAAGTAATTTGTGAAGTTCCAAACATAATCTCGCTATAGGCTGAATGTGAGCGCGGCATAAGCTGTGAGAAGTCTCACATGGCACCAGAGGGGGCTCCAACTCGTGGATTCGAGTTGTGGTGAAACCTTAGTGGCGGCGTGATTATTTTGGCTATGGATCATTAGAACAGCCTTGTCATAAACTCTCCGTCGCACACCTAAACAGTGTGTTTATCGCGTGGCGCAAGTGAGAGGGAATGTCTTGTGGGTAAAGTTGTACACCTCTGTAGAGTTAAAACCTATCTGGATAGCCGTGTCCACGGTCATGGACATGCTGAGTAAAGTTTTCACAGATTAGACTTGGATTTTATAAAATCTGGTTTTTGAGCAAACAAATGACGGTTTTGGTTTTGGTCCGGGTGGATTCCCGTGGATAGGTTAGTGTGCGTCGGAGCCTACGCTAACGATATTACTTGTTAAAAATATTGTTTCATATACTGTATTAAAGTCCAGCTTTTCGTACTTACATTATTGTATTTAAATTCAAGTATTGCCTTTCCGCACATTTTACCCTATTAAGCCTTCCTTTGAAATTCATTGTGCATGCATCAAATCTGTTATATCTCCTGGTGTAACTTGCGTAAGCATTTTCTTGCTTACCTTGGGAGTACTCTTGTACTCACCTTGCTAAATCTGTTGTCAGACTTCGAGGGCGACTACGGCGGTGAGGACTATTTCAGCGAGTAGGACGCGTCTTACAGTCATTCGCCTGTGGGAGGCTGGATGGGCTGCTGCTTCATTGGTTTTCTTCCGCTGTTTATATTTATTTTTGGTTTATGAACCATTGATGTAAACTTTGGCTATCAGGCCCATATTTAGTTAATGAATAAATGTCATTGTGCATGATATAAATATTTGTACCTACTGTGTGCACTAGCTTGATCCTAGACTAGTGCGATTTACACAGAGGGACTCGGAGTTGTTGTTCCGGGTCCCGACAGAAATGGTATCAGAGCAATAATGACCCTAAGATGTGACCCTAGCTAGAGTCCAACCTTAAGGATATATCTTCATAAGAAATACCACTTTCAAAATCATCTCTTCCTTTGCTCAGTCTCTTACTAAAACCGATTACTAACTTCTCTCCTCTTCCAAATTTTAGATGGAGCAACCTACCCACGTCTCCCATGGAACCCTTGCCGGACTCTTCGCCGATGATCTATACAACCTCATGCAAGAGCTCAACTTCTGACCGTACCCCCTCTACCAAGGATACGTTGGTATGTACGGAGACGAGTAACGCTGGAGGGTGGAAGTAAAGATCTTCAAGGACTTTTTAGCCAACGCGGCCATTCACATCTTCGACGCCCCGCTACCTCGAGCTACCTTCTTCGACGGTGTACAAGATGCAGCCCGGGAGGCCATTCGCGAGTTAAGGCACATCTACACCCGAGACCTGCAGCGTACGGACTTCCGATACATCCCCATGAAGACTCCTCTTGGTGCCGCCAGCGACTTTTCATCCACAGAGTACGAGAGAAACCCCCGTCTCCTACGATAGGTGGATTTCACCAAGTCCATGGATCACATGTACCAGACCACTCTCGATGAACTGCACACCACGCAGCAGAAGCTCCGCGCAGTGGAAGAAGAACTGGCTGAGCTCCGTGCCGAGAGTGCAGACTCCACTACTTTCGAGCCTTTTCCGAGGAGGCTCGAGCGCAGCACTAGTGTTTAGATAACCCTGAGTCTTAGCCTTAAAACGTTATCCACGAGTTGTAGTCCTTTGTTAACAGCCGCGAGACGATTATAATAAAATAAAAAGTTTTATTTGGCTCTTATTTGTGTTTTCCTCGCTTTTGTGTATTTTGTTGGTGGGATTGTTGCTAGAACCTCTCCTTTAGCTCTCTCTCCCCTCTAAATCTGGAAGCTTCGGCAGATGGTGAACACCAGGAGGAACAGCATGGACAACACCAGCCCCGGAGCTCAAGGGAGCCAGTCAGCCCCCATTCCACCACCTCCGCCAGCAGCAGGACCGGACTGGGCTCAGTTAATGGCCAATCAGAACCAGTTGATCCAGCTATTAGCTCAGACTATCAACAACCCTCAGGCTCATCATCAACCTGCCCAAGCACCTCCCAATCGTCTTTCGGAGTTCCTAAGGATCAAGCCACCGACCTTCGCCGGCAGTGCCGAACCAATGGACGCCGACGACTAGCTCAGGTCGATCGGCAAGAAGCCGGACATACTGCAGTGCACTGATCAGAAGCGAGTCCTGTTCGCCTCCCATCAGCTAAATAGGCCCGCATCTCAATGGTGGGATACTTTCACCGCCTCACATGCCAACCCGCAGACGGTGACATGGAACGAGTTCGAGTAGAGCTTTCGCAAGGCTCACATCCCCACCGGCACCATGGCCTTGAAGAAGAAAGAGTTCAGAGCTCTACGCCAAGGAAGTCGTACTATCAATGAGTACGTACAGAAGTTCAACCAACTGACCCGCTATGAGCCAGAAGATGTGGCTTCTGACGAAGCCAAGCAAGAAAGGTTCATGGAGGGCCTGAATGACAACATATCAGTGCAACTGATATCGGGTGACTACACTGACTTCCACCAGCTAGTCAGTAAGGCCATCCGCCAGGAAGGCAAGCACATGGAGATGGAGACCCGGAAGAAAAGAATGGCGGATCAGAGGAGCAACTCTGGAGGTTCTCACAGGGTTCGCAGCACTCCTCCGCACGCGAACAAGTTCAGACCTCAGGGCAGCAACTTCAAGACCTAGTCGAGCAAGTTCAAGTCCTCAACCAGTCGCCCGCCGTTCCAAGCTAGCCACCAGCAGTTTCAGACCAGCCGCACCCCAACAACCGGTGGCCAAGTGCAGAAGAGCAGTCCACCATCAGATGGAGTGACCTGCTTCTACTGCAAGGAACCAGGGCACTACGCCAAGGTATGCCCCAAAAAGATGCAAGCAATAGCGACCCTAGGAGCCTCCGGGAACCAGAACCAGGGGCAGTAGAAGCCACAAACCTTCATCAAGGGGAGAGTGAACCACGATACCGAAGAAGCTCAGCCGCACGGACGTCGTCCGGGTATGTTCCTTGTCAACTCGCATCAAAGATCGCTTCTTTTCGATTCCGGAGCATCGCATTCCTTTGTGTCAAAAACTTTTGTGGATAAGCACGGGTTGGGCATGGTAACTCTTAGCAACCCTATGATAGTTCACTCCCCTGGAGCAGAAATGAGAACAAGGACCTTGTGCCCCAAAGTGAAATTGCTCATAGATGGGACCCGATTCCTAGCCGATCTTTTGGTTTTGGAATTGCAAGGGTTAGATGTCATTCTCGGAATGAACTGGTTAGCCAAGAATCGACGTCAGATCAATTGCGCTACCAGATCCATCACCCTCACCAATGACCAAGGCATAGAAGTGATCTTCTCTCCTCAGATCCCGGAAGCGGAAGAGTGTGCCCTCTTCCACCTTCAAGTCTTGGAAGAAGTGCCAATAGTGCGGGAATACCCAGATGTTTTTCCCGAGGAACTGCCAGGAATGCCGCCAGATAGGGAAATCGAGTTTGTGATTGACCTAGTCCCAAGCACTGCCCCAATTTCCAAGATGCCATATCGGATGCCTGCTAACGAGTTAGCAGAACTGAAGAAGCAGCTTAAGGAATTGGAAGACAAAGGATACATCCGACCCAGTTCGTCACCTTGGGGAGCACCCGTCCTGTTCGTCAAGAAAAAGGATGAGAGTTTGAGGTTGTGTGTGGATTACAGAGCACTCAATGATGTTACCATCAAAAACAAATACCCTCTGCCCAGGATCGATGACCTGTTCGATCAGTTGAAAGGAGCCAGTGTCTTCTCCAAGATTGACCTACGATCACGATATCATCAGTTGAAGATTCGTGAAGAAGACATTCCCAAGACTGCCTTCTCCACCAGATATGGACATTATGAGTTCACGGTCATGTCGTTTGGACTGACCAACGCACCGGCCTATTTCATGAGCATGATGAACAGTGTATTCATGAAATACTTGGACAAGTTTGGGGTGATCTTTATCGACGGCATTCTCATCTACTCCAAGAGTGAAGAAGAACATGAGCAGCATCTCAAGATAACCCTGGAAAAGCTTCGAGAACATCAGCTTTTCGCCAAGTTCAGTAAATATGATTTTTGGCTAAAAGAGGTTGCCTTCCTTGGACATATCGTGACAGCCGAAGGGATTGCTGTAGACCCTTCCAAGATAGAGGCAGTAATGGAGTGGAAGCAACCGAAGTCCGTAACTGAAGTCTGGAGCTTCCTTGGACATGCAGGTTATTACCGTCGGTTCATAGCAGGATTCTCCGAGCTAGCCAACCAATGACTCAGTTGTTAAAAAAGGAAAAGAAGTTCGAATGGACGAAGGCCTGTGAGCAGAGTTTCCAGACCCTCAAGAAAAGGCTAGTTTCAGCACCCGTGCTTGTTTTGCCAGACGTGCATAAGGGCTTCGAGGCTTTCTGTGATGCCTCACGCCTAGGTTTAGGCTGTTTTCTGATGCAAGAAGGCAAAGTGGTAGCCTATGCATCACGCCAACTCAAGACTCATGAGTGCAATTATCCTACTCATGACTTAGAGTTAGCCGCAGTAGTGCACACCTTAAAAATCTGGCGTCACTATCTTATCAGTAACCGTTGTGAAGTATACACAGACCATAAGAGCTTGAAGTATATCTTCACCCAGACAGAACTCAACCTGAGGCAGCGAAGATGGCTGGAGTTGATAAAAGACTATGACATCGGTATACACTACCACCCCGGAAAAGCAAATGTTGTAGCCGATACCTTAAGCAGGAAGTCTTATACAAATGTGGTTTTATCGGAAGAGGACCAGACCCGACTTCAGGAGGGAGTCACCCGTCTAAGTCTAAATCCGATGGGACCAAGCATCCTCACCACCTTGGAAATACAACCTGGCTTGCCTGATCAGATTAAGGAAGCTCATAAGGTTGACGAGGATATCCAGGAAATTAAGAAGAATATGAGAAGAGGCAAGGCACCAGGATTCAGTGAAGATGAGCATGGCATGGTTTGGTTCGAGAACCGCATCTGTGTGCTAAATAATCAGGAAATCAAAACCATGATTCTGAAAGAAGCTCATGACACCCCATACTCCATCCACCCAGGTCATACTAAGATGTACCAGGACCTAAGGGAAAAATATTGGTGGGTTAGTATGAAAAGAGAAATAGCAGAGTTTATTGAGGCATGTGACACCTGTCAACGAGTCAAAGCCAAGCATCAAAGACCAGCTGAACTTTTACAACCACTGCCAATACCAGAATGGAAGTGGGAAGAAATCGGTATGGATTTCATAACCGGACTCCCAAGGACGCAATCGGGTTATGATTCAATCTGGGTAATCATAGACCGACTGACTAAAGTGGATCACTTTATACCAGTCAAAACCACTTACTCCGGGAGTAAGTTAGCTGAGCTGTACATGTCCCAGATTGTGTGCCTGTATGGCGTTCCTAAGAAAATAGTGTCAGATCGAGGAAGTCAGTTCACTTCTCGATTCTGGCAGAAGTTGCATGAAGAGTTAGGGAGTAAGCTCAGTTTAGTACCGCTTACCATCCTCAGACAGATGGTCAAACAGACAGAGTTAACCAAATACTCGAGGATATTCTCAGAGCCTGTACTCTGGACTTCAGGAACAGTTGGGACCGTTCATTGCCCTATGCAGAGTTCTTGTACAATAATAGCTACCAAGCCAGTCTGCAGAAGGCACCTTTCGAAGCCTTGTACGGTCGAAAGTGCAGGACACCCTTGCTTTGGGATCAGCAAGGAGAACCTCAAGAAGCTGGACCCAATCTGCTTCAAGACGCCGAAGATAAAGTTAAGAAGATCAGAGACAGACTAAAAATAGCCCAATCTCGACAGAAGAGTTATGCGGACAACCGTCGTCGAGACTTGACCTTTGAGGTCGGGGACTATGTCTATCATAGAGTATCCCCACTCAGAGGTGTGAGAAGGTTTCAAGTCAGAGGAAAGCTAGCACCGCGTTATGTGGGACCTTTCAAAATTCTGAATCGAAGAGGTGAAGTCGCATATCAGTTGGACTTGCCACCTAGCATGTCAGGAGTGCACGATGTCTTCCATGTCTCTCAGTTGAAGAAGTGCCTCCGGGTACCCACAGAGCAAGAAGCATTAGAAACTTTGGACCTTCAGGATGACCTCACCTACCAGGAGCCACCGATCAAGATCCTCGAGACCGCAGAACGTCAGACCAGAAGGAAGACCATCAGATTCTGCAAGGTTCAGTGAAGCAACCACACCGTAGACGAAGCCACCTGGGAGCGAGAAGAAAATTTGAAGGCCAGCCATCCCCATCTCTTTTGCTAGCTGGTGCAAATCTCGAGGGCGAGATTTTTTTAAGGGGGTAGGTTTGTAACATCCCAAAAACTTTACGCCTTTATTAAAATCATTTCTGGAATTTATTAGATTTTCCTGGAGTTTATTTCAAGTCCTGATTTGAGAAAATTAAAAAAACTTCTATTTATAAAAGATCAAAATGAATTTATTGCATTTCATGAAAGTCAAATATATGTACTATATCTTCCTAAAGTCAAATCTGTAATTATATATATTCTCAGGATTTTATAAAGAATTAAAACTTTCCCTTTTAAGTCAAATTATGCTTTTTCAAAATATACTGGTCAAATCGAGTGGAAAATAATTTTATTAAGTCTCAAATAGTCCCAGAAGGTTCTCTGAATTTTTCTGGATTTTTTAAAATTTATTTGGTATTTTTTTGATTATTTTAAAGCCTCCTAGTCATTTCTGATAATCAAAAGGGGAATTAAAATCCAAAACCCTCCCGGAGCTGACAAGTGTCGCCCATCGGGCCGATCCCCGCTGCCAGATTTGTTCCTAGCCGTCCGATCCAACTTACCGATTCAATCCTGCCTTCCCCTATCCTCGGGTCGACGCGTGGCAAGCATCGGACCGTTCCCTCCTCCGCCCGATCTGTTCCCAGCCGCCCGATCTCACTTACCGCTTCGTCCCGCCTTCCCCTCCGCTCCTGCCGACACGTGGTGTGATCAGGCCCGTCCACCATTGTCGGGTTTCATCCCGCCCGTCCACAGCCACTTAACCCCTCGTCCGAGACCCCAGCGGCCCAGATTTCACCCCTGTTGCCGAATTAAATCCTGGCCCTCCCCTTTCACTTAACGGTTCGCTCGGGATCCTGCGGCCCCGACCTCCTCCTCCTGCCACGCGTCACTGATCCAACCACCGCCCGATTCCTTTCCCGTTTCTCTCTCTCGCTGACGTGCGGGCCCCACCTGTCGGATCCGTCTTCCCCGCCCCCTTTCCTTTCTTCCTCGCGCGATCGCCGCCTGCTGCCGCCATTAAAGCCAAAACCGAAGCTTTGATTGCTTCGGTTTCCTTCCCGTTTACTCCCCCGCGCCAACAGCAAATTCAACCCCCACCTTCACCGCGTCCATTTCTGGCTTAAAGTCGCGCATTACGCCCCTCCTCGCCGTCGCATTCATTCTCTCCGCCCGTTTTCACTCCAGCGATCTTCGCGCAGCCGTTACTCCCCTCCCCAGCCTATAAAAGGACCTCCCCGGGGTCCCTCTACCCACACCGTCGCTTCTCGTGCCTCCAATTCGCAAAACTGAGCCTCGGAACCCCCCTGCGCTCGTTCTCCCCCGTCGGCCTCCAGCAGCTCTGGCGAGCAATCGCCGTCAGCTCAAGCCGCCCCGAGCCTCACCGACGCCTCCCCGACGTAGCTGGTGCCCAGGCGATCCCCGACGACCATCTTCCCGAGCTCATGCGCCACCGGGACCCCTCCGCCGCCGTGAACCCCTCCTCCGACCGCCGCCCCTTCTCGCCGATCTCCCTCTCTGGTCACTCTCAGGATCTGTGCCAGGTACCGATGCACTCCCTGCGTCCTCCTCTTCATTTTGGTACCCTCGGCCGGCGCCGCCGCTCACCGGAGCTCCGGCGACCATCGGGCCCCGAGCGCCGCCGCCGCCGGTCGGGCCACGTCAGCCCGTCAGGCCGAGCTGGCAGTGGTGTGGCAACCTGCTGGCGGCCAGATCAGCGCCACGCCAGCGCCACCTCACGCGCGTGCCGCCACGTCGGCATATTGCCGTGACGTGGCAGCCACATTGCGACCACTTGGTGCCAAGTGGCAGCCACGTGGAAGCCACGCCAGCGCCACCCCGCTCCCCGCACACCCGCCTGCCACCTCACCCCTCTCTCGGATCCATGGACTCGGTCCACCAGACCCGGGCCCACTTTTCAGCCTCTGCCCAAATTTTAAAACCCAGGGCTGACGTCATTCTGACGCAATTAAACCGATTTTCCCTTATAAAAATAAATCGGCCGAAAACTAAATGTGTTGCTGACGTCATAATCCTTTAATTTCCTTTAGAAAAATAATTCTTGCTAACGTCATAAATGCTTTTTCGGTTTAAAAATAATTATAGAAATTGGGTATTTTTCTTTTATTTTGTATTTAAACTTTGGAAGGCTATAACTTTCTCATTTTAACTCCAAATTGACCCATTCAAATTTCTGAATTATTCTAAAATCATGATCTATCCATTCCTGGCATAATTTTGAAATTTTGAATTTATTTGAATTTTGTTTTTGAATTTTCTTTGAATTGGCTCTTTGAGTTCGACGATTCCCAGCAGGACTTCGATCAAGGCAAGTTACACCTTTGACCATGTTGAACCTAATATTTCAAATTTAGTTATGTTGTTTTACTGTATATGCATGCATACTTCTATTTAAATTTAATTTAAATTCAGTTTAAACTTTAGTTATGCCCATGATCCTTTGAGTATAGCCAATTTTGAATCTCGAATTCATATACCTTGTCATCCTAGCTGAAAACTAGTTAGTACCATAGTATTGACTAGAAAATTTATAGAAATGCTTAGCCTGGCTTAGTAAAATTTTAGGTGGGATCAATCTTTCACATAAAATGACAGACTTTGAAAGTTGATATCTTGACTTCGGTGAGTCAAGGATGGTTTATGAAAATTGTTTAAAAATGAAAATAGAAACTTATGATTTGGACTTAAGCTATTGGTTAGGTGGTGGGTGCCGGCATGTCTCGTGTTTGGTGACACCTGGTTGATTGTCGGGCACGTGGGCATGTGGATTGAGCCTAAGTCGGATTAAGGATCGTTTCTGTGATTTATTTTACGAAGTCACTTCGTACTACCACAAGTCCGGTATGGGACGGACCTGGCTAAGTAATTTGTGAAGTTCCAAACATAGTCTCGCTATAGGCTGAATGTGAGCGCGGCATAAGTTGTGGGAAGTCTCACATGGCACCAGAGGGGGCTCCAACTCGTGGATTCGAGTTGTGGTGAAACCTTAGTGGGGGCGTGATTATTTTGGCTATGGATCATTAGAACAGCCTTGTCATGAACTCTCCGCCGCACACCTAAGCCTTGTCTTGTGGGTAAAGTTGTACACCTCTGTAGAGTTAAAACCTATCTGGATAGCCGTGTCCACGGTCATGTACATGCTGAGTAAAGTTTTCACAGATTAGACTTGGATTTTATAAAATCTGATTTTTGAGCAAACAAATGACGGTTTTGGTTTTGGTCCGGGTGGATTCCCGTGGATAGATTAGTGTGGGTCGGAGCCTACGCTAACGATATTACTTGTTAAAAATATTGTTTCATATACTGTATTAAAGTCCAGCTTTTCGTACTTACATTATTGTATTTAAATTCAAGTATTGCCTTTCCGCACATTTTACCCTATTAAGCCTTCCTTTGAAATTCATTGTGCATGCATCAAATCTGTTATATCTCCTGGTGTAACTTGCGTAAGCATTTTCTTGCTTACCTTAGGGGTACTCTTGTACTCACCTTGCTAAATCTGTTGCCAGACTTCGAGAGCGACTACGACGGTGAGGACTATTTCAGCGGGTAGGACGCGTCTTACAATCATTCGCCTATGGGAGGCTGGATGGGCTGTTCTGCTACCTTTACTGCTTTCCGCTGTTTTATTTCTTTTGTTGGCCTTGTGCCCCTATATTGTAATACTTGGCCTTAGGGCCGTATTTTGTCGTTTAATAATATTTGGTGGTGATTTTTGCACGATATACATTACTGTTGACCCTGTGTGCACTAACTTTTCCTGGGATAGTGTGATTTACACAGAGGGACTTGGAGTTGTTGTTCTGGGTCTCGACAGAAATGTGGGTTATACGAGAATAGTCAGGCACGTCATCGTCCTCGACTATATAACCACGACGTGGTGTAATATCCTAAGTAACAAGAATGTACGGCCCCCCATACGTTACCAGGTGGGTGAAAATCTCCCCTATATGTGGATAACCCTAGGCCAGGCCATCATTACATTAACAACAAGTCATATGGTTAAGAGATTATGATAATAAATGGTAGGCTACGATAAGGTTATGATAAATGAAAGGGTTTGCTAAGGTAGAAAACAGAAAGGCACAATTCCCGACATGAGTCGATGTGGGATAATGATATGGAGGTAATGTAATTGTTACATTGTAGACAAATTATCTGGTATGAATTTAAGAGAACGAAGAAAAGACTAAGATAAGGTTAGGATAAGTGGAAGGATTTGATAAGGTTGGCGATGGAGAACTATAATTTCCGATATAAGGGTGATATGAAATGATAACATGGCGATAACAATCTAAGCATTATTCTAAAAGAGGTAATATATATAAATAGCTCACAATGATTGACAACCAACTAAGTTTTATTACATGATAAGTGATTATTAATCATATTAACATGTATCATCGATACGTAAATCCATCATGGCTCACGTAAAATAACATAAAACATTTGATCATGAAACAAGGAAACATACGCATAGCAGCCTTAACGTTAAAAGATTACTAGTGATCTAATTCCTAATTTAAATATGTTTTATATGCTAACCCCCCATCAAGTTTTAAGCCCGATTTCTAAATATTAATAAAAGCATGAATTTTTGAACATCGTTAATGGAGCATTCTAATAAACCTAAGAGCATATGGAGCAAGATAATTTAAGACATCATGGTATAAAACAGTATTAGAAGTCTAGAATTAGACAAGCATCAGCAATTATTATAACATCTAAGTACGACTCAACGGTAAGATGATAATCAAGTAACTGTAATGATATGATAACAGTCGGGTGTCTTTAGTGATATGATAAATAGCCAGGTAACATTTAGCGATAAGATAATCGTACTCAATGGCAATGGTAACAAGTAATCATGGATAATATAATGTGTGAAACGGAGAGGTTACGACCACGAGGTACTTGCCTTGAGCACGCTCGGTGAGACCACTGCACGAAGGATCCGTAACGTGAGGTGACCCTGATGCTCCTTCAATTGGCCCGAGAGAACATGTGAATGTGGAAGATCACTCGACCAATGCCGCTATGCTATCGTGCATGCTGCCACGCCTACCATGCGCCACCGTGGCCGCACATGCCGCTTGCCACGGCAGCCGCCGCCACCTGCCATGCGCCGCCACGGCAGCTGCCGGCAACCCACCGTGGCCCGCCATACACTGTCACGGTAGTCGTCGTCGCCTACCATGCGCCGCCACGACAGCCGTCGGTAACCCACCGTGGCACGCCATACGCTGCCGCAACATCCGCCGTCGCTTGCCATGCTGCGACCTCGTGTGCCCGCACCACGCTGCCCGTACGCATGCACGCCGCAACCCACATGCGCGTGCGCCCACACCGCCGCCGGGCCGCCACCGCACGCACATGCGCCCTCGCCGTCGCCAGGCCGCCCTGCTACCTACGCTGGCCGCTGCCCGGACGTCGCCGCATGGCCTCCGCTGCCGCGCCGCCAAGTCATCATGCGTCGCCACACCGTTGCGTGCCGCTGCACGCTGCCACGCCGCTGCGTGCCTACAGCTGCCACCATGTGTTGCTCACCGCCGCACTCCGGGCCGGCCTACACCCAGCAGCACTACGCCCTGTGCACCTGCGCACGCCCACATGTTGTGGCCGTGCTGTGCCAACCGCGCCCGAGTTGCACCGCAGCCTGTGCGCCGTGCGGCCGCCTGCCCGAGCCACAGCCTCCCTTGCGCCACCGCCGCACGCCTCCTTGCGCTGCCGCTGCCACACGCTTGCGTGCTGCCGCCGCCATACCCATGCAACAAGCAGAGGAGGCACATGCACAAAGCAGGCGATCCATTCACTGATTCACGCACCAAGCAGTTGGACTCGCCTGCTCGGGCATTTCACCGAACAACTGGCCAGCACGAGCGTAGGTCAAGCGACGGTCGGGTGACCTAGCACGAGCTGAGACCGAGAGTCAACCAGCAGGTCGTGGTGGCCGACGGGCAGCGCCATCGCACGAGCAGAGCTTGGTGCGGATGGAGACACCCGTAGTTGCAGTCGGGGGTTCCGTTGCTTGTTGCAGACGACGAGGGAGGTGTGGCTGCCTTCCCTCGAGGCGCCGCTGCTCCGCCGACGCCGTGACGCCTCTCCGCTGGTGCTTCGCCGTCGCTCTGGTCGTCAGCCATCACTGCCGCCATGCGCCTCACCGCGCTGCCGACGCCACGCCGCACCCCCCTGCCCGCTGTGCAGCGCCGCTAGCTGCGCCCGCGTCGTGCCACTGCCGCCCGTGCTGCAGGTCGCACCGCACCACTGCACCCGCATCGCTTGATGCCGGTCGTCTTGCCTCTCGCGGCGCGCGCGCCGCACGCCGCGCGCTCGCCACGCCATCGCTCCCGCCGCGCCGCGCCGCCGCCGCGTCGCCGCGCGACGCTGCGCCTCCCGTAACATCCTGTTTTTCTGAGATTTTTAAAGCCTGGATTTTAAAAATGAATTTTCTGGAATTTTCTGAAATTAATTGAAGCTTCAAATGAATTTTTAAAGTTTTAAATGATTTAATGTGATTAAAATAAACATTAACATAAGTGGAAAATATTTTATTTGTGTTCCTCGTGTCTCAAGGAATTTTCTGATATTTTTGGTGAATTTTTGGGATTTATTTGCTATTTTCTAGAGCTTTTAGAAATTTATTTGAATTTACGGAAAAGAAAAGAAAAGCAATTAACCTCACCGCCCGCTCTCCTCTCTCCTCCACGCGTCGCCAATCCCGCGCCGCGCGCACACGCGTACCCTTTCGCGCGCGCTCGCGCTCGCCGATCGATCCCGCTTCGCGCCACGCGTTGCGCAGATCGCCGACGACATGGCGGTACAAGCGCGCCGCGCCGCCGCGCCCGCGCCGCGCCGCGCGATCGCAGCCGTCCGCTTCCGCGCGCGCGAACCTAACCCTAATCGCGTCCCGCCGTCCGATCTTGCCGCGTGGCGCATCTCTAGCCGTCTAACCCGTCCGCGTCGCGACCGTCGCCGTGACCGGATCGAACTCCTCGGTTCGCGTGTTAAAACAGCGTTCATCCTCGGTTCGCGTGCGTCCGCCCCGCCACGCCGCCGCCGCCGCTCGCCCTCGCGCGCGCGCGCCGCCGGAGCCGCTCCGCCGCCGCCCGTCTGCGTCTCCGCTGCCGCCGAGGTCGCCGGAGCAGCAGCCGCCGCTACCGCCGGTGAGCTTTCGCGCCGTTCGCCGCGTCGCCTCCGTCGCCTCGCCGCGCCCTCGCCGCGCCTCGCCTCGCCTCGGCGCGTCTGCGCCGCGCCGCGACCCGTCGCCTCGCGTCGCGCACCCGCCACGCGTCGCCGATCCGCTCCGCGCGCCACGTTGCGCGTCGCCGCTCGGTCGGCCGAGGGCTCGATCCGCCGCGCGTGCTCGCGCCCCGCCGTCGGATCCGCCGACGCCGTCCCGCGCTGCGCGCGCGCAATCCCGCCGCCGCTCGGATCGAGCCGAGGGCTCGGATCTGGCTGCGTGCGCGCCCCGCCGTCGGATCCGCCGACGCCGCCGCGCCGAGCCGCCGGCTCGGCCTAGCCACGTGGCAGCACCGGTAGCGTGCCACGTCGGCCCTAGTCCATGTGGCATGACACGTGGCATGCCACGCGGCCGAGCCGCCCGAGCCACGTGGCAGCCACGTCCACCGCCACGTCGGGCCGGTGACACGTGGCGGCATATCCGCCGCCACGTCACCGCAGCCCCGCCGCGTCGCCACCGCCCCGTGCCTTTATTCGTGGACCGAGTCCACGATGACTCGAATTTCGTGGACCGGGTTCACAAAGACAAGAACTTTTCCGATTTTCCCGAATTAATTTTAGAATTAATTTTCCGGAGCCCGTTCTCCTCCGTCCTAGCTCCGATTGACCCGTTCTTTTTCTAAATTCATCTAAAATCGAGCTCTAGCTGTTGGTTCTGGTTTTGTGAATTTTGAGTTCTTTTGCTTGTCATTTTATGTGTTTCTTTGTTTTTGGTCGTTTTCTCTCGTTAGATTCGGATTCTGAGGAGCGGTTTCGCGCTGTAAGACCGTGAGTACCTCACGAGCATAACGAAGGCAAGTCGTGTCCCTTGATCATGTTGAACCCAATTTTGCAAACTATTATTTAATTATTTTGCTTTAAATTACATTGCATTGCTATTTTTATTCAAACCTTTGCACAGGTAGTTATTGTCCCAATTGAAATTATACCTCCTTGACACTTTGGAATACCATGATGCCATTGTCACCATAGGTTGGAAAATTTATTAGTGAGGCTAGTTTATTTATCACATGGGTTGGTACGATTAGATTGCTTAGCCGGTTTATATTTACGTTTGATCTCATCGCACATGTTAAATTATTAATTTGACTTAATGACATATGGAACTGTGGTTGGTGCCACGTGTATTAAAATTTGTGCCACGTCATTGGTGTGACGTTGGCTTGGTTATACAAATTGGTTTTGCACTCGGGCGAGTGATCGTGCAGTAAAAGGGGAAGTACAGTTGTACTTTGGGGGATGTGGTAGTCTCGCCCGGGTAATGTTAAGGACTTAACTTTGTGCGCCATTGATCTGAGCCTAATCGTGCAAACCACATGTCTATTATGGGATGGACCTGGCTGATTAATTTGTAATATTTCAATTCAATTCTGCCATTGTGATGGACATGGTTGCTGATTTCCATATGGCGCAAGGGGGGGTGTGATGCGAAACCCTAGCGGGCAGGATTGTATTGAGGTAGAGCATTGTAAAGGCCTTGTTGTGATTTCCTTAGGCCTAGGCTAATCACATCGTGTGGGTACAGTTGTGCAACCTCTGCAGAGTGTAAAACTATTCGAATAGCCGCGTCCTCGGTCATGGACAGTGCTCGGGGATTTCACACGAGGGTTAGTGTTTCATCTATAACTTGGTGGTTTCTGTTTGGGAGTGGACAGATAGTTCACTGTTGGTTTAAACTTGTGAATTGGTGTTCACAAGGGGTTCATGTTTATTCCTTTGATTATCTATTATTCTCGCTTTTGATTAACTTTCGCTTTCAAGTTATTTAATATATTTCATCAATAAATGTCTTTATGCAAATTAACCTTTCAGCCTTCCTTTGGTAAGCCTTGCATATTATATTGCATTTATTGTCACAAACGACTTGCTGAGTACCAATGTACTCACGGCTTTACGCCTATGTTGCTCAGTTGAGGGAGAGGAGTACTATCAGCAGGAGGTTCCAGAAGGAGAGTTCTACGACGACTTCACGGATTAGGCTTCGTTCTCCACTCGATAGCCTGTGGCTTGTCGATTGGTCGCTACGCTTTATTTTGGATTTCCGCTGCTATTTTGTTAAGCCCTTCCGGCTAGAGATATTGTAAGCGTGGCCATAAGGTCGTACCCTTGATATTTTATCGATATTCGAGTTTTCCTTTATTATTGTCATGTGTATGACTGTGATGACATCTATGTTTGACTGTGTGCACTAGCGTGATCCTGGACTGGTGCAGTTTACACAGAGAGACCGAATTTGCATATTCGGGTCTCGACAGAGATGGTATCAGAGCCATATCGACTGTAGGACGAAGCCCTAGTTAAATTGGTCATAACCCAAAAATTTATTTTCTAAATCAAACCAACTAAACTTGATATTTAGTAATATCACTATCTTCTTACCTCATTCTTAAGGATTCTTATCTCTCGCCCCAACTCTTGCAAAATTTGTTTTCCTAAAGTTATAAACTGATCTTTCCTTTATAAATGCATTAGATGTCCCAAACTTCCTACAGCCCGACAGGAGGATGGAGGTCACTTCTACGCGCTCTGTTGCGGAGCCTCGGATTTAAGAGACTGCCCGTCTACCTCACCAAGGATGAGAAGCAAAAAGGTCAACGATCGGAGCATCTCGGGCTATACTTCACCACCCGAGTCGGCAAGCAGGTGCTACATCATAGTTTCAAGAACACCGGTGCCAGTGGGGAGATGTCAGCACAAGGAGTTGCGCACAAAGCCATCCGTCGACTTTGCAAGCTATACAAGATCAACATGGCCAGACTCGTCCGGAAGTTCAAGGAGCAGTACGGAGTCACCCCGAGACTACCAGAGCCAGTCTGGGAGGAGCCCCGACCGCAGTCGCCAGTACCTCTACCGTCGCCTACACCGCCGAGCCCAGAGGAGAGACGTCGTATCACCGCGGATCGTCGCGCCTACCTCAGTCGGTTCACTCCAGCCCGATCGAGAGCGCGCGCCGATCCACAACTCGTGGGTTGTCTCTGGCGATTCTCGAGGACGATATCGATGTACCCTATTTGTCGGGACCCGAGTGGGAGCCTTGAGTAGATAGTGCGAGTAGACACGTTGGATTTTATTTGCGATTGTGTGTGATGTGAGCTGCAAATATTGCCTTAAAAGCATTATATTGCGATCATGTCAATCTTTTAATGGAGTTTATTTTTGTTCGATTTCTTAGTTAGCCTTTTGGCTAAGTGTTTGTTTAGGTTAGGTCTCCATTAAGCAAAACCCTTTAGACGCATTTACCCCTTATCTATGCTTTTCCTCTCGTCTTTTACCTTTGGTCGATCGTGATTGTTTTCTTTTGAGCAAGATGGTTGATACCAGAACTCCTCCACCGCAATCGCACGAACCAGACTCAGAGAACGATCTTTGCGCAGCGGTGCCACCTACCTTGATCCCGCCTCGGTCGATTCTTGATGGCCCAGACTCAGATGATGCAGACCATGATGCAAGGTATGCAGACTATGATGCGCGACAAGACACAGAGCCGCACCACCACCAAGCACCTCGTCGCCAGACCGGCTATGCAGAGTTTATGAGGACGAGACCGCTGTTTTCTCGGTTCGTCAGAGCCTTTGGAGGCCGACGATTGGGTCCGTTCAGTTGAGAAGAAACTGAACTTGGCTCAGTGCACCGACAGGGAGAAGGTTTTGTATGCAGCTCGCCAAAAGAGGTTCAAGAAAGGCTTGAACCCAGCTTTGAAGGTGCAAGTCGTAGGCAACGACTATGCCAGTTTTCAGCAGTTGGTGGATAAGGCCATTCTCATCGAGGAGAGTCGCCGCGAGCTCGAGGAGTCTCGCAAGAGGAGGTTGATCCAGCAGGGATCACAGTCACACCAGTCCCAGAGGCCTCGTTTTGGTTCCTACCAGCCTGCACGAGTGCCACAGCAGCAGCAGCAGAAGAGCAATAATTCAGCAGCATCCGTCACTTGCTTCAAGTGTCATGAGGTGGGACACTATGCTAGCAAGTGCCCTCAGAGGCAGGCCCCGACGCCAGTTCGCTTTGACTTGGGAGCCACACCCGGTCGTACCCCTACCCCGGGAGCAGGACGAGGAGCACCCCCGGCCTCAGGACAGGCCAGCAGGACGCCGGTGGTGAGAGGTCAGGTGAACCACGTCACCGCAGAGGATGCCCAGGCAGCACCAGACGTTGTGATCGGTACGTTTCTCGTACATTCAGTTCCTGCCACCGTTTTATTTGATTTTGGAGCTTCGCATTCGTTTGTTTCTCGGAGTTTTGCTTTAAAGCAACAATTGAAAACTGTTGCTCTTGGATCTGTTCTTTTAATCCAATCCCCCGGATCCGAGTTGAGATCCAACCTAGGTTGTCCAGGAGTTAGGATAACCATTCAGGGAGTTGAGTTCAGGGCCGACCTGATTTTGTTGGATATGCAGTCCCTAGATGTAATCTTGGGAATGGATTGGAAGTAAGCAGCGAGTGTTAGGCGTGGGAGCAGAGCGAGTGACCTTAACCAATTGACGGAGTTAAGGTGCGATTCGCAGCCGATGAGTGTCGGCGAGCTACCATGATTTGCCAGAGCAAGGTAATCCAGTTGGAGGGTGTACCAGTTGTCAGAGAGTACCCCAACGTGTTTCCAGATGATCTTCCAGGTATGCCACCTGAGAGGGAGGTTGAGTTTCTGATTGAGCTTGTGCCAGGTACCGCTCCGATTTCCAAGAGACCCTACCGGATGCCAACCAATGACTTAGCAGAGTTGAAGAAGCAAATTCAGGAGCTTTTGGATAAGGGTTACATCAGACCGAGTTCATCCCCGTGGGGAGCGCCAGTGTTGTTCGTCAAGAAAAAGGATGGTAGTCAGCGCATGTGTGTGGACTACAGAGCACTTAATGAGGTCACCGTCAAAAATAAATACCCTCTACCCAGGATTGATGACCTGTTTGACCAGCTTAAGGGAGTAAGAGTGTTCTCCAAGATTGATTTGAGATCAGGATATCATCAGATGAGGATACGTAAGGAGGACATACCCAAGACAGCCTTCTCGACTCGTTATGGTCTATACGAGTTCACAGTGATGTCATTTGGTTTGACTAATGCTCCAGCATATTTCATGTATTTGATGAATAAGGTGTTTATGGAATATTTGGACAAGTTTGTCGTTGTGTTCATTGACGACATTTTGATATATTCCAAGACTGAGGAGGAGCATCAGGAGCACTTGAGATTAGCATTGCAGAAATTGAGAGATAATCAGTTGTATGCAAAGTTCAGCAAATGTGAGTTTTGGATGAAGAAAGTCGCCTTTCTAGGGCATGTGTTGACAGCAGAAGGAGTCGCAGATTGACCGTGGAAAGTAAGTGATGTTTTGGATTGGCAATCACCCACTTGATTACCAGTGTCAGGAGTTTTCTGGTATGGCAGGATACTACCGTCGCTTTATTGAGGGATTTTCGGTGTGGCGGACCCTCACGCAGCTTGCTCAAAAGGAAAAGAAATTCACTTGGACGCCAGAGTGCGAGAAGAGTTTTCAGAAACTTAAGGAGAGTTTGACCACAGCCCTAGTGCTTGTGTTGCCTAATATTAATAAGGATTTTGAGATATTTTGCGATGCCTCGCGCAAAGGTTTGGGTTGTGTCTTGATGCAAGACAAGAGAGTGGTAGCCTATGCCTCACGCCAGTTGAGAACGCATGAGGAGAACTACCCTACCCATGATTTAGAGTTGGCAGCCGTAGTGCATGCTTTAAAGATTTAGCGTCATTATCTGATGGGTAACAGATGTGAGGTTTACACGGATCATAAGAGTCCAAATACATCTTTACCCATCCGAGCTTAACCTCGAGCGAGAGGAGGTGGTTAGAGCTGATAAAGGATTATAATGTGGGCATACATTATCATCCTGAAAAAGCTAATGTTGTTGCAGATGCCTTGAGCAGAAAGGTATACTGCAATTCAGTGATGGTTCGGGAGAGTCAGCCAGCTTTGCATGAGTAATTTCAGAAGCTTAGCCTTGAGTTGGTTGAGTCAGGATTTTTGGCAGTTATGGAGATGCAGCCTACTTTGGATGGAAAGATTCGCCAAGCTCAGTCAGACGATGAGGCATTTCAGCGGATCAGAAAGAACTTAAGTGAAGGTAAAGAGTCGATTTTGGTGGATGACCAGGAACCTTGTGGTTCAAGCGGCGTTTGTGTGTGCCCAACAAGCAAGAACTAAAGGATGTGTTGTTAAAAGAGGCTCATGAGTCGTCAGATTCGATTCATCCAGGCAGTACCAAGATGTACCAGGACATTAAGGATAAGTATTGGTGGCCAAGCATGAAGCGTGAGATCGCTGAGTATATAGCCCTTTGTGATGTTTGTCAGAGAGTAAAGGCAGAGCACCGAGACCTGCGGGTTTGCTACTGACCATTGAAAGTTCCCGAGTGGAAGTGGGAAGAAATTGGTATGGACTTTATAGTCGGCTTGCCTAAGACCAAAGAGGGTTATGATTCGATTTGGGTCATTGTGGACCGATTGACCAAGGTTGCTCATTTCATTCCAGCTTAAGACGACTTACAGTGGTGACAGATTGGCGAGCTATATATGTCCAGATTGTCGCTTGCATGGTGTGCCCAAGAAGATTGTGTCGATCGTGGATCGCGATTCACCTCTCGGTTTTGGGGTAGTTTCCATAAGGCTATGGAACTCACACGAATTTCAAGATAAAGATATCACCCCTGCATGCATGGTCGACAGAGCGAGTTAATCAGATTCTGGAGGACATGTTGAGAGCCTGTGTGCTTGATCATGGGTCTAAGTGGGACAGTTGTTTACCTTTTGCAGAGTTCTCATACAATAACAGTTATCAGGCCAGTTTGCAGATGTCACCGTTTGAGGCATTGTACGGCAGGAAATGCAGGACCCCTCTCAATTGGAAAGAGACGGGGGAAGGTCAGGTTTTTGGCCCAGACTGTTTGAAGGAAGCTGAGGATAAGGTCCGCTTGATACAGGAAAGGTTGAAAGCTGCCCAGGCCAGACAGAAGAGTTATGCAGATACCAGACGCCGAGAGCTGAGTTTTGAGCCAGATGATTTTGTGTATCTTAGGATCACACCATTCAAGGGTGTGAAGAGGTTTCAGCTAAAAGGGAAGCTTGCACCGAGATATGTTGGTCCGTTCAGGATTCTGAAACGCAGGGGAGAGGTTGCTTATCGCTTGAGCTACTGCGTCTTTCAGTGGGGTACATGACGTCTTTCATGTGTCCCAGCTGAAGAAGTGCCTGCGCGTACCAGAGGAGGTTGTGCCAGTTGAGGCCGTTGATCTGCAGGAGGATCTGTCATACAAAGAGCACCCAGTCAAAATCTTGGAAGTGTCAGAGCGAGTCACCCGGAATAAAGCGGTCCGTTTTTGCAAAGTTCAGTGGAGCAACCATTCCGAGGAGGAAGCCACCTGGGAGCGCGAGGAGGATCTCAGAGCGGAGTTCCCGAACCTATTCTCTTAGTTGGCCCAGATCTCGGGGTCGAGATCTCGTTTAAGGGGGTAAGGTTTGTAACATCCTGTTTTTCTGAGATTTTTAAAGCCTGGATTTTAAAAATGAATTTTCTGGAATTTTCTGAAATTAATTGAAGCTTCAAATGAATTTTTAAAGTTTTAAATGATTTAATGTGATTAAAATAAACATTAACATAAGTGGAAAATATTTTATTTGTGTTCCTCATGTCTCAAGGAATTTTCTGGTATTTTTGGTGAATTTTTGGGATTTATTTGCTATTTTCTAGAGCTTTTAGAAGTTTATTTGAATTTCTGGAAAAAGAAAAGAAAAGCAATTAACCTCAGCCGCCCGATCTCCCTCTCTCCTCCACGCGTCGCCAATCCGCGCCGCGCGCGCCCTGTACCCTTTCCCACGCGCCCGCCGCCTGCCGCTCGATCCCGCCGCGCCACGCTGTCGCGCATCCGCGCTGACGCTGCGGCGACTGCACCGCGCCGTCGCCGCCGCGCCGCGCGCGCCCGCGGCGCTCGATCGCGCGCGCGCGCGCGATCGCAGCCGTCGCTTCCGCGCCGCGCGAACCTAACCCTAACCTAATCGCGTCCCGCCGTCCGATCTTGCCGCGTGACCGCATCCTAGCCGTCTAACCCGCCCGCGTCGCGACCGCCGCCAGAATCGGATCGAACTCCTCGGTTCGCGTGTTAAAACCTGCGTTCATCCCTCGGTTCGCGTGCCCGCCCCGCCGAACCCTCGCCGCGCCCGCGCTCGCGCTCGCTGCGCCGCCGTCGCCGCGCGCTCCGCCGCCACCCGTGCCGCGTCTCGCTGTCGCCGAGGTCGCCGGAGCGGCCGCCGCCGCGCCGCCGCGGTGAGCTCCCGCGCCGTTCGCCGCGTCGCCTCCGTCGCCGCCCCCGCCCTCGCCCGCCTCGCCTCGGCGCATCTGCGCCGCGCGCCGCGACCGTCGCCTCGCGCGCGCACCGCCGCCGCGTCGCCGATCCGCTCCTCGCGCCGCCACGCGCCGCCTGCGCCGCGATCTCGCCGCTCGCCACGCGCGCGCGCCGCGCACGCGACGCGCGCCGAGCCGCCACGCGCCGCCGATCCGCCGTCGCCGCGCGCGCGCGCCGCAATCCTCGCCGCCGCTCGATCGAGCCGAGGGCTCGATCCGCCTTGTGCCCGCGTCCCGCCGTCGGATCCGCTGACGCCGCCCGCGCCGAGCCGCCGGCTCGGCCTAGCCACGTGGCGCACACGGTAGCGTGCCACGTCAGCCCTAGTCCACGTGGCATGACACGTGGCATGCCACGTCAGCGCCACGTCAGCCCGAGCCGCCCCCAGAGCCACGTGGCAGCCACGTCAGCTGCCACGTCAGTCAGGTGACACGTGGCAGCATATGCTGCTGCCACGTCACCGCAGCCCCGCCGCGTCAGCCCGCCGCCCCCGTGCACTGTTACGTGGACCGAGTCCACGGTGGACTCGGAATTTCGTGGACCGGGTTCACAGCACATTAACTTTTCCGATTTTCCCGAATTAATTTTAGAATTAATTTTCCGGGAGCCCGTTCTCCTCCGTCCTAGCTCCGATTGACCCCGTTCTTTTTTCTAAATTCATCTAAAATCGAGCTCTAGCTGTTGGTTCTGGTTTTATGAATTTTTGAGTTCTTTTGCTTGTCATTTTATGTGTTTCTTTGTTTTCGGTCGTTTTCTCTCTCGTTAGATTCGGATTCCGGAGGAGCAGGTTTCGCGCCAGAAGACCAGGAGTACCCCGCTGAGCATAACGAAGGCAAGTCGTGTCCCTTGATCATGTTGAACCCAATTTTGCAAACTATTATTTAATTATTTTGCTTTAAATTACATTGCATTGCTATTTTTATTCAAACCTTTGCACAGGTAGTTATTGTCCCAATTGAAATTATACCTCCTTGACACTTTGGAATACCATGATGCCATTGTCACCATAGGTTGGGAAATTTATTAGTGAGGCTAGTTTATTTATCACATGGGTTGGTACGATTAGATTGCTTAGCCGGTTTATATTTACGTTTGATCTCATCGCACATGTTAAATTATTAATTTGACTTAATGACATATGGAACTGTGGTTGGTGCCACGTGTATTAAAATTTGTGCCACGTCATTGGTGTGACGTTGGCTTAGTTATACAAATTGGTTTTGCACTCGGGCGAGTGATCGTGCAGTAAAGGGGGAAGTACAGTTGTACTTTGGGGGATGTGGTAGTCTCGCCCGAGTAATGTTAAGGACTTAACTTTGTGCGCCATTGATCTGAGCCTAATCGTGCAAACCACATGTCTATTATGGGATGGACCTGGCTGATTAATTTGTAATATTTCAATTCAATTCTGCCATTGTGATGGACATGGTTGCTGATTTCCATGTGGCGCAAGGGGGGATGTGATGCGAAACCCTAGCGGGCAGGATTGTATTGAGGTAGAGCATTGTAAAGGCCTTGTTGTGATTTCCTTAGGCCTAGGCTAATCACATCGTGTGGGTACAGTTGTGCAACCTCTGCAGAGTGTAAAACTATTCGAATAGCCGCGTCCTCGGTCATGGACAGTGCTCGGGGATTTCACACGAGGGTTAGTGTTTCATCTATAACTTGGTGGTTTCTGTTTGGGAGTGGACAGATAGTTCACTGTTGGTTTAAACTTGTGAATTGGTGTTCACAAGGGGTTCATGTTTATTCCTTTGATTATCTATTATTACTGTTTTCAGTTAACTTTCGCTTTCAAGTTATTTAATATATTTCATCCATAAATGCCTTTATGCAAATTAACCTTTCAGCCTTCCTTTGGTAAGCCTTGCATATTATATTGCATTTATTGTTACAAACGACTTGCTGAGTACCAATGTACTCACGGCTTTACGCCTATGTTGCTCAGTTGAGGGAGAGGGGTACTATCAGCAGGAGGTTCCAGAAGGAGAGTTCTACGACGACTTCACGGATTAGGCTTCGTTCTCCACTCGATAGCCTGTGGCTTGTCGATTGGTCGCTACGCTTTATTTTAGATTTCCGCTGCTATTTTGTTAAGCCCTTCCGGCTAGAGATATTGTAAGCTTGGCCATAAGGTCGTACCCTTGATATTTTATCGATATTCGAGTTTTCCTTTATTATTGTCGTGTGTATGACTGTGATGACATCTATGTTTAACTGTGTGCACTAGCGTGATCCTGGACTGGTGCAGTTTACACAGAGAGACCGAATTTGCATATTCGGGTCTCGACATCCTGGCTGCGTCGCCTCCGCACTTGGCCACGCTGCCTCCGTGCGCCGCCGCTCTGGCCACACGCCCCGCGCCGGCGGTTGGCCGGCAGCTGGCCTCCTCAAGCCGCACAAATGGAAGAGAAGGGAGAGGGAGAAAAGGAGAGAGAGAGAGATAGGAGGACGAGGGAGATGGAGTCTGGGAGCCAAGGGGGTGTGCGGCGGCTAGTTTTTGGGAACAAGTGAGAGGGCTCTCAAGCTTTAAAGGATTTAGGACCTGTTCTTTTTGGCTGTATGGTTTTTGGTTGAAATTTTTAAATTTTAGCTGTTTGCGACAGAGATTATGGAGAGAGAGATACTTGCTTGCGATTTTGGATGATGCAGATGTTGAGCTTTTAACGTATACTATAATTAACTTGTAGACTCCATCTTAAAAAAATACTCCTTTTAAAAGTTAGGTACTGTAGTAAAAACCAAAAGCCATTTTGAGAAACTGAAAAGAACAAGTCCTTAGATTAGGGTTAGGCTAAGAGGCCTCATTTTTCTCCTAAACCAAGCCCAAGCCCAATGAAACACGGGTGTTACACAATGGGTTGAGTCTCCTCGACACATGTGTCAATATTATGATAACTAGGTAGAGTTATGATACACTAAAGTAGAGAAAACATTCTGAACTCCGACTTGAGCTTCGCATCTAAGAAAATATGAATGAACATGTTGTAGTCAGAGTCGAAGTGGCTATGGATAAAGCGATATAAGTCTGCGTAACACTAAATAAACCATGAATTCATGCCTATCTCCTAGACTGAAGGCTATAAAAATCTACATGAGGTCTTTTCTCTAAATACAAGTGACTAGTTGCCTTACAAACTAAAAGCCTAACATTTTCAAAAACTTAAAAACATATTTTAAGAATGAGGATGAGAAGAGATATGAATGTTGATATGATGATGTTTAGCATAAGATTGTATAATTGCTATTATTGCTTGTTGAGTACTTTTGTACTTACCCTATCGTCCCAGTGAAAAGTTAAGTGGATATAACGCTGAAAACTGGTTATGTGGTTCGAGTATCATGTGGCGATGGATCAGATCTGTACTTATTCTATAAAATTTTTACTCAAAAGTATTATGATTTTAATTCAAGGGCAAGTCTAGGAATTTCTTATATTTAACCTTAAGTCTTTTAAAAAACAATTTCTGGCAAATAAAATAATGCAAGCCTATCCTTGTCAAGCTATGCATAATAATTAATTACATTCTATGTGTTGGCCCGCTGAGCACGGTGGTTAGTGTGCTCACTCTCGCTCACAAAATCCAGATTCAGGAGTCAGATCGCTGCACTTCAGCAATGCGCCAAGTCAAGATGGAGAAGAAGTCGAGAAGGCCAAGAACTAAGTCGTGAACCCCCAGTTGGCTACCTGTGGGCATGTTCTGTAGGTCCCACCTATGTGCTTCGTTTCCGCTGCTGCTTTCATTGTTTTCAGCCTAATCGGCCCACGTGTAAGTATTCTATTATAATATGCTTCCGCTTGATATGTACATTGATGTTCAATAATGTATCTGTGAGCACTATCTACTGATCCAGGGAATAGTGCGGTGGAATCACAGAGGATTCTGGATTGAAAATCTAGGTCCTACATCCGTGGAGGAGAGAGAAATTTTTGTCACATCTAGCACTGTTTGGCACTGTATTTACTGAAATAGCCGTATAGAAGGTGTATTAGAAAAAATAACCTTTCTACCGTTCGGTGGACGGGCGGCAGCATGGTATGGCGGACACGTGGCCCTACTGTCCCGTAGGCAAATGGCAGGCTGCCTATCGCCCGATGGGCAGACGGTAAGGGGCCTGCCGCCCGGTGGTGAGATGACAAGTGATTAGGTCGGCTAATTAGTGGATCTAATCACATGCAATTTTTTTAATTTTATGTAAAATTTGTGTGATTTTTCTAATATGGTAAATGAGCTTAAAAAATTACAAAACATATGTGCAACTACCAAATAAAACATAGTTGATAGTGTAATTGTTTCATAATTTTATCTATATTGAATGTTTCTAAAACATTTATAATATTTTGATATTTATAAAAGCTGTTACATATAGTAAACGAGCTCCAAAAATTACAAAATTTTATGTGAAGCTCTCGACACACTCGTAGTAATTGTATTTTTTTTAAATTTATGTGCTCCAAATTTGTCACATTAATTTATGTTAATTTAATCGTGAAATTCACGTTAATTTAGGTTGTGCTAAGTTCACGATTAAATTAACATGAATTAACGTAGGAAATTTAGAACACATAAAATTTCCAAAAAAATTTATAAAATTACTATGAGTGTGTTGAGAGCTTCACATAAAATTTTATAATTTTTGAAGCTCGTTTGCTATATGTAACAACTTCTATGACGGGCTACTATTAGGGGAGGGTCCCCGTGCTACCTCAGGCCCATGAGAGGTCTACCCCGAACCAAGTCCTTAAGTTGCCTCAGGCGAAGTATGATAAACCGACCCTGTGAGGTCCCCAAGCCAACCCCAGACGATGTATGAAAGACCGTCCCAAGGAAGACCCTAGACCAACCCCGGGTGAAATATGCAAGATCGTCCCTAGGAGGACCACGGGGCAACCCTGGGCGAGGTATGCAAGATCGTCCCAAGGAAGACCCTAGGCCAACCCCAAGCAAAGTATGTAAGATCGTCCAAAGAAAGACCCCAGACCAACCCCGGGCGAAGTACGCAAAACCATCCCTAGGGGGACCCCGGACCAACCCCAGGGTCCCAGACTTGGCGGGGCCATGTGGAGCAAATGACCAAAATACCCTCAGGAATAGGCCAAACCCTAAGGGCAAGTTGTAACTACGTAGGCCGCCCAGTCTCCCCCCATAAATAAGACCACATGTAATAGGAGAGTAAAGGTCACTCTTCCAACCCCCAATACACTTTTTTTGAATTCACGTGGTGGTGGTGATGGAGATACTTCAAGGTCTCTTCGTGGTGGTTGAACTACTTCGAGGTCTCTACGCACCGTGAAGGTCTTTGTATCCGACCGAGGTGCTTATACGTTTACTGTTCGAACTTGTACCGACGACACTCACTATCCTAGATCTCTCAGGAAATTCATTTGGAGGATGTATTCCTATTAGTTCATCTTTGGAACCGGTTTCACTTGAAGTGTTAAATCTCAGCAATTACAACATCAGCGGAGCTCTTCTGACCGATCAAGGTACAAAAATGAGCCTTTCCAGCTAATTTTGGTATAAATCATCATTAGGCAAGATCGTCTATGGCGTTACTTATAATTAATATATAATACACATTTTTTTGCAAAATTTGAAAATCTCAAGAACCTACAAGAATTGCGTTTGAGTTCCAATAAATTCCATGGAAACCTTTCGCATTCTTATTTTCACTCCCATGTATTGAACTGTTGGATCTCTCAGGAAATGTTTTTGAAGCACCTATCCCTATAAGTTTATCTTTGAATCTTTCCATGTCTCTTAATAAGAGTCTTCGGTTTTCCCAGAATAATATGAGTGGTAGACTAATTCTTTTGGCTGAAGAACCTCACCAAACTTGAAGATAAAGTCCTTTCAGAGAAGGTTAATTTAGTTGTTGATGTACATACTCTGGATGGCTACCTCCATTCCAACTGAAACGGCTAGCCCTCTCTGATTGTGACCTTGACAAAGGCATTTTTGCAGAGCCACATTTTCTACGCACACAGTATCATTTAGAGGAGCTTGATTTGTCCAACAACAATTTGTCAGGGAGCATGCCGAACTGGCCGTTTACAAAGGATGCAACTCTAGCTAATGTCAAGCTAAAGACACGCTTGAATTAGCGTGTGACTGAATTGAGAAAACAAGATTTTTCATCGCTCAATTCTCCGTGTAGTCCCTACCCGATAGGCTCTTAGCCTCACTAAACTGGGTATCTACGGGCCAATGCGGAACATAACCGTCCAAGTTTGTGAGGACATATTATTGTGTGTATGGTGTTACCACACCCATACCACATTTCAACGCTCCTGTAGGGGATGAATCAAAGTGAGTAGTTACTAGACCAAGATTGACAAGTCAACACTTGTGGTTGAGCGATTACTGTGTTCTGTACTCAGCATAAAGGTCTAGTCCTTAATATTCTTCCTGAGACTGCCAACCACAACCGGTACCTAGTACACACTGTATTGTTACCTTCCTGTTGCAACCTCCACCCTAGAGTAAGGTTGTGGACTTGGGCCACCTCGTGGCATTCCACAGCTTCCACCTTAGCCTAAACTTCTGAACAATTATACCGGCAAACTGCTGAGTCACTTAGTAGTACCAAATTTTAAATGATTTAGTCTACAATTATTTATACTACAAATAAATATTGCTAAGGCTGTCAAGGTGAATATGGCCTCAAATTAAAACAGGGCATTTTTCAGTGGTAGGGCGTAACTAATTTAACATGTCATTCTAAATATTTGTTTTAATCAAATAATTTGGACAAATAATATTAATGCAAATATTCTAATTAAATAATATGAATTTTCATGGGTCTCAACATGATCAAAAACTTATAACTTGCCTTGCTGATCGATGACTTCGACCACTTCGAAAACTTCTGTGCCTTGATCGGATCCTTGAACTGACGCCTGAGGAAACTCAGGAGCTAGCGCAAACACACATAAAATAACATGAGCCCACACTTGAATCTAATCAAGCTAGGAAAATAATTAAAATAACTAAATAAACAGGAGTAAAATGCAATAAAAATCCAAATGGAGTTGGTTTGAATTTTAGGAGCTTAATTTGGTGGAATGGATGCCGAAAATGGGTTCAGGGCGTCAAAACGGTTCAAATGGGGGTATTTTTGTAATTTTGGCTCGGGTGAACAGCGTTTGCTACAGTGCAACACAGTGTTGGGCTGACATGGTGGGAACAATACACGCACGCGTGTTTTAAATCGGCCACTGGCAGGCGCGGCCCATGCACACACGCATGCATTCAAAGCAGCCCGGGAGCGACGCTATCGTGCTCAGCGACCGTCGGATCATGCACGAACGAACCGGATGGAGCCACGTTGCCGACTCGAGGTCGTCTTCCACCTCCGGACAGGCACGACAGTGGGAAAACAGGGGCGAGCGCCCCACCGTGATCCGGTTTCGGTAATGGGTTCCCACGGCCAAGGGAGGCACTGGAGGATTCCTGGGAATTCGGAGGTTCCATTTTTGGGCTTTGGGTGGAGAAAGCATAAGTGTCGGCGGCCGGCAGCAGGAGAGAAGGCGGCAGCTATTTCTGTGGCTAGGGGCTGCTTCGGTAATGCTTTGGTGCGAATGGTCCCTACTCAACCATCCACGGGGAGTAGGGTTCACAGGGGTGAAGATGGTTTGGCTTGGGGAAAGCTCGGGCGAGTTGTCCACGGTGAGGTGCTTCGACTGAAAGAGGGCTCACGGTGCCAGGCTAGAGAGGACATGCTTACTGGAAATTGGCCTCAATTTCTTGCTTGCGGTGCTCTAGAGATGCTCTAGCGGGAGGAATTGGATTTTAATTGATCGGAGAGGAAGATCAGGTTTAGGGCTCACTAGGCTCAAGGGTGGCCGGAGAGAGGACTGTGGTGGGTGGGAGTTCAATTGGGCGGTTCTGAGAGGAGTGTAGGAGTGGCGTGAAGCTCTCAGCAGCAGCGATCGAGCTTTAAAGGCGGGTTAAGGCGGTGGGAGCAGTGGCGCCATTCGGGGATCGCCAGCGCCTGGAGGAGGGAGGCAGGGGAGGCTCTGCAATGGGGCGTAGGTGAGCAGGCGAGGTGGCGTATGGCCTCTGCGAGGTTTGGCATGAGTTGATGGCACTGGGTACGGGCGGAGACGCGCGGACGGTCGAGTGAGCGTGGGCACGGTGAGAGGAGGAGCTCCGGTCAACCCGGCGCGCGGGGCGAGGGTGGGAGTAACAGGACTGGCAAAGAGGAGCCTCTGGGAGGTGGGGACCATGGTGGTAGGGTAGGCAGGGGTGTGAACACCGGGGTGGCGCGACGGCGCCGCAATTTCGTGGGCATGCGCGCAGACGAGTGGGTTGGCGCGGAGGCGGCACCCGGGAATGCGCTAGCGCGGGGGAGGAGGCGGGAGATCAAGGAGAGAGGATTAGCACGAAAATTAAGGGTGATCAAGTAGGATTAGGAAGAGATTTGGGATTCAATCAAGGATTGAAGAAAATTCAAAAACCTTTTTGAATTTTAAGGTTGTTTCAATTAGCCATAAGACTGATGTGTTATATGACTTATATCGGTTGGACAGGCCACTGTAGGTATGATTCCTCTTATCTTGCTCTACTATATTTGTTTGGTGCAACCGACGTATCTGCTCTTCTAGAATATTTAGTGTGCCTTGCAGCTAGGGATGGGAAACAGTAACAGATAATCTATTTTTTTCGATATTCGTATCTAAAAAATGTGAATATGATAAGCATAATTCGTATTAAAAAATATCCATATCCGTATTCAACAATATTATATCTATATTTGAGAATATTCATATTCAAGAATATTCATATTCAAGAATATTCATATTCAAGAATATTCATATTCAAGAATATTCATATTCGTATTCGAGACTATTCGATCCGTTTTCTATGCCTGCCAGCCGGCCGGCTGGCCCAGCGGCCAAGCCTAGCGGCATTCGTATTCGTATTCGATCGAATTAAGTTGTTACAAAAGTTGTAGAAGGACATTTGTATTTGACCGAATTAAATACATATTCGATTCAAATTCATATTCGTTACGACATTCGATTTGTATTCGTATTCGAGAATATTCAAAATCGTATTTATATTTATTTTAAAAATATATTTTTATATTGGTATTTGAGACTATTCCATCATATCAGATTTGTTCCCACCTACTTGCAGCATAGCAAATAGCTACTCCTGGAAGCAATCTGATAATTCAAGCGTGCCTGCCTACAGTCCTCACGTATACATGATCCCCATACAGTGAACTGATCACGATAACCTCCAAAATTCTGTTTCTTCTTAAGACTTCTCTACGGCCAGGGGCGGACCCACAGGGTATGCCGGGTGGGCCACGGCATACCCTGGGGCCCAGCCGATACTCCATATAAAAAAACTGTAGATTGAAAATTGGAACGGAGAACGGAGATTGGAACGGAGAACGGAGGAACCGAGGAACTGTCGAGGAGGCGAGGAAGATAAACAGTAGTACTGTAGTAGATCGGAGCCGCCGAGCCGCAGTCCGCAGACGACGCACGGACGCAGAGGTCGGACGCCGGACCGGCAGGTAGGGCCGCAGCCCGCAGGGGGAGACGCAGACTCGCAGAGTCGCAGATCGGCACTCGGCAAGCAGGGCCGTAGGGGGAGGCGCCGTCGCGCCGAGGCAGAACCGGACTGCCGACGCCCGGCGGAGGCGGAGCCAGGAGGGGGGCCCAGGGGAGCCGGCGAGGCGCAACCGCGCGAGCTGCCGTAGGCGCAGTCGCCAGAGGCCCAGTCGCCCAGAGGAGCCCAGTCTCCCAGACGGCAGAGGTAGGAGACTAGTACTCTAGTAGTACTAGTAGTAGTCTCCAGAGACTTAAAGAATTATTTGCTTACTCTAGTAGTACTAGTAGTAGTCTCCAGACTTCCAGAGACTTAAAGAATTATTTGCTGCAGGTTCTTGGAGACTGGAGAGGCACCCGCACGGCCGATTGGTTTATTGGAGACTAGTAGTAGTCTACTGCAGGAGACTATAGAGGGCCGATTGGTTTATTTGCTGCCAGAGTGCAATACAACTAGTACAGTACTAGTTTAATAAGGTTTGTACTGACCAGATTTAATTTCTTTAATAAGATTTGTACTTTGTTTAGTAGTACACTACTATAGTAGGTATTAGCCATTAGGCCCATACTATTAGCTGATTAAATGATTAGCTAATTTATTTAATCAATGGTTGAGTGATTGCTAACAATACAACTAACAGTTCAACTTCAAATGTTTATTGTTTTTTTGGAATTGTTCAGTTATGAAGAGAAGCGGAGACATTGCATCTCTTTTTTAGAAACATGCAGCCAAGAAGGCGGCGGCTGCTGCTTCAAATCCTGCCCCATCTCCGGTTGAAACTGTGGTGGAAAAGCAAACTCAAGAGCAAGAGAGAGTAATTGAGGAAATTGTGAATCATATGCCCCCGCCCCCGCCACCGTCACCGCTGCCAGTTTATGACATCAATCGCCTTCCGCATGATCCAGGTGAAAGGCAGCGCATTGAAAACTATTCTATTAATGATCAAGATGCAATTCGAAGAGCATATATTATTAAAGGTCCATTTCAACCTTACACACATGATTTTCCAAAAAGAAAGATTGAAAATAGAGATCGTCAATTCAATTTTGTATGGTTTCATAAACATGAGGAGTGGCTTGAATATAGTATCAAGAAGGATTCTGTGTTTTGCTTTATATGCTACTTGTTTAAGAAGGGTACTGGGTCAGATAAATTTACTGTTGGTGGCTGGAGAAATTGGAATATATGAGAGAAAGCACTTCTTAAATATCTGGGTTCTAAGGCACATAATGCAGCTCAAGAGAGATACATTGGTTTTAAGAATCCTAAGGTAGCAATTGATTATCACATTGAGAAGTGGACTGATGAGGATCTTCGTCTTTACAAGAAAAGGTTGACTTATTCACTTAGATGTATCAAGTTTCTTTTGCATCAAGGATTGGCATTCCGTGGACATGATGAAAGTGAAGAGTCTAGTAACAGAGGGAACTTCCTTGAACTTTTGAAGTTTCTTGCAGGAAACAGTGAAGAAGTGAGCAAGTATGTTTTGAAAAATGCTCCAGGTAATTGCACCTTAACTAGCCCAAAAATACAAAAGCAAATTATTCATTGTTGTGCCATAGAAACTAGAAAGAAAATAATTGAAGAACTTGGTGATGAGCCCTATGCAATTTTAGCTGATGAGTCTAGTGACATATCACATAAAGAACAACTGGCTCTTTGCTTGCGTTATGTTGATAAATTGGGAAGGCCATGTGAGCACTTTATTGGAGTTGTTCATGTAGATGATACTACCTCTTTATCACTTAAGGATGCAATTGAAACTTTATTTGTTAGTCATGGATTGACTATGTCTCAAATTCGTGGTCAAGGTTATGATGGGGCTAGCAACATGAAAGGAGATATTAAAGGGCTGAAAACATTGATCATGCAAGAGTCACCTTCTGCTTATTACATCCATTGTTTTGCACATCAACTCCAACTAGTTCTTGTTGCTGTTGCTAAGGGCAATACTGATTGTGTGAGTTTTTTTGATCAAGTATATCTCCTGTTGAATATTGTTGGAGTTTCTTGTAAGCGTCATGGCATGCTTCGAAATACTAGGCTTGAGAATATCAAGAAAGCACTTGATTGTGGTGAACTTGGCGGGAGTGGATTAAATCAAGAGATGGGTTTGCCTAGGCCTGGTGAGACTCGGTGGGGCTCTCATTATAAAACTGTATGCAACATCATTATTATGTATTCCACAATCCATGATGTACTCATAGATCTTGGTGATGATACTGCACATAAGGCCGATTGGACAAAAATACATTTTGTGCTTGGAGCATTTGAGACCTTTGAGTTTGTTTTCTTTGCACACTTAATATTTGTTATTCTTGGATATACAAATGAATTATCCGAGTGCTTGCAAAGAAGGGAGCAAGATATTCTTAATGCAATCTCACTTGTTAATGTGGCAAAGAACAGAATGCAACAATTGAGGTCTGATGGTTGGAATAATTTCCTTGAGAAGATCACTTTGTTTTGTGATAAACATAGTATTGAAGTTCCTGCTATGGACGGTGATTATGTGCCTTATGGGAAATCAGCAAGGTACGTTCGTGCTCGAAACCAAACAAATGATGATCACTTCAGAAGAGAAGTATATATTGGTGTCATTGATCAAATTAGCCAAGAGCTTGATAATCGGTTTGATGAGGTTAATATGGAGTTGCTCTCTTGTATGTCGGCCTTTAATCCTTCCAACTCATTTGCTTCTTTCGATGCACAGAAGGTACGTAGACTAGCTGAGTTCTACCCTAAAGAGTTCTCAAGCAATTATTTGCTGAAATTTGAATTGCAACTTGGTAATTATATTGATGATATGAGACAAGCTGATAGCTTCAAAGATCTAAACAATCTTGTTGATCTCTCAGTTAAACTTGTTGAAACAAAGAGGCATAAAGTGTATGATATGGTTTACATGCTTCTCAAATTGGTTTTGCTTCTACCAGTGGCAACAGCAAGTGTTGAAAGGGTATTTTCTGCAATGGTTTTAGTGAAAATAAAGTTAAGAAATAAGATGGGTGACAGTCTTTTGGATGATTGTCTAGTCACATTCATTGAGCGGGATATTTTCTTTGAAGTGGATGAAGATGATATAATCGAGACTTTCATGTCCTTTAGAAAGCGTAGGCCAAAAAAGTCAGACAATTAGTATTGTAAGTCTATTTTATGTATATTTGAGACTATTAGTATGGTGTTTGAACTATTTATATTATAATTTGTGCAAATTTTCAATTTAATCTTTGAATTTAAGATTTATCATATTATTTAGTGCCTGTATACCGAATTACGGTGCAAATTTTACAATTATTTACCGAATTGGCAAATGGTTTTACCGAATTGCATATGAAAATTTTGGTGCGGTATACCCTTTAGTAAAATCCTGGGTCCGTGACTGTCTACGGCATATTAGTTTCGACGCCATAAATTGTGTTTCCAGGAAAAAGGTTCTTCTATTCCCATCAAAATCAAGATACTAATATCCTCCACGACGAAAACTGAAGTGGCAATATTTGCGAAACGATCAGTATAACAAGTGATTCTGTGCCTCTCGGTGGGAGGAGGTACACCGAACGCGTCGTGTGGAATCATCCTATACTATATATTATATCCGCAAGGAAGTGCCCCTGGGAGACGTGCCACATCAGATTTTTTTACAAAAAATCCATCTAGATTTTGCGAAATCATCCTATATTACACCTAGGGAGCACCTCAGGGAGATGTGGCACATCAGATTTTTTTACGGAAAGTCCCTCTAAATCTTATGAAATCATCCTATATTACACCCAGGAGAAGTACCCCTGGGCGGCATGCGACGTTAGATTTTTTTAACGGAAAGTCCCTTTGAATTTTGTGAAATCACATACAGGTCCTCAATTCTTACAGAAAGACCCCTGCCACCTCAAGTTTTCCCCAAAAAACCCTCCACTTCTCCAAAATTACGTAAGTCCTTGGTTTTTCCGTGGAGGCCCTTCCTTTTGCTGGATAGCACCCCGCGATTACCCCAAAATTATGCATGGGTCCTTGATTTTATGCGAAAAAACCTTCGCTTTCTCCGGAAATATGTACGAGTCCTCGTTTTTTTCAGAGAAGCCCCGCTTATGAATTTTCGTCTCTTTTATTTTGATTCATATAGTAGCTAGTGCAGCGTAACAACACGCTTACGCTGCTAGTGGTATTTACAGCCCTCGGCTGGCGCCATCACGAGCCTTTCAAGTTTGCTGCGACCCTGAATAAAATGGTCCTCGCATAACGGCATAAGCATTTGGTGTAGAAGCTGACGCAATCAGGCATCGCTTTCTTCGATGGTTACAATGCTTATAGTAGGCACTGGATAATGTTTTGTTCCAGTGGGGCTGTGTATATTAATTACTGTGTCTATTCCTAAGCTGATTTATGCTTCTTAAAGTACAAATCACATTTTGAATGATTGACAAATATAGAAGAGTCATAGTTAATCCAAATGCAGAAAAAAAAGCCGACTCAGAGTAAAAAAAATTCAGACAACCTGTACATAGCAAACCCTACTGCGGTGATGGCACCGAGGCATGACCCAGCCATTCAGGCGTTCAGCCGAAGTCTTGAACGCTCAGGCCTCTTAACAATGCTCCGGCGAAAAAGAAAGGTGTTATCCTTATGTGGACCGAGGCTGCGCTACAAGTTAGGCCGGCTGCAGTGTTTATTCCAGTTAAAATGGAGCGAAGGCAGCGAACTGGGCGCGGCCCATGTCATGCCGGATCCGGCCGGCAGTTGAGCCCTGTTTAGCGTGCGGTGTGCGCGGATGAGAGCACAAGGCGAACTCCGGTGGTGCGGGTTTTTGGGCTGGAGCCGATAGTTTTTTTCCGTGGTTGATGATTTTTTTTATTTTTAAGACGGTAGAAAATAATAGAAATGTTAACTCAAATGGTACGTATAGTTTTAAATTCGAAAGACCGTTAATAGAATCAACTTCAAAAAATCATCCTACTTATATAAATTCAGAAGACCGGTATGTTTTTTAATTCACTTTCTTCTGCTAATTGACTTTGCTCTAGTTTCTTGCATGAGCATTACTTCAAATGCAGTGTTATTGGATATTAACTAAAAAAATTATTCTTAATAATTCAAATACAAAATAAAAGGAATAGAACTATAAAAAAATTAAAAGTATGTTACATTAGCGTTGCTGTTATTTTGTATTTGAACAAATCTGTTGTTTAGAAAGTATCTTTCTAGTTGCCATCAGCACATAAACTTCTACCTTATTTCCAATAAACGTTTCCTTAATGGCTCAAACAATTGTACTTGTTCAATGCCTTGTTTACTTGCCTGATCAATTTTTATTGTTTGCCTTCTGTATGATTTGAACATTGAAGTCACTAGCCCCGATTCTAGAGTCTGAAGAGGACTCCCTATCTTTACTCCTTAAAAAGGAGTTGGTGGTTGGTACGGTCTTTTCTACCTCCTTCTCATAAAAGAACTATACTGACTAACGTGTGGACCCCTCCCACCCCAAAACCCGTGCGTTGCCTCCCCACCGAATCCCGTGCGGCTGCCTCCCCCCCCCCACATTTCTTCCGCCCTCGCCTCATTTCTCCATCGCTCCTGCCCTACCCCCTCCGCCGCCGCGCTGCCCTCGCCTCCTCCCCTCCCTCCGCCCTCACCACCTCCGCCCCCCCCCCCCCGTGCCGACGCCCCCACCCTCATCGCCAGCCCACACTCCCGCCCTCACCCCCTCCGCCCCCCTCGCGCCGCCGCCACTCCTCCACCACCCCTGCGCCGCTGCATCCTCCTCCCCGAACCGCCTCCTCCCTAGCCCACGCCGCCGCCTCCTCCTCCTCCCCCTGGGCGCCTCCTCCCCCAACCCCCCGCCTCCCCCTCTCCGTCCCCCGCACCGCCGCCTCCTACTCCCCCCACCCCTCGCCACCGCATCCTCCCCTCCTCCCCAACCCCCAAGCCGCCTCTCCTCTCCACCCCAAACCGCCTCCTACTCCCCACCTCGTCGCGCATCCTCCTACCCCCAACACCCCGCGCCGCCTCCCCTCTCCGCCCCTGAACCGCCTCCCCTCTCCGTCCCCGCACCGTCGCCTCCTACTCCCCACCCCTCGCGCCGCATCCTCCCTCCTCCCCAACCCCAAGCTGCCGCCTCCCCTCTCCGCCCCCCAAACCGCCGCCTCCTACTCCCCCACCTCTCGTCGCCGTATCCTCCTACCCCCAACCCTCCGCGCCGCCGCCTCCAATTCCAGAAGGATGAAGATAAGTCTTTCAGAAGGATGGTGCATCAGTTTCATTTTAAAATTTCCGTTAATGTTTATGGCATGATGTCCTATTTATCAATTGGTTTGTTATTCTCCAAGACAGTCTGACAGTTATTTATGTATTAATAATACTATAGAAAAATATTATTTACTATCATTTCTATACATATTGTTGTATGTGGTGCTTGTTCTATCATGCTTCACTAATATGATTGTTGATTTATTTACGAGTATGAACATGTATGTTTTGTTTGATACATGATGATGTAAGAAAAAGTTGATATTTATTATTCAGTTTGAAATCATATTTGATAGTATGCATCATTTTTATTTGATTTTCTGTTGCAACGCATGGACACCTTACTAGTATCTTGAAGAAGATAAAGAACTTCCTCCAAAAGAAACCAGCAACTGAACCTCCAAGGGTTCCTGTGCCTCCCAGGCCACGACAGTTAGCCCGGCAAGACAACAGAACTCCAGAAGGCGTGTACTTAGAAAAAACTGTTACTGCCGGTCTCCAGACGCTGCAACAATCAATCAATGTGATGTCTTCCTGGACCAGGGCCACAACCCCGCCGATCTTCATCTCTTTTAAATGTCGTCCTGGATATGATGTTTACGACGTGCTTTGCTACGTCATGAAGTGAAAGCGTGGTGTTTGCGTCGGGCTGCAGTTCGGGACAGCTAGCTTGTTTTGAGGGTTAGGATTGCTCAGATTGAGAAGCCGGTTGTGGGAGCCCGGCACGACGAACGAAAACCTGACCCCGGCCGTGTGAACCACGACAAGTGTCTTCAGTCTTCAGCCATATGCCCATCGAACTGCCGGTCAGGCCCCTCGTGATCGTTTTGGTCAACTACCGCGCAAGACCTGCTAATTTCGCTATAAATCGTCCTTAGGCAAGATCGTCTATGGCGCTACTTATAATTATTATATAATATGCATTTTTTTTGCCGAATTTGAAAAATCTCAGGAACCTACGAGAGTTGCGTTTGAGTTCCAATAAATTCCGTGGAAACCTTTCAGCATTCTTGTTCACTCCCACGTATTGAACTGTTGGATCTCTCGGGAAATCTTTTTGAAGCACCTATCCCTATAAGTTTATCTTCGAATCTTTCCATGTCTCTTAATAACAGTCTTAGGTTTTCCCGGAATAATATGAGTGGTAGACTCTCATTCTTTTGGCTGAAGAACCTCACCAAACTCGAAGAGACCTTTCAGAGAAGGTTAATTTAGTTGTTGATGTACATACTCCTGGATGGCTTCCAAGTTTCCAACTGAAACGGCTAGCCCTCTCTGGTTGTGACCTTGACAAAGGCATTATTGCAGAACCACATTTTCTACGCACACAGCATCATTTAGAGGAGCTTTATTTGTCCGACAACAACTTGTCAGGGAGCATGCCGAACTGGCTGTTTACAGAGGAAGCAACTCTAGTTGACCTAAATATTCGAAATAACTCGCTAACTGGGTCTCTAGATCCGATATGGTACCCCCAAACATCTCTACGATTCATCGACATATCTATGAACCGGATTGCAGGGCAGCTACCGGATAACATCAGCTCAATGTTTCCATGTTTGTCCATTCTAGATCTTTCTACTAATAACATTTCTGGAGAAATACCGATGTCGTTATGCCGCATCAACTACACGCGACTTCTATACCTATCGAACAACAATTTTTTCTGGCCAAGTGCCGGCTTGCGTGTTCACTGATCTTTCTAATCTGCACATCTTGAGGGTCTCAAACAACCGACTTGGTGGTCAGATACTTGGTGGGATGAATAACTTGTCCATTGGGTTTGCGATGCACCTAGATAGCAATAAATTCGAAGGAACACTACCTCGCAATCTGTCAGGGGGAATGGTGATAATGGATTTGCATGATAACAACCTGTCTGGTGAACTTGACACTTCGTTCTGGAATATGTCTTCTTCGCGACTCCTGAATCTTGCTGGCAACCATATGACTGGAAATTTTCATGCAGTTTACCAGGCATTGAAGTTTTAGACCTATCGGAGAACAACTTTACAGGGTATATACGAAACTGTAGCTGCACATCGCTGAGTTCTCTTAACATGTCTGTGAATTCCTTGTCAGGCGATATCTCAGGTGATCATTTCAATGCATCAAATCTTGTTAATTTGGATATCAGATATAATAAGTTCACGGGCAACTTCAATTGGGTAGGGCATCTTGATAAGATTAAGATACTTTCCTTGGGTTGGAATGAATTTGAAGGGTAGTTCTCTCCAAACCTGTGATTAGTCCATGAAAGTTTGAAACGGCCAAATGGGCAATCGTAAAAAGGCATTGCATTATCCAGTACCTTCAAACGATGTTTTCCAAGAGGTGGCCGTAAACATCCGTATGTCGTAGGCAACACATTTTCTTTACTACTTTAAAAGAAGAAGTTGGTGGTTGATGAGTCATCTCCCATATCTCTTCTCAACCATTTGATCTGAACAATAAAATCTTAACCGCTCCTCTCCTCTCCCCCCTCTCTCTCTCGCGATCTAACTGCCCCTCCCCCTCACTGCCGCTTTCAGCGCCTCCTCCCCTCCCTCATCCGCCGCCGCCTCCTCCTCCTCCCCCTACTTCTCCTCCCCGCGCGTCGCCTCCTCCCCTCCCTCCCACTCCGCTGAGCCGCCTCCTCCTCCTCCCCACTCCGCACCGCCGCCTCCCCACCCCGCTCCGCCGCCTCCTCCCCTCCCTCCCACCCCGCGCCGCAGCCGCCTCCTCCTCCTCCCTACCCCGCTCCGCCGTCGCCTCCCCTCCTCTTCACCCCGCGCTGCCGCCGCCTCCTCCTCCTCCCCCCCCCGCGTCGCCGCCTCCTCCCCTCCTCTTCACCCTGCGCCGCTGCCGCCTCCTCCTCCTCCCCACCCCGCGTCGCCGCCTCCTCCCCACCCCACGTCGCCGCACCGCCGCCTCCTCCCCACCCACCTCCTCCTCCTCCCCACCCCGCGCCGCCGCCTCCTCCCCTCCCTCCCACCCCGCGATGCCGTCGCCTCCACTCCCCCCACCCCGCGACGACGATGCCCACACGATCGCCGGCTGCGGGTCAGCGTGCTTGGCTGCGACCTCGAAGAGGCTGACAAGCCCGACGACGTTGGACGCGACGTACGTATGCGGCGCGCGCATCGCGTACCGCACGCCGGCCTGCGCGGCGAGGTGCAGTACGTGCGTGAAGGACGCAGCGTCGAAGAGGCGCTCGAGTAGCGTGGCGTCGTTGATGACGGCGTGGAGCACCACCACGCCGCGCGACTCGAGGAGCCGCTGCCGCGCGCGCTTCAGCGAGGGGTCGTAGTAGGAGTTGAAGTTGCCCAGGCCGAGCACGTTTCTTGGCTTGGAACGACAAGAAATTTGGTGCTTCCGTAAGTGACCCCAAGAAACGATCCAGGTGTGTGCTGCTTGCTTTCCTTCTAACCTTCTCCAAAGATGTTCAGAAGGTAATGTTTGGATTCAGCCAACTATGCCTGACTACATATGCAGTTCGCTACATATGCAGTTCGTTTTTAAGCATCCGGACCACGGTATTGAGATTCTGAGGCTCTCAACTTTTGTTTCTAGATTTCAGCAAATTAGTAAAGCGTCGTAATGAAAGGAGAGCTATCGAGCAGTCAAATATTTGTAACAGAATTGTGTGACAGATGTATCTCTCAATTGGGCAGGAAAGGTGGACCTTTATGTTATACTATCTCTCAATTGGGCAGGAAAGGTGGACTTTTATGTATCTTGGTGTTGCGGGGGTTAACAGCTGTAGTTTGCATCGATTTGTGACAAGGTGTCTCACTTTTTTTTGTTTTGTTTTTGAGACTCATGGTGTTGAGATCATCTTAATTGAAGCATGCTGTGGGCCTGGCATAGTGATTGTTCAGTAAGAAAAGGTGCGCTTTATTTAGTGCCATGACATTTCTTGAGGTTTTAGTGTCTATCATTTGCTTGGTTTGGGATGTTATGAGGCATCACATTTGTAATTCTGATTTATATATGATATATTTGTTCTCTCGTGATGCTTAGTTGATTCATTTAATTAGAACATTATGTATTCTAGGTGTTGTGTGGTCATTGTTTGGAAAGGAAACATGAAACTTTTTTTGGTTCCATGGCATTTTTGAGGTTCCATTGGTGGAAGTGTGTTGCTTGGCTTCTATTTGTTGGTATCTTTGGTTCATTGAATTATTTTGTTAAGTTCTGTTATATGATTGTTTTCTTGGTTGGGATATGCTGTTGGTAAAATTGGAGTGCTTTCTTGGTTGGGATATGCTTTTGGAGTGAAAATGGTGATTTCTATTGATTTTAAAGGTCCGTGTTTTGGTCTTTTAAGTTGCAACTCACCGTACTTCTTTGGCTTACTGTTTTTAGCTTGCTCTGCTATGAGCTAATGCATCATGGTCTCAGGCTCTCAGCCATTTTGTTTATCTGAAATGCCTTTTTTAATTGAGATATGCTTTTGGAATGATTATGATATTCAGTATGTAGATAAATTGTTCCTTTTCTTTTAGAAGCAGATGGTTTTGGATACAGAAAGCAGTTCTTTTATTGGTTGTCATGTCGTTGTTGATGTTTTAATAGTTCTACTTTGCAAACATGTATGGATTTGGTTTGTTCGCACTTGCTACCTGTTCTGCCAATTGATGGTAATCTCAACAAATTTGATGTCAAGGAATTATGCATCTAAGATAAATGATTGTCGACCAATTTTATTAGTGGTGCATGTCGCCGGAAGTTATTCTATAGCTGAAGCTTAGTGTCGTATAATAGTGCGAGCAATGCTATATTTTTTTGGTTTCTCATGCACTGGAATTTGTAAGTTTTGGCCTATCAAGATGGCTATTTAGGAAATAAAAGTTCATCCAAGATAAACTCCTTTTGAGTTAATTTATGAGTATTTAAATGTTTGCTAATTTATGAATGTAAAATAGGGTGACATAGTTAAGTTCTTCCCATTTTGATAGCCATGCTGGCATGCTTAGCTCACCCTTTATGTCCCTGATTCTGGAAAACATATATATTCTTTTCAAAGTTACCATGTTCATTATACTAATTCCCTAAAAAGAATGTTCACCATACTAATAAGGATTAAATAGTTACAAGGTGTGAAGGTTTTCTCATGGCTCTGATCACTGATGAATCATGAGAGAAAAGAAACTGTCGATGTTGAGAGCATGAGTGGGAAATCCGGGTCATGAATCATGAGAACTTGGTGATTTCTTGCCTTTGCTATCTTGGCATTGTTTCTTTCAATTGGATATTCTGTACATTGTACAGACTTGTCCTTTAATGGCTTAATGCATTGTACTGGATCCTAGCCATTAATGAGACTTTAGAATTTTCTTGACAAGATTTCTCCCGAGCAGGCAATGTTATACTATCTCACGATACTTGTAATTTCTGGGTTACTTGGTGAACAATTGGGTTATTAGATTCTTGTAGTTTCCAAGGGTATCGAACATTATTTAGTGAACAATTATATTGATGTATATTACGCAAAATGCAGAAGCTTGTTCAACTGACGGCAGAACACCCGGAGTATTGGAAAAATTATAACTTCCCATCTTACCAAGAGGTACAATCTTTGTTTTACTTCAATTAATTCACAAATGATTATTTAAATCTTTTGTGGTTTTTGCACTTTTCCCTGTTGGTCTTAAAATTGTTCAATTAGAATAATGTTATTGACCGTTAATGCTTGGACTACAGTTGTACATTGCCTTGGACTCTTTATACAAAAAATATATATTTTCGTAGTCTACATTGTAAAGGTTAAGACCAATTGATAGTCTCATCTCCAACTTTAGTAACGTTATTAACGTAGTAATGTCTTGGACTCTTCATTTTACTTGTATGATAGTTAAGGAATGTTTAATCTACTCTATAACCAGAGATTATTGGCATTACTTATTTGCAGGGATGGAGAGTAATGCGGATAGGACAAGTCTCTAATAGTATGCTCTTAGGAGCTATGTTGGCACTTGACTGTGAAATGGTCCTTTGCCACGATGGTACTGAAGCCGCTGTCCGAGTATGTGTTGTAGACGTAACAATCTGGAGGTAGTACATTATTTTGCTAAACCAAGTATATTTGGATTCATCAGATTGCCTGGTGCATTAACAATCAGAAGAATGCTATTATATAACACAATAAATAATTCGCAATGCTGAAGTGTTAGATGATTTTTTTTATGTTTTATGCCAAAATTTCTCAATTTTGGACAATTCAAATTTCTTCACAATGTGCTTGATTTGGAATCATGTCAGAACTTTCCATCTCTGTTCTTAAGTCTCACTGAATTCAATATTTTTCCACCGGCCGGATTTGGTTAGGCCCGTGTGCATGTACGTCATCGCGCTGGAGGCGGGGAGCAGCGCCGATGACCGTGGTAGTGGAGCTATTGCAGTTGCTGGTTGCCAACCGTCGAGCTTGAACAACGTGGCTGCAAAGGCAACAGTTGCAAGTAGAGACGTGTTTGACTGGCAGTTACACTGAGGTAAGCTCATTTCCCTATCTGTTCTTTTGTTCTTCTCCGCCTCTCATCTCTTCTAACATTCTCCTATTTCTTCCTCCGTTTGCACACTCACCGGTGTTCGAGTATCTGGTGTAACCAAGCATTGGAAGGGACTCGCTGGGAGGAGAAGAATGGTGAGGATTTTGTGACTCGCTGTGAGGAGAAGAACGGCAGCAGCAAGGTGAGTCAAATCAAACTTTGTAGCCTTGGAGAGCAGTACTCCTTAGTTGTATTGCAACGTCAATTGGATTGGCGGGCTTTTGTGCTTTCCCCTGTTTGATTGGTCCCCTTGATGATTGTAGGGAAGGAAAGGTTTTATTGATTAGCTGAAGAAATTAGAAGAAAGAAAAAGGTTGTTCTTCAGGTTGATTACTACACCTTTTGCTCTGTTAACTTTATAGCTTGTGTCTCCACCCATGGATCACTAGATTTTATGCCTATGTTGTCTCTGTTTGTTGCACATGCAGTTCTAAACTTGTAAAAAAAATTAATCCTACGTATGCTGCCTTAATGCTAATGTATAGATTAACCCCATCAATAGATCTTATTTCAGGATAGAGAAAGGAAGGCATGTCTACATCTACTGTCACCAGCATGAATCACTAAAAGCTTTTTACTAATAATAAGGCCGATTTAGTGCCTATCTTTTAGCTAAAGTCATTAAATTAAACTTAACAAAGCTAAACCACAAATGTGGAAGCAGCATCAATTTAAACAAAAAATCATGCCAGCAGGAAGTTTTCTACAAGAAATACTTGAAGCATTAATTATAGGACTTTTTTTGTTATTATTAAGAAAGTATGGCACAATCCTTTGCTTCTTGTTGCACATGTGAATCAGAAGTATTCTTTTTTTGCTATTGTTTACGAGCTAATTTTATCTCTACTACTTTTCCATGGACTATGGCTATTAGAGATGTGCTATTTACATTGTATTTGTTTTTCCGTTGCGACGCACGGGCACATGACTAGTCAGTAGCAGAAGTGTCCAATAACTTCTGCAAATAGCCTAAAATATTATGTCAGCTATAGCAATAAATCACCAAAAATTGAGAATATAACAGTAGAAAGAAGATCTAGCATACTATGACACATATATAAGGTCTAGAATTGAAAGAAGCAAGATTTTTCCTAACAAAAAAATGCAGAAAAAAACCCAACGCTCACCTAGACTCTCAAGCATGTTGCAAGTTAAGCAGTTTTAGCAAATTTCTCATATTAACTCTAAATTTAAGCATGAACAGTAAGGCAATCATCCAGGAACATGAAAATGACATGAAGACTAAGCAGTTATCTCTCAGTATGGATAATGAACTCAAGTCATTTAACTAGAACCAGGACAGCAAGCCGAACTAAAGTAAATGGGCATTTATAATCAACATAATGCGCAGATTATATTATTTTATATTGCTCTCAGGTGAGGAATTGCTTAAGTTCTAAATAATTGGCCTTCTCAACTCTAATCTATAGATCAACAATTAAAGCGACAATCTATTTTTATTCTGCCAGAAAACCAATCGCTCTCATAGGCCACGATACTGACAAGGTGGTTCGGCGATACAATGCCCACCTTCTCAATCTGGAATCACCAGACCGCAAAGTCAAAATGCAAAGTAATGCCACATAAAATCCAACAGGAAGAGTGTGTTCTTATCTAGCACACAAGAAACACAATCCACTGTCACCACCGAAAGATCAGAGAATAGTCGCACATTGCCCACAAAAACCCACATATGCATGGCACATAACTAGAATTGGAGCGGTGGATATCAAGAACACCAAGAATTGGTGACCTTGCTCTTGCAAAGCCACCAAAAAATCCGAAATAGCGGCAAAAACTAGATCGCATCTGCCTACCTTCGATCTAGTTTTAAGGAGGAGAAGTGGCGCTATTATTCGGCGAGAGATCAGAGCACCCAAACGGCCACTGCCCCATGCACGAGACCGGTGAGAAGCAGGCGATGAGATTGACCCAATCCACTCACCGATCTAGGTGATGGCTCAAGTGAGCCTTATCTCTTACCTCTTCTCTCTTACTGGTGGGTCCCACCAATAGCTAATTTGGGAAATGCCTGACAATCCTTACCAATTTACCAAAATTTGCGAGGTTTTAGACTTCCTGTAAGACCAATTATTCAATATACAGTTATTTGACAAAGGGTACCTTACAGGTATAAACCTAATGCCTAGCAACAAAAGTTATGACTCTACACAGACAGAAGAGGACTACGTCTTGATCCAGTGCCTTGGTGTGAGAGCTTTCACTTATACTACACTTCGTACAGGATAGTTGTACTGCATCTGTCGGGTTGGAATGTTACGATCATATTCCCATATCTTTTTATGAGTATTTAAGAAAGCATAGCCATACTTTCTTTTGATCACTACCCCACGACCATACTCACTTAGGTTAATTCTCTAGGGAACTCTATAAGACAGTTTCCATTGTCATGTAAAACATCAAATTCATTAAGAGCTTATTGCTCAACCTGCCATACAGTTTAGAGTACTGCAGCTCATAGGACTCTAAGATGTACTTTCAGTCTTTCGCAGTTTGTTTTCTTAGCGCATAGTTCACGGGGTCTCTATTTTTCTAGGTCAGGTTACCACCATTCAAGATCATCAAATGGGTATGAGCCTCATTCCCTTTGATGCTGCAAGAATGATCTTACGTGCTATTACTTTAGGAAAGAATCTACTAGATTTCTTTTAGACTGGATGTATGCCGCAGTGGTTACACCAGTCTTTCTGGCATACTGAATTGACTTACGTCACCTCTTAATGTGTTTTGAGGACTTTATGTTGTCTTTCCTATTCTTTACCTTAATCAGAACGGTTTGGTTATCATAGTAAGTTAAGACAACTGGTATTGGTTTTTCCATTATCGGTAGGTCGGAAAGAAGCTTTTTAAGCTATTCCGTCTTTACTATCGCTAAGTCTAGTGCTACTAGCTCTGCCTCTATGGTGAATCATGTAAGGATAGTCTGTTTTGAAGACTTCCATGCAACAGCCCCACCTGCTAAATTGAATGCATAACCACTCATAGTCTTCATGTTATCTGAGTCACTGATCTAGTTAGAGTCACTGAATCCTTCAAGGACTGCTGGATGGCCAGTATAATGTATCCCCAAATTCTTAGTTCCTTTTAGATATCTAAGTACCCTTTCTAGTGCTGTCCAATGATCATTTTCTGGATTGGTCGTGTATCGGCTCAATCTGCGCACACTATATGAGATGTTACGCCATGTTGCACTAGTTAAATACATCAAGTATCTCATTATTTGTGAATATTTAAGCTAGTCTTTTTCATGTTCAATATTTTATGTAGCTTTGTATTTGGATCATAGGGTGTGCCTACAGGCTTAGCATCCATGAATCCGAAGCGGTCATCATGCCAGTTGGCAGGCGCATCCTAAGGGGAGATAGCCTCTCCCGCGATAAGCATGCCGAGCAGCATCATGACATCCTACAGAGTGGGGGCCATCTCCTCAAATGAAAGATGGAAGATGTGTGTCTCGGGCCGCATCGGTCCAGCAAAGCTGTCAACAACGATGGGTAAAACGGGAACCATCGTGACTGCTCCAAGCCAGTGTGGACCTCCTCGGCCTCCTCGAGTGGAGCGCCGTCCTCGTCGGTGGCCTCCACCATCCACGTGAAAGGTAGAAGGCCGATATCACTCAGCCTGCAAAACACAAAGAAGTAAGTACATAGCACAAATATCGTAAAAAGATGTACCATAGTGTGGATCTCTCCAACGTGGATCTAGTCTCCAAGCTCGTCGGGGTGTCTGCGTACGGATCACCCCTAGCTGGGTCTCCTCATTCCCACCCTCAAGATGTAGGACACGATGGCTCGCGCGGTGCTACTTGTTGACGTGCCGGTCTAACAGGCCAAAAAGCTAGTCCGAACCACTAAAGTCACTAGCTATATCTGCAAATCAATTTGAAGTTAGCAATTATGACATAATTATTGTGTTAATTATTAATAGTGTAGCTCCAGGAATTCTTTAAATCATTCCTAACCGATTCCACGTATGCTATTATGCCTATTTAATTTATCTACCTATTTAAATAATTTTAGGTCTTAGAATCACTAAACTATATTCTTCCCTCTTTGCATCTATATGCCTATTTAATTTATCTACCTATTTAAATAATTTTAGGTCTTAGAATCACTAAACTATATTCTTCCCTCTTTGCATCTATTCTTTTTCCATAATTAGTACACATGTGACGATTTACTTACATATATAACAGAAAATAAATCTTAAATAATAATTAAATTAATTATACTAAGGCGTCCTTGTGGGATGTCTGAATTTTATTTTCATTATTTAAGGATTTTTATGACTCAAATGCTATTTAAATTGTCACGTACAATTTTAATAGCTATGTGTAATCTTAAATCGTTGCGTACTATTTTATATCCACACGTGCTATTCTAATCATCACGAACAATTTTAAATCTTTTGAAGGCTATTAATTATTCTAAAAATTAAGAATACCCTTCAATGCTTTCTTCAATAGTGATTTGCATAATTTTTAAAGCATAACGAATGGTGAATAGATGTTACTTACCTCTTCATTTGCTTTGAGATTAGTACTACTCTTATTAGAAAGGAAAGCATTGAAGCACTGCTCCAAAATTAACTGGGTCTTCAAATGCACAATAGAGCAATCTGAACAATAATATAATTATTAACCACTAAATTGGTATTACTTTCTAAACTATAGATTTAATAATTTCAGTTGCTATCTTAAGATGTTTGAAAAATAAATATATAAAAAATACAAAAAATTCATTATCGTTGATACGTAGATTCCTCCTTCTCTCTCCTCCTCCTCCTCTCTTTTCCTTCCTCTTCCTCTCTCTTCTTTCCTCCTCTTCCTCATCTCCTCCCTCCTCTCCTCTCCTCTCTTCTCCTCCTTTCCTCTTCTCTCTTTCTCTTCTCCCCTTTCTCTTTTCTGTCGAACGAATGGAGGAAATGAGCGTAGGCTCAGGCGCGGCCGAGGAGTTATACCCCCTAGTCATCCAACGGTTGGACGATTAGGCCAAGAAGCCTAACCGTGGAGCGACGTATGGTTAAAACTGGTAAAAAATAAAAAAATAAGTATAATACTGTAATTTAGAATTAGAAATTAATTATTAAAAAATTGGCGAAAACACAGAGAATATTCATGCATCACAACTGTTCAAAATTCCCTTAAATGTACCGAAAGAAGCATCTAAGCCCAATCCAGATTCTAGACTACCGGCTCACTGCCCAGCGTCAACGGATGAGGTTCCAGTCCAAATCGTGCTTCCCCTTCCAATCTTCCACTGCCACCGCCCCTGCATATCCGTTTCTTCAGTTGCCAGCGACCGAAGGCACCTACAGGTGGCGAAAACGCAGAGAATATACATGCATCAAAACCGGTCAAGCTTCCCTTAAATGTACTGAAAGAAGTATCTAAGCTATCTTAACTGTCTATGTTCCGGATGTGAAATCCTATAAGAAACAAAAGCGCGCATCAAAAGCAGTACTGTTAGTAGTAAAATTCTATGTGAAAGAGGAAGGGAGTGAGTAAAGATAATATGTTGAGTCTATAAACCAACGTAAATAGTGAGAGAGTATACATTAAGAGTAATAATTTAATGTTAGAAAGATTGTCTTTAGTTCTGTCTTTAAATAAGATAAATGTTTTAGTGATAACATTAAGAGACAAACTATTGTATCCAGATTGCTCAAAGCTACTTCAGTCATGGAAGGATATCGTTTTGAGTTATGTGCAGTGAAGTATTATAAACTTTGCCTGTCAATATTTTTTTTAATATTTAGATTAGACACAAGAATATAATATATATGTGTGTGTCTTAAAAAGTACTTTCATAGCATTATAAATTTTTAAGTTTTTAAAATATATTATAATAGAAATAAGTAATCAAAGTTGTATTTTAAAAACTATATCAATATCTAAAATGATTTTTTTTTGTGATGGGAAGGAGACAAGGAGTAGCTCTTCACCTGTAGCATTGCACGTAGCTCCAGAATCGCGTGTGTTCCTGTCGCTCTTAGCCTCCATGTTATGGTGTTAGGGCACTACAATTAAGTTGACGATACTGTTAGTGGCTGTCCACCGGCAGAATGCACGGAACATTTTTTTTCCACATTCCACAAGATTATCCCGTGTTTGTTCCTGGTCCTAGTAAACTCGCTTTGACCCTTCAACTAACCGTGTTTGTTCCGTTCACAAAAAAAAAAACCATGTTTGCCAAGTTGTAGCTTCCACGTCCCTATCTGTAATAGACAACAGCAGGACTAACCAAGATTCAGTACCTCAACCTCAGTGACTGCCTTAACCCTACGAGCACGAGCGAAGCTCTTCCGGATGCAGGTACAGAAATAAAATTTTACTACTAACAGTACTGCTGAATAAAGAATTGGTATCCCGTGTTTGCTACTGCTATTTGTAATTGTTATACAACCTTCATGCTTTGCAGCTTTCGAAAATCTTCAAAACTTGCAAATACTGGATTTGAGCTGGAATGGATTCAACGGAAGCCTCCCGATGTCATTATTTGCACTTCCTCACCTTAAGATCCTAGATCTCTCAGGAAATTCATTCGAAGGACGTATTCCAATTAGTTCATCTTTGAAACCAGTTTCATTGGAAGTACTAGATCTCAGTTATAACAACATGAGCGGTGCTCTTCCAACCGATCAAGGTACAAAAATTTGAACTTATTGCTTATATGAGCATAAATAATGTTAATTAGGGTAGAATCGTCAATGCTGCTGCTTATAATTATTATATATAGTACTGCCGAAGAAAGAATTGGTATCCCGTGTTTGCTACTGCTATTTGTAATTGTTATACAACCTTCACACTTTGCAGCTTTCAAAAATCTTCAAAACTTGCGAATACTGGATTTGAGCTACAATGAATTCAACGAAAGTCTCCCGATATCATTATTTGCACTTCCTCACCTTAAGATCCTAGATCTCTCAGGAAATTCATTTGGAGGACATATTCCTATTAGTTCATCTTCAAAACCAGTTTCATTGGAAGTACGAGATCTCAGTTTGAACCGCATGAGCGGTGCTCTTCCAACCGATCAAGGTACAAAAATTTGGACTTCTTGCTTATGTGAGCATAAATAATGTTAATTAGGGTAAAATCGTCAATGCTGCTGCTTATAATTATTATATATAATTTTTTGCAGCATTTGAAAATCTCAGGAACCTACGCGAATTGCATTTGCGTTCCAATCTATTTAGTGGAAACCTTCCGACACTATTGTTTTCACTTCCACAAATCGAAGTGTTGGATCTCTCAGGAAATCTCTTAGAAGGACCCATCCCTATAAGTTCATCTTCAAATCTTTCTCTGTCTCTCAAGAGCCTTAGGTTTTCCCAGAATAATTTGAGCGGTAGAATTTCTTTCTTTTGGCTAAGGAATCTAATGAGACTCGAAGAGATTGACCTTTCAGGGAATACTGATCTAGTTGTTGATGTCAATGTTCCGGGATGGGTACCTCCGTTCCAACTGAAACAGCTAGCGCTCTCTGGTTGTGACCTTGACAAAGGCATCATTGCAGAGCCATATTTTCTACGCACACAGCATCATTTAGAGGAGCTTGATTTGTCCAACAACAACTTGTCAGGGAGCATGCCGAACTGGCTGTTTACAGAGGAAGCAACTCTAGTTAGCCTAAATATTGGAAACAACTCGCTAACTGGGTCTCTAGATCCGATATGGTACCCCCAAACATCTCTACAATTCATCGACATATCTATGAACCGGATTGCTGGGCAGCTACCGGATAACATCAGCTCAATGTTTCCAAGCTTATTGTCTGATCTAAAATTTTCTGACAATGACATTTCTGGAAATATACCGAGGTCATTATGCCACATCAATTCCATGGAATATTTAGACCTATCGAACAACAAATTTTCTGGTGAACTACCTGCTTGCGTGTTCTCTGATCTTCCCTACCTGCAGACCTTGAGGGTCTCAAACAACCAACTTGGTGGTCTGATATTTGGTGGGACGAATAATTTGTCCACTTTGTTGGAAATAATGTACCTAGATAACAACAAATTTGAAGGAACACTACCTCATAATCTATCAGGGCATTTGATTATCATTGCTTTACAAGATAATAGGTTGTATGGCAACCTTGATACTTCATTTTGGCATCTACCATATTTAAACGTCCTGAATCTTGCCGGTAACCATATAATAGGTGAAATTCACCCAAAGGTATGCAGGTTACAAAATATTTGGCTTTTAGATCTATCAAATAACAACCTTGAAGGGTCTATACCAAACTGTAGTCATACTACACTTAAGTTTCTTTATGTATCTGGGAATTCCTTATACGGTGATATTCCAAATGATTTTCTCAGTAGCTCACATGTTATAGCTTTGGATCTAAAATACAATCAGTTCACGGGTAACCTGAATTGGATACAATATCTTGATGACATTAGTCTGCTTTCCTTGGGTGGGAATAAGTTTGAAGGGCAAATCACCCCCAAGATGTGTCGCCTGCAGAGCTTGAGGGTAATCGATCTCTCACACAACAGTCTTTCAGGGTCATTGCCTCCATGCATTGGTGATATCCCTTTCAACATTGTTTATGATGAAAACTTTTGGTCGTTGGACAATGCTACTACACCTTATTACGATCCGCTGATATACGATCAACACAGTTATGACCTAGAAGGCTTCGCTTTCAGTACCAAAGGGAATCTTTACACATATCGGCGTAGTTTTCTTTCATCGATGTCCGGCATCGACCTGTCTGGGAATTCGTTGTCTGGAGAAATTCCTTGGGAGCTCGGAAATCTGAGCCATATCAAGGCCCTCAATCTGTCCCACAATTTCTTTACCGGCCCAATTCCAGCGAGCTTTGCAAACATGGGCGAGATAGAAAGCATGGATTTATCCCACAACGAGCTAAGTGGACAGATACCATGGCAGCTAGCTCAGTTATCGTCACTGGAGGTGTTCTCTGTGGCATACAACAACCTATCAGGATGTGCGCCAAACACTGGTCAGTTCGGTTCGTTTGATATGGATAGTTACAAAGGCAACAACAACCTTCAAAAGGCATCGCAGGGGGGCAGATGCACTTCCCGATCAAGACCAGGTTCCTTGACACCGGAAGATACGGAGACGAAGAAAGATGATCCAGTGCTCTACTCTGTCAGTGCTGCCTCGTTTGTATTGGCATTTTGGGCTACCGTGGCATTCGTCTTTTGCCATTCGTCCGGGCAGCGTGTAATACTGAAACTGTAGTCTGTCAGACTAATATCATCCTACAAGAAAACAAGAGGCAAGCATGCAATTCTGCCATAGTTTATCGAGCTTGTATGCGCGACCTTACATGAACTGTATCACTGAACTGTTGTTATCCTATTGCAAAATTGTCCCGTGATATGATTGTATGTGATAGTTGGAGGATATCCTACTTATTTTTTTCTTCATACATGATTCACTTATCATGAAACAATGTCCAGCTAACTGCAGTCCACCAAGAAGAAGAAGAATCACCGCACCTCGAAAGTACAACTATACAGTCCAGCAATGTCCTCCATAGAAAAATAACAAGCCAGCTTCAGATAATACAGCCGGTGTTGCAGACTTGTGTTGGGTCTGCGCATGTTGATTTGACGAGTATTGTTTCTATGCTTTTCTTTTGAATAAGAGTAGTATTAATTTTAAAGTACATGGAGAGATAAGTAATACCTATCCATCATTCATTATACTTTAAAAATTATGTAAATCACTATTAAGGAAAGCACTGCCTGAACTGAAAGGGAAAAAATACAGAGCTTAGTGCAGGTTTTGGGTGCATTTTTTTTCTTCGCTATGACTTATGATTTATTGCTGTGGCTGATGGATTTTGCACCTAGCGTGAGCAGTGCACTTATGCGAATAAATTAAATACCGAAAAGTCAATAAATCATTTCGAAAAAACTATTTTGATAAATTATTTTTGAAATGGTGATGGATGTCCTGTTTATTTATTACAGGGAAGAGGCCCAATTATGCGAAACTGCGAACGTGCGGTGCGTGGCTTCGCACAACCCACTTTAAAGTCCTACATGGTGCAGAACGTGAGAGGCCTAATGTAATGGTGGAAGCGGCCCAGCAGACTCAGGTTGGAAGTGTTGGCTGGGGTGGAGAGGCCGCGCATGGTAGCTGGGCGGGCCCATCTTGGTGGGGGATTGGGGGCGGGTCGAAGATTGGGTTGAAACCTAATAAAGCCCACCAGTAGATCCGCACTGCCCCACAGGTCTCACAACTAATCATGAAATAAGTGTCCAGCAAATTGCAATCAACCAAGAAGAAGAATCACCGCACCTCAAAAGTACAACTATACAGTCGAACATTGCCCTCTAGAAAAAATAGCAAGACAGCTTTAGCTTCAAATACTATAGCCGATGTTGCAGACTTGTGTTGGGTCGGTGCATGTTGATCTGAAAGGGGGGAAAATACTAAGATCCTACGCGGTGCAGAAGGGGAGAAGCCTAATGTAATGGTGGAAGCACCCTAATGGTGGCTCGGCCAGCCCATCTATCAGATTACTCAGGTTGGAAGTGTTGGGTTGGGTGGAGAGGCCGCACACTGTTTAGTGGGCATCGGGCCAGATGCAGTAGGAAACTGTGGGCTTGTGGCATTCGAAGCAGTCCAACCCAGCCCGTGGACAAAAAAGGGGCGAATCGGCGACTTCCAAAAAAACGAAAAAGGGACACATAAGCGACTTCTTTTATTTTCCTTCTGCACTTCAGTGGCAATTGTTTCAGTGGAAAGCAACATTCTCACTTTTGCTCCCACAATTGAATTTTTGGATCTCTGACGAAACATCTTGCGAGGATCTATTCCTATAAATTCATCTTTCAATCATTCTTTAAGATTTTTCCCAGAGTAATTGGAGCTGTAATTTTACTTCTCTCTTCTAGCTGAGAAACCTCTCTCTTTTGTTTTAAGAAATGGGCAGAAGCTCTGCCATTCGTAGGCTAAACCAAAGGCAAGAGACCCAAAGAGGAGAAGACACTGCACGTGCCAGGACGGATAGGCACTGCAAAAACAGAGAGAGACACGACTATAGATTTTAGAAGGCTCTTTGCTGTTGCTCGATGTCTTCTTTTTACCTTGAGTGCTACTTCAGCGCCGTAGAGGAAATATTTTGGAAACCCTGTTTGGAGGAAGAACGTACCCAATACAAATAAATCGAATTAGTAGTTTTATTTTCAGATGATTCTGCTAGGCTCGGAGGGAGGTGAAAAAACTGAGCTCGGCATAGCTTTTCTGTCGCGGGGCCGTCGAACGGTATCTCTAATGGTGGAAGCAGCCCAGCTAGCTCACTAGTGATAGTGACTGGGCCGGCCTATGGGATCTAATGGGCCTAGGGTGGGATTAGTGGTGGAGAGGCTTGGCACAGTATAAAGCGGTTATCTATTATAAGTAGCACATTTCCTCTATTTTCAATTTTTTTGCATAAGGTTACTTGCAGAGTTTGGTTTTACCTTAGTTTTCCTTTGGTGGAATGGAATTTTGACTCAAGTTCTAAACTAATAAAAAACATGAGTTGCTTGTTCCTAGACTGATGAGGTTCCTCCTATGCAGTCTAGCCTAACCTGTCTAGTGCCTGAATTGTAGGCTCTATTTAGTAGTAGTGCTCTAATTCTGCCCTTTGGAATAAGCAAATTGAATCGTTTGAAACAGTAAACCGAAACGGTGGTAGTTTGGCAATTGCATATGCATCATTTCTACTCCGTAAATTGATCGGACTCCTTCACCTGGCCCCACTTACAATAACAATAATGCTGCCGATGCAGTGGTGCTGCTGTTGATGTTGCTGGCAAGTAACAACAATATGGATGAAACCCATAATCGAGATGCAATATTTTCTGATTATGTGACCTCTAATCTGATTATGTAGTGTAGATTTTCCGACTGTATGACCCCTAATCCGATCCTGTGCTTTGACAATTTGACAGTGTCCCCCCCCCCCCCAATACTGTTAACAGTTTTACTGTCCATCCAAATAGTTCCATAGATTTAGCTTCCAACATTCAGATCAGAGTTACATTAGTGTATTCATGTGCTAATTCTTCAACAAAGTCATCCGTGACAGGTTGAAGTCTTTAATAGCTATCCCCAAAGTCCAGCCAAGACATGCTCTCGCAATCTGGAAGTAGTACCGCTCCATGAGATCCCTTCCGAATGTATATATGGATCCCAATAAAACTGTGAGTGCTGTCCTTTTAACAGGTTCAAAAAGAATGCAAAAGTTCGACAATCGGCCTTTTGGTGTTCTTAACTTGTCCCTGTAACAGGTTCGCGAGAAAGAACTTTTGCTTCAAGACTTGAAGTTGGAAGATCGCCTGGGTGATGAAAACAGAAGGTTCAGAGAAGACTTCAAGACTTCAGTGTTGCACTTTCAAGATCAAGTTCATGCCATGTTCTATGGTGCTGAAGCCATCACTTGCTGCGTGATGCTACACAATGGCATTTGTTATTATGTGTGATGCCACACAATGGCATTTATTATTGTGTTTTGCTAACGCTGTGAAAAATGATCCGTGTACTGAAGGCATGGCACATGAAATGTTTTGCTAGATATTCTGCGGGAAAAACCATATGCTACGGTAGGGAACCCCAACAAACTTGCACCTTTTGAATAGTTTAGAAAGGCTATAAATGGTTGGTACTTAAATATAAATTTTTTTATATTATATGGGCCTCCAGGAACGGTCCTGCGTTTGTGCATGTCGGCAGTGTAATGCGAAGTTAAGGTGTAGCCGTGCGGTGTACGATTACTCGCTTTAATCCAGTGAAAGAGGCAACTGGTCCTTACAGAGCACAGGTAGATAGATTTGCAGTAACTTCCTTGGTCAGAATATGCTTTGTGAGTCGTGACAGAACATCCGATCCTTGCAAACTCTCCCGAGGTTACATTGCGGTATTTTTCGTTCGTTCAATACGCGAAATTCACACCAGATTTTCGCTGCCCCCGCTGTCGAACAGACTTGCTGCGACGCTTCTGTTTTAAATGACAAACGACCCTTCTGTTTTAAATGAGCCCTGCGTAGAGCAAGCGCCAAGCAGGGGATTGTTGTGCATTGATCAGAAGCAGGGGTGACGACCGACGCATGGGCAGCATGTGGCTTCGGCGAACAGTAGACGTCCACGCGTTGCAGCTGCTGCCTGCCTGCAGGTGGGGCGGGGTGGGGGACGCCGGAGACACGCCCGCGTGCACGCAACGCCGGCAGACAGCACACGCCGCGACCGGCAGACGGGCCGTCAGCTCATGCAACGCATGACCTCCAGATGACGCATGTGGGCATCCACGTACAGATGACGCATTGGATCAGATTCAGCGACGTAATCCTGTCTTCCAATTTTCTCAGAAGAGACGTGATTCTGGTAATGTATACAGGCTAATGAACCATCACAGCCGAAAGGTGCTCTAATTATTTAAAAGAAACGCCTAAATGAAGCAGGTACGATGGAATCGATGCATCTCAATACCGCATCACAACTGTTCATGAAATCCTGATCTCTTTGCAAATCTATCGGATGCGTGTAAGGTTGACAAATGGCTACATCAAATAGACTTTTCCGAAACACGTTGTAGTGCCAAATGAAGCCTAGTTTCCCTTTCATCATTTGAATAGTGAGAAAGAATTAATCCCTCTAATCTTTCCCTATCTATATTATCATCTTTAGGTTGCCGGTGCCTTGCGTTCGAAGCCAACATGTGCCTTGCATCAGGCCTGGCTGTTTTTTGTAAAACAAAAGTAGGAGCTCCACTATTCATTTTAAGTAGAAAAGAAAAGCACCGGTTCCAAAAAAAAAACACACACACACATCGAAGACACCAACACTAGCCTCAAAAGGAGAAATCCGACACAGAGAAGGAGTCCTAAACCTAAAACTCTTAACAAAACACTAACTACACCCACGAGACAAAGCATCTCGTAGCAACAAAAAAAATACACCACCCTCTACAACCAAAAAAGCTTAAAGCTTGGAGAAAGCACAAGAACTAGAGAACACATGCAACATGCCCAAAAGGACGGCATGGGCAGATAGGCATGCGAGTGTTGGAAATCCATTATGATCACGTGCAACATTTGCAAGATTCATGGTGTTACTGAAAACCACCAGATTTATGTTTCACATGCGCGATGACAAGTTTTTGTCTCAAGTATCTTTGGCAAGCCTTTGGTGGATCAAGATGTCAAGATGGGATCCAGCACACCCGTTCCTTGGTTGCCATGATGAGGTCATGATGCAATTCACAAGGTTGGGAGAAAATTACATTATCCAGCTACGTGTAGCTTTAGCTTGTGATGGCCATGGTCCATCCTCAATTATACTAAGATAGCTTCACCTATAGCTATTTCTTATGTTCTTGGGTGCGTGTTGGTTTTTTATTGGCAAGCTGTGCGTGAGCTTAAGGTTTCTCGAGTAGTAGTACAATTTAGTATAGTATGTATGGCAATGGTAAACATTCTATTATGAGTTTGGTCTACTTTTGCTTTCCCTCACTCTGCTGACAAAACATCTGAAGTCACCTCATTGCATGTCACAACATGGAGGGAAAACAACAAAAAGAAAGAGGGGGAGAAAAATCTCAAGAGAATTGAATACCTTCACATGGATACGGCATCACAGGTAGTGATTGGTGAACATTCTTTACATTTATACTTGGATCATAGCCATCTCATCTGTATTTGATGAGAAGTCATCGTCCCAAAGAAAGGAATCCCCAAGGCATGGCCACCTTCACATGCTCCTGCAGCCACATCCTCTGCTTGAGCATTCACAGCGCTGGTCACCGGTCACCACGAGTGGTACCTTCACATGTTTTGCTAAGACCGTATACCTACTTCAATACGCATGGAGTATACGCTTACGTGGTTAAGATTTTTCAGCAGCTAGCCTATGGCCTCTTAGACTTTCACTTTCCATGTCACACCAGGAGACTCTTCATTATCATTTGTCAGAGGAAAAGAGTGAGAAAGTTACTTGGGCCCATGCCATGCCTTGGATGGTTGCATTGTGATGACATCACTGCTAGAGTTAACACCACCGGGTTCAAGGATTATAGTAGTAGCATATTTTGACTAGTATTATAAATGCCCTGGTACTGTACACCAGAAATTTATGGACACGTTCTTTCGATGTCAAGTTGAACTTTCGGGCCTTGCCAATCTCCAGAGTCCTTTTGGCCATTTATTATCATGGCAGTCGGGGTCCGTTTGGTCTGCCTAAATGGCAAGTGAAATGCAAGTTGAATTAACATTTGTTGGTTGCTGTTACGTACATGTCATTAGATATTCATCAATGCGTGTCCGTCCCCGATGCCAGGATGTCACGGCTGCTGACCAGGGGGGCAGGGGGGTCACGGTGTCACGGACAACCACAGATTTATCAAGGTGGCAAGATCCCGGTCAATACTCCAATAGTTTGATTAGTTTCTCCTGGACTGTTTAGCAGCACAATTACATCGACCTATACCATGGTGGGCGACGCTAAGCCTAGGCTAGTTTGAATTAAGGCCCCCTCCAATTCGGCCGCAGCCTCTGATTTTTTTTATTTTTAGTTAAAATAATACTATAATAACGGTTAACTTTTAGCTAAAGTATTTAATTAAAAAACTGTTATATTTTCACAGATAGAAAATATAGCACCCCACATACCAATATAAGATATTACTATGGAACCTCATCGCCAAATTAAAGAATACAAAATAAAAGCAGCAATATAACTCACAAGAAAATTAAAATTTTAAGAGTATTTTATTAAAGAACCAATGAAAGCTGAATAAATATTTGAAACATAGCACCGGTCTACTTCAAATCAAATAAAAAAGTAAATAAGAAAACATCAATAGTGGTAAGTCACGGTGCTGAAAACTCGAGTGTGTCCATCCATACATGTTACAATCGCTCAACTAGCCTTTTACCTGAGAATGTAAATCTGAGCAAGTATCCAACAACGATCACAACACGGTGAGTAAATGATAAATAATGTAAGTAAGTAATTAACACATATTAATTGCAATGAAACTAATTTATTGGAACACTGATACTGATCGAAGATAGAGGTAACAGGAACCGTGAAAATAAGGATATTTGTTATATAGCAAGTTATAGCAATGACACCTACGATTACTCCCACATACCCGATTATATAAGAATATTTAGGCACGATACGGTCCTCGACTATATAACTGTAGATGGAGTGTAATATCCTGAGTAACGAAAGCGCACGCCCCCCGTACGTTACTTGATGGATAGCAATCTTCTCTATATGTGGGTAACCTCAGACTAGATAGCCGTTATGTTACTATTAAATTTAAGGAACTAAGAAAAGGCTAAGATAAAGTTATGAGAAGTGAAATGATTTGCCAAGATTGAAAATAAAAGGGGCTAATACCTGATAGGGGTGATGTAAAATGATAATATGGTGATAAGGTAACTCTTACATTGTAGGTAGATTATATAATATGCATTCAAGGAACTAAGGAATAGCGAAGATAAAACTATAATAAGTGAAAGGATTTGCTGAAGTTAGAAATGAAAAGTGGCAATGTTCTAATATTGATCTTACGTATGATTTCTTGGATTTAGAGAAAAGCACTTAAGGTTATAGTGTGATCATGCAAAATAAAGACATGATGATTTTATCTAGGTTTGGGCCTTCTCCTAAGAGAATAATAACCCTATGTCCTGTGCTATTGTTGCTGTGAAAAAAGGCTTACAAGTGTGAACAGTGCAAGAAATTACATTGATTACAAAATGGATTACTCCCTACCGGAATCTATCGTTCGCACTGGCCTCCCCTCTCTTCTCAAAACATGTCCTTTTATATTGTTGGTGAATCGGTAGCGGTTGCTCCTTGCTAGAAGGCGTCTTGACACTTCGGGAGTTAACGGCTGGACGGTGGTTATTGTCAAAGAGACGTGGAAAACGGTTCGTCATAGGACGAGTGTTGTTAGAGAGACATAGGTAAGATCGTGTGTGGTTATAGAGTATAAACGCACGCTTAACTGTCTTATCAGATCACTCTACTATAGAAGTAGGTTGGTTGTTAATCCAGACAATCGCAATAGGACTATTAGCCAAATAGCTATAGCAAGTCTTACAACTAAGTGCTCGTAGTAAAAGCTACAAGTAGGTTATGGTAGCAGAACTTACGATTGGATAGTCGTAGCAGAAACTACAACTAAGTAGTCGTAGAAGAGCCTATGACTAGGTAGCCGTAGAAGAACTTACGATTAGGTAATTGTAGCATAACTTACGACTAGATAGTCGTAGAAGAGCTTACGAAATAGTCGTAGTGAGACTTACGACTACTCTATGAAATTTTTCTTTTATCGCTAAGGGGTATATTCGAATAATATCGTAGTGAGACTTATGATTTGTCGTTCGGCTGTGCGAAACACATCGCGCTGCGCAGCACCACGGAACACCACACGAATCATGATTTGGCCGCGCACTTGACTGGCCGAGCCACGTGATCATGTAAAACGGTCATCGATCGCTTCGGCCACCACTGCCGCCGCTGGCCGATTGCCGCCTATGCCACATCATCCTTGCCGTGCAGCGCGACCAGTACATCACCCAACCCCCACTTGGCCCACGCCATCGCCTCCTTAGCCAGCATCACTTGGCCCGTGCCGCACCGCCTCCTGGCCACACTCGGCCCATGTGCCGTCTATCAGCCTCCCGCCACGCCGCCTCCCGGCCTCTGGCTGTGCCACGCAGTGCTCAGGCCGTCTCACCACCTTTCGACCTCTAGCCACACCGCCATGCCACCTCCCGACCTTTAGCCGCCCCGCGCCCTTGCGGCGCTGGCGCCGCTGCTGGCCAGGCCCTACGTCAACCTAAACGAGAGAAAGAGAGAGAGAAATAGATGGGGAAAGAGATAGGGAGATGGCGGTTGGTTTTAGGGAAAAAAGGGTTTGCCCCCCTTTTAATGCTCCCTTAATCTAGATTAAGGCTAATTAGGGTTTGCTAGTGGTCCCTTCTAAAAAAATCAGAGCGCAATAGAAAAATCATGTTAAGAAACTAATACGACATTAAAAGCTAGAAAACAGAAACCAAAAATGTTTAGAAAAACCTAAAACACAGTGATGTACAACAAGCGGTGGTACTATCGTGGGTGCAGCTGTAGGCATAACAACCGCGCCGAAGAAACGAGGAAGCGTTGCTGCTGTGTGTGTGGGGATTGGGTGGGTCACCGCAAGCGCAAACCGAGCGGAACAACCGACGAGAACGGTGCAGCGAACGAGGCCGCGATTCCCTTTCCCTGCACCGTTCTCGCCAGCCGCGCACGACGCGAGAGGCGGGGCAAGAGAACGCGAGAAATGAGCGGCGTGCCGTGCTCCGGTGCCGTTGGTGGGGGAGGTGGCTTTTAATCGCGCGCGGCGTGTTTGTTATCGCGCTGGTGTGGTGCAGTGGTGGCCTGGTGGGTTGCAAGCTGCAGCTTACCAACCCAACGAGCCGCTCGATCACGGGCCTCGCATCTGTTCGCAAGCTGCGACATCGATCTTCAATGACAGACAAACGGGTGTAAGGCTGTCAGCAAGGCATGATTTGCGATTACTGCATCGCACACAAGTCTCGTGATGCGATTTATGGTACCCAAGCTTAACAATTATTTCGTCTCTGGTGTACCAAGCCGCAAATAAATGACTTTTGAAGGTCTAACACGGAAAGTGCTAGTACTGTAGGTACTCCTAGGGAGGAAACAGGAGAGAAAACAAGCAGCTTTGGGAGCGTAAACACGCACTGTGGAGCGCCTGTTCCCGGTAAGTACCCGCTGGCACGTCGCTTCCTTCGATATTTTACCCGTTAGCCCATGACGTGAAGCAACCACGCAGGCAGCCACTGCGTTGGGACAGGCGCAACAGAATCGTTAGTCGGGGACAGAAGTGGATCCAGACGAGAAAACTATTGGTGTCATCTATATTACATTATGAAATTATCTCTACTGATGAACAGTAATAAATAGTAATTTTCTATAGAATTTAAAAAATTTCATTACGATCCTGTATCCTCAATCCTTATACACTAGATCACCCTGATCGGGGAGCAGAGCAGGTAGCTCGAGCCGTTCTCTCGCCCGCTGCGCGGCGTGCACCACAACACATTTGACACAAGAAGCCACCCGGAAATTATGATGATGTGCTTGCTTTCTCTCTCCTCTCTCTCTCTCTCTACCAATATGATCTGTCATGGCACCAGCAGCAGCACATCACAGTTTCCGATGGCCCCAAAAATGTCAGAAAAATCCGCTCTCCATACCGGATGGTTGACGGCCGACGTTTTGGGCTGGAACGGGAGGAGAAATCGGCAAGAAACCATAGCCGATTCACATTTCACCATGACCAGTCCGGCATCGATCGTGCACGTGCACGCCCTGTGCTGTGATGAGAAATCCCGGTCAATTTGGTTGGTGATGGTCCAAGCACTGCGATGTGTGTGTGTGTTGTGCTGCTGCTCACTTGGCCCCTACCTCGTTTGGACTTGCGTGTCCATGGATGGATGCGATGGGGTTTTTTTTTTCCAGGCAGGCACTAGCATCGTGGCCTGGGAATAAAGGCACTTTGATAAGCACCATTGCAGGAGCTAGTAGGAGTAGTACACTTGTTTAAATATGCTACTAAGTCTGATGTGCGTGCACGCATTGACCGCTGCAACTTCGTGTGGTGGTGAATGGTGAGCATTGAGCAAGCTGTGATGATAAAAGCAGAATGACTTCGGCTCAATACAGAGCGGCAAAACCGGTCCCTTTCTGAATTCCCTCGCTTTTGCTGTTACCTCCGTAGAATGGTCTTTGATTCCCTCGTCCTGTAGTAATTGTTCGGTGACTCGATCGTTATGCATGGATGATGTATTCCAAATGAACTCATGGGGGATAATAGGTATACAAAAGCAAGATTCCATACCAATTCGTGCATGATTGGTCCACAACCACCACCAAATATGCAATTTACAGAGTCAAACTTCGAAAAGAAAAATTCTCAGAATTTTCTTTCAAAGAAATCTCACATTTTTTCAACATACTGAAAAATTCCTAGATACTTGAAACTTCCTAGTTCATCTTTCACTATGAGTAATGAGAGTCCATGCGTATACATGGGAGCTGATCATACAGTTTTTTTTCTATGAATTGAGCAGCATAGACTACGGATCTTAATTACTGCGACGACCTTTCAGACATTAACCGTTCATAGAGCATGTTCATACTGGTTTTTATTTCTAATTTTTATTTAAAGAAGCTAGAAGTCAATGGGTCTGTTTTTTTGCTTCTTAAAACGGTTTTTGGCTTTTGCTACAATACCTAACTTTCAAACGGAGTATTTTTTAAGACGAAGTCTACAAATTAATTATAGTATACGTTAAAAGCCCAACATCTGTACCATCCAAAATCGCAAAAGAGTATCTCTCTCCGTAATCTCTGTCACAAACAGTTCAAATTCAAAAATTTCAACTAAAAGTCATAAGCCGTAGTCATATCAAATAGGCACATTTAAATTATTGGTTTACTAAAGCGGTTTTTTAACTTCTCTTGCTCCTGTCTCGTACACGTATCTCCCTCACTTTTCCCATTAAACCACTTCTTGTAGTCACTATCATTTATTTTCAACTAAAAATTATTAATCGTAACTAAAAACCGTCAACCATAATCAATATAAACAGCCCTATTCCCTACCTTCTCTGTCCATGGTAGACACTCGCAGCCAATATGAACATGATTGTCCCCCACCTTCTGTGTCCAGGGTAGGCACTTGGCAGCTTTTAAGTTTTAAGCAGCGTCCATGTCCGTGTCCATGTCCATGTCTCGCCCCCTTACTGTAGTCCATGGAAAAAGTGAGAGAAAACAAAACCAAGCAATGATGCTCATCAGAAAGATGCTTAGAAAAAAAATCATGTAAAGCCATGCATCACCTAAACAGCTAACAGTAGTAAACTAAAGCACCAAGCTGAGATACATGTATAATTGTATACTATTTGTGGATGCTTGCCTTTCACTTGCACCAAACAAAGCCATCCATGGGTGCTCACTCGCCTACTAGTATTACTCACCTTCTTTACGTTTACGCTGGGAATGGCAGCAGCACCGTGCTTCCCGGTTGCCACATGACTTTCTTCCCCAGGAGCATTTTCTTGTAGTAGTACATGTTTTTATCAGATTGGGTTGGTTGACCTGCAAACTTGTTGGATGGATCAATGAAAATTCTCTCTGTGATATATGAACGTTTTTTTTTAAAAAAAAAGCCGGCCTAATGGCAGTGGAAACGAGGAGAATAATCCATGCATATGCCTCTCATTATGCGGTTGTGTCTACCTTGTGAGCCTTTTGCTTTCAAGAAGTTAGCTTATCACTTTTTTTACTATAGCTTATTATTTTTATTGTAGTTGAGTAGGATTATTTGATATGAATAATTTTTTAAAAAAATTAAAAATAGAAAAAACATGTGATGAAAATGTTAGTCTATCACAGTCAATACAAAGGAATAAAAAAACCCAAAAAAAAGGAAAAAAACAAACAGTAAAAAAACCGTCGTAGAAGCCAGAAGCAAAAGCGGAAGCTGAGATGAGCACAGCCTCAAGAGTCATGTAAGGTTCTACTAGGAAACCAGATTCCTACTTTTATTAATCCAATTTCACTCATTAAAAGGACAATTGCTAGTAACAATCATAAAGACAGGCTTCTATCTTTGAAGTGGTCAAGAACACTTACTCCACAGACTGCCAAAAGACAACACTAATTTGTACTGCATGAGGGGAATCCTTTCTCATCTGAACCCAGTGAAGAAGCGTACAAGCTGGCAATGCATTTAGGTGGGGATCGGGTGGAACACCGCAACAGTCTGTGGCTGAGGTTCTTTACGTAATTTAGCCCAAAGTGGCAAGAGGAAAGAAAGACTAAAGACCAGGGAACCAATCCAAATGGAGATGGAGAGAAGAACCAGGGAAGGAAGAAAAGCTAAGCGAGATAAGCGCATTCCCACCGTATATTCCATGGGGAGCACTCCACATAGCACGAGTCCCGACAGAAAAGCAGCAAAGCAAGCATCAAGAGCCAGACTGGCAGGCAACAATGAGAGGCCATCGAAGGAACAAGGATACCTATCATCTATCCTGAAGCTGTGGGTGCAGATAATATCTAATGAAATATTGTAAGATGACTGTGGAGGTCATCGGTCTATGATAAGTATTTAACTTTAGTTTGTAAATATTGTTAAAGTTTAAATTTGATTTTTTTAGTTGTAATTTTTAGATTTGTTGTTTGTTAAGGGCGATCTGATCTACCGGTGATTGATAGTTTGACTATCGGTCCGATGTAACCGGAATCTGGTTGACGGTCTAACCGTCGGTGCAGTATGAACGATATCTAGTTTGGTGGTTGTTTTTTTTTTCTAGAGATCGTGTTTTAGAGTCGGGCATGTGTGGTTCGACTGGCCGTGGTTGATGGTCGGGCTAGAGTAGAGTTGGGAGGTGTGACCGGTATTGAAGATGCGGTCACACCAGCTGGCTAGTCAAACGGGTCGTTGGTTGACAGTTTGATTGGTGCGGTCCGACCTCCATGGGGAGAATGGTCAGACAGGCCTCTCGATGGGTACCTTATACATATCTAAGGTGTCTAGAGAGGTTCTCGAGAGACCACACACTTATAGGTGTTGATGAGAACGGATATGAGCATTATTAAGGAGTGGGTTGCAAAGAGGGTTATGCCTACATGATGTGAGGTGTATGTGGGGGCTATGTGTAATATGGTTAGATGAACCATGATGGTCTTGAGTTTAACTATGGCTTGGAACCTACGAGGGATTTGAATGTGTGTTGTTGTTGTTTGGTTGCGGTGTGTTGCATGATGCATAGCTTTGAATTACATGAGTTAAGTGTATGTAACATGTATTCGAGATGGTTGCTTGATCTTTGGATGTATAGATGACTTGGAGAACGTTAGTAGTCAATGGCAAGATATCGAGACTAGCGTAGAAGAGTTGAGGTCCGTGCAGTCAAATTAGTTTAGGTAAGTCTATGTGGGTCAAGCGGAAAGCATAAAAAAGACAATGATCGTAAAGAGATGAGATTGGTCAAACCGGCCCTAGATCTATGGTCAGACCAGTGGTTAGACCGACCAAGCTTGGCCAGACCGGTCTTAAGCTTGCGGTCAAACCGGCCTAGTGATGACCTGGTTCATTTTATCCTTTTGTTATTCTCTTGATTATTTGATTTCTGTTTTATGATTGTATGCATTGTGCATCTGACCCTTTTAGTTCTATATAACTATCGAAGTGAAGACCCTTTTATATTTAGAGGTCGTTCGGTTGGACTAAAATTTGGTGGTTTATACTTGAAATTGTAATGTAGCTGGCTGAAATTACACTGTTACTGATATTGGCTTATTTGGCGTAATTAATTTAAAAAATCTAAAAATAAAAAAAGTTAGCCCATCACATATAATGCAAACGAATACGGATAAAAAACGGATAAAAAACTAAATAATATCAAAAAGCTAGAAAAAAATAAAAAATATAAATAGTAAAAAATAAGCTAGAAGTCAGAAGTCTAAACTCAAATGAACAGGACCTTAGAGTGGATGGATTTTGTTGAAGTTAAAAAGAGTAAAATATCATACATCCTCTTCGATATCCGTCGTCAGTCCTACAAATACTCATAAGCAGTCACTGAGAAGTCAGCCTCTTTCCCTGAATGCAGTTGGTTGAAACAACATCAACAGCTGTGTAATCGTTTTGGCAGCTACAAGTGTAAAAGTTATGAATTCTGATACTATGGATGGCATGGTCGAGATGGCGCATGCCACGCTCTCAAGCGCACCGCTGAAGACACGTATCAGCTTTTGACTTTACTCTATATATCTGATGGTGGCATGGTGGGCCCCGCAGTGCGTCTATTATGGCTACGTGAGACGCTGACGTAGGAAGGCGTTGGAGGATCAATTGGGCAGAAAATTAAGATCCTACTCATTTGAGTTCTACCCTTTTAATTTCATTTTTATTTTTTTGGTTATTTTCTAGGATTTTTTGGCCTTTTCTTTTTTCTTATTCCTTACATTATCCGTAATGATATAATTTTTTATTTTTAAAATTTAATTACACTACAAAAAAACTACTAGCAACTACAATACATTTTCAGCTGCTTCAATAAAAAAATCATAAACCTGGGCTTTTAAGCCCAAATGAGCACCACGGGTGGCAATCTCTTCCTTACATGTTTGTCTTTTACCCCGGTAGGGTAGGAAAGAAACTGAAATGAAGAAGAGGAGGAAGAAACTAATGATGATATGTGGTAACTTGGTTGCATGATTTTCGTGCATAGAACATGGAGGTTATGCTTGCTAGTTCTTGATTTTTCATGCATCAGCAAATGGTTTTTTCCTTGTTTTGTTGCAACAAGACAATATATGGCATTTCATGTGAATCCACATTTTAAGCATTCTCACCTGAATACATGGGCAGCATTTCTCGTGCACAAGAGCCGTTTGGTGGACATATGCACATGGGTGATCCGGGCCATCCATCTTGATATGTGTGGCCAGGATGTAGCATCCCTCCCACCAGCTCCATTTCACGGAGACGCCACCACCACCATCAACCAGTATCGCTCGAATAAGCCCACCCCCGATTCCCCAATGCGCAAGGCGAGCTATAGATTCTTCAAGCCCATCCCTGCTGGTGCGCCATGCCACCACCAAGTCGCCTGCACGTAGTCTCCATGCAACGGCCCTGCCGCCCCATCTGCGCTGCTCCAAGTCAGCTACACCCCCTGCACCCCTACCGAGTTGAGGCGCCGCTCGTCGGCCCTGTTGTGCCTGTAGTGAGGCCCTATGTGAGGTAAGCAACCCCCCTCCTTCCCTTTCACCGAGTCCCCTTGGTCCCCTTGTGCTTGCGCCGCTTTGAGCACTCCCATCCCCATGCTTGACAGTTCACAGTCATGGTGATTTGATTTCTTGGCCGAATGTATTGTGCAGATGACAATGGATTGTGCGAAGAAAGTGTTGCAGTCGGAGTCATCCGCGTCGGTGCCTTCTAGGGGGCTTCAGTTTGTTCCATGCCCAAAATGAGGTGAGCAGATGATTTGGGTAGTGTCTGGGAGCTCGAAGAATCGAGGAAAAAAGTAATGCAAATGCCCTAACAACATCAGTGTAAGCTTGTTCGAATACAAAACCAAGCATCTTTTGTTATTTTTGAATTTTGGATGTTAGAAATGTTTCTGTGATGGAGTATGTGAGAGAGGGTTGCACCAAACTTGTTTAAATCCTCCTTTGTTGATGGACCAAGGGACAAAAGCTCCAGAAGAATAGTGGTTGTGCATCAAAGTAATGAACTCCTTCCACATAGCTATGCTCAACATAGCTTGCTCCCTGATGCTCTTCATGGTTCAGTGAGTTGGCAACATGTAGGAGAGCTTACCTCTAGTGGTTACTGTAGCAAATCATTCTCTCTCTTTTTTTTCTTATCGGATCATGCACATGAATCTCATAGCAAACACCAAATGATAATTTGTATCTAATAACACGCTTCAAGATCACACAACAAATAGATACTGGTAAACAATGTAGGGCAACTGCTAAATATAACTGACAAAATCTGGATGCATATTAATAGAAGCATAACGGGCAGAATTGTGAAACCGAAAAGGTTTTAAGCATTCCCAGATAAACATTGAAAATTTGCATCTTCTAGTTGGCTCTAAACTCATAAAGCATTACATAAATTGATTTGTAGAACAAGCCTAGCTTTAAGCTACGAGCACACCAGATGCTAAGACCTCTTAGGCCTAGTTAAGAAAATCGGATCGGACCGCCGGTTGAACCAGAAAAAATCGGAACCGGGTAGTGCACCTGTTTGGTTTGGTTTAAAGACCGTTCATGCAGTTGGACCGGAAAAAACCGGGCAAACCGGCCTGTTTTTAAAAGAACCGGTGGACCGGACGGTTTTCTATGAACCGAGCGGTTTTCACGTAGGACAAAAATACCCCCAGTTGTGCTAGGGTTTAAGGGCAAAACTGGAAAAAATGAAAACAAAATCCCCCTCAATGCCCCCTTGTTGCACTTCACCCGCACGGGCCGCACCGGTCGCCCTAGTCGCCGCCGGGCAAACCCCTTGTCGCCGCCGCCGCCCCTTCCTGGCCGTGCCGACGACCTCCTCCCCTCGCGCCGCGCCGCCGGCCGCCGCCTTTGTCGCCGCGCGCCCCTTCTGGCCGTGCCTGCGCCGCCTCCTCACGCCGCCCCCCCGCCGCCGCCCTTCTCGCCGTGCGGCGCCTCCTCCTCGCGCCACCCCGCCTGGTAGTTGCCCTCGCTGTCTCCGCCTCCGCCGCATCTCGCTCGGCGGCTGGGCGTGATGGCGTGATGGGTCACCTCGCTCGAGCGCTACCTCACGGCGTCCGCCTCTGGTGCGGGGGTGGTGGCGCCGATGCCCGCCTCCGCGCCGCCACCGCCCGCTGGCCGTCGCGCGCTCCTCCTCCTCACGCAGTCATGCTGCCCCCGCCGCCGCCGCCGGGTGGTTGCCATCGCCGTCTCCACCTCTGCCGCGTCACAATCATTCGGTGACCCATACACAATGGTAACTACTTGATCCTTCAATTAGCTACGATTTAATTTACATACATATAAAGATATGCTACATCAACGTATCTCTATGTTGACCTCTGGTGGATTCACAATCAACTGCGGTGTTTATATTTAAATCCTAATTTTTGTTCACTTGTTGTTGATTGCTATTTGCATTGATGTGAGAATTTGGTAAGGTTAATAATTTAGCATTAGGATTAATTGGATGTCTTTGCACATTTTTAAATAGGGGGTTTAGATCATATACCCTCCTCATAGTTGAAAAATTGAGAATTTACCCTCCTCACTCAATGACATGTGGGGTCATCGTAGGTCACTGACACGTGGGTCAGGAGGGTAAATCCTCAATTTCCATCTAAGTGGAGGGTATATGATCAATAATTCCTTTTAAATATACATTTGCATGAGTGTATATATCTTCATACATTGGTGTATACATGTTTATATATACATATATATATATATATATATATATATATATATAAAATTAAAATTTCTTTTCATACATGGGTGTATACATGTCATACTAGCATGGCAATAAAGAAGGAATTCAATGAAAATGGTGCACTTTAAGTAGTTCTTGTGCTGATAGTTCTACACTTCTACTGCTCATGTTGAACCGGCGGTTCACCGGTTGAACCGACGGTCAGACCAGTGAACCGGTGACTTCACCGGTTCGATCTCCTGTCCGGTTTCAATAACTTTGCTCTTAGGCCACCAAAGTGCTGGCTGTCATCGATTCACTGCAGAAAAGCAAGAACTTTGTCAATAGCCAAAATACTGGAGAAACTGAGTTAAATATATTGAACTGCCTTCAATTCAACAATGATTTATAGTACACGCAATGAGGCAATGACCAAACCATACCATAATTCTATATGGACATGATTATTTTTACTTGTTTCCTTAAAGGGAAGTTGCAGCTATCATGGGTGCCGATCTCGTTGCATGTCCTACACATGCGAGCGGGCTTTCCCTTAGAGTTTTTCTGCTTGTTCTCCTCAGGCAGATTTCACTTGCATTTCCCTCTAATAAGATTGTCTGTTGGCGGCAATATGTTGATCTGATCAGGGATGCCACACCCAAGATACGCTTCAACCTCCTCCACTCTACTTTTTTGTCGGGCAGGAATTTCCTGGTTTATCTCATGCATAAACTTTTTAAGTTTCCCTCTAGCTTTCTGCATGTAAGAAAGTGAAGGCCTAGCTCGATGTATCTAATCTTGCAAGTCCTTTTGCATCTCTGAAGTCAACTTTTTAATTTCTTCCTCTGTGGGATCTTTGGGCTTCTCCTAAAGAACATTGCCATTCTCGTCAAATACAACCTCCTTCTTGTAGTTAGTAGTCCGTCTTTCCAAAACATAATGACTAGGAAGCTCATTCAGCAAAGCACCTCGTAAATCAAGGATAATGTGGTGGCAAGGAATTCCATGAGTGCCAAACAACATGCAGGAGCACTGAGCAACCATGGTGTTCATGTCACATGTGACTTTTCTAACCTTCTTGCCATCCTTCTTCAACGCTGTTACTTTAAGGTCGCATACTTGTGCTATGCTCTCAACAACACAGTTGTCCCTAGCAGCAATACCTCCTTTTGAAACTTTGTGAACACCTCATGTGTGAACACTTCACTACCATGCAACTCTATTGCCCATGGTGTATTCAACTGAGGCTTCATGTGAAATATGGCATTATCTTCTCTTAGCTCCTTTTCTCTTTGTTCGTCGACTGCAGTGTCAAAGTAGATCCAGAACTCAAACAAAGCGTGTTCGTAACCTATAAATTGATTGAAAAAAGAGTTGGCACTTTTAGACCTCGTAGTTGTTCTAAGAATTCTTGCCAGGGATATGTCCATAAAATAAGTTGGTACCCAAGATGCCCTAATACTATAACGACCAGCCAACCACTTATTATCTTCCAAACGAAACTCTGAAATAATATTAGCCCACTGTGATTCAAATTATTCTGGAGTTTCTAAGGGATACATACATGAATTGACACGACTGTAAAATATTTGGTTATCCCTCAAATCTGGCCTAATCTTTGCTGGGAGTTTGTTCAGTATGTGCCACATGCATAATCTATACATTGTATTAGGGAATACATCTTGAATTGCCTTCTTCATGGCTGCATCTTCATCAGTTATTATAGGCCTAGGTGTAGCACCTCCCATACATCTTAAGAAAGTACAGAATAACCATTTGAATGTTTCAATCATCTGATCAAGCAGCAATGCAGCCCCAAATAGAACACATCCCCCATGGTTATCACTTCCATGAATGGTGCAAATATCATGCCATATTGATTTATATTATATATTGTATCAAATGAGACCAACTCCTCAAAATGAACAAAATTCTTCCTGCTGGTAGCATCCGCCCAAAACACATGGACCAACCTACCCTTACCGTCAATGACATAGTCAATATAAAATGCAACATTGTTCTCGTTCTTTCTAGCTAGATTATCAAGGAACATCTGAGCATCTAATGACTTTATAGTCTCTCTCAAAGTGTGGTGATAATTTTGAAAATCCCTCCTTATGCATCCAACATTCTGAAATCCACCCTCACTGACATGAAGATATTTAAATGCCCTAGATGTCCCAGTGCTAGCTTGATGGCATGCGAACAATGTCATCTTAGCCTTCTCATTTACTTGTCTATTAGAATGTATCAAGTGTTGCTTATTAGGTGAGACAAAACCATGGTTATTCACTTCCACAAATGTCTCTAACTTGAAATTATTGTCCTTAGTCCGTTTGATAACAAACATGGCTTCACACCCGCACCTACTCAATTTAGACTCATATGACCTCGCCGTTTTGATCTCCAACTTGTCCTTACATTTTCTTCCTTCCAGCCACTTCTAGCACAATAGTACCGTCTCCATTGCAAAACACCGTTTGTGGTTGTCTGCTACCCAATACGAACGGAGAAGTCGGCAACATGCGCATATGCTTTGTAAAACTCGAGGCTTGCATCCTCATCTTGAAAAATCATCCCCACGGCAGGTGTTAGGTCGTCATTAACTACCAGTGTGGACGATGAACCTTGCAACGGTTTGGTTGAGTTATCATGAGAATGACATTAATCATTCAAATTTAAAAATTTCAAATAACCCTACACTGACATAGAAAGGAATGCTCGCTACCTTCTGTGGTGTTTAACACAAATTTCTCACAACGAGAGAGTGTGCATCGACCATTTTGGGACATACCATCATTAGTGGCCGTACGGAGCTACTCACATCTTCCGTGGAATCCATGCGGCGCAAGGGGGGCACAGGCACTTGGGTAGCAACAACCAAAAGAAGCACAAATCAATTACCACAGCAACCCCTATTTCATCCCATCTCAATTGATTCCAAGAAATAACCAAAATACATTTATCAGTACAGGCGCAGACCTCGATAATAGATGCAGGAAGCTCAGGCAGGCGGCGGGCTAGTCTTAGCGCAGGGATGGCCGCGGATGTAGGGCCGACGGCACATAGGAAGAAACCGGACTCAGGGGAGGCACGACGTAGGGGCTCAGGTGTGGAGCAGTGTGGCGACAAAGGGGTGTCTGCAGGAGGGCGACACACAGGAACAAGTTGGACGCAGGGGAGGTGCGATGCAAGGGCTTAGGTGCGGAGCAGCATGGCGACGAAGGGGCGGCCGTAGGAGGGTGGCGCGGAAGCGTAGAACCCTAGCTCGTGGGGAATGGACCTCTGACGAATGGGGCACCCAAGCGCTGGGGGAGGCGAACGAAGAAAGCGATTTCGCACGGGGGTTTTGTAAAGAAGCCAGAAGTGGGACGTGGGGTAATCGCTGCCATGGATTACGAAATGGATGTGCAGGATCTCCTATGTCCATATGTGCACACATTTGTGTATGTGCATAGGATATGTTCTCGAATATATGTGTGTCAACCAACATGATATAGGGTTAGGGGTGCAATCGGAGCTGATACAGACGGATATCGCTCATCCTGTATTATATTCCATATTTTTTCTCGGAGTAGAACACGGATAATACCGGATATATATTTCTATATTCCGTATTTGTTCCATAAGCCTTCAGATGATTGATCAGATGAAAATTATCCACTTTTTTTACGCCCTTACACAATAGGGAGCAATCAGAGTAAATATAGAGAGACTAATTATCGAGATGATAAAAAAAAGAGCACTTAGTGTTTTCCTCCTATTTGGATGTGGTAATTCGCCTATATATTATCTTGTTCCTAAGTGAAGTCACAATAGACTTTTTCATATCACTTGACATACGGATATATACGGACAAATATCACTCATTCCATATCATATTCCATATTTTTTCCTCGAGGTTGGAGTCGGACATGGATAGTAATAGATACCCATTTACCCTTTTATATCCGCTCCGCAAATCTTCGGTCGGTTGGTCGGGCGGAAATTATCCTCTTCGTTTGCACCCATACGTAGGGTGATAGGGAGTATTGAGGTTGTGCTCAAAACGGTTTAAAGTCAGCTTCTGCTTCTGGTTTTTGTTTTTTTACTATTCAATAATTTTATCTTTTTCTGGTTTTTTTAAAAAAATTGGGTCTTTTTGCCTTTTCTTTTTTTTCCGTATTCGTTTGCATTGTCCGTGATAGGTTAACATGTTTTTTTTTTCTATTTTTCTATTTTTTAAATTTAATTATATCAAATAAGTCAACACAACTACAGTAAAAAAGTTATAAGCTAATACAAAACTGAGCGCTATCTAAAATGCCACACCATATGGAATGATTTTCTTCCGAGCAAAAGGCTTGTGATTTTGGCTTTTAGGTGGGAAAACAGTACAGAAGACCATTCAGTAATCTAAGGGCTTGTTTTTTTGGTCATGGTGATGGCTTTTGGTCATTTGCATGGCAGAGATTGCGAGAAGAGAGATACTCGCTTGCGATTTTTGATGGTATAGATATTAGTTTTTTAACGTGTACTACAATTAACTTGTAGACCCCATCTTAAAAAATATATTCCGTTTAAAAGTTAGTTACTGTAGCAAAAGCCAAAAGCGTCTTTTAGAAGCCGCAAAGAACAGGCCCTAATACTCTTATGAAAAATAGCTCACAACTTGATGTGATAATGGTAACTTGATCTGAAGATTATTCAGAGCACACTTCAGACCTCACCTCCATATTTCCTTTCTCACGAGCTGACAAATGTGTATCCAATACAGAATTCAAATAACCATATCTCATGACACTTGGATTACACCTAGAGATTTAGGCCCCGCTCAACTTCGCTACTTTTTTACTGTTTAGCGATTGTTTTACTGTAGCAGCGATTCCGAGCACTGTAACACTTTTGTCACGTAGTGAATTTTTTTTGGTATTTTGTGTTTTATTTTTTTTCTCGTATTCATTTGCATTGTCCAGTCTAGACTAGCGTGCCGTTTTTATTTTTACATTTTTTTAAATTTAATTATGCCTAATATGTCACTCAGCTACAGTAAAAAAATCAGCCAGCTACAGTAAAATTTCAGCAAAAGTCAAAAGCTATCGCTATTTCAAACGTCCCCTTAATGCAGGGGATGCTCAAGCATGAAAAAAATATGCAATGCAAAGGGTGGAAGGATGAGCATGGAAGGAAAGAGGTTTGCAAAAATCCAAAAGGGGAAGGAAGGTCATGTGAAAGGCAACACAGCACACACAGGCCTCTAATCTTTGGCCCTTGTTAAAGGGGGCTAATTCCGTTGGCAATGGGGAGCATTTAAAGGTTTTAGGTGGGGGAGGAAAGGGATCCTTCCAAGACCCAGAGGAGATAGAAGGGGAGAGAGAAATAAATAAGTCCGAATGACGCCGAACTTCTCTCTCATCTCTCCCCCCTCTCCCTTACATCCCCTCATCACCACCCCCTCCCCAGTCTCTCCCCCTCTCCCTCTTGACAAATTTTCCTCCACCCATTCCCTTCCTGTTCTTCTCCACCCACCCCACCGATCTCTCTGAATTCGGTCTCCACTTCGCCACAGTCTTTCTGTCTCCACTTCGCCACAATCTTTCTCTCGTTACCCCTCCCTAGCAATTGTTTGTTGTCCATTTATTGGGTTGATTCTTCCTCTCTTTCGGTTGGGAGAGGATCGGGAGACGAAAGAAAGAGAAGAAGGGAAATTAAAAGAAGTTTGTTCTTTGCTTGGATTGTGTGGTTCTTGGAAGTTGTTGAAAAACTTGCGACCAGTTTCTGGTATGGTCTGTTGCATCTCTCTGCTAAGTGTGTGTCTTTTGTCTCTTTTCTTGTTTCTTGATTTTACCTGCTAAACATCCCTTTTTCTTCTGTTCAAGCCCATGATTCCTTTACAATATGTGTTTTTTCTCTTGTTGATTCCTCCATGGTTCATTCCACAGTATGTTTCTCAAGCCTGGGATGCCATATGTTGTTAAACTGTCAATAATTCATGTTTTTTTGAAGAACAAAATTCTCCAACCTTCAGATATATCCGATAGTTTCTCTTTTGTTCGGTGTGAGACTGAGATGTCTTAGGCGTTCTTGGTTTGGTTAAAATTCTTTCGCTGTTGGTTATCATTCAATTTTGTGATAATTGATCTGTCCCTTGAAACCGTGGATGGCTACCTCAACCTTTTTCCCTTTATTTTTTTCTCGTTTTGCTGCATCTTTTTGAAAACCGATAGGGAAGGGAAATAAATGCAAAAGAAAAGAGAGGATTTTTTGAGCGTCCACAGAAGTAGTGGGGCCCATCGTGCATGCAATCCATCTGTTTAGGTCGCATGCAATGTACGATCACCGTGTTTTTCACCCATTAAAATGCATGCATCAGCACCACCTTTGCTTACAGCAGCAAGCCAAATGCGGTTCATGCCAAGATTGCTGCAGTTAAATCAGTTATTACCCTCACGAATGAGTTCCTTTCGTGTAGTAAAACTCAAATGAGTGTAGTTACTTAAGGACAGGAAGGGAGTGCTAGAAGGGTACAAGAGGAAATAATAAATCATTTGTTCCACATTTGTGTAGATATCGATTTGGTAAAGAACTGAAGGTAGCCAACAACGAGGACTGGAATCTCTGCAATGTTTTCGAGAGCAAATAAGGGTTAATTGTGTTGATAGGGAGCATCTTTTGGTGGCAAGCCTAGTTAAAGGCATAGCCTAGAAGTATGTGACAAATCGTGGCATTTGGCATTCCATCCGTTTGAGTCTGCTATGTGCTTGTTTCCCTCTAGGAATGTTAGAACAAATTTGTTACCCAAATTTCTAATGTGCTGTTTACGTTTTCAGGTCCCTCGTAAATTGCTGGAAAGAGATAACAGCACCTGAGATGCTATTGCCACAGATCAATTGATAGCAAGAACAGTATCCTAATGGTTTGGGTTTGACCACGGATCTAGTTCGGCTGTCATGGATCAACAAGCATATTGGAATAACATCCTTGGATCCGTAGAATCGCAGAATCATCAAGGTTATCAAATGACCCGCAGTGATGCAACCATTCCATATGGAAACGAGGCACATCAAGATGGCCCATTTATAGGTTTCTGGGAGTCAGGTGAAGCTAGTTCAAGTGGCAATTCACTAAATTATGGGAGCTCCAACGAGATCAAAGGGGAGCACCTTAATATTGGTGGTGGCCTGAGGATTGGTGAAAGGCGGATGGTAGCTGAACCCCTTTCTTTGGATAATGTGGATATAAACCTTAATGCCAATGGTAATGATCTATGTGGTCAAAGTTCAAATGCAAACAGTGCCCCTCAGGGCTCAGAGCAATATGGGGGCTGTTCTCGTAATGATACGAACGCTCAGGTTTCCGAGCTGAGATTACATCCATACGGGACATTCATATTAGGTGCGGAGCAGCCAGAGTCTTTTGCTTCTTTGAATGCCTGTGAAAATCCTTTGGGTGATTTTCCATTAATGCCAGAAGGCATTGATCAAAGACCAGGTAGTTCCCTAGATGGCCGCCGTCTAGCATGCAAGAGGAAAAATATTGAAGGAGTCCATGGACAGTGTTCAGCAGGTGCTAGCACAAGTTTATCCCACAGGAATGATAATGTCTTCCATAACATTGCTTCCTCAAGTTTCAATCCTGCTCCTAGCACAAATTTGTCCTCTCCTAATTGTTTCTTGGCTCCAAGTTCCATTGAGGAACAACTCACACGTTATGGAGCTACCACAGGATTGTCATCTAGTAGCTATGATCCTAGTGGAGGCAGTAGTAATCCAGGTAGTTCACAAAGAAGTTTCCGGGCAAGAACTTCCACGGCTCAACATATTAGCCCCTACGGTGTATGGCCCTCTTCAAGTGCCATCAGGCATTCCAATTCATGGAATCATCAGCCGCCTCCCCTTCATTGTACATTTGATGGATCACAAGCGGTTATTCCCGTGGTCAGTAGCCTCAACTTGCAATACCAACATCCTGTAAATGTTGTTCCTGGTATTCCACAAACTGCACACCGTTTCACTGGTCATGGAGCTTCATCATTGAGAGCAGACTGTTTGGATAACAGTGTTCTTGGTAGTGAGGAAGTTAGTGGAAGTAATGTAGTGGCTCCCAACTTTCCTGATTCAGTTCTTCCTGCTGCAGTAGACATGAGACATTTGGTGCCACAACCATCTAATTGGAGCTCCAATGGTCGAGGCACTGCCATTGCAGGAAATATTCCTTCCGTATCAAGACCTAATACCAGTTCAGTGGTTAATAATCCACCAGCAGGCTCTCCATTTGTCACTCATCAAAACCTGCATAGACGCCATCCTCGAAATTTGTCAGAGGTAACTTTTTTCCATCTTGTGTTAGTATGTTTAATTTTCAATTTGATTGCTTTTCTTTTAGTAATCTGCTGGAATTGCATTTTCTCATAGGAGATAGGTCGTCTATCTGGAGCACTTCGCGATCATCAGCACCCACGCTTAAGGTCAGGGTTTCTGTTGGAACGCCAAGTTGATGATGTTTGGGGTGTTCCTTTACCAAGGAGCAGGGAAGGAAGGAGATTAATAGAGGTATGTTGATTGGCTCTGTTATTTCTCGTCTTCTTCATCCTCCTTTTATAAGTATTAAGTCCAGAAAACGTTGACATCCATGTGGTGACATATTTAAGCATCACCAGGAGTTATGTATGACACCAAAGAATAAAATAACATATGGCAATTTAAACTTAATGCCTGTAAAGGCCTTTCATGTACTATTCAGCCTTCTATATGATCTTCCTTCTCCCTATTTCCATCATACATGCTTCTTCACAGTATTGCCTAGCAGGGTCTATGACATTTTCTTGTTCATGCTCTAGAAAAGAGACTATTTTCTTTGTTTTCATGTGGTGCAAAAAAGTATAATTCCGACGTACTGTTTCATCTTATATTTTAATGTCTTTCTGTTATGCTATGATGCTGCTATTTTCCCCATGAAATTGCCCATGTTTGCCTTATGCACATGATGGTTTTAGTCACGTATTATTCTAGAGATAACTAGTGAGCCATTCATGGAAAGAATACATACTTCATTGCTTACCTATTTTTAGTCCTGTAATCATGAGCAAGTCTATGCCAGTCCATATGGTTCTTACCTGTTTACTTGTCATCAGATCCGGAATGCACTTGAAATGCTTCATCGAGGGGAGAATGTAAGATTGGAGGTCAGTAATATTGTAATAGCACTTGACTTCTCAGTTTCTTAAGTCTATTTCCTATTGTTATTTTGGACAGAGAAAAACAAAATGACTAAAAATAGAAGATGGATCTTTGAGGATTGTTATTTTTGTCGTACTATTTACTGGCTATACTTGCATTGCCTTGTTATGCTAATGAACTGCCTTCTGTCCTCAAAATTCCCAACATGATCAGATAACATACTAATTGTTTGGCAGGATCACACTTTTGTAGTACTATTACATGGTGTTAACCTTGCCAGATTCTGCTTCTGTGATTATGGGAGTAGTAGATAGTACACGACCATAATCAAACCAAACCTGTCGTTGAGAATAATGCAGTCAGATGAACTCTCCCATTGTTTCGACAAAAAGGAAGCAGAGTCAGAAGTCAGAACATACATTGGACTTTGATTGCTCTGAACTCTGATTTATTGAAGTCCAAAACCACTACATAGTACACATTAAGTGGCACAAGTCTAGTTTCAAATTTGTTTTTTTCTTTTTATTTATAAATAAAGTCAATATTCACATGCAGAAATGGTTGATCTTATCCTAAGGTGATAAGTTGTTGACTGCCTCCATATGGTATTGCATGAACGTTCATCCTAAACAGTAAATATAATTGAATCATATCAAAAGCTTTTAGTTGCCCCTGAATTTTATCTCTGCTTATTCTTGAGGGATTTACTTGCTTCGATATCTATCTGTTCTTGAAGCAGTCCATTTTCTATGGCGGTGTCGACATTCACGACAGACACAGGGATATGCGTCTTGATATAGACAATATGTCTTATGAGGTTGGCTTTCCTTAGACATTACCTGTATATTCATCCAGCTAAAGTCTAATCAAGATTGTTGCCATCTAATCATCTTTCAGGAGCTATTAGCACTGGAGGAAAGAATAGGCAACGTTAGCACTGGGCTCGGTGAGGAAGCGGTGATGAAGCTCCTGAAGCAAAGGAAATTCTCATCATGGAGATTAGAAGCATCGTTGGAACTTGTGCCATGTTGTATCTGTCAGGTATCAGTATACTCCAAGACCTATCAAAGTTTCTGCCCTCTTTAGTGTTATAGTTTGCCACAAGTAGCTAACTTGGATACATGAAGTAGCTTCAATGCTTACATAAAGTATGAGCATTTAGTTTTGTCTTAAAATAGGTCATATTAATTTATAATCAATTAAATCGATCAAGTGTCTGAAATATAGTTTGGAGTTGTGGACAATATGCTCAACATTTAAACTTGTAGTGGAACATTTCGAGTGTTATTGTCAATTATGTGCACAAGTTTTGAGTTGGGTATCAATTTGTTTGCCAAATGTTTGTTTTTGCAAGCGACCATGCACATCCTGAACTCCCTAAGATGCCTTTTATTAGTCAACATCATACCTAGGGTTCCTTTTGAAGAGCTTTTTGCTACACTTTAGGATCTTGCTTCGTTCTTTCTTAAGATCTAAATCAATGAAAAGCTGAGGCTGCACCCTGTTTATCCAGGAAGAGTATGTCGATGGGGACGATCTTGGGACACTCGACTGTGGGCATGACTTCCATGCTGGTTGCATCAGGCAATGGCTAGTGCTGAAGAATTTGTGTCCGATTTGCAAAAACACTGCTTTGAAGACCTAAAACAGCAGAGAGCGGCAAGGCTCGTTGGCAACACCCTTGTTCATTCGATCGCAAGATCTTTTACTGATTCATACTACCGTGCTTTTTGGTTGGAAATTTTGCCATTCACCTACAATTCGATAAAACTGGTCCCTGTAAACTGCGCCTGCAGTAAATAATCCCTGGAATCTGTCTCTCTGCATTTAACCAAATATTTATGGCTGGTATAATGGATGTAGGTTCTCAAACAGGACATACCGTCATCCCGTGCCATAATTTCGTGTGTTCTGGTATCATGTGCTCAAGCTTATCAATATTTTGGTTAACCGTGGTGTCTGCATCCACCTTGCACTGGTTTGAGAATCGAGAAACCAGTGAATTGTCGACCACAGACGACGTGCCGCGAAAAGCCGGCACGCGATTGTCGACGTCGTCGCTGTCCGTCCTGGCAAGGCATCCATCGGCACGGTCGCACGGAGCGCGACTGCACGATGGGATTGACGGGCATCTCGGCGCGCGAGGCCACACGACTGGCAGAAAAAACACGTTCAAGTCGGCGCGCGTGACGGCTCAGTCGATGTGTTCTCACCGGCAGGGTACCGTCTCCACCGATCTCCCTGTAAAGCGTGCCTGCTTGAGCCTGTCTTGGAGCTGCAAAGATTCCGAGGGCTTCCAGTTCTCTCGATCTCTAGAAGAACAACGCTTGCCCTATCAGCCGCAATCGAATCGACTTTAGCGATGGGCCACGTAGAACCGATTCCTCGCGTTGATATGTGTAGAACACTGCAGCAATGATCGATGAGATACGGTCCGTTTCTCCGTTACGTCGCGTGTAGGACTTAACAAATTAGGTCTAAGCCAACCCTGAAATGGGCCCAGTTATTCGAGACTGGGCTCTCGTTCGCGAAAACTGTAACGGGCCCAGTTCGGAGAGCAGCCGTAGAAACTGACGATCGAGATGCGGCGAGCGACAGGGAAGTTTGGGTGCGGCTGGTCGGTTGCGTGTGCCCCAAACGAGGCCCTTACGTGGCAACAGGCCAAGGCTCGGTTCCAAAGTGATTAGGTTTTCGTATCTTGAATAAGGTGTAGCGGTTGTTATTTTTTTTCTAAAAAAATATTATATTTCTATAGATAATGTAAAGAAAAATAAGAAAAATTGGTGTTAAGATGACAATATGTTCTAAACGTCTTTTACCTTCTGAAAACTAGAAGACAGAAGCTATAGCGGTTTGAAATGGGCCAAAGTAGCATCCTTCAAGTGATGGCGTGCTGGATTCCTGGATTGCTTGTTGGGTCTCTGATTGGGAGGACGCCAAAAAGGCCAGAAAGGGAGTTGATAGCCGGGGACAGGAGGAGGTGCAAGTCGCCTTCGCTTTGTGCAAAGCACGAATAGCATAGCTCCTTCGGTCAGGTGAAGTCGGTCTGGCTGGCTATAGAAAATCTAAAAGAGGAATACAGGTGAGCTACAAGATCACTGAAAATGATGGAAGAAAAACTTTAACAGAAGTTAAAAACCAAAATATTCAAAGGAAACGCAAAACAAATATTTTCGTTTTAATGGTTTTGCAAAGTAGCGATAACTTTGACCAAGATCCGAAAGTTACTCCACCATTAGGAGGTGCGTGGAAAGAAAAAAGAAAAAAAAAACTTAGGGGAGGTGGAACCTGGAACCATGGGGGGACACACTGGACCGTAATTGCATTGCTGTCGTCTCTGCATCTCCAGTCCGTATTAGCATTAGTAGCAGCATGTGCTCATACCTGCGTCGTCGCAAGACATCGGTACCATTGAAAAGTGTAATGACATTTTTTTTACTGAAATGATATTACAGTGACTATTAACTTTTTCTAAGATATTTAATTAAATAAATAAATAAAAATAGAAAAAATTACCAGCGCTATGGTACGGCTAGATTTAGTCAATTAACGGCATGCAGGTCAGAAAAATTACCAGCGCTACGGTACGGCTAGATTTAGTCAATTAACGGCATGCAGTGCAGGTAGGTATGCACAGCTGCTAGTCGGAATCATCCGAGTCCAATCCAGCGGGATTCCCTTGCATGCCTGCTGTGCGTACTGGCGAGTGCTTAGTTGAGCTACAGAAAGTTGGTGGTACTAGTACTTGGCCGATCAGCGCATGCAGAGGAAGGCAAGCGAAAATGCAATCAATCATGACGCTCTGCTTTCGAATGTGGTGGCCTAACACCCACCCAATCACCCATACACCCAATAGTACTTGTACTAGTACAATCCCTTTGTCTAATTACAACCTCATGATACTATAGTTCATAACTAGTGATTAGATTATCGACAAGTTAAAAATGGCTCACCACGACGCCGCCCGCTTCTCCCTGATCCGTAATTGCATCTGCACATTGGCTCCGTTCAAAACGCCTTTGACGGACGGATTTTGCTGAAATAAACACTACAGCGACGGTTGGTTTTTAGAGAAGACATTCAATTAATAAAGAAAATAAGAGAGAAAATATAAAATTATTATATCTTCATAAATAATATAAAAAACATATTAAAAACCAATACATTCAAAACAGCTTCTTATCTCTGAAAAACTGAAGACATGAGCTCGGAAACCGTTTTCAACAGGACCATTCAGAGGGAGGGAAAAAAGGGCCAAGTAGCGGCAGACGCCTGACCTTACGCAGATTTGCTCACCAACAGATAGCTGGATTAAGCAGAGGCGGAGGGACAACTGGATCAAGCAGGGCAATTTATATACTCATGGTGATGTAGCAGCAAGTAAACAAAGAAGGGGGTGCAAATGGAAGGATTAATTAAAGCAGTAGCACTCATCGCTGCTGCTTATCTACTCGAGAACAAGGAAGAAAAAGATGGTGATTTGTTTTATCACTGTTACAGCTGTCCTTTTGACATTTGGAAAGAACGCCACTTGTGGCGTCCTCCGCCTCCCCCGTCTCCACCTCCTCCCTCCCTTGTTCTTATCCAAAACGTATCGAAAAATCTCGCCACGAGGCGGCAGCAGTAGCAGCCGCCGTTGCCGCCACGGAGATGGAGGTGGAAGAGTGGGTGGATCCAGTAATTGTGCTGATCATACGCTGCTCTTTGGAGACTGCATGTTCTTGTTGCGGGGTGAAGCTTCCTGTGGTAGGTTTCTTGCTTCACTCGGCGTCGGAGCTCTCCGGGCTCGGCGCCTGGTTTAGATCCGGGTTCTTCGCCCGGCCGCTCCACGCCGTCCGCTGCTGCTTCTGGTGCTGCTGCAGCTGGTGGTGCGCTTCGCCGTGCAGCTGCAGCGGCGGGTGGTGGTGGTTGCGTTGCTGGTGCTTCTGCCGCTCGCGGTGGTGCGCGGGCGCGACCATCATGCCGGTCTGGAGCGCGTCGACGCGCGAGCCGACCTCGATGGCCTTCTTCCGGATCGATGCGGCTGACAGGGCGGCGCTGTCGGGCTCGCCGCCGCCCTCGGACGACAGGGTCAGCGCGGAGATCTCGTCGGGGAAGTTGAGCCGCGCCGACCTCCCGCGCAGGTAGAACACCGCCGTGTCGTAGGCGCGAGCGGCCGCCACGGGCGTCGCGTACGACCCCAGCCAGATGCGCGTGCGCTTGTGCGGCTCCCGGATCTCCGCCACCCACTTGCCCCACTTGCGCATGCGCACGCCGCGGTACTGCCGCCGCGGCTGCTGCTGCTGCGGCAGCGGCGCCGCCGCCACCGTGACATGCTCCTCCTTGGCCGCCACCGCCGCCGCCGCAGCCGCCAAAGGAGCCATAGCTGCCGCAGCAGCAGCAGCAGCCGCCGCCGACTCCTCGCTGGAAGAGCGGTACTCGCCCTGCATGAGCGAAGCTACCTAGCCGCCGCCTCTGCTTCTCTCTCTCTCCTGCGCCCGCAGTGGTGTTGGAGGGGTAGCTTTTGGCGTTGGCTTGGTTTCCTCTTTCTTCCTCGCTATCTGTTCGTTCGGTGGTATTTGTATTGGGATTTTGTGGGTTGGGGTATGATTAGAGTTTGGTCGGGATAGTGATAAAATAACTTGGGGGGAAGAAGACGTCGACGGCAGGACTGTACTGTGCTGTTTGGAAGGGAGCCTGACGATAAGCGGCAGCGAAATTGTTATGTCCACCGGCTAACTTGCATCCGGATATCGGATAGGCTGATGTCCGTCTTGGAGTACAACTGTGCAAGAAAACATTATGTTGGTACTAGTATTGTTTTTCTGATATAAAAACTGTACAGCCAGCACCAATTCATTACGAATCCATTACTTTGAAAATTGTTTTTTGGTGGACAATTATATTCTGGACGTACAAACATCATGTTATATAAGTCAAGAAAAGATCAAGAAATAATTTCAGACAAAATTATGACGGTCTCCCTGTCACAATCCATCCTTCTTTGCTCGTCACCAATCCTTATGCATACCTGTCGCCATATTGGAGTTGAGTTGACCTTGTTACGCGCGACTCTTCGCCGCTTGTAGTTTCTGCATGCTCGACTGCTTTCTATCCTGCTATCCAAATCTCATTCACATTCTGTAATGGATTGCGTATGAATATGGAATATCAGAAAGAAATTTTGCGTAGATTCCAAAACAAACAAGAAATGATGGGCTGGTGTACCCTAATTTAGAATTTACCCGGTATTGTAAGTTTTGAGAAACATGTATATGCACAGGAAACTTCTCTAATTAATCTGTGACCACAGTTAGTCTAAGTGCTTCTCACACATTAATTTCGGTTGTAACCTGTGATATTTTTGTTCAGAATGAAACTTCAATTTCAAGCTACGTAGTCCACATCCGATACTTTTATGCTAATCTGCCAATCTTGATAATTGCTTCCTATCGAAAACTAAATCATGCAAATCTAAGCGAGCAAGGGACGTACGTACCAACCCTTGAGACGTCTCTGCTGGCAGAGCTAGAAATTTTATATTAGATGTGAACCATTGGTAATTAAAGATAGGATAAAAAATAGTTGTTAAATGATTATCGGTTGATTGAATGGAAGCGCCAGTTAAACCATACATACTTAGCTTAATGTTACTCCAAAACTAAATCATGCAAAACTAAGTGAACTGGGGACGTACCTACCAACCCTTGAGACGTCGTTGCTGGTAGAGCTAGAAAATTTATATTGGATGTGCATTATTGGTGGTTAAAGATAGGATAAAAGATGGTTGTTAAACGTTTATCGGTTGATTGAATGGAAGTGCCAATTAAATCATGCATACTTAATGTTACTACATAATTAGTTAGGCTTTCTTTCCAATAATTGGCTACTTTACACATTTAAGTGTGAAACCAACTTATTTTGCGGAGTGATAACAATAGCAAACAATAATATTGATAATAATATTTTAAATATGTGTGAACATATTGTTACAAATGTATATCCATTTCACCATTTTTTTTATTAGTATGTCAGGCTCCTCGTGTCAGTTCACGTACTCTATCACCCAAGAAACACATACAATTTTTAGTACATCTATACTTAGTAGGCTAGTATTGATGCCTATTTATGTCACATATAACTTCAAAATTTATAAGCAAAATGGTTCATATAAGATACTCAATGTTAGTTTTGAATCATTTGGCTCATTGTAATAGTCAGAACGATGCAAATAGATAGAGTCAATCAACACTGTTAAGAAATCATTGAGGAATAGATGAACGGTAATGCAATTCACCTAGTCTTTATTAATTTCAGGTCTCAGATCTCTTTACATAATACAATAGCCTCTCTATTTATAGTCTATACCCACTAGAGACAATTTTGATATTTGTCCATACTATAACCTTCTAGGCTTCGTAACAAACACTCCATGTTTACTTAGAAAACTAAGGAGTTTTCTAAAACCTAAATAAAGTAATTACTTTTGTATCATTCACGCGCTACCATATAGATAGAGGAAAAAATACGTGACTGTCTATAAAATCTAAAAGAGGGTACGAAATACAATTTTGCATCTAATTTCCTTAAGTACTATCGACCTAGAACCTATAGCTAGCAAGGGCATATATATAATTTTAAAAAATATTAGGCGTGCCGGCACCTGGCTAGCTTAGCTCCGCCCATACTCTGGATTGATGGTACGCTGTGGCCCCGGTGAGATTTAAGCTTGTCGAGGCCGTGAGCGCACGCGCGCTAAGACCCCTCGTCAGTACGTGCGTGCATATGCATGCTGTGATATGCGTCGTTCCCCGTGGAAACGACGTGGCCAGGGGCGTGGGCTCGAAAGGAGGCCCTGGACCACATGTTCGATCGGTCGAGCTAGCAGCTAGGTGCGAGGCGGACAATAATGTTGTGTGGTACCACGAGGGTGGCCGCTCACCTCGACCGAGTGCGCTGCATCGGGCTGGCTCGTGAGGCCGATAGGATAGCATCTGTCTGTCTAAAAACCCTCTTTAGGTCAAGGAAAAAAGCCGGGCCGCACGCACGAAAGGTGCCTTTCAGTTCCGTTTTGCCGTGCTAGATGCCAACAGCACGCGCGGAGTACAGCTCTGCGTACTGCCCTGTGTAGACTTCTTTTTCTTTCACGGGTCATGAGTGAATCTGCAACACTGGCGCCCTAGCTAGTTGATATCTAACGGACGAGAATTCTCGTCTGCGTGATTATACAGTTCAGATAAGAAGCTCACACTGTTACTCGGAAGGGTTTAGCTTTTCTATCAGGGAGCTAGTACTCTACAAACAGAAACTGTTGGTAGCAAGTTGGGGTATCTCATATAAACATTGCGTCGTTGACCTGTACTTTAAACTGTTTTCTCGGTTTTAAAAGTTGTCTTTGGTTTAGATGTGTGTTCTTGAGTTATAGCTAGGGAGCATATGCATGCCATGATCTTGTTACGAAATCTTCACCGCAAAATATTATGCAGACACGTTGTGACCCTTTCACATGCATGAAACCTATCCTTGACGCCTCGCACCTTTCCCAATCGGCACGCTCTAAGAATATTTTCGTACATGCATGTTTTTGGAGAAAGTGGGAAGAAAATTAACAAGTACTTATAGCGCTGCCAACGATGTTTTACGGAATCATTAGTTCCCTTGCGCGAGACAAAAGCAGTATGAGTCCTTGCACGAGACAAATCGAGCTAGCTATATATACTCCAATGATCAACGGTACTTGCACTGGAGATTATGAGTGGACAATAACAAGCCAATCGTCCGAGTCAAGCACGGCATGAATCAGAATTCGGTGTTGATACCGCACTTAACTAATATTTGGAGTACATCAGCACCAACACGCGCACGTTCTCGTCCTTGTACTCCCATCATCGCGGTAGTAACCGGTGGTCTTCGCGTTCGCGTTGCACCGGCATGGCAATAAATAACGGCCGCGCAGCCACACGCGCGCGCACCGTGCGTTTGGTGGACGTACTTATGGCCAACCCCCAACCGCTCTCGGCTCGATCGCACCGGCACCGACATGAGGCGGCTAGCTCCAGGTGGCGTCGGGGCGATGGGGTGACGCGCGCCGACGTGGACGTTCCCTCCCCGTCCACGTCATCCCCCACCAGCCATCCACCCGTCTCATCCTCTCCCTAAACCGGACAAGAGACGTCAATTTCGCTTGCCAGCGACGGCAACGCCCGCCCCGCCCATTATCTAATCCTAATCATGCACCCTAATGACGTCCCCTGCAAGATTAGCAGCGGCTAACCACGTCCCGTCGCACCCCGTCCGCTAGCTTCTTATTCTGCCGCGCGCGCGCATCTCCGTCTCCGCCACGTCCACCCCCACTTCTAAACGACGCTGACACGAGGACCTCCAGGTGCCGGCGGGGCCAGGTGTTCGATCGTGTGGCGGTGTGGTCGTTTGGGTGGGGGATGGGACGGACGGCGGTGTTGAGGCGGGATAGGATGAGGAGGAATCCGTCGTCCGCAGCGTGGGTGGAGTTGGGTGCGCGCGCGGGGTGTCTGTCTGCGTAGGTAGACGTGTGTGCTCCAACCGATTTCGAAGACCATGGGGGGGCTGCGTAGAGTTCTGTTAGGAATAGCGCAGCGGCCGCAACGACTCCCAGCTCATGAATGTTGTCGGTGATGTGGCATTTTCGCGGCCCCGGATGCGTTTATGTAGTCGCAGATCGAGCTCAAGAAGCAAACAACACAAGAATATGTGCGCGGCAAACCTTGTGCTAGTAGCGGCACAAAGATCTATCGTACTATGCTTACATGTGCTCGATCGGTTAGTTAGTTCGTATAGACGACTCGGCTGTACTGCGTTTGTTTGGTGTGATACTCGTAGTTGAATCAGCTCGATCTGTCCGTGTCAACCAACGCAGAGGGGGTATAAAAATACTCTCTCCGGCCGGCTGGCTACTTCTATCCAACAGGGCGGCCTGTGCTAATAATTCATGCGCGTGTCCAGCTGTATATTGTACTAATGGTACCGGTACCGCTTCCAATAACTAACCAGGTGTAGCAGCATGCACCAAATCGAGATTCGAGTACCGGCGAACGGGCCGGCAGGCAGCTTGCTCTGGCAATAAATTAACGCTTGATAGCATGCATGAGCAGCCGGAGCCAGAGAGAATGAGAGATGGATCGATGCGAATACAATGTCAATTCTCCATATATCTTACTCGTAATCTGGGCATTGGTTGTTATCGTCTTTAGGATGGGTGGGGGGGATCGAGTTGGGTGAGGAGGTGAGGGAAGCAAGCGGGGGCTCGCGACAGGGACGCGCGGGTGGGGGAGGAAGTAGTGGGGAGGTGGAGGCTGTTGCTATCTTATCTGTGACGCCCAATAAACAAAGGCGCCGGGTGGAGTAACGAGGAATACAACGAAGCGTTTATTTCTTTCAAAATAAACAAACCAATTGCGAAATGTGGTGAGGGGAGCGAGACGAGGGCTAGCTCGTCATTGGGGAGGGAGCAAGGGGCAGAGTCACAAATTAGAGCATCTCTAACAAGGTTGAATCAACTAGTTATTTGTATGTATATATCAGCATATATCCTATGTGAAGGAAAGAGAGTATGTAAAAAAAACCGAGCCAGTTCTTCCTTAAACACTAGTCTTGCTCATAAAACGAGGCAGCCTTTAGTGTGCATGTAAGTATCAAATAGCTATCTTTAGGGTATCTCCAATAGTCCTAACTAAATACTATCTATAAGCATTCCACATCATCTATAGAGTACACACTAAGGGCATCTCCAATGGTCCTAGCTAGCAACTAACTAGGAGACTTCCACATCATCAACCAAATAGCTAGCATACAAAGGACTGTCTATAAGGATAGCTATTTGATACTTACATGCACACACAGTCATTTATAGAGACTGCCTCGTTTTCTGTTATAGCCTAGTGCTTAAGGAAGAGCCGGCTCGATTTTTTTTGCATACTCTCTTTCCTCCACATAGGATTTATGCTGATGTGTACATGTAAATAGCCAACTAACTCAGACCATTGGAGATGCCCTAAAAGATAGCATTCTAAAAGACTATCTATAAGAATAGCTATTTGATGTTTACATACACACAGTCATTTATAGATATTGCATCGTTTTACGTTATAGACTAGAGACGAAATAGTAGCTAGTTATTTGTGTTTTGCATACTCTCTTTTCTCCACATAGGATATATGCTGATGTGTATATGCAAATAGCTAGCTGACTCAGCACCATTGGAGATGCCCTTATAGATAGTCCTTTAGAATGCTATCTTTTAGTGTGTACTCTATAAATGATGTGGAAGTCTCCTAGTTAGTTGCTAGTTAGGACTGTTGGAGATGCCCTTAGAGGCGAGGGGAGCCGAACAAGCTAATGTGGTGAAGTTATATCTTATGAGAGTAACAAATAACAAGAATATAGAAAAAAATCTATTTATCAAAAAGAAATATAGCGTCAAAATTTAGATCCTAGGAAGAACCCTACCTTGTGGCAGACCCCTCCCGTCCAGAGGTGGGAGGGTCGACAGAGCGGATAATGCTCGTGCTCCGGAATTCCACTGCCGACTCCGCCGGCAGTTGGACGGTTCCAACGTGGCGATCGATTAAAGAACGAGTGGCCTGCCTGCCTGCTGTGCTGCCCTGGTGCAGGGTGCGGCGGCCCCACCTCCGTCCCTCGGCTTGGCGCATGCCCGGCCTCGCCTAGTGACGCCTCGCTATCCGTCTCCAGTGCTTCGTTTCTTCCGCCTTTTGTTGGCCTCCCGCTGCCAGGCGGGCGCACCGACAAGCCAACCGGCGGGACCACCCACCCGCCTGCCGCGAGTTCCGAAATGAACCCCTCCGTTTTTTGGACCCTCCTCCTTCGGGGCGACGTGCGCGCGGGCGGCGGCGAGACGATCGATCGTGAGCTGGAATCGGCGACGTGAGCACGGTTGGTTCCGACTTGGTAGTGGAGATTCGGCCGAGTGCTTGTGTGACACCACTACTACGTACTAGTATGATATGATAGGCTTTGCCGGTTATATATATGATCGTCACCAACATGTTGCTGGTACGGTGTTTGGAAAGGTAAAAAAAAAAAAAAGGTGCGTGTACTCTTGGGAACGCTACAGTGAGACGATCGTGCATGCGTGTTCTGTTGGGGGCAGGAAGTGGCAGTTAGGGGGAAAAAAAGTCTCATCGGTCATGCGCGTTCTGCCATTTTTATGGTGAAATTGCAGGCTCTCGCTTGTGATCGGCAAGTAATTATTAAACTCGGCAGCTCGTGTGTGCTGGAGTTACCACGCCACTGAGGCGAGACGAGCATGAGATCGACCTGCTGAGGAGCTTACTGGTTCATGAAATATACCTTGATGGGCCAGGTCGTATGGTATGATAGTCTTCCACACCTGACAAGTTGTTCTCCTTTTGTGAGCTAATCATTGTTCGTTTGCTTGAAAAGGAGGAAACCCACTACGGTGCATGACTGATGCCGTGCCAACATGGCCTCCCTAACGCAAAAAAGAAGGCTGCCCGCTCTATTCGCAAATTGACCGCTCATGATTCACGAACGTTGGAAAGGAGCACCGAGGACCACAGGAACGAGCAACTCCCGCGCTCTCTCCCCCTCCTTTCCAGCCAACTCCAGTAGCTACGTACCACTGCCTAGTGTTTTTTTCTTGTAGATACAGCAAGTTTACCAGGCAGATCAGGCTGTGCTTCCAGCTTTCAGAGGATCGAAGAAGCGACAAATTGGCATGCATCTGCTGTCACCCAATGGAGAGGCTAGTGCAAATTATCAAAGATGCCTACGCGTCCTCACGTCAATTGCAAATGGAGGAGGAGTTCATGCGGCGATGCTTCGGTCCGGTAATGGGCTGGTCCAGTTAGATTTTGGCACCAAACGGGCCAGAAACAGTTGTACCTAGCTTCTCATAGGCGGGTAACTTGACAGCCCTGTCCACATAATCGTGGCCCAGATCCAGTTATAGTTCAGCCCAGATTCGTTAACGAATCCACAGGTAGGCAAACAAACATTCGTTAACGAACCCCATTTGATGACATTCGTTAACGAACCCCATTTGATGACGTCGTTTTTACCGACACATGCGGTCTGTAGTTCATCCAAACCAGACCACCGCACGTCAAAAGCAGTAGCTCGGCTGGTCAGATAATTTCTTTTCCAGGGTCCAAGTGCCCAACCCAACAACATTCTGTGGAGGCGAGCATCCAAGTCTGTGCTGGAGAACGGTTCCAGCTGCTTAACACCCCAGAAAACCCAGCTCATTCATTCATCGATGGGTTGCGCCCTCCCATCAAGTCCAACCCATAGAGTCTCACAACGTAGTTTACTGAAATATGTGCACATGTGCATCTCGTGTCAAGCCGACGGAAAAGGGTCTACCCGTAGTGATGTAAGTAATCGCGTACCATGCATGCGGCTCAGCACGGCTAAAACTCGCGCACTCTGGATTAATCTGTTTGATTAAAATATCTTTTAACTGGGTTCTCATCGATTAATCTATTTGATTAGATGATGCTAAGGAAATCTATATATTATTATATTATTAAAACGATAAAAAAGAAGACACCACGCTCACTATCAAGGGCTAGAAAATTTAACATTACTGAGTGAAAAAGAGAAAAATCAACACTATCAATTATTGTGGTTCCATATTATTATTGTCTCGATTAAAAGAAAGAGTCAATATCAAGTATGATCCAAAAGTAAATGAAATTCGGAATAAAAAATAAAATAAAATTAGCGATTTGATTTCCATATGTATTCCTAAGAAAAATCCATAAATAAAAATAATTTGAAATAAAAATTAAACATAATTCTACAATTGGATTTGCATACGAATTCTAACAAAAGTAACTACAATTTGAAATAAAAAATAAAATAAAATTAGCAATGTTATTTTTGATACAATTTCCAAGGTAAAATATCTAAATAATTATGATTTAGAATAAAAATTACAGAAAAAATAGCAATTGGATTTGTATACAAAGAATTTGGTGAAAAAAATCTATACTGCCGATTACGATAGGTCCAGATTGTAACGTTCTATATTAAAAAGAAAAAGTATATATCAAGTACAATCTAAAAATAACTGAATTTTAAAATAAAATCAGTGATTTGAATTTCATATGAATTCCTAGGTAAAATTCCTAAATAAAAATTAAACAAAAATTAGCAAGATTCGTATACAAATTCTAACAAAAGTAACTGAAATTCACAATAAAAAAATTAGCAACTTGATTTTGATATAAAATTCAAAGTAAAATAACTAAATTACTGTAATTCATAATAAAATTAAAGGTAAAAATTATAAATTGGATTTGAATGCGAATTCTAATAAAAAATATTTAAAATTTAGAAATAAAAAATAAAAAATGGCAATTTGATTTCTATATGAATTCCAAAGTAAATTTCCTAAATTAGTAAAATTTAGAATAAATTAAATAAAATTAGCAATTTAATTTGTATACAAACTCCAATATAAAATAACTAAAATTTTGAATAAAATAAAAGTTGCAACAAGGATAGAACGAATGATGTGGGAGGAGACTACGAAAGAGTGCTATGTCGATGTGTCCTGCAAGAAGACATTGACCTACGGGGAAGTGAAGAGCTGAGGCGGCGGGAGAGATGAGGACAATGTCGTGTTACTCATCTTTGCCATTTAACGAGGGTAATATCATGTTGCTCGCTAGAGCCGTTGAAGAGAAAGGCTAGAGTCAAAAGAGTGAAGGGCCACAAAGGCGAGTGGTGAGCATTGGTGTTGTTGAAGAAATCAATGACCAAAGAAGCTCAATAATGGGGAAACCATAGCAGAGAGAATATGAAGCTTTGTATTTAAGGCAAGCTATAGACGATATAAGGCTATCGGCTAGTTAGGAACTTGTCATCGTTGGTGAGAGGCACAATGTCATCGGCGATAGTCAGAAGATTCTACGTATCGTTAGATAACTCGACTAAAGCACACATGCCAGTATCACTGAAGATGGGAGGTCGCCGCGGTTAGTGAGGTAATCACAATGTTGAATTGGCCAACGTCGAAGGAGAGGAATGGCCAACACAGGAGAAGAGGACACTGAGCGCATATAACTTCATGTATGTGTGTGTATATGCATACATATGAATAGAAGCATGGGCGTACAAAAGCAGAGGAGCAAATAGCTCAGAGTAGAGATGACGCAACCATGGGAAGTAGATGCAGGGCCACCGAAGAGTCCGTGATGGGTGTGCCTTGAAGGAATTGGCAACTGTTACATGTGTACACATGTTGATGTCGAATTGAAGAGAAGTAGAAGATAACTATGTTACAGAGTATTGCATTAGAAGGGGTAGCAACCGAGAGAATTGGACTTGCTGTTGGAGGTTGAAGAAGAATTGGGCTTGCTGTTGGAGATTGAAGAAGAAAAGCTGTGGCGGTAAGAAAAGACAGAAGATACATAGTTTGGTGGGACAACCGATGTGTGAGGGAAGATAAGTTCAAGATTGGTCGTCCATAATGCATTACTGCATGCATGAGTAAGGTACTCAAATACCATGTAAATTAATAAGATAATTTGCCACACATATAATTAATGTATTGGTTAAGATTAAATAAAGGTACATGTGGATGTATACATTTTGGAAAAGAGTAATGAATGGAGGGAAAAAAGGTCATATAGCTAGATGATCCATTTATGATGAAGAGTGGTTATATTTCTACGAACCACAACCACTTATTATACTCAATGATTTTGTTCCACCAAATCTCATACTTTAATTATGTTTCTTAAATTATATTTTGCTTCCAGCTTTTATTGTTATTTTCAATGTGTATGATGTATTAAAAACCTAAATAGTCTACAATATACCTATATTCTCAAGAGGAATCAAGGCGTTGACCCTAATCTATGAATGCAACGAAGCATCACTTGCATGTGGTTGTTTCCTAAGATAAACTAGTAAGCAAGGGTTCATGTCGACTAGCCGAGGGTTTTATCCATTCATAACATAAGCAGATCAAGCTACTGGTGACGAGGCACCATGCATAGTGAGGACCGAGCTTTTCTCGGTTGTCAAGCTTTTGAAAGAGTTGTTCAGCCACCATTTCAACGTAAAATAACCCCTTTCCTGGGTGCCGCCATCATCAATAATAGATGTCTCGATCCCCGCTTTTGTTCTGCCATGCGTCACGAAACTCGTCAGTAATTAGCTGCCTGGCTAGTATTTAACTTTTTAAAAGGCAGAAGATATGATATTTTTGTTCATCCAATGTACATGCAGTGGTCGAACACTTGTTGTGGGCATGCAGATGGCCACGAGGGCCAAAAATTATCTCCGGATTTAACAATAGCCCAACTTGCCCAAAACGATCGATGGACCATCATGTTGCTTAATGGCGACTGCTTTTGTGCTGCCAATAATAGCTGCGTATACATATTGTATATATTCTCCGATCCAATTATTAATTCTCTGATCGAAACTAAAGCTTCTCGTTGACATATGTCGATCCCATCGTTACGTGCCTTTCTGATTAGGAGAAGCTAGTGCACGAAAGGAAAGAACTGTCTGCCTAACTGTGGCTGCTCCTGCTTTGCTGTCCAAAGATACGTCGGATGCATCACGTCACCTGGCCTACAGGATCGCTGGTGTAGGATTTGCCAAAGAAACCGAATAGGTTTCCAGGTGCAGACATCGCCCATAAACTGCACGCATGAACCTGTGCTTGGATCTCGATGTTGTGCTGTACAGGTAGAGGACTGCATAGAAGTAAAGGAAATGTGTAGTTGGGAGCTAGGCTTGTTGTACACCCATCATTATAATTAGTTACGGCAAAGTGCTTTTACGCCTGATTCGGTTCTGTTGGCGCTTCTCATGAGCTCGTCTATCTGGTAAAACGCACCTAGCCATTTCAATTTAACTTTTGATTTCTACTTTTTTTTCACTATTTATTAATTTTTTTTCTACTTTTGTTTGACTTTTTATCTTTTCTTTTTTTCTATATTCTTTTACATTGTTTGTGATGGACTAACATATTTTTCTAATTTTTTTAACTTTTTTTAAATTTAATTATGCAAAATAAGTTAACTCAGTTATAGTAAAAATAAATCAGTTACAGTAAAAAAGTTATAAATCAACGTTATTCTAAATATCCCCTTAAGCTTGTCAATTTTCATCATTAATGATGGAGCAAAGTTGAATCAACCGATCGATGCTGGTTAAAGGAAGAAGTTGATTAGAATAACAGTCCGTACCAGAAAGGGGGGAAGGACACAAATTTGCAATGGGAAATCACTCTCGTTTAGCCCTAGCTAGCACGTTGGTCAACAACAGAAAGGTAATGAGCACTGTTGCACAGTCCTGTGCATATACATCTTTAGTCTGGCCCCATTACGAACAGCTTCTAACTTTTAGCTTACAGAAATCAAAAGCTATTTAAACTGCACTGATATTTTAATATGGTTTTTTCCTTTTTCATTTGCCTTGTTTGTGGAGGTATAACTTTGTTTTTCATTTTTCCTTATTTTTCTTTAATTGAATGACTCAACCTGCATAACAAGAAAGCACACCACAACACTAAACTTTTCTCAAATTATAACCCTAGAATACTTGTTCACGATGAGAGAATGGCTGAATGGTTAACTATAAGTCTTCATCTTAACATGTTAAATAGATAAGCTAGCTAGCCTTATCTAACCTTTAGCGGATACTATCCACTTAGCACAAATGAGAAAAATCTGATAATCCTTTACACCGGCTATAACTCATATACTATACTTATGTATACTTTTGAAAACGCATAAACCCGAATCCGCTAAGTCTTTAGGCTTGATCCAACTTGATCTTCTCAGCTTCTCCTTGAGCTAAACCGCTCTTCCAAGTGCTGCTCAAACATAGCAATTTTCTTGCAAAGTAGTTTTCGGTATTTTGGTCAAACTACCAAAATACCATTTCTTGACCTGGTCTTCTCTTTCTATTGTAAGTAATCGTCATGCTTATCACGTGTAGGTGTACTATTGACTTACCATAGGTCGATAAGTCTCTCCCGTTTGGATTTCACCGAACCATACTTCACTTGGACCGACCAAACCATATAGTGCAACTCGCGGCTTGAACTTCCTTTCAATATTTCTCGTCTTTTCTCGTGGCATGTTTGAACTTAGTCATCTCACATGCATCCTCGAATTTTTTGAGCCTCGGCTCCTCTATGAGAGTAGCCCTAATCCTTGCCGTCTACTATAGTTGACTCTAAGCTATCCTGCACATATAAAGATAAATGAATCATTTTTGGGTATAAAATCTTCACAATTTAACCCATGTTAGTTGTAACATGACTGATAAAACCTATAAACACTAACTTAGATCGACAAAAATTATCATGAAACTTGAAATCCTCAAATACCAAAAACCCAGCCGAGACTCTCCTATCAGCCGGTCTAACTGGGCCCCCCATACTGGTGAGACTGCCGACAAGGGTCGGTTTAAACCAAAAATCTCTATTTTGACTGTTAGGGAGGGCTGTTCTGATCGTCACCCTCCTTTGCCGGTCAGACCGGTTGATCTGCAACTAATTCCAAAATTCCGACAAATTTACAATTCAAAATTTAACCTTTTAAATTACAATAGCTCATCATAACATAATTTTGAACCTTCTTACTGATGCTTCGTCCTTCAACTCCAAGCCAACCGAAATACACGCTTCCTCGATCGCGCAATTTGCTAATGGGCCTTATTGGATTTGGAGTCAACATCTGCTTCGGACGACATCAGGCACTGCCAAGGTGTTTGCCAAAAATGTTTGTTTCGTTGCCACTTTGCCATGGCTTTTATCAAAGCAAAGTGGTAAATTAATTGGTCCATCTATCAGCTCCAGGTCGTTAATCGCGATTGCCGACAAAAGTACTTTTTAGCCTTTTTTTCTGACAGAAGAGAACTCTCGTACGCGCTGTATTGGCAATTGGCCGGTGTTCCATCGAACCACCAGCGTTCCATGATTACACTTTGGATCTTCAAGGTGACGGTTTTAAGGTGTCACGGCTCAGCAACAATGGGGGTAGCGAAAAATGGCGCGAATAGTGGGGAGAAGTGACAAGCAACAGAGGAATGTCCTGAACTTTTTTTTTTTTTTGCAGCAGATGCACTGTGCCACCTTCCACCCCCAAAAAAGCATGAGACGATCCAACACGGCGTACCAAAATTTGCCCCGCTATTGGGTGGGCTCTTCTATGCTGTGTCTTATAATTTATGATTATAGTTTTTGAATTATTGTTTGTTTATAAGAGACGGTATGCAGAGAAAAATAGTTGTATATAATTTTGACTGATACAGTTGAGTTCGATATAGTTTATACTGTAATTTTTCTATAGACCTTACCTTAAAAAACGTACTATTTAACGACGAGTTACTGTAGAATACTAAGCTTAAGCACATTCGAACCTGCCCATTAAGTGCAGGATTGGGCCAAGACGGGGAAGAAAACAAAGCCAAATGGGGTCATGTCTTTCCCTTTCGAAGATGACAATGAGCTAGCTACCGCGCTCTTCCGCTCGCCCAAGCTATTTTGGGTGGTGCTTATTTGGGCTTAAAAACTCAGGTTTATAGCTTTTTGCACTGTGGCTGCTATAAATGCACTATAGCTGCTGATAGCTTTTTTTATCATAATTAAATTTTAAAAATTTTAAAAATATCATTATAGACAATGCAAAGAATAAGAGAAAAAAGAAAAGTCCAAAAAGTCCAAAAACAAAAACGCAAAAAAAAAATACAAAATTAAGAAGTCAGAAGCTAAAAGCAGAAGCTTAAATGAGTAGTACCTTGATGTCATAGAAAAGTCCAAACAAGGCTAAATAAAGATGAAATTAAGAAGATATAAGTCAGAAATTAAAAGTAGAAGCTCAAATGAGCAGTGCCTTATGTGCTTGTGTCGGCGTGTGTGGCCATTGGGCGGGTGGGTTTCGAACTTTGCCGTTCAGTACCAAGGGCGATTTACGACCGTTTATTTCGGCCTTTTAGTGGTTTTTGGTTTTCAATTGTTAGTTTTTGGTTGAAATTGCACTGTTGTAGTTGTTAACTTTTTATCAATCAAATAATTAAAGGCAAATAAGAAAATAAAAATAAAAACACTATCATATATTCATGAACAATGCAAAAAATGGAAAAAGAAAAGGCAAAAATGAAGAAGAAAAGAAAAAAATCAAAATTAAGAAGCTAACCTATTCATTTCGACTTCTGACTTCTGAAAATTAAGAAACTAAAAGGTGAAGCTGAAATGAATAAACCTTAACCTCCCGAAGATAGTTGACAACTCTCTTAAACTCTCCCTGAGATTTCCATGCAAACCACCACGAATGGGCGAGTACCACAGAGTCCTATGAGTTGATCCATCCGCATGCTCCATGCAAAAGAACATAGGAGGTGATAGGTGGATACTACGACGAACGTGTGCGAATAGAGCACACTTAAAATCCTACCGATGAGCCCATGAGTCATTGACAGATAGGACCCACATGCTGGTAAGTTTTGAGCGTTTCTCAGCTATTGACAAATAAGATTAGCAGCAATATCTGAATCTTCAGCCATTTTAGCCTCCAGCGGTACGAGAATGCCTTATTTGACCCCCTCGTGCTGTCGGGGAGCGTACGAGGGGAGGTGGCATGATCGAGGAGCGCACGAGGGAAGGTGGTGCTATTGCGGAGCACGTGAGAGAGGTGGTGCGGTCGAGCTGCGCGCAAGGGAGGTGGCCCGCAGGGAAAGATCGCGTGTGCGGCGGCGAGGAAGCTGGCGCGATTTCGAACCACGCGAGGTGGTCAACCCCTGCCCTGCCCGACTGCGCGAGTTAGATGGGCTTGCAAGGGAAGGTCATGCGCTTGGCGACAGGGAAGCTTGCACGGTCCCAGACCACGCAAGGTGGCCAACCTCCGCCACGTGCCCACCCCACCTGGTATGTTCCCCTCCTCACACGATACCCAGGTGCGTCACCTCTCCTTGCGCGGCGACCACGCCAACTCTTCTCGCACGGCGCCAGACCACCTCCCTCGTGCGCTCTCTGGGGAAGGGGCTAAAATCAGAATTCCACACGCATAGGAGCTAAAAATGGAATTTCGATGCCACCGAGAGTTAAAAAGGTGAAGGATTCGTAATAAAAGTCCGAAACATTGTATGATGGATCAGAAATTATCAGCGTCCTTCTCCAATTAGTTGGCAGGTCAGGAAACTGGAACCAACTACCGTGCGGGTAGTGGCTTGGAACTCTGGATCTTGTACATGCACAAACGGAGGTTTGGTTGACTCGCTTGTCTTGACAGGCTAAGTGATCACATGTGCTAGCTTGCCCAAGTTCTGCTTGTCCGGAGCATGGGTAGGGTATTTTCTAGATCGCTGACGGCTGACCATATCTGACCACATGGACTTCCGTGCTATCTCTTTGATCTACTAGGACTAGTAGTAGTATAAGGTATGGTACAATTGGCACATTACCATGCTCCAATGCCCTGTTATTTAGACTTTTTCTCAAGCTTAAAAACTAAAAAAATCAAAACCCAAATAAAGAGGTGGCTTTTTTCATCGGACTTTTGAAAAAGCCTAAACTACCCTATAACTGTAAACCAAAAGTCAGTCTATGGATGCTTTTTGATTTTTACAGGTTGAGATTTGCCTTTACCACTGAAATTCGAGTTATTTATGCACCTCTACCAAGTATAAAATGAATTTCCTCATGCCCTAACTCTCATTCTCCATCCTCCTCTTTCTACCCCTCCCATGTGAAGGAGAGGGCAGCACCTGGTCGCCTACTCACCGCTGGTCGACGTTGGCTACCTTGTGCCCATCACCACCCTCCTCCTCCCCTATGCCCGTCTCCGCCTTCCTCCTCCCTCGTGCCTCTTGCGTGCCCTCCTCTCTAGTGCCTCTGTTCTCCCCACGTATGTCGACGCTGTTATCTTGCCCCTGGTCCTTGCATCGTACTCCTCCCCCGAGCTCGTCGCCGTCGCTGCCCCTCTCTTCTCATGTGGGCGTGCGTGTTCTAGATTTTTTTGGTTTTAGCTAGTGTTATGCCATGGCCAAGCTAAGGGAAAGAGCAATTGTGTACTTTTTTTGTGCAATTTGTGATGAGCAGGTGCGAAAAAATCCATCGGACTGCAGCAAAATTCTTTATGTAATTTGATCAGCTCTTCTAATTTTATTCTTGATGATTGAACTAAATTACCATTAGAACCACGGGTATTTTAGATAATTCAATAATAGGTCATAGCTCAAAAGACAAAAAAAGCTAAGTTACTAAACACCCTGGCTTGGCTTAAAAGTTAGATGCTTATAAGCTACTTAAGTCAAAAGTTAGCTTTAAGCTAGGCGCTCATAATGGCGATGGCTTATGGTTTTTTTCACTGTAGCTGACTTGTTTTTTACTGTAATTGAGGTGGCTTATTTATCGTTATTAAATTTAAAAAGTTTAAAATAAAAAATAGGTTAACTCATCATAGACAATACAAAGGAATACAGGAAAAAAGAAAAGGCAAAAAAACCCTAAAAACAAAAAAAAAGAAAAAGACAAAATTAAGATATAGTGAAATAAAAACAGAAGCTAGAAGCCATAGTCAAAACGAGCGGGCAGTCTAAACAAATTGGACAATATTAGCCTGAGACTATTTTATTTTGGAGTCACTGATTATACACTGGGCGCCGTCCAAACTCCAAGAGTTCCATCAAGATTCCGAATAGGCAGTTTACTACGTCAGAGATTTTTCCGTTTGGGTAGGTTAACCCCTATTCAAAATGGATGATAACTTTTGACTATAATTAATGGTCTTTTACTATGTTTTTTGAGATAATGATAAATGACAGGTTCAAAAAGCTATTTGAAGAAGTGGCTTTAAGAAACTGCTTAAAGAAGCCTCGTTTTGGTTTTTAAGACGTCAAAGCCAAAAGCTATTCGAAAACCATTTTGAATAAGATAGGTTGATGCTTATGGACCAGTCAACGAGTGGCAGCCTAATGTTGCAAATAATGCGGTATAATCATATATTTAATTTTATTTCAGCATAATGAAACATAATTAAAGAACATTTCAAATAGTATATAAATGACATAAATTGCATATAAACATGTAATTCTACTAAGTCATTTATACAAGAGCATATACCCCATGCATATAACCAAAATACTGCCAAAATCAATATATTAAGCATTTGCACGAGCCAAGGATATAACAACACTAGCATAAAGCTCAAGTTTTATATGATTATTGCTTTAAGAGTAGATTTGCACAAGACTTTGATCTTGACCTTCTGATGTGATGTCTGTACACTTCACTAATTGATAAGACAACTAATCATGTAGATTTGAGCTCTAAAATTATATCACTTAACAGTTACTCAAAATTGCATATGTTAAGCACTTTCAAAATTTTCAGCATAACAGAAGTTTTCAAGATATTGACTACTAGACAGCAATTAGATCGACAAATAAGATGTTCAGGCGAAGTAAACACAGACAGCTGAAACAACAAGAGGAGTAATGCTTCTGTAAAACAGTCTGAAAGCTAGCTACACCTCCATAAGTAATTACAGATCAAGATAACACCTCAGACTGGCTGACAATGCATCATAAAGTGCTAATGAACAAAAGCGAAAATCTCTAATAGAGCTCAAATCTATACTAGTTGTATAAATCAATTTCAGTATTTGACATATTTCATCATTGAGCACTTAATCCCACAGCCCACAAGTATTGCATGTACTGTCTCCCGGTACTAGAGTAACTCACAAAATGTAATCAATTAGTACGGCTCACAGAACATGAAATGCGCAAGAAGGTAGTCGAGAATCTCAAAGTGCAAATGGCACTCGAAGCCACCAAGAAGATCAGGCAAGGCACACCCGAGAGTGCTGACCCAAAAAACCTAACGCCTCTTTGTGCTGTCGCGAGAGAGGAGCGTGGTTGATGGAGATACAATGCCCACCTTTGTTGTTCGGGAATCACCAAGCCGACAAAGTTGAGGGAAGGAGACGCCGCACAAGCACTCAAGAAGCACCGGCCAAGTGCTTCTTGCCTCCGAGCACTAGAGCCTCAAATCACCACCGAAGAAAAGGTCTCAAGAACCAAGACCAGAGCCAAATTGGGATAGAAAAGAAGAGGGTGAAAGAGATAGAGCTCACAATTTTTCTGATGCAACTCACGGGAGGGGCAATCTCAATTTATAGCAGTGTGAAGGAGGAGAGAGAGAGGAGTATGGTGCGGTGGCCACCAACGGCTGAGGCTGAAGCCTCCTGGCCACAAGTGCCGCTGGCGCCGCCGCAACTTGCTGAAGTCGCCGCTGCCCCCATGGAGATTGGATCTGGCGAGTGAACCACCGCATGAGAGACCAAACCTCTTATCTCTTTCATTCGGCCCACCTGATGGGCCCCATATTCCTTTTCAATCGGGAAATAGTTGAAATGCCTTTAGAATTACATCACCTGATGCGTAGCATAATACTATAGGCCTATCGGTTTTAACATAGGGTTTTTTGTTCATGTGGTCGGAACTCGAAAGAGAAATGGCAGTACAAGGGGGAAAATAGTTTCACACCTTCAATTACCACGGTCATTTCGGTGTCACATTGGATAACCACACGTGACACGAGGCTGCCACACCCCATGCGGCCATGCAGCCGAGGACGGTAAAACAAACGCGAAGCAAAGCCCGGCGGAACAGACCGGCTCTCCCCTCTGCCGCCCCCAAGAGGAGAAGGCGAGGCGACGCGATGCAACGGGCCGGGGCGAATCGAATCCAAGCGCAAAAAACCACGGCAGCGGCAGGGTCAGCTGGTCAGCTCCATCACAACATGTTTTGTTTACTAGTCGTCCTAGAAGATGGTGGTGCCGCGGCAGCAGAGCAGAGCAGCGCTCGCTCCTCCTCCTCCTGATGCTCTCTTTTATAACCGCACTTCACCACGCCTCCCCATCCTTGGGCAGTAGCACTATGTTTGCCAACCTCTTTTATAGCCGCATCTTGCAGCAGCTACCTTTTGCACACAATCCTCCTCCCACCCCACCCTCTGCTGCCTTTTGCCTCCTCGGCTCTCCTAGGTTAGAAGGGGCTTTTGCTAAGGAGATAAAAAAGAGAAAGTACTTGCATACCCCAACAAGGCAACAGCTGCTGCCTTTTTCTTTCTTGCTCTCGTCTCTCTCTCTCTCTCAACTTTTCTATCGTCTTCTCTCAACTTTTCTATCGTCTTCAGTGGTGGAGTACTATCCAAGAAGAGGAGCTAGTGAGAGGGTGGACCGCGACATCGAACGGAAAGGAGGAGGAGGAGGAGGAAGAAACTGAGGGGAGCCAAGAAAAGATAGCCATGTGGGACCTCAATGACTCGCCGGCCGCCGAGGGGGCGCCTGCCCTGTCCCCGTCCGCCGACGACTGCGGCGCGTCCTCCTCGTCGGCTGCCGCGGTGGTCGAGATACCCAACGACGGCGATGACGACTCTTCCGCCGCCGCCGCCGCGGACGTCGTCTTCACGCGGCAGTTCTTCCCTCCCGCTGCCGGCGGCGAGACCGGCTCCGGCAACGCGCGCGCGGAGTTGCTCCGGCTGGCCGGGGCACCGCCGCCCGCCGCGATAGGCGGCAGTGGTGCCGCGGCGGCGGGCAAGAAGAGCCGGCGCGGGCCGCGGTCGCGCAGCTCGCAGTACCGCGGCGTGACGTTCTACCGCCGGACGGGACGGTGGGAGTCGCACATATGGTAAAGCTCCGTTGCTGCTGTTTTTTCCTTTCCTGAGAGCCTGAGAGAGAGAGAGAGCAGAAGCAAGGATGGGTTTGGTATTGGTTTCGTCCTGTTCTGGGCGTTTCTTGCTTCTTCTGCCTTTTGCCTTTCATAGCAACATCTTATCAAAGTTATTCTCACCATGCTCTCTTTGTTTCTCTCTCCCCCATCCTTTTGCGCAATGCAGGGATTGTGGCAAGCAGGTCTATTTGGGTAAGTTTCATCCATGTCCATCTTGCCCGTATCCATACTTGGGGCTGCAGGGATTGTGGCAAGCAGGTCTATTCCCCGGTCTCGATTCCTTACAATGGCTTGTGACAACTTGCAGGCGGATTTGACACCGCACATGCGGCGGCTCGGTAAGGATTTTTCTTTGATCTTTTCTTCACTGGCTACCATGTTCAGCTAGCAATCGAATTCGCAGTCAAATTATATTCTTTTCTCCACCAATAACAATCGAATTCGCAGTCAAATTCTGTTCTTTTCTGGGCTTTTTTTTACCAACTGCAACTGTAGGGCGTACGATCGGGCGGCGATCAAGTTCCGCGGCGTGGACGCCGACATCAATTTCAGTTTGGAGGATTACGAGGACATGAAGCAGGTGAGATTTTGCGGTAATTAAATTGGTACTACTCATGGAGTAGGTTTTTTTTCAGTGTTGTAACGTGTTTAGCAACCTGCAGATGACCAGCCTCACCAAGGAGGAGTTCGTCCACGTGCTCCGGCGGGGCCCCTCGGGGTTCCATCGGGGCAGCTCCCAGTACAGAGGTGTGACGCTCCACAAGTGTGGCAGATGGGAGGCACGGATGGGGCAGTTCCTCTGCAAGAAGTATCACCCCTTTGCTCCTACAAATTACAATCACCTAGAGTTAGAGTTTCGTAGCCGATCATAAATCTAGATGATAGTTTGAAAGAAAATATTCAAATAATATTTATCAATATTTAACAAGTTTTATAGTGAAATTATATTCTTCGAGAGGACTAGATGGCAGAAATATGTATAAATATAATGACAAAATTTGAATCCTGGGCGGAGACCTGGCCCTGCCAGTCCCTCCGCCTCTGGTCTCATGGATGACACTTGTGCAGGTACGTCTACTTGGGTCTGTTTGACAGCGAGGAGGAAGCTGCCAGGTAAAATTATTGGCCCGCACTGTACGTCCATTGTTTCGCGAGGAAGCTTTGGGTTGGGCGGTGATCTGATTGATGTCTCAAGTATCTGGACCTGTCGGCCAGGGCGTACGACCGGGCTGCCATCAAGTGCAACGGCAAGGATGCGGTGACAAACTTCGATCCCAGCTTTTACGCCGAGGAGTTCGAGTCGGCGGGTGAGTGGGTGTGTATACATTGCGTGAATTAGCAGCAATATGCTTCTCTTTCGTTCTGTTCATTGTGGACAAATCTGTCACTGTGCAGCAGCAGCGACGGGCGACGCCGAGCACAACCTGGACCTGTCGCTGGGGAGCTCGGCGGGCTCCAAAAGGGGCAGTCTTGACGGCGGCGACGACGAGAGCGTGGCGGGGTCCGACCAGCGCGTCCCCGTGGCCTTCGACCTCGACTGGCAGACGGCGGCCCGGAGCACCAAAGCAAAGGTACCAACTTGGCCTTGCTTTCTGCATCAACTACATATCGTCGTCTTACGAAATACCAGGAAATTTTCTCATTTTACTACGTTCTGGCTAGTTCGACCAAAACTCGAAGCATCCCCAGATGCCCCCCGTCTTGCAAGTCTCCCACCTGCCGTTTAGTCCCTGGCATCACCAAGTGGGTATTTTGTAATTTCCATTGGGAGAATCCTCAATATCTGTTCTCGGTAGGCGCGAATTCACGCTAATTGTTTGGTGCAAATTGGGCTAGTTCCTGAGCAATGGCGATCCGGGGACAGCGGGAGGCCTGTCTCTGACGATCGGTGGCGTGGGCGGTGGAGGCGGGCACTGGCCTCCCCAGCAGCAGCAGCAGAGGCTGCAAGGCTGGGGCAACGGCGGTGGCACGAGCTGGCCGCTACCGCACCAGGCGCCGCCACCAACCAACGCCGCCGCCGCCGCGACCGCCACCGCAGCTGCAGCATCATCACGATTCCCACCCTACATTGCGACGCAAGCCCCAAGCTGGCTGCAGAAGAATGGGTTCCATTCCCTGACCAGACCCACCTAGATGATCAAGAACAGCGCGCACACATTATCATCGCCTCTTCACGGCGACAAAGATCAAGAGGTGTGCGTCATTGACCCAGGGAAGCAGAGAACGCTGTTCTTCCCCTTTCTTTTTTCTGTGTTTTTTCTTCTACTCTGTTTCTTGATTGGGTGAGAGAGATGGATTTGAGGATGGATGGACATGAGAGAGGGCATGTAAATGAGGAGTTTCCCAGAAGGTGAGAGATTGGTAAGGGTCGCCTCAAGCAGCGTGTATCTTTCGCCGTTTTGCTGCTTTTTCTTCTTACCATGGCCAACGACGATGACCCTGGGTGTCAACATCACAGCTCATTTTGTTTGGTCTCATGTTGCATCAATCACCGCACGATGGCCGTGATTCGGGAAATTTTCTGCGTACACCCCCGGTGGGTTGACAATACTTGCCCTCTAGTACATCTTAAAATAATCACGGATCGCCAATTCGCCATCATCAGAAACAATCAAATAAACATATATATGTATAGGCCCTGCTTAGCGATGGGCATCGCTGTTGTCCAACGGTGGGCGTCAGCTTTTCTTTTATTATAGTTTTTTTGTTTTTTTTGTATTTCTGTGTTTTGTTTTTTCTCTATATTTCTTTGCATTGTTTATGATGGACTAACATGTGACTATCACATGTCGTTTCTATTTTTAGTTTTTTTTAAATTTAATTATGCACAATAAGCCAACTCAGTTACAATAAAAAAATCAGCAAGCTATAATAAAATATCAGCCAAAAGTCATAAGTCATCGCTATTCCGAACGCTACCGTAATCTTGAGATTTAGTAGGTCACATGTAACCTTGATATCACTTATCCAAAATCATTAAGATGTGTAAGCAATAGACAATTGTTTGACAAAAGTTCAGATTTTTTAAACAAATATATTCTTTTTTTTGCGAGGAAAAAGCAAATATGTTCTTGATACAGCTAAACCACAAAGCCCAGATAGGACTATGAAGTATGGAATAACAAATACTCCTGTTGCGCGGTAGGTTCATCCTCAATGGAAAACATCCAAATAGTACACTAGTTTTTGTCATGCATAGTTTACTCACAAGCATCTAACATCCTAGAGCATGAAAACAGTTTACCTTATCGGTTTTACCAATAATAGAATATGAAGCTTATATCGGTAAATCATTTTAATTCGCAATCAGCTGGTAAATAAAATTTTTCATGAGACAGAGCTAGTCTGTTAAAATAAACGTCTATTAGGGTAAAGATCTTACATGGGTATCTCCTGGAAAAAACAAGGAATTTGCACCGAAACGCCATCTCAATCAACAGGTAAAAAAGACGCATTTTTATGAAACAGCTAGTCTGCTAAAATAAACAGATGCATGTATCTCTTTTTTTTCATTCACTATCCATGTCCTTGAAGATGCTTTAAGACGTTGCCTATGCGCCTCTGAACGAGAAGAAAAGCGAATAGTCCCCCGAAGTGGGCGTATCGTTTTGCCAGTGAAAGAGGGTTCCTTGTTTCTAATTTGGGCATTGCAATAATTGGAGGGAGGGTAGAGTAGCGGAGCAGGGAGGGAGGCCAGGCCAAGGAGAAGCAACCGGCCAGCCAGAGCAAAGCATGTGTGTGGACTTGTTTGCAACAGTGGGCCGGGCCAGGAGCTTAAAGCATGGGACGGTGAGGTTGATTCGTGTAACTGGCCTTGGAAATAAGTTAATGTGGACTGGTCCGATGCCGTGTCGCTCTCCTCGGCCATCCGAATCGGTTCCTGTCTGTCTCTCTTGCCTGTCACGGCAACGCATTTGCATTGGCCAGTCAGTCCTGCGACCAACCGTATGTAATTGCTTCCCTGCCCTGCCCAACTCTGTCACCCATGCTAACCAACGGCAACGCGTAGAGGAACAAGGTTACACAAAATTCTGTGACCCTCACACAACTGCGTTTCCCTGTAGGGTCCTTCCTTTTAACCTTGCCTTACATGAGCGATATGCGACACATCCTTGATCCTGCGTCTTCATTCATTCATTCATTCACTCATTTGTACGTTCTGCTCTTATTGGTTTCTCTCTCCCTAGAGTACGCCCTAGTTCTTGGGCGCATTATATGGGCAGGGAAACGTAGCCGTCTGCAGGTGCAACCTCTTGTCAGAATCGTTTTGACGCTCGTTCTAGATTCCTTGGATGAACACGGACGCCTCCTGCTGAATTCCAAGAAATTTCGTGCCCTGTGTGTATTTCAGGTAGTCTCTGAAAACATGTGATCGCGCCAGATAAGGACAGGTCCGGATTGATTGGCTCATTCAACATCATTTTTAGTAGGGATGTCAAGTGAAGCAACCATCAAAACACTCATGGCTTGCAAGGCTTGTAGCTTTTCTTGTGTAAGGACCACATGAATTCCGCCGTTTCATGAATCATGAGACGAGGTCGTCGAGACCCCTCGGCGTCATGAGATCACCAAGTGCGCGCACTGTAGACTCAGCTTTCCGGGCAAGAGGAAATGGGAATTGCTATGCTTGGTGCGTCCGACGCAGGAGAAGAAAATCAGCAGCTTCTTCCGTCTGAAGTCTAGCTGTCTAGCACTCACCAACATATGCATTCTCAATCATAGTTGCTTAAGCCTTATCTAGTCATCCACTCATTCCTCACTTTCCCACCATGAATCCCCCCTCCTTCCCCTCTGAGCTGCCGAACCGACGAGCTCTACCACCACTTATGCTTGATGGGATGCAATTTGCCGCGGGGTGGAGCTCGTGTAGGGTGTTTCCCCTTCCATGGTGGCCAGAGTTCATCGAGTCATCGGATTTGTCGCTTGTAGTTTGTCGGATTTGAAGAAACCGAGGTTGAGGAGTTAGGGACGACGGCATAGATAGGAGGGGCAACAAGTCAGCCTTACCTTGCTAGATCTGGGGTTGGCCAACGACGAGGCAATGGTGTGGGGCCGGTCATCTCCTTTCTCCCTCTCGTGAGCTCAGATTTAGAATGATTGTTGCATGCATTTTTTATTTTATTTTTTGCATGTATTTCTTAAATTTATTGCATCCCTTTCTCCATTTATTGCAAAATATGTCTCAGTTATTGCAGCCTTTCATGATTTTGCTGTGTACATTTCTTGAATTTGTTGCAGCCCTTTCTTCATTTGTTGCAAAATATATCCCGGTTGTTACAGTCATTATTTTGGTGCAGATTTATTTTCCTATTGTTGCATCTAAGGTTGTGAAATATTGCAACTATTGTTTTTTAATGTTGAGGTTTTGTAATGTCTGTTGATTTGTTTGTTTGGATTTTTGTGAAATAGAAAGTATAGTTTGAACAAGCTTGCAAGTTGTCAATTTGATTTTTGAGACTATGAGTTTTGTTTTTTTTTCCAATCTTCCCTTGAATTTATAGTTTAATTTGTTGCATTTACCTTCATCACTAATTACAACATACAGTGATTGCATATACTCATCTCCCATAACCTTTCTATCGTCACATGCCTGCATCTACTCATCTATGCCCCCCATGCGACGGCTCCAATGAGTAGAGTCTTGAGCGCTGATATTTACAATGGCCTTCGCAAGCACCATCTATGGGCAGTGGCAAGTTATTGAGTTTTTTCTATTATTATTGTAGGGTGAGTTTTTGTTACAAACAAATTACTCGGTGATGAGTATCACTAATCTTTGTTGCATCAGATCAAATGGTTGAGACTGATCTCCTTAAGTGATATCTAAGAGCGGTTGGAAGCGTATGATAAGAACTTTCCCGTAAGAAATTTGTTATTTTAACCATAGCTACTATTTGTTGTAACTGTCTTTTTTCTTTGTTGCAACAAGAATATTTTTTGTTGCATCAGTTATATCAATTTGTTGTAGCTAGAGAATTTTTATTTTTGTTATAGTCGGTATTTATTATGTTGCAATAGATATTTGTTGATGTTGCACCAGAGTTCTTATGTGTTGAATCATAGTGTTAGGTTATTTCCTTGTAATATAAAGCTGTTTTGCTGTGGATATTCGATTTTTTAGTATGCTCAACAAGCTCTAGCAACGTGCCCTTTGTGAGCTCCTACAAAACCACAAGTGGTGCTTGAGCTCCGCCACTAATACCAACCATGGCCTCCGCGAGCTCCATAGCCACTAGGCACAACCTCTGGTAGCACCGCAATAGTGAGTCAAACTTCAAGCCTTGGGTTCCTCACTATTATCCATGTGTCTCCTCATCTAATGATAGATATTCTACATAGCTAAAGAAAAGTGAGTGGGGTCATCGTCTATCCAACAGTTGATGCAACATCAAATAATAAAAAAGAACATATGAAACTAGTGTTCAGATCAGATATGGCAAGAAGATTATGTAACTTATTTATACAGTGATTTCGTCAATTATACCTTCATGATTTTTTTCTTATAAAAGTTTTCTTAGGATCATCATGGGGAGGTGAGAGGCGATGTGTAAGTTGGTTGGTTAATGTACTGGTGCTTTCCAGTAGGTGGTTGGGCTAGTGACACACAAGTCGTTCGACAATGAAAATGTTAAGTTTGAAGCATGCATTAACATGTATGGACCTGCAGGCTGCCCGACAAGCAGCTAGCCAAGGCCGTGGCAATCGAAGACTAGTGCATAAGGCCCTGTTCATTGGAGTTTGTCCTTTTGGCTGGCTTCTAGCCTTTTAATTTTATCTATTTTGGCTTTTTAGTTTTTAAGTTTTTTTGTATTTTATTTTTTTTCTCCTTATTTTTTTTACATTGTTTGTGATTATATAACTTTCTACATTTAATTACACTGAAAAGGCTACCAGCAACTACAATACATTTTCATCTGCTATAGTGTGAAATAAGCCATGATTAAATTTAAATGTCTGCCTCTTTGTGTTGGTGAAATTGATATGAAATTAGGGGCCAATCATACTGTGTTTTGCTGATGGCTTTTGGTTTTGACTTATAAATAATAATAGCTTTAGAGAAGTCGTGCGATGAGAGACACTCACATACGATTTTGATCGATATAAATGAAGTCACTACAGTGTCTACTACAATCAATTAGTAAATTTTACCTTAAAAAGATATTCTGTTTAAAAGATATATACAATAAAAAAAAGCCATTTACTTTATAAAGGCGACTTTTATAAGCCAGTATAACCGCACCTTAAGCTCTTAGAAATGCTCTCTAAATGATGGATGCATGCATGGGTCAGACTTTGCAGCAAGCCTTACAGGGCGACACATTTACTGGCCAAGTTCTTGATTTCTTAAAGTCCTTGCCTGACTAGGGAATTTTTGGCACATATGACACTATTTGGACCTATATTTATAAAAAATATCAATATACGTGTGGTATTAGCAAAAATATCACTTCTACCGTCTGGTGGCCGGGTGACAGCGCCGTGGAGCTAACACGTATGACTTGAAGCCCTGTGGCCGAGCGACAGGAAACCTACTGCCTGGCTACCGTGCAGCCAAAGCCTACTGCTCCTCCACTGGACGACACTGTCTTAATTAGTAGTTTATGTGTACTATTTATTTTAATTTTTAAATATAGAAAATAAGTTTTAAAAATTATAAAATTTTATATGCAATCTCCTGACACAATATACTTAATTGTATAATTTTTATGATAATTTTTATCTATTATAAATATTACTCAAAAATTCATACAATTATGATATTTATATGAGTTTTTACATATAGCAAACGAGCTCTAAAAATTATAAAATTTTATATAGTCTTCTGACATAGTCGAACTAATTTTATAATTTTTAAAATTTTTATATATTATGAATAAATATGTTAATCGATAATTAAATAAACATTATATATCGCTAATTATGATTAATATATCATAAATTAATATAATAAATTTAGAGCACATAAAATTCCCAAAAATAATATACAATTATGTTAACTATGTTATAAGATTGCACATAAAATTTCATAAGCTTTAGAGTTTATTTGTTATATGTAACAACTCCTATAATTATCATATGTGTACAAATTTTTGAGCAACATTTATAGTAGGTACAATTGTCAAAACATTACGCAATCAAGTACGTTATATATGAGAGCTACGCATAAAATTTTATAATATTTTGAGCTCATTTGCTATATTTAAAAATTCTAACAAGTAATATATATAATACTAATTAAGACGTATAATTAAGCCGGCTAATTGGCTTATTAGCTATTGTCCGATAAAGGGGCGGTGGGCCACCTGGAGCTCAGTGGCTGGGGTGACTAGGCGGCAGATTGCCTGCCACCCAGCCACAGGACTCTAAGTCACACGTGTCAACTCTATAGCGATGTCGCCCGACAATCGAATGACAGAAATGATATTTTTTTCTAATACCTTATGTATACTAATATTTTTATAAATACAGATCTAAATAGTGCCATATTTGCCAAAGATTCCCTGAGTAGGTGAATGGATTTGCACATTGTATTTCTACCGTTGAGTACATGACTACTGATTTAATTAGTTTCTTTCCAAATGGCATGTTTTTTAATTATAACAGAAAGCACATTACTCACATGTACTATACTTACACCGCAAATGAGTCATACATTGAAACACATGCTAAAACATAAACTGAATTTATTTAATAAATTCTATACCTATCTAATACCTTAATGTAGCATTCAGAATAGCGATGGTTTATGATTTTTTTACTGTAACTGGCTGATTTTTTACTGTAACTGAGTTGGTTTATTTGACGTTATTAAATTTTTTTAAAAAATAAAAAATATATTAGCCCATTATAGATAATACAAAAGAATACAAAAAAACTAAAAACAAAAAACAAAAAATTAAAAAATAAATAGGAAAAAGTCATCGCTCACCGCTTGGCTTCTCCAGACGTTAAGCGGACCCAAATAATATGGACATACACGTTTTCTTAGGGTACATGGTGAGACACCCATAACCAATCCAGGAATGGAATCTGGCGGGCAGCTACTACGACAGCGAAGCTTGTCGACATTTGCTCGGTGCTCTCCGCATGGTATGTACTGTACAGTCCGTACTTTGAGCAGGCCCACGAGAAGGCGGTTTAATTTTGATATGACCAGAGAAGCTAGGCGCTAGCTAGCTCCTAGAAATTGTGGCCGTGGACTTGAGCATTTGGGGGAGTAGTTGACGTGCAAGGTGTGCAAACAGCGCGGTTTAATTCCGATCATCTGGTACAAAATCTGATTAATTTCGAAAACAGAAAAATAATTTAATATTTAGTACCACATAATTATTATCGGATATAATAGTAAAAATAAAAAAACTAAAATCTAACCGAATAGCTTTAGTAAACCAGATACTATCTAACTAGATATCCGACAAATAAATTATTATCCTAACTAGTCTTGTCCATCAACCATCACTGACACCAACCGATTTAGTTTTTACACAGGTCCTAACTTAACTCTAGAGTCTAGCCACTCTAGTCAGTCGTCACCAATATTCCCTGCTTATGTTGAACTTACATATGAATTTATCAGTTTTCAAACTAATATATAAATTGATCGGTTTTCGAACATATATATAAATTTATCACTTATGTTAAATTTGTATTATGTCGGCTATTGTACTTAAGTAGTGTAGATGAATTTATTACTAGTTGAAGACTTAAAATGATAATGGTATATTTTAAAGTATATTTCTTTATGTATACATGTACTATCCGTTTATAATACCTATTTTTGATCAAAATCATCATGCATTCGTCTCAATATTACTATATTTAAATCTCTGAATTCGTATCCGTTCTTACTTATATTTGATTTTGAACGTATATATTAAGATGCGGAATGCACTCACCGAACTTATCTGTAGTACAAACTTGTGGTGCTGATGGCATAATAAACGCACTATGGTCATCGCGCAGAACTTGGACGCGCGCACGTACGGTTGCATCACGCACCGACGCAACACACTGGGACACCAGAGGCCCGCCGCCCTCGGTACGGTGGTCACGGATTAAGACATCTGGGCTATGGTCGGCGCACATGCACTCGTGCAACCCGACGAACCCGTGTATCTTTTGGACTCACCGATGCCGGTTTAATGTGGACCGGTCGACTCGGCGCGCGTAGTGTCACGTGTACGCCTAGTCTGATCCGCCGTGGAGCAAGCCCTCACGTACAAGGTGAGGCCGCTGGGCTGGGCACCGTCGCGGAGGCAGTCCGCAGCACGCGACGCTTGAGCGTTACGTGCTCGGCACACGGTCGTCCAAGTGGGCAGCGATGATGTGTGGGCCGTGGCTGCTTGGATCCGCCAGCCTTGTGCTGGTCGCGTCGGCCCGAGAGGCCCCATCAGAGCATCGTGTGCCGGGCATCAACCAGGACGTACGAGGACGCAGTTGTAACAACAGCCGCGCGCGCGGGGTCGGTCCCTCTGTGTGCCGCGTGGCTGCAATCACATATGGCGCGGTCGCGTGGGCTTGGCCAGCTGCCCCCCTAAAACAGCGCAATTTGGAACGTTCTTGTTGTGGGCCGATGGTTTCGCTCCGTCCATGATATTAGTATAGTGGTTGTTATGAAACCTGGAGTCCCGCCGATTTGGAGTCATGCCACCGCCAGCTTAGAGTCGTGCCACTGCTCGATCGCCGCCAGCCTAGAGCCGTGTTGCCTCTTCGCCGCCGCCCGCCCGTGGCATAAGCGCCGTCCTCATTGCCATGCCTCGTTACACCGCCTGGCCGATCCGGTCTTGGCCGCACGAGCACCGCTTGAAGCACCCTACACGTGCCACCATCGCCTCGGTGCCGGCCGGCCGCCCGATGCGCCGCGACGCCATCGCCGCTTAGACCATCGCTCCTACGTTGCGCGCCCCGCGACGACCGCGCCACCTCCTTGGCGGCTCTTGACCAACACGCCCACAGGCTCCTCGCACGGCACCGTTCCTGCATGAGCGCTGCTGTCCGACCCTGCCACGCCGCTCGACCGCACCGGCGTCACCGCACATGAGTCGCTACCGCCACACGGTCGGGCTCCGCATGAGAGCCACTGCCGACTCGCGCATGAACAATGGGTAGGGAAACCCAACCCCTCCCTCTTTGAATCAATCACGAGAAATCCGGACTGATCGATCGAACATGGACCGTCCGATCGGTCACGAGAAATCTGGACCATCCGATCGGACATGGACCGTCCGATCAGTCATGACAAGTTCGGACTAGTCCGAATGGTCATGAGAAATCCGAATCGTCTGATCGGTCATAGACCGTCCGATCGGCCACGACAAGTTCGGATCAGTCCGAATGGCCATGAGCAATCTAAACCATTCGATCGGCCATAGACGGCACGATCAGCTATGGAAGGCTCAGATAAGTCCGATCAACCGAGGGAAATTCAGACCGTTTGATTGGCCGAAGACAATTCAGACTGTCCGATCGGTCGGGAGGGGGTCGAGTTTTTGCAAATAGGCCTTCAAAAAATCAAAACAAATATGCAAAAATTTTCTCATCTTTACTATTATAAAAGAAGGAGTTGGTGGTTGCCGAAGCCTCCATCCAATCTAGACCGTCGAATCTTCCCTCCCATCCCCCTCCCGGCCAACCCTAAAACCCTCCAACCGACGCCCCCTCCTCCCCCTTCCCCTCTCGGCCTCCTCTTCCCCGGTGCCGCCTCCTCCCCTCCCCTTGCTCTCCCCGCCGCCTCCTTCCCTCCCCGTCGCCCCTCCCGGCCTCCCCTTCCTCCACCCGCCGCCTCCTCCTCCTCCTCTCCCGCCTCCCTTCCTCCTCCCCGCCGCTACCTCTTCCCTCTCGCCCCGCCGCCTCATCTCTCCCCAGCCCGCCCCGCCGTCCTCCTCCTCTCCCGCTTCCCTTCGCTCTCTCCTCCCACCTCGCCGCCCCTTGCTCCCGCCTCGCTCTCCCCGCGCCGCCTCGCCTCCTCTCGCTCTCCTCGCCCTTTGCCTCGCTCTCCTCCCGCCTCCTCGCTCTCCCCGCCCGCCGCCCCGCCTCCTCCTCCCTACCCCGCACCGCCCACCTCCCCTCGCTCTCCCGCCGCCCGATCCGCCTCCCTCGCTCTCCCCGCCCCGATCCTCCCCTCGCTCTCCCCGCCTCCCCTCGCTCTCCCCGCCTCCCCTTGCCCTCCTCCCCGCCCCGCCTTCCTCGCCCTCCCGCGAGCTCGCGAGAACTTCTTCCTCGACGCGCCGATGACGCCGCCCGCCCCGCCACCATCGAGAGACCCTTGTCGCGCCCCGGTGTGCAGCTTCACCTCATCGACCCGGCCGTAGCCCGACCTCGGCACGCACGCTCTCGCTCGTCGCCTCGCTGGGTGACCTCGGCGCCGCCAGGGTGCTTGTAATGAGGTAGTTTCTCATGCATATCTGCTTTCATGGTTCGCCGAAACAGTACAAACCACTGTGACCATTCGGGATGCGAGACCATGAAACATAATTTCCATTTTAACTTCTTGGTTGATTCAATTTTAGGATATTCATGTAGTCATCACATGCCGTTGCACAATTTGTACTCCTAAATTTTGGCATTTATGTAGTATAGTTTATTGATCTTTTGTTTTGTGTTCCATCAATTTATAGGTACAATCTGTCAAGCTAATTCGTGATAAGCAGACTGGACAACTTCAGGGTTATGGCTTTATTGAATTCGCAAGTTGTGCTGGTGCTGAAAGAGTTCTTCAAACGTACAATGGGACAATGGTACCAAATGTTGAGATGACATACCGATTGAATTAGGCCACTACTGGTGAAAAACGTGATAACACCCCTGATTATACAATTTTTGTTGGTGATTTGGCTGCTGATGTTACAGATTACATATTACAAGAGACATTTAGGGTGCACTACCCATCTATGAAGGGTGCAAAAGTTGTAATTGATAAATTGACAATGCGCTCAAAGGATTATGGCTTTATGAAATTTGGTGATCCTACTGAGCAATCTCGTGCAATGACTGAAATGAATGGGATGCTCTGTTCTTCAAGACCCATGCGTATTGGTCCAGCTGCAAATAAGAAAGCGGTGGTGTTCAAGAGAAAGGTAAGCACCGATCGATCGAATCTGCCGAGACCGAATATGCAAATTCGGTCTCTCGTAAATCGCACTAGTCCAGATCACGCTAGTGCACACAGTCAAACATAGATGTCATCACAGTCATACACACGACAATAATAAAGGAAAACTCGAATATCGATAAAACATCAAAGGTACGACCTTATGGCCAAGCTTACAATATCTCTAGCCGGAAGGGCTTAACAAAATAGCAATGGAAATCCAAAATAAAGCGTAGCGACCAATCGACAAGCCACAAAGCATCGAGCGGGAACGGCCTAATCCGTGAAGTCGTCGTAGTACTCTCCTTCCGCACCTCCTGGCGATAGTACTCCTCTCCTCAATCGAGCAACATAGGCGTAAAGCCGTGAGTACATTGGTACTCGAAGAAGTCGTTTGTAACAATAAATGCAATATAATATGCAAGGCTTACCAAAGGAAGGTGAAAGGTTAGTTTGCATAAAGGCATTTATTGATGAAATATATTAAATAACTTGAAAGCGGAAGTTTAATCGAAAGCAAGAATAATAGATAATCAAAGGAATAAACATAAACCACTTGTGAACACTAATTCACAAGTTAAACCAACAGTGAACTACCTGTCCACTCCCGATATAAACCACCAAGTTATAAAATGAAACACTAACCCTCGTGTGAAATCCCCCGAGCTCTGTCCATGACCGAGGACGCGGCTATTCGAATAGTTTTACACTCTGCAGAGGTTGCACAACTGTACCCACACGATGTGATTAGCCTAGGCCTAAGGAAATCACAACAAGGCCTTTACAATACTCTACCTCAACACAATCCTGCCCGCTAGGGTTTCGCATCACACCCCCCCTTGCGCCACATGGAAATCAGCAACCATGTCCATCACAATGGCAGAATTGAATTGAAATATTACAAATTAATCAGCCAGGTGACTGGGCGGCGGATTGCCTGCCACCTGGTCATAGGGCTCCAAGTCACACGTGTCAGCTCTATAGCGCTATCGCTCGACCATCGGGCGGTAGAAATGATATTTTTTCTAATACCTTATGTATACTAATATTTTATAAATATAGGTCTAAATAGTGTCATATTTGCCAAAGATTCCATGAGTAGGTGAATGGATTTGCACATTGTATTTCTACCGTTGAGTGCACGACTGCTGATTTAATTAGTTTCTTTCCAAATGGTCTGTTTTTTAAGTATAACAAAGAGCGCATTACTCACATGTACTATACTTACACCGCAAATCAGTCATACATTAAAACACATGCTAAAACATAAATTGAATTTATTAAATAAATTCTATACCTATCTAATACCTTAAGGTAGTATTCAGAATAGCGATGGTTTATGACTTTTTTACTGTAACTGATTGATTTTTTTTACTATAATTGAGTTGGTTTATTTGGCGTTATTAAAATTTTAAAAAAATAAAAAACATGTTAGCCATCATGGATAATACGAAAGAATACAAAAAAATAAAAAATAAATAGAAAAAAGTCATCGCTCATCACTCAGCTTCTCCAGACGCTAAGCGGGCCTAAAGAACATGGACATACACGTTGTCTTAGGGAGCACTCGTTTTAGCGATGGCTTCTGGTTTTTGGTTGAAATTTCACTGTAGCTGGCTTTTTTTATTGTAGCTGATTTGACTTTTTAGGCATAATTAATTTTTTAAAAAAATGTGAAAATAGAAAAAATATGTTAACCCATTAGGGACAATACAAACGAACACGGGAAAAAAAGAAAATATAAAAAAACCTAAAATATCTAAAAAAATTCAGAAAAAATATAAAATATTAAATAGTAAAAAAAAGCAAAAGCTAAAAGTAGAAGTTGAAAAAAAAATCGAAACGAGGTACAAGATGAGACACCCATAGCCAATCCAGGAATGGAATCTGGCGGGCAGCTACTACGACAGCGAAGCTTGTCGACATTTGCTCGGTCCTCTCCGCATGGTATGTACTGTACAGTCCGTACTTTGAGCAGGCCCACGAGAAGGCGGTTTAATTTTGATATGACCAGAGAAGCTAGGCACTAGCTAGCTCCTAGAAATTGTGGCCGTGGACTTGAGCATTGGGGGAGTAGTTGACGTGCAAGGTGTGCAAACAGCGCGGTTTAATTCCGATCATCTGGTACAAAATCTGATTAATATCGAAAACAGAAAAATAATTTAATATTTAGTACCACATAATTATTATCTGATATAATAGTAAAAATAAAAGATCTAAAATCTAACAGAATAACTTTAGTAAACCAGATACTATCTGACTAGATATCCGATAAATAAATTATTATCACAACTAGTCTTATCCATCAATCATCATTGACACCAACCGATTTAGTTTTTACACAGGTCCTAACTTAACTCTAGAGTCTAGCCACTCTAGTCAGTCGTCACCAATATTCCCTGCTTATGTTGAACTTACATATGAATTTATCAGTTTTCAAACTAATATATAAATTGATCGGTTTTCGAACATATATATAAATTTATCACTTATGTTAAATTTGTATTATGTCGGCTATTGTACTTAAGTAGTGTAGATGAATTTATTACTAGTTGAAGACTTAAAATGATAATGGTATATTTTAAAGTATATTTCTTTATGTATACATGTACTATCCGTTTATAATACCTATTTTTGATCAAAATCATCATGCATTCGTCTCAATATTACTATATTTAAATCTCTGAATTCGTATCCGTTCTTACTTATATTTGATTTTGAACGTATATATTAAGATGCGGAATGCACTCACCGAACTTATCTGTAGTACAAACTTGTGGTGCTGATGGCATAATAAACGCACTATGGTCATCGCGCAGAACTTGGACGCGCGCACGTACGGTTGCATCACGCACCGACGCAACACACTGGGACACCAGAGGCCCGCCGCCCTCGGTACGGTGGTCACGGATTAAGACATCTGGGCTATGGTCGGCGCACATGCACTCGTGCAACCCGACGAACCCGTGTATCTTTTGGACTCACCGATGCCGGTTTAATGTGGACCGGTCGACTCGGCGCGCGTAGTGTCACGTGTACGCCTAGTCTGATCCGCCGTGGAGCAAGCCCTCACGTACAAGGTGAGGCCGCTGGGCTGGGCACCGCCGCGGAGGCGGTCCGCAGCACGCGACGCTTGAGCGTTACGTGCTCGGCACACGGTCGTCCAAGCGGGCAGCGAAGATGTGTGGGCCGTGGCTGCTTGGACCCGCCAGCCTTGTGCTGGGCGCGTCGGCCCGAGAGGCCCCATCAGAGCATCGTGTGCCGGGCATCAACCAGGACGTACGAGGACGCGGTTGTAACAACAGCCGCGCGCGCGGGGTCGGTCCCTCTGTGTGCCGCGTGGCTGCAATCACATATGGCGCGGTCGCGTGGGCTTGGCCAGTTGCCCCCCTAAAACAGCGCAATTTGGAACGTTCTTGCTGTGGGCCGATGGTTTCGCTCCATCCATGATATTAGTATAGCGGTTGTTATGAAACCTGGAGCCGTGCCACCGTCGGTTTGGAGTCGTCAGCCTAGAGTCGTGTTGCCGCTTGGCCGCCGCCCACCCACGGCATAAGCGTCGTCCTCATTGCCATGCCTTGTCACACCGCCTAGCCGATCTGGTGCCGGCCCCCGCACAGGCCACCGCCTTGGAAGCACCCCTGCACAGGCCGCCATCGCCTCGGCCGCTGGCATCCGCCCAGCGCGCCCCTGCATGGGCCGTTGCTGCCTAGACCGCTGGCTCCTGCGTTGCGCGTCCTCGCACAGGCTGTCGCCATCTCGGCTGCTGGCTCTTGACCAACACGCCCACAGGCTCCTCGCATGGCACCGTTCCTGCACGAGCGTCGCTGTCCGACCCTGCCACGCCACTCGACCGCACCGACGTCACCGCCTGCCTCCGCACATGAGTCGCCACCGCCGCACGGGGTGGGCTTCGCATGAGAGCCACTGTCGACTCGCGCATGAACAGTGGGTAGGGAAACCCAACCCCCTCCCTCTTTGAATCAATCATGAGAAATCCGAACTGACCGATCGGACATGGACCGTCCGATCGGTCACGATAATTTCAGACCAGTGCTAACGGTCACGAGAAATTTGGACCATCCGATCGGACATGGACTGTCCAATCGGTCACGACAAGTTCGGACTAGTCCGAATAGTCATGAGAAATTCGAATCGTCTGATCGATCATGGACCGTCCGATCGGCCATGACAAGTTCGGATCAGTCCGAACGGCCATGAGCAATCAGAACCATTCGATCGGCCATAGACGGAACGATCAGCCATGGAAGGCTTAGATAAGTCTGATCGACCGAGGGAAATTCAGACCGTCTGATTGGCCGAAGACAATTCAGACCGTCTGATCGGTCGGGAGGGGGCCGGGTTTTTGCAAATAGGCCTTCAAAAAATCAAAAAAATTATACAAAAAATTTCTCATAATTAAAAATTAGCAGAGAAATCCTCAAAAATTGCACACTGAAAATAAATATTCTAACATAAAAAGGCCTTAGGATTTCAAATTTTGAGTTATTTTTCGCATGTGAAGCTTGTCTAGCACTATTGTTATTATTTTCTATGCTTTTTCTGTATTTACTTACAATTTTGATTAATCAAAATTGTTTAAATTGCTTTTAAACATTGAAATTAATGGTAAAATTATAGAAAATACATAGAAAATTCTGAAATGGCATGAGAATATTTTGTATCATTATCCAACTTATTTCACGGATATTTACATGTAGTAAATTTATATATTTCATTCATGCACATGTAGATGATAGACATCACGAACCGGGAGTTTGAGAAACTGGCCTAGCGTGACCAAAACTATTTGACTTGGTTTTTGATATCGATATCGTACTTAGAGCCTAAAAACTCCGCACTACCATTGGGATTGGTGCACCGTAGGATGCCAAACCCAGACCTGGAAAAAATGATCATGTACTTCACTTTCTCAGGTATTACCTCTATCTCACTCTCAAGAATGAGTATATGGCAAAGAAAAGCACGCTAGCATTATGGATTACATTTAAGACGGGGTTTAAGAAGTTAAAGTACACCATTCTTCTTCAGACAGAGCAGGAATGGATTCGACTCAGATTTACCGATTTCAAGACGGTTGGGGAGTATAACTTTGCTCTGCATAGAATTTGTATCAATCTTCAGTTTTGTGACAGGCATATCACAGGTGAGCAGAAGATTGAGAAGACCTTCTCCACCTTCCACCCTAGTGCAGTGCAGTCTATGTGCAACTATCGTCAAGACAACTATAAGGAGTACACTGAATTGATCGATATCATGCAGGTTGCAGAGGCCCAAGATGAAGTTATCTGCAAGAACTTTGTCGCACAACCACCTAGGAGCTTCGCTAGCCATGAGGCCAATACTGGGAGCTACAAGATGCGAAAGACTATAATGAAGAAAAGGGGGAGGAAGGACAAAGCCGTAGCCCAGAAAGGCAAGTCAAATGCTCCACCACAGAAAAGGGCTGGCAAACCAAAACGCAATGACATGCATTGTTGTTACATTAGGGATGTCTATTTGTTACACTTAGGAATTCGTGCTTGTTGCATCACATTGTGAATTTGCTATTTTTGTTGCATAGGGGTAGTGGTTTGTTGCAAGCTTACTATTTAATTATTATGCATCATCGATTTTTATTGCATCAGATGGGATGGCTAAAATAGACATTTTCAGTTAGATCCGATGTTGTAGGATTAAGGATAACCGATTAGAGGGGGGTGAATAGGATGTTTTAAAATTCTTGCCTAATTAAACAAGTAATTTCAATTTCAACACTAGACAAGAATACTAGAGAGATTTATCCTACTCAATTATAACAATTCTATCTAAGCAATTAACAAACTACAAGCACTAGCAATCACAAGTAATATATAAATGCTAAACGATAATGAAAGGATCACAAAGACAAACGATGTTTTCCCGTGGTATCGAAGACTTGCCGGTCTTCACTAATCCACATTGAGAAAAGCCCAAGTACCCTTGGACCGGCTCCACAAATTAAGCCAAACTTCTCGATCACTAGAGGTAGCTCTTCCTCCTCCCCGAAGATGGCGAGCTCCAAACCACTCACAAGTCGGCACGGGCTTCTTCACAATCTTCTTTGAAGAAGTCACCAACAATCAACCATCCCGCCGTCTAGGTGCTGGCAAGCACCAAGAGAATAGACCACCAATTTCACTTGACAACGCTCAAGTGCACAATGGATCAACTAGAATTGAATGCACTTGAAAAAATCTCTCCACTACTCAAAAATGTGCTCAAGAGAGAGAAGAGAGTGGACTGAATGCTCTAGGGCTCAAATGTGTTGAATGCAACTTCAGCAACCTGCCCAAGTGCAGGTGGGGGGTATTTATACCCTTACCAAGCAAAACTTATCGTTGGAGAGAATTAATCCTGAAAAATCAGGGAAATCGGTACTACCGTGGTACAAAGTGCAGAATTACCGATTTACACTGTAGCACACAGTAACGGCTATGTCAGAAACGACAGAACTAGCCGTTGGATTTTAGTGCGGTATTATAGCCGTTGAAAGTGCGGTACTACCGCACTGCGGTACTACCGCATGGAGGTGCGGTACTACCGCACTGCGGTTGTACTACCTTGCTATTATCGGTACTACCAATTTTTTGCCAGTTAAGTATTTTCTTGGGGAGCTCTCTGGAAAAAACGTTCCATAAATCGGTAGTACCACACTACGGTTATACCGCCTTTCATATTTTGGTACTACCAATTTTTGTGAGTTGAAGTCCTCCAAATGGGTGCTGTCTGAAAAAAACGTACCGCAAATAAATCGGTACTACCATACCGCGGTACGGTAGTACCGCAGTTTATACGCCGGTACTACCGCAGCAGATGGGTGTGGTGCTACCGATTTTTCTGAGAGAACACAGTGAGTTTTCAGACTTGTTTTCAAATGCATGCATGATCCTAAATTGATCCAATATGCACCCAAGTATGCTATCAAGTTACTTTCAAAGATCTCTTGTAATAATACGGCATCTAACATATAATCCGGTCTTTCACCTTTCTCGAAAGACCGGTGAAATGAAAAACGATCCTATATTTTATGTACCTTTGTTTTAGTCTTTCTTGATGCCGAGATTCCATGCAGTTTGTTCTTGTCCATTTTCCATATGAGACTTTGTCTATACGATCTTAACACACTTGTTAGTTCCATATTCATAAATTGTCATTAATTACCAAAACCCTATATTCGGGGGCCTAGATGCTTTCATATGCCTCATATCAAAATTTTTCTAATTTTAGCCAATTCCTCGTTTTCACATGAGACATGGTAAACTCTTCTCTTCTAAACTTCTACTATGACCGCGTTCTTTTCCGTTTATATTTTTATGGCTAATGGCTTCCTCTGAACAAATAAACAAGATGATTTTTTTCATTATCGTGTCGAAGCAGCTTATCGGAATAGCTTTTTTAAAATAGTTTATCGAGATAGTCTTTTCGAAATAGTTTATCAGTTTACCAGCATTCGATTTTATTGTGAGGATACCCAGCCTCTTGGGTCATTAAGGTTGCTTAGTGGACTCTAGAGTAAGTACGGTAGAATGGTAATATATGTAGAAAGGAATATAACAATATGCCCCCCACCTCTTGTAATTATTGAGAGACATGATGGACCATTCTCCTTCTGTCTGATTCATATATATAAAGTCCTAAGGGGACATCAGGGGGAGAGGGCTCTGATTTTTCCTTCACGTACTCTCTCTCACACACACAGGCAGGTGGTGGCATCTAGGTCCCTCAGCTTCACATCTCTAAGGTAGAAGGGTAGTTCCTACCTACTGTTTGGCTTGTTGTCACCAGAGTTTTGTTCATGTAAGTGTTCGTGTTAAGACTAAAAGATATCACACAGTTGAAAAGAACGCACTTAGGTACAGTACTACGGTGCTTAGGAAAAAAGATAAATCCGTGGTACTACACTGCTGTAAGTGGGGAGCCCACCTGTTACGTCTGTCCAACAGAGCGGCAGACTGTCAAATTAGCAGACGACTGCACAGATCTACCATCACGAACTAATCCTCACACTATCACAAGCACAGGCAGATCCATGGGGGAAAGTCTTGACATGTGGATGAGGTACATGAAAGGAGCCGCATGTCAACCAATGGTATGATGTTTAACGCTCGTTTTAGTGTTACTAAATGGGCCATAGGCAGCTAGCGTGCTATCCTCCTGGCGGTGCGCCAGACGGCCCGACAAATGGTTTGATGCACCGATGGCACTTATACTAGCCTTAGCCTGAGTAGTACACTTGCAACGTGAAAAAGCACAATAAGTTTTCTATTTTCTTTTAGACTAGTTCTCCATATTTTCGGTTTCCCTATTTTAGAGGAAATTTTAATTTTCTTATCAAACATAGCTTGCTCTGTGTATGTTGAGTTTATATATGAATTGTTCTCGCAATGACATTGTAGTTGTTTTAGGCAGAAAGATGCCACTCTAGTTGTAAGCTCATCCTGTGTCGGCGGTATTTTAACTGATGAAGGCAATTGATTTTTTTTCACCTTGGTTTAAATATCACAATGGCTCCATATCGTTTTGTTACTTTCTCCTAAGATATTTTTGTTAATGCGTGTATTTTAACTGATTATGCCTTCAAGGGCAACAGCATAATCAAATTAATGGAGGGCTAAATGCTATTACACGCAGCTCTCTTATCCACCGGCACCGCCGACACTTAAAAGCTCCCCACTTACCAACCCTTTCATGCTTAATCCACTTCGATCACAGGCTTCACACACGGGGAGATAAACCCCAAAGGAGGCTGCCTTTGGGCCCCGGTCCCACGCGCCAGCGAGTCACCCAGCTCGCAGCGTTGGCAGTCGAGGTGCACTCCTCTCCCTTTGTATCCTGTATTACTTGTGTCATTTCAAGGACCTAGCTAGGAACAGCTTTATTTGCTAGGGAGCCCAAGCCGCTGCCCCGCGGAAAAAGCCGACGAATGGTCCGCTTTGTTCTCATACCCGCGTCACCTTTTTCTCCCTTCCATCCGCCTTGGTGTCCTTGTCCTCATTGCCCCTCCTCCACTCCAGAGGATGCCGTCACAGGCGCACAGTGTCTCGGCGGCAGTTCATTCCTGGTGAGCTGCAGCAGAGCCACTACCCGCTGTCACTCGAGGTCAGTTCAGCTCACCTCACTACTAGCTAGCTAACTCTTCTTGTGTTCTTGAAATCTTCATTTCTTCTATGTCACCCTTGTCCTTTGGATGTTGGTCAATGTGCGGCACGCATGCTCTCCGTCTTCCTCGTTTGGTGGTTGGGAAAATGATGGGGGGATCTGGAGCTCGGGGCAATGGGTGGGTTTGGAGGTACTGAGATGGCGATGTTTTTGGCCTAATTGCTTCGTTAGATGCACAAGCCCCTCTCGTGTCTTGTCAAACTGCTAGCTAGTCACTGAGCTCTTAAGCCTCTTGTCGCCTTGCGTGGCAGTTCTCACTGCAATGCAAGTTTTCTTCTCCTGCTTCGAAGCAGAAAGGCAGTTCTTGTGGATCTTTCAAGTGAGGTTTTGACTGCTTGATTGGGGCTCGCTTCTTCCTTTCTTCCATCTTCTCCTTCCCCTCCTTGCGAGGTGGTTCTTTGTCTGGGATTTTGGTGTAGCCAATTTGTAGAAAGAGGTCTGGTACAGCCGGTGTCAGGTTGGTCCCAAGTCCCAATTAGCAAAACAACTTCGTTCATGGGTTTTAAGGGCTTGTCGAAAAGAGTACATGTGTTAGATGCCATCTGATCGCATAAATGCACTTATGTAGTACTAGTAATATTGCTGAGACAAAGGAGAAGTTCTTTTGTATGCTGTTTTACAGTACTTTTAACTCTTTTGACTCCCGGGACGACGTACTTAAGTCACATAAATGTTTATGTACCTACCGGTGTTAAAAAGCTTCATCGGTTGGTTGGTCACGCTTCGGATCAAATTAATGAGCTCAATGCTACTGGACGGCCACTACTGGATCTCACACAGAAGCTATAAGTTGATGGCCAATTTTGTAATAACTAACTATGTTTAAAGAAAATATGCTGCATTTCGTTAACAATCTAACCTTTTGGAGTAAGTGGTGGGTGCACTGGCGATAGAACCGAACAAACTACAATATATCCTTTAATTTCTTTTTTAGTTGAGTGTCGCTTTCTGTTTTGAAAGAAAAGGACATTACAGCTGGAGGATGTAGAAACTGTTAATCATGCCTAGGGGATTAGGTAATGATAATGTCGATTTTCTAGTAAGAAAGATGATACAGGGATGGATACTTTATTGGGGGATCATTTGTTAACAAAGTTCAGAACAATGGGTCTTGTGTAATCAAAGAATTCATGTGAATAAAGGATATAATTATATAAAGTTCACTGGAAAAAATGGAACTTGATGTCAGATTATATAGTTTTTCCACGAACAAGTTTGCAAAGTGACTCGATAGACATCTTGCTAATTGTTTGACTGCTTAGTAACACCCTAGCAATTGTTTTACCTGGATCCACCCCTGTACATGATTTGTAAAGATATGTTACTAATATTTGCATCTGTTTCAATTTCCAGGGAACTTCGCCACATCACTGAATATTGATAGAAATTAAGCATCCATTGATGGATCATAAAACATGGCTTTGGAGAAAGAAATCGTCAGAAAGGACAATTTTTATCAAGAACAAATCCAATATATCAGAGAGGGAACACGAGGTACATCATCTACACCACATAAGAGGCTGTTTCAACATTGAAAAAATTCCTAACCAGAACTTCCAAACTTTCCTTTCCGTGCAGAAGGAGATGATTGCACGGTTAGAGAGATCCTTGCAAGGTTTAACTGAACAACTTTCATTTGCTCATGCTGAAGGCGTTGAGAAGGATGCCATTTTGGCCAAACAAGCAAAAGTAGCTGAAGAAGCCATATTAGGTAGTGCCCTAATCACTTCACTTCATGGTTGTCACGGCGCCGCCCTCGCCTTGGCCAACTAGGTGGGTGCCTAGGATTTTGCGGCGCCCATGGCAAGCGGCTAGGCGCCCACCTTGGCCAACTGGCAGGGGTGGGTCTAGGCTATTGAAGTGAAAGTTCAATCAATGCACAATGCTATCGTAACTGACTTTAAATCAATGCTTCGAGAGTGTAAAGATATAACCTCAACTAGTAGTTGGTCCAAAGGAAATTCCTTGTACACATTTCATATTTTCACTAAACATGTTGCATCAAGGTTAAAAGATAAACAGGGCAGATCTGATTTATGTAAATATGATGTAACAGACCACCTAGTGATGATCTCATGTTATCTACACCTGCAGATTATACTAGATACTTAGCTTCGTGGTACTTTCAAGATGTATTAGCTTTTTATTTCTGTGATCTTCTAATCATGACAACAGGAATGAGTTCAAACCTCTTATTGTGGGATTTAAATTATTGTCTAAACATAATAATTCGTAATATGATTTGCAGAACTTGTGGATTAACTGAGTTCTTCTGGAAATTGACCAATAGACTAAGTCAACAGTTGCCTCTAACCTAGGGAGGTGTGTTGTAATGTTGTCTAGCTCATCGTATTTCGCCTTGAGGATGCCATGGCACCCACCTGGATACCATGGTGTCTTGGCGCCTCTCAGGCATCATGGTCGCGAAGTCCGCCGTGACAACCATGCTTCACTCTCATTCTCATACATGTTCCTGGTTCATAGCTATAGTTGGGCATATGGTTTGTCCATCCTAGAAGTAAAATGGCCACATGAATGTATGCATATATATTGGCAAATAAACTTCTGACAGTTCGCTTACTGGTTATGAGTATTGTAGGTTGGGAGAAAGCAGAAGCTGAAGCAATAGCTATCAAGACACAACTTGATGACACTCTATATCAGAAAGCCGCAGTTGAGCAAAGGATTTGTCAGCTTGATGAGGCTCTAAATGTTACAATGGTAGAGAGGGAGTTATTGATAAAGGACACTGCTAAAATGATATCTTGTGAGCAAGAAAAAGTTCAGAAGCTGGAAGATAATGTAGCGGAGAAAATAAACATAATTGCTAGCTTGGATGCTGAGAACAGCAGACTTTCCGAAATTATCTCGGTGAAACAGAAAATCATCTCAGAGCTAATTGAATCAAAGGCAGTGACAGAGTCAAACTTCAAGGATCTTGCAGCGAAGCTAGAGTCAGCAGAAAGATCAAATTCTTCTCTTAGATATGAGGTTTGCATGCTGCAGAAACAACTCGAGATTCGAAGTGAGGAAAGGAAGTTTAATCTCAAATCTGCTGATGTTGCACATAAACAGCACCTTCAAAACGTAAAAAAGATAGCAAAGCTCGAAGCAGAATGCCAGAGATTGCGTTCAATGGTACGTAAAAGGCTACCAGGACCTGCTGCCATTGCTAAAATGAGAAGTGAAGTTGAAACACTGGGCAACAATACAACAGGAACAAGGACAAGAAGGTTGAATTCTACGACGTCATTCAACTCATGTGATGTGGTACAGAACTCTTATGATGCATCGCATGGAAGTTCTTCATTGCTTGCAAGGCTACATGTGATGGAAGATGAAAATAAGGCCATGAAGGAATCACTTTCTAGAAAGGATGGTGAACTTCAGTTTTCCCGGACTATGCTTGCTCGCACAACATCTAAACTTTCCCAAGTTGAAGCTCAGCTTGAAGAGTCATCAAGAGGTCGGGCTGCCGCAGAATTAGTAAAAGGCAGTCCTACGGTAGTTGAGAACCCTCTGTCATCTATCTCTGAGGACGCTTGCAATGAAGATAACGTCAGCTGTTCAGGTTCATGGGCGTCAGCCTTAATTTCTGAACTAGAACACTTCAAGAAGGGAAAGCTGACTACACCTTCTTGTAAGAGCACAGGAGTATCAGACTTAAGTTTCATGGATGACTTTGCAGAGATAGAAAAGTTAGCATTGGTATGTGATGATAAACCTACAGAATCATATGATACAAAGAGAGAGGCAAGAGAATCATCAGGGAAAGAGCTGGTTCCAGTTGATGGTCCCACTGGAACAACTAACCAACTTCATCAGTACAAGATTGAGAAGGCAGTCCTGAAGTTAATTGGACTTATCGAGGGAGTTATCCAGACATCATCAAAGGATTATGGTAGCACTCTTGTGCTATCTGGTGGCAACGAGGGTGATCACAATAACACATTAACTGGTTATGTAGCTCGTGCATTCTTGTGGAAAACGTCAGAACTTACTTCGGTACTACAAAACTTTGTCGTTGTATGCAACAAACTTTTGTATGGGAATACTGATGTTGAAAATTTTGTTCTTGAAATCAACCTCACACTAGATTGGATAATCAGCCACTGCTTTTCACTTCGAGATGTATCAGACATGAGGGAAGCTATCATAAAGCATTTGGACTTAAATAGCAGTGCTGGGCTTGAAGTTGTTGCAGTAACCAAGCACACAGGAATCCAAACCACAGAGGGCATAGATGAACCCAGGACCCCAAACGGGGTGCAGATGTCATTAGTATCCGCATCAAGCTGCATGGATATTGGATTTAAAGCTGATGATGACATACAAAATGAAAGGAATGAAATGCCAGTCTCAAAATTCCAGGAATCAGAAGGAAAAGCTTCAAGTTTGAGAGCAGAACTTAATGCATTGAAGGAAACAGGAAAAATGATGACACATCGTGTTGGTGAATCAATGGTCAATGAACCTGGCAAACACGAATCCACCTCTAACTCTGACATAAACGAGGGTAATCAGCAGGGAGCATCTTCTCTTGAATCCAAGCTTCAGCTAGAATGGTAATTCTTTTTGAGACATTTCTTTCCATGCTTCATAGTATCATGCCTAACACAATTATTTTGAAGCAGTTACCCTGCTAAGGAAGGTCCAAAATGTGTTGCTGGGAGTGAAGAGCAGCATCTAAAGATGGTAAGATCCACATTATCATGTTATGTTGTTTTGGAACTTGCTTTTATACTTCACCCCTGTAGTTCTTGTTTCTTTTGGATAAAGCAATGGCATATTTTGACGTCATTGTATCTTATGCAAGTAATTTGCCCCATTCTGGTGATGTCCTGTCTCTGTAATATATGACATTATTTTTGTTAGTAATACAAATTAAAAGCAACCTCAAATAAAAAGCAGTCTTGCTTCATTTTTGTTCTTTTTGGCCAAATGGAATATGACATGTCACCATTTTAGTCCCATTTATTTTTGTATTACAAGTTCGTGACAATTGGTAGTTCAGTATCGTGCCAAAGGATCTGCCAGGCTGCCTTGTGTCATGAAATCAATGGAAGTAATGGAAACAGCAAGAACTTATAGAATACAGTATGCTGAAATCGGTGGATAGTTTCTTAAGTTTACCCATTTAACCTATCTGCCTTCTCTTGTGCAGTTTCTTGATTTTATCCCTGGTTCGTGTGGAGTGATTATGAATGTTGTGAAGGCTCCTTAGCTTATGAGCATTACCTTCATTTGAAAAGTTTACTAGTGAATGTGTTTTAAAGGTTTTTTTCCCTTCGTGCACACAGCAGATGGAGATCTCGACAGCATCAGAGAAGCTTATTGAGTGTCAGGAGACAATTCTAAACCTGGGAAAGCAACTGAAAGCCCTTGCCTCTCCAAAGGACGCGATCCTTTTCGACAAGGTAGTTCATACTTCAGTTCAGTCTGAGCGGAAACCTCGGTCTCAGTCACTAAATGAGATGCTAGCCATGGAGGACGGAGGATTTGATTACCTCAGCTCCCCCAAGACAAAGGAGATCATATGCACAGAGCTGAGGTCACCACATGAAAGAAAATTTTCTGCTGACGAGGGAGGTGATGATTCGGTAACATGTGGTTCTCACCCAATGCCAGTGGTTCCACCCGTGAAACATTACAGTGTGAATGGAACTCGCCAGGATGAAGCTGCTGTCAAGGTAGTAGCACTCGCCGTTGTCCCATGCAAGCAGAAGGGGAGCACCAACCTGCTCAAGAAGATTCTGACAGGAAGGAGAAAGGAGGCGATAACTAATCCAAAGGTGGCCCTCAGTGCTTAGCTGGCAGAGACAGTGAGAACTCTATCCATGGTAAATTGCCTTTTTTTTCCTGTGTAAATTAAGTGTGCCCGTTTGCGCGTTGAGCTGTGTTCTCGTCAGGTTAGTAAGAACAATGCAGTGTAGATGTTGTATGCCATCGTTACCCTGTTGCTTGTGGCTATCAACCTCTCCTTGATCTTTGGAAATTGGCTAATTTATTGGCATGCGTTTATGTGTTTCCTCCCTGAGCAAGGATCCATGTTCTGAAAGTCTGATACCAACTGACCAGGTTGATGTCTGTTGTGCGAATTCGTCTCTAAAACCGACAAGATCACATATACATAGTAATATTCTCGCTGTTTCTTTCCAATGGCGTAGGTACGACAGGTTCAGATTTAATGTGATAGTCGTGACTTGCGATGGAATTACATGGATGGAGCATGTAAGGTGAAACCAGCGTGTTTCGTAAATCTGTATTGGAGTGGAGTAACGAGAATTCAGGCAGCGATATGAGCCTACGAGTCACAGTTTTTTCGTCCGTTCTGCACCGCCCGCGCTGCGGATGTTTGGCAGTCGGCGTGAGCCGCTCGGTGCGACGGCACAAGAGGGTCGTCCCACATCTCAGTTCTGGCCTTCCCTTCTTGATCTGACGGCACACACACACACACAGCAGTTTTGCAATTAGCGACCTGCAGGTGCGCTTGAGAGAACCCCTTACCGGGCTGGCCCTCGACCTTTGTTTGTTTCAGGCGATCCATAGGGGCTTTCAACGGCCCGGGGAAGGCTGGAGTTCGTAGGCAGGACAAGCCCACTTTTGAGGCTAGGCTTCGACCGACCCACCACCACTGGGGCTTCATTTCCATGCCCAACCATGAATATAGGCTCAAGCTGGGCCAGATTTGCTCAGTCTATTTGCAGGGCAACATGTTTTCCACACAGAGGTGAAACCGTGGGGGTAACCGTTTTTGAGATGAATGTGAAGGTAACATGATCATCAAAGTTAGGAACCTTGGCAATTGGCTTGCCTAAGAAAATTTTTAAGGCACTTCTTTTCGCCGGCTTCATTTCGTCTACTACAGGAAGGCAAGAAACCAAAGTAGAGAAGTATACATGGACGGACTAACACTTCACTGGCCTGGGTCTCACTCAGGGTTTAGGGTGCTGAGAAGCCGACCGTCGGTACAAAGTAACGAGGGTTTAGGTTTGGCAATTGGCTTCACTTCCCTGCAGCACAAAGTAACCCCGGGTGGCCCGCCTGGGCAGCAGCACGGACCAGACAGGAGACAGGACGGGACCGCGTGGTGGCCCATGGGCACCCCACGAGACGGGCACGCACCACCGGCGGCCAGGCCATCTACTCGGCCCGCCCCCGCCCCCGCCCCCGTCGTCGTTTTCCAAGCGCACGTCCATGCCGACCCCGACCCGGCCTTGGAAGGAAAAGCTCGGGGAAAAAAGCGGGGCGCTGCCGGACTGTGGGAGTCTCGGAAAAGAGCGACAAAAGCGCACCGCACTCGCATGCTCCCCACCCCATCCCCGCTGCTGACGGCAGGGCCGGGCCGTGGGCTCCCCCGATTGTACGGCCCGAGCCAATGACGCCATGCATGCTGCGACGACGGAACCTTTGCTTCCCCACTGTTTCGATCGTCTTTTTCATCAGCGTGCAACGCCCTGGACTCATGCGTCTGCCTTTTACCGGTTCCCCAACTTTCGTTCGTCGGCGTCGCCGTCTAATCTTCCCGTCGTTTCCCCACCAGGGACTCTGCCCACGAGCACGCGCCCGGCTGACTTTCGTGATCCACATCCGAGACCTGATCGATCGGTCCATCTCTTTTCCGCCCCGTTTCCCCTGGTTTTTTGTTCTCCAAGTGCAACGCATTGTATACGTAGCTAGCTAGCTCCCAGGTAGCAAGTACAACAACTTGTAGCCCTCAATATCGAGGCCATGTAACGACACAAAAACGTACAGAGTATCCTTCTGTTCTGTCAGTCTTAGCCGGTAATGCATGCTGCTGCTTGTATTAGAAACTTTCTGGACCAATAAAATTGTTGGGTGGGTTTACTTTAACAATCATCTGGGCTTTAAGGATATTAATTGGTGGAGTTATTTTTTCTTGGTTAATTATTAGTGATCTACAGGATTTCATCCATTATCCCACACTTCTCGCTACTGAGTAGTACATACGGAGTATTATGTCTCTCAGGTTAGGTACAGTACCATACAAGATCTGACCAACTCAATATTATTGGCATCCGAGGCGTGTTTTATGCAATTATGACTATGATTCATTCGTAAATGTTTAAAGTAAGGTGATGAGGAGTGTATAAAGCTGGAGCCGAAGGGTTGGTCAGGCCAGGGTATAATTGACTCATAAAGCGTGGACTTGCGTAGGCTCCAAGCATATATAGAAATGATTTGGAATGTGGAAAATGTCTGGCCCTAAACTAATCACTTGGATATCTGTAGTTTTCCTTAGGAAGAAAATATCTAAAATACATTCTCATTCTTTTTTATTTTTTGGGCGCGAGACTTTCTTTTTTCTATGTGATTAATTACAGATTTCACCTTTAATTAGTTGCTTTAGTTATCCCACACTTTGTTGATCTTCACATAGTTCTAGTCGGTGGAATGTATACTCTCATCGCTTCAGCTCTGACCTAACCCGACATACAAATGTGAACCCTGACAAGTCACCACCCCTGCTAAGCTGCTAGTAATCTGGAGTAGTACTCAATGTAATAGTTCGGCTGTTTATATAACACGCGGCCAGATTACATGCACTTTCTTCCACGTGGTGATAGAGCTTAAGAATCATAATGAAATCCTAATGTGCCGAAGCTTACAGTAGACGAACTCTGATTTTCCACATAGAGTTCTAAAATTTGGGAATTTGATCATAGATTGGGTAATTTGGTCCTAGATTAGTCTATTCATGTGTATGAAGTATGTTTAAATTAACGTGAGTCAAGTTATGAAGAATTTCTACCTAAAAATGATTTTTTAGTATTTAGATGTGTAGGTAAGCTTGAAGTCAACTATGATTAACAACGAGGATTGAGACTACGCTCACAGATGGTCTATTCTTTTTGGCTGTAGCTTATGGTTTTTGGCTGAAATTTTTGAATTTTAGCTGTTTGCGACATAGATTATGGAGAGAGATACTTGCTTGCGATTTTGGATGGTACAGATATTAGACTTTTAACGTGTACTATAATTAACTTGTAGACTCTATCTTAAAAAAATATTCCGTTTAAAAGTTAAGTACTATAGGAAAAACCAAAAGCCGTTTTGAGAAACTAAAAAGAACAGACTTTTAGAATGGTCAAGGAGGCTAAGTGAGATGGTTAAGCTCAAGCATGGCATAAGGAAGTGTAAGGAATATTGAAAAAAAAGGTTCGAGTGACCGGTTGCACCAAGTAGTTTAATCGGTCCTGGTGGGATGTAGTCTAGTAGGAACCGGAGCGGGAGAAACTTGTTGATGCACGACAAGTTATTAGTACACATATACGTGGTAAGTATGACGATTGCTTGCAAGAAAAAGAGAATACCGAATCAATGTGAGGGTATCTTGTTAGTTGGCTAAATACCGAAAATTTCGTTTGATCAAAACCATGGCGCTTAGAAAAGTGGCTTAGATCAACGAGATACCGAGAAGATTAAGTAGATCAAAGGCTAAATACTTAGCAGGTTTGGGCTCATGTGTTTTGAAATACACGTATGAGTTGAATGTGAGTGTAAAACCCATGTTGTGTAGAGTTAATGGATTTTCCCCAATTGTACTAGTAGATAGTATCTATTAGAGTTAGATGTGGGCTAGTTACTTCATCTATTTAGTGGATTGGGGATAGAGGCTTGCAAGCTAACCATCTTAATCATTTCATTCTTGAGTTATAGGGTCAAGATTTGAGAGAAAAGAGTGAGTGATGTTGTGTGCTTTCTTATTATCCTTATAGAATGATTGTGAAACTTTTATCCTCAAGTGGTTATATAATCAACTTGCTCATCTCTCATGAAGCATTTTTATCTTGGTTGATTTACTCTTATTCTTGTTAGTTATTTGCTTCTTATTTTCCCTTCTTGATCTTATTGTGTGTCAAGAATATGTAAGTGATAGAGATAAATTATGTAGATCAGATCACATCTATCTAAACACTATGGTTTATAAGATTTCAAAGTTATTCGGTTCTTACTTGATTTGGAGCCCTTTTTGAGAAATCTTAATCTAAGGATTTTGGCTTCGATCGTTAGGTGGTCTTGATTGCTGTGTCATATGGAAATACATTAGAGTCACCTTGACTGCTCTTAACCCACAAGCAAGTTGTTTCTCAAGTTTTTGAGATTTGACCGGTTTGATGTAACCTTGCATGTTTTAAGGAATAGTTAGAACTTTGGTCAAGATCCATGTGATCTTTAAATAGAATAGGTTTTTAAAATTTTGAGCAAGATGTGTGCAAAGTTTGACTTCATTTGATCTTGGATTTTAAAGTTTGCGCTAAAAATAGTTTTGATTTGGGCTAATTTTTTGTTCTAGGAGTAAGAGAGTGGTCAGACTACTCCTAGGGCTAGTCAAACTGGCCTTCAGTTAGATCGTTGATTTGTGGCTGGTCAGACCATCCACTGGTCAAACTGCACCTCCAATAGCAGTTAGACCGATTAAATACTGAATTTGTGATCTACTTAACTCTCTAATTCTAGAGTAAAAGATTTCTGGATGGAGAAAATTTTGAGAAGATATGTATAGATTATCTGGTCATATGTATAGATTATCTGGTCCCCTGATCTGTGTCTTATGATCGCAACCTAAATCTGCGATAGTACTAACTTTCAGCTGACTCACTCGACTGCTTATTCAAATACTTGTACGCGAGATAGACTTATATTACTATCTCCTACTATTTTTTTCAGAGGATATTACTACTATTGCTGAAATCCTAAATTAGCTAGCTACAATGATGTATGGCGTGAAATAAAGATATATACAGTGGTCGTTCATGCGTAAATTAATCACCTTTTAATCAGTACCATGCAGCAGGCAGGCAGTAAACACCACTAGGAAACTGATTACTTCTGGGCACCCACAAGAATGCATGTTTTAAGCAATCCAAACACGACCAAACCATACTACAAATCACACGGGAAACCAACTAAAATTTTCACAATGAACAACCCAATCCATGCATGCATGCATGTGGCACCATGCAAGCTAATATTAAGACGGACTGTATATGCACAATAACTAAGCTTTCCCCTGCGGATGCAACGGGAAGAGCTCCAGGGTCACATCGTCGGTGCAGTTGTCCACCTCCGTAAACGCATCGCCGTGGCCATCACCCCACGTCTTGCACCGCCGCTTGCAGCTTGTCATATCGTCACACACTTCCTTCTTCTCTGCTTCATCCTACACATGACAGAGAAAGCAATATATACTATATAGTTAATTAAGCGTCATGCACGGACACATGCACCATGCGTGAACACCTCTATCGATCCCTAGCTATCTCATGCGTGTTGGTAGATCGACATGGTGCATGGTTTCATGCTTACTTTGGTTTCAGGCAGTGAGGAAGAGTCGAGGGTGCTAAGGGTAAGGAGGGCGGCGCGCTTCTGCTTCTGCCGTTCGCGGGCCTTGTGATTCTGGAACCAGTAGAAGACGTTCTTGCCCTCAACCCGGCTGTACTTGCAGAGCTCCTCCGTGATGCGCTCGATCTGGAGAGCGTTCGGCGTGCGCATCCCGCCGCGGTACAGCATCTCCAGCACCTTTATCTGCTCCGGCGATGGGTTCCACCTCGTCGTCCCTGCCGTCGGCACTTGCACCTGCATGCACAAAGATCAATGACAGAAACAGACGTTCACTTTTTAGTTCAAGTGATATTTCACACGATTAGCTACTTGATTAGTTTACTAGAACAAGTACGTAGGGTTTGGTTTCTAACAGTGCAGTTTAGCAGCTTCGAAGCATTTCTGACGCGGCCAAAGTTAGGCGGCGCGATCATCTTCTTTGGCTCCGGGAATGAGATCGTCGGCGCGAGCGGGCGGAGGCATTGGAAGGCGAAAGGGAAGGTGGAGGAGGGGAAGGAAGGGGATATGGATGGTGGAGACGAAGAGGAGGCTGCTTTGTCCAGGTAGGCCACATGCATATGCTGAAGCCTCATGCTTCTAGTTTAATTCAAAGTTTGTATGAGAATGGAAGATTTGCTCGAGTTAGGGCTAGGTGGCGAACGTCTTTGCGCGCGAATTTATATATGGGGAGACCGGAGACGGTAAAGGTGGTGAGGCCGGGCTTGAGTGTTTGTGTGAGATCGAGGTAACAGTCGAAAGGAGTGCTTTCATGGGAGCGACAGGGAATGTGGAGATTGGTGATGAAAGGCGTCAGCATTCGTAAATCGTAATCATCAGAATCACGAAAAGCAGGCGCTGTAATAAAGGTAAATTCTCGCATGGAGCTCTCTTTTGACCTTTCTTGTCGAAATTCATGACGATTGACAAGTAATGTATGGAAAAACTAGTTTTCCTTTTGTGTACGTTTTGCATGCCTGTAAAGCAAGTTTGAAGCCAGACTACTAATCTACTATACATCTTTATCCATATTTGCATTGTAATGTTGGATAGTTACGGCTGTCTTAACATATAATCTACTTAATTTTCCTCTAAAAACTGGCACTACTTCACTGCTAAAGAATATATAGCTACAAGGCTTTATGTAGCAAGTATAGTAAAGCTCACGTACTGCCATATGCATATTCTGTACCGAAGTGTTGATCTTGTGATGCCCTGACCTGGGTGTAATTTCATTAGCTCCGCATGCACAGTTATGCACTTATGCTTGAGTTGATCCAGAATATAAATTTCTAGGTCTAAAGTTATATCTACCAATTGAGCTAGTGTTTAGCGGCTTAACTTGTGCTACTGAGTTAATCTTCATCAGACAAATAATCTAGCTTACTGTCTACTCTATCTATCTCTATTCCATCTGTATGATTGCACATCATAAACCCAGCTGCAAAGCAGAGCTAAAATAGCAAATTATATTCGTTGCCACAATCTCTAAGATTGTGTTGCTATCTAGCTAGTAGTATTATATAGCTAGCCGCACAGGCCTATTGAGGACCCCAAAAAACCTCCACATCTGCCATCAATGAAGCGGCAACATGCTACATATGATTGGAAAAGCATGCAAACGAAAGCAAGAACCGGAATGATGGAAAACAGGTGTACGGGGATCGAAAGCCTCACCGTGAGACCCCCCCTATCAACCGTTGATTCGCCTCGATCAACGGCTGATGAGAGGATCTCCCAAGCAAAATCCCTTCCCAGAATGATGGATGAAGAGGTTGACCTCGGAGTTAGCGCCTCCATCTATCGTTGAACTCGGAACGGGGTACTGCACACGAACCGCCCCACAGCAAGCACAGCTCCACTGAAAAATATTCCTAGCTCCTCACTGCATTGCAGTAGTACTCCTTATGTATATCGCTTTCCTGAACCCCTGCTAAAAGAGGTCCCGGCCACGGCCAGCAAAAGCAAATGTACATGCAGGTGAGTAAAAGCCCATTCCTAGCTTACGATACAGAGTTACACAGAGACGCACGCATCATTCTTGTGCAAAAGTTGCTGGGTACAGGCAGGAAAACGAGGTGCATGCTTCCCTTGTAAATAACATATTTTACGAGCTGGTCAGAACCGATCCATGGATGGATGGACCAATCTTGGACTACCATGGAGGACTGGTCCTGTCCTGATCAGTCGGGCTTAGCTTTGTAGTGTCGATCACTCAGCTAGCCATGTCTGCAGCGAGTGTCACGCACAATGCATCGACACAGCATGCAATGTCGGGAGCGTCAAATCGGTCGGTCTTTTACTCCTCAGTAATGATATAACAAAGAGCAAGAGAAGGAGAGGAGGCCCCATCGTCCCCTGACTTTTCGGTGGAATTAGGCCGGGGAATTGAGCGAGCCAGACGTGGGGATGAATGCGTATATATGCATGTTGGGACTAGTAAAAATATTTTGCCAATCCCGATAAAAGCGGTGAAAGGCCAAAAGGCCCGGAAAAGAGAAAAAGGCTATCTGCTCAGCTCTCGCCGGGCGCGCAAGCGAGGCTGCATGCGCCGCGTGAAGCGAGGGAACGCGGTGTTTGGTGGTGGTGCTGGTGGTGGTGGTGGGGAAGAAGACGCAACACGCAAGCGAAAAGTTGCATGGCAAACAGAGTCAGGGGCCAGTGCTCTGCCGATTCTGCAGGCTCATGCTGCCACATGTCCGGAATATATATTCTCGCAACGTACGTACGCATACCCTGGCTCGCTCGCCCGCCGTGGTGGTCCTTGCAGAGTGCATCTGCTATGCACGGCAAGGCACGGCGGGCCGCATTAGAGATGGATCCAGGTGAGAAAATTACTAGTATCACATATATTACACTATGAGATTATCTCTACTGATAAACAGTAATTTTCTATAGAATTTAGAAAATTTTATTGCGGTCCTATGACCTCAATTCTTATACACTGGATCCACCCCTGGGCCATGCTCAATAACGTATAGCGTCCATGTTCGGTGTCCAACGCTAGCTTTTTTACTGTACATATTTTTTTTAGTTTTTCTATTTTTCTTTTAGGTTTTATGTTTTTTGTATTTCTTTGTATTGTTCGTGATAGATTACCATATTTTTCTATTTTTAATTTTTTTAATTTAATTATATCAAATAAATCAATTTAACTATAATAAAAAATAAATCAACTATAATATAATAAAAAAAGATACGAATTACCGTCATTCCGAACGCCCCTAAGTCACCGCGGCTGGATCGAGTTGGGGTTGGACCGTCCGGTCCAATCATGCTGTGATACAGCGGCGTCGGGGCTCGCTTTTGCGCTTTGAGTAGATTTCGACACGCGGTTGTCGGGGGCGATTTACGACTAGCATGCATGTATGTTTCCTCACGGTAATCATCACCATGCCCCTGTCGCCTCAGACAGTAATTAACTTAATTCACGTATTACAAAGAAACTGTTTAATTGTTCGAACGGTTAGCTTTGCCAGATCTTGCTGGATCGGCAAGTTGGAGGTGTTTGGTAAAAGTATCACTTGCTAGTATGAATGACTTGTTCGTCAGATCCATTCGGGCCCCCATGTCTCCACCCTTTGGCCGTGACTTTGGAATTAAGTAGTAGTGGAGACCGACCATACTTAGCTGGAATAACCTAGCTAGGGTGAAAACAAATAGAATATGAATTAAATAGTATATTTACCATATTTATAATCATATTTTGTAAACGAATACGAATTCAAATATTCTCTAATATGAATACAAATCAAATATTGTAATGAATACGAATTTAAATCAAATATCTATTTAATTCGGTTAGATGTGGATATTCTCATAACTTATGTAATATAAATATATTAATGATATTTTATTCCTGTACAGTCACGCTTAATCATTCTAATTAATTTACTTCACATAAAGAAACACGAATTCACAATGAATTGAAAAACTTATCAATTATGTATATTGTTTCGCCGAATGTGAATACGGATATGAATAGTCCAGATAAAATAATATTTCGGATAGTAAAAGTCTCTACTATATTCTATCTATATTTTTATATGAATTCGAATACAAATAGGAAAAAAATTATTAATTAGATAAAAAAATCTCTATCATATTTATATCTAATCGGATACGATAATCAAATAGTACATATAATTCGTATCCATTTCTTGCTAAGTAAAGTGTGAGAGACAGCAATAAAGTATTCTTGGCACCGGTTTAGTTTACTGTAATTACCACTTCTACGTTGTGCCGCGCCGGCCGGCACGCGGGCATGCAGCCTATAGGCGTGGTTCGGTGCGGCCATGCCGCATGGAGGCGAGCGTCTGCCGCGCGGGTGCATGTGCGCCACGGCAGTCGGCAGGTGGGCGGCGACGGCAAAACTAGACGCAGGCATACAGGTGGTGGGCTGTGGTTGGACTTCTTCCCAGCCCTGATTTAGATTTTGCATTGAAAGGACAGGTTCCTTGCATGGACGTGGGTTGGGCTTCATTTACAAAGTTTAATACGCCATCCATCTACCCAAGCCCATTAAGTGAGGTAGCAGGACTAATATATGTCTGAGGATGGGTCTTTTTCAGCTTTATATATAGATAAACAGTAATATATTATTAAAGGATATATTTTTTTAAAGTATGATATACAAATAAATTATAATATAAATTATATGAAATTTAGCTATACTGATCAAAATTGTATACGACTGTTTCTCTCTACGTAATATTTCTCACATACAAATTAGAATTTAAAAACTATAGCCATAGATCTCAGTCTAAAATATCCCACCCTGAATTTCCTTGGGCGGCGCTAGGCTAGCCTACATCTACATAGAGCGCGATGTGTTCTCTCCTGAAGTACTTATTTATTTTCCTCCCAAAAAAGTAGTAGTTATTTATCTCCACTAAAAAAGGAAGTATTAAAATATTATGTACAATTAAAGATTTTTTTTAGCTTCTAAAAGTCACTACCAGCTTTCTATAGTAGTTTTTAAAAACAAAATCTACAAGTTAATTTTAGTACACACTGTAGTGATTTTATTTATATTAGTTAAAACTATATGTAAGTTTTTATTACTCTATAGTTTTTTATAAATAGTCTAAAAATTATAAAACATAACTAAAAATCATAAACCAAAACTTGAATAATCTTTGAAGTACTTATTCAGCGTTCCAATTATATTCAGCAACTCATCTTTCCCCTCTGTTGGCGTGCTCCAATCACAATCCAGCGTTCCGATTTCCAGAGCACCACCACGGAGTATTACTTGTATAGTAGCCACCTTGATAAGAAAAATCCAGAGAATTAGTGATTGTTCTCCCCTAAACGGTAGTGATGTAAGTGGATGCTATTACTGGTTGTCCACGGATCCACTAAACCCGTTTAGCAAAAAACACTAAGCGGTGACTCGCAACGAACTGCTAATTTAGTTCCGTTCATTCCGTTTTAGCTTCTGGACTTAAGCCGGAATAAATATATAGACCTCTTAAATTTATTTTTTGCTTTTATTTTTTATTTATATAATCTATAAAGATATAATAATATTATTATTTAATTAAATAGTTAAAAAAATTAACATTCGTTATAATGTAACTTTAACAAAGGACAACAGTCGGAAACGAGATGCCGCTAAAAAACGGATTGAAGTCATTGAACAGGGCCTTAGGGAGCGCTCATTTGAGCTTCCGATCGTGACGATGAGCTTAAAATTCACTGTAGCAGTGATACATAGCACTGTAGCACTTTTGTCTTTATTCAAAAAAATTTTGTGTTTTGTTTTTTTCCTGTATTCCTTTGCATCATCCGTTCTAGATTAACGTGCCGTTTTTATTTTTATATTTTTTAAATTTAATTATACTCAATAAACCAACTCAGCTACAGTGTTTTTTCAGCAAAAGATAAAAGTCATCGCTATTCCGAAAGCTCGCCTTGCGGCTGACCCGCGTGGGCCGTGAAATTTTGCAGCACCAACCCGAACGCAGCCATTTCCTTTATCTCTCCTCCCCAAATGGTTGCCACAATAAATCCATAGCGCAGCAGGAGCCTAAAAATCCTTTACCTCTCCTCCCCCAAATGGACACTTGGTCCACATCTTGGTCGGGCGGAGCAGTGCTGCGACGGTGGATCCGACGACGACGTCGCAGCCGGAACGTAAGCTGGGACGGTGGGGACTGGCTCAGGGTAGTTGAAGTGAAGAGATAGGGGCCTGGAAGCTCCTCGGCGAGGTCAGTGAAGTGGGGCGGTTGGGGTCGAAGCAAAGAACTGGTGTCGAGGCTGGTAGCCTTGTTAGCGAGGACAAGGAGGGTCGAGTTGGGGAGGAAGATACCGAGGGAAACAGGGCGGACGCTAGGGGTGAAAATTTGGCTCACGGCTCGCGGCTCGGCTCGGCTCGAAACATGCTCGGCTCGATTCGGCTCGGCTCGTGGCAATAACGAGCCGAGCCGGAGATTGAGCTCGTGGCTCTTAACGAGTCGAGCCCGAGCTGGCTCGCGAGCCACTCATTTAGCTCGGTCGGGAGGCTCGGGCCGGTCCATCATCAGCCCATCGCCCACATTCTCGCATTCTTGCTGGCGCCTCGGCGGCTCGGCCCATCACCCGACTCGCGATCTCGCTGGCTCACGAGTGAAGACGCACACGGCACGCCCTACGCACACGCATCGACACATCCAAGAACCGAGCCCGATCCCCATTTCATTTCCCCTTGTCCCAACGCCGACGCCGACCCCTCCCGATCCCCTCTCAACCCTAGCTCCGGCGTCGCGCGACGGTGCGGCACCGCACCCTCGCCGTCCGCAAGCGCCGGCCCCTCCCCTCCTCCTCGCCTCAGCCTTCACCGCCCTTCCCATCTTCCCCTCAACCCTAGATCCGGCCGCCGCCACGGTGCCGCACCTCCCCTTGCCGTGGGCCTCTCGTCGGCGTGTGGCGCATGGAGCGGCATGCGCAGGCCAACATGGAGTCGAAGAACCGCAGAGAGAGGAGGTCCTCCGGGTCTGGGTCCGGCTCCGCCTCGGCATCGACCTCAGTGGTGAACTGCGTCCCCAACTCCTGTCCACGGCCACCTTGCAGTGGCAAAGCAGCTCCGACCCCGGCAGCCTCGGTAAAGTAGCTCCTACTCAACCCTAGCAGTATGTATTTTGTTTGTATGTTGGATTTTGTTTGTTGACTGTGAAGATAGCCCTAGCAGTATGTCAAACTTGTCCAGTATAGCACATGACTGTCAAAATATTCAGGCACTGTGAAAATCTATTATTTAAATCAAAGCGCATCCTTGCATTGTCAAAATATTCGGGCATCACAATCTTGTGATGCGAATATTTTGACAAATGCAAGGATGCTTTGATTTTAAATGATAGATTTTCACAGTGCCTGAATAAGGATGCAGTTTGATTTTCACAGTGCCTTATTTAGCATGTGTAAGTGTAATGGTTGCTATATTCACAGTGCCTGAATATGAAATAGTATTTGTTATACCACTTGTATCACAGTGTCTCTAATTTTGTATACCACCTCTAATTTTGTATAGTTGCTGGGTGAGCAGTGCGAGCAGCCTGTCTCATCGGACACGCTTGATTTGTCAAATGACAGTGAAGGTGCGCATGTTTCCCTGGATTCTGCAAGTCAAGATGCGCATGCGGTAGATGATGATACCAACAAAATAGTGAAAAGAAAGAAGGGAATTGAAGTGTCTCCCACCAAAAAGGGTAGAGGAAAGCGTTCGGATTGTTGGAAGCTATTCAAGGTGGTCAATGTCCCATCCAAGAAGGTGAAAGGGGTGACTGAGACGAAGGCCAAGTGTCGGTTTTATTATGGATTGTTCTCTTACAAGCATGGGGGAGCCACTTCACATCTGAAAAGGCACATTCCCAAGTGTGCACCCTATCTAAACAAAGTGGGAAGGCAAAAGGCTCAAGATACACTGAACTATGATCCCGAGGGATCAAGTTTACCTTTTGTTAATCCTAGTGAATATGACCATGAGGAAACTCGTAGATTAATTGCAAAGATGATAATTGTCCATGAGTATCCATTTAAGATGGTAGAGCACATTTGGTTTAATGTGTTGATGAGGTATATGAATGCATCATACCAGTTTATTGGTAGAAAGACTATAAGGGCTGAATGCTGCTGCTGTTTATGCTGTTGTATGTATTGCTGTTCAACAAGGTGGAGTTCAACATATTGCTGTTATATTTCGCCGTTTATCTTTCTTCGTTATTATCATTCTTTATTTATCTTCTTCTTTATTCGCATTCTTTGTCTTTGTTTATGCCGCTTCTTTGTTGTTGCTTCTTGTTTATGCTTTGTTGCTTGTATTCTTCGTTATCATTCTTGTATGTATTCTTCTTCTTTATTCTTTATTCTTTGTTGTTGCCGTTGTTGCTTACTCTTTGTTTATGCCGCTTTGTATATTCAATTACTAACGAGCCTAACGAGCCGAGCCCGAGCTTTTTACCGAGCCGAGCCGAGCCGAGCCACTATTTTATCGAGCCTTACCAAGCCGAGCCGAGCCGGCTCGATATCCACCCCTAGCGGGCGCCTCGACGCCGGTGTGGCCACCATCTCTGGCGAGGAGGCGGCGGCGGCAAAGGGAGAGGAGGAACCGTGTGCACTGAGTGTGAGGATTTGGATCCTCTGGCTTCAGGACTAAGTCCCCGGATTCACAATGCTGTAACTTTGGGCGATCCAAAGCAACGGTCCAGATCTCTCACGTGCTTTTTCTACGGCCACGCTACAGTGATTTTGTAGTTCCACCGCACTGTACGTCATTGTTGTCCTCTGACGCCGCGGACCGGGATGTGAATGGTTGTTTGGGGAGGAAAGGAAACGAAGGGGCAAGATGAAGGGGTCACCAAATCTTCCTCTTGGTATTGTGCACACAGCTGCAGATACGGACGAACCGGGCTGTCCACCAAGCCCGCATGGGCCACAAATGCAGCCGACAATGGACTGCGGGTGCTGCGCTGCCCGCAACGTGTCGTTGCGGCCGATGCAGGCTGAACCGCATACTCATGCTACGAAAACCTAGAAGGTTACCTCAACAAATATCAAAACTATCTCTAAAAAATTTAAACTACAAATAGAGAAACTTATATACAATCAGAACAGATCTTAAAATAATAAAGACTATGTTCCTCGTGTTCTCTCTCAATTATTTTTTTATGATTATTCTTATGTTCTTGCTGATTGAATGCGTGGATTTGTATCGACATTCGACTATTTTTTAATACATTATCAGCATGAATCACTCTAAAAGATGCAAGATATGTAAATCACGAACCAATCTATTGCACATTACGATTTATGTTTCAATCTAGATTGATACTATATTCGTTTACAATGCCATAAATAGATCAATCATGTTTTAGTTATTTCTAGTCACAGATTGATCTACAATTTGTATGCAAAATTATCCAACTCTATAGAATACAGTAGATTGAACATCTAGTCACTAGATCACATTGCAAACTCAGATTAGAATCGAGATAAAATCACAAGAATATACAATGAATTAGGCAATGTCGAAAATCGCCACACGGCCGCCCGAAGTCGTCGGCCACCATCCGAAGCAGCTGCAGCTGGTCTCCGACCCCCGAAACTCGCTTCCGCTGTCGTGCGACCAGTTCCCCGAAGCCACCGCTGTGTCGATCTCCGGCTGCCCGAAGCCGGCCTCGCCAACGCTGCGCTGATCGCCACCAACACCCAAAGCTGCCGCCTAACCTCCCTTCCCACCGATGCCATCGCCGAGGCTGCTCCATCGCTGTCTTCCGCGCTGGACGTCGCCGACGCTGAACATCACAACTCGACGTCGCCTGGATCCGACCGCTACCGCCAATGCTCCCCCGACCCAAAGCCGTCAGTGCCACCCCATCACCGCACTACGCCTGAAGAGCAGCCGCCGGCTCTCACGCGCTTGTGGGAGATGCGCCGTCACAGCTTGCCCCCTTCATCGATGGAGGCCACTCGCCGATGCCCAGCTTTTCTCGTCGAGGGTCGCCGTCACCTCTCAAACAGGCCACATCCAAGCTCTAGTTCCTGTCGGCCCGACTCCTCAAGCTGTCGCCACTCGAACGAGGACCGGTGGCTAGGGTTAAAACCCTAGCCACCAGGTCAATAGGGTGGTGTGAAATTTGGGTCGACCAGGCCAAAAGTGATCCAAAAGGATAGGAAAGGAAAAGAAAAATTTTGTCGATGGAATCTTTGCAAATTAGACCCTATAATTTTGATAAACTAAGAAATTTGCTTAAATATGAAAATAATTATTAAATTTGACCTTGAAGTTTGTCAAAATAGTAAATAAGTCCAATGACTGAATTTTCTTCCTAAAACAATTAATTCTTAGGTTATTTAAGCTTCATTATAATCTAGTTAGCATTTTGGTATTACTATGTGTTTCTATATTTATTTTCTTCAGTATATTATTTCTGCTTGTTAGTAATTCCAAAAATTGCTTATTAATTAGCAAAAAATCATTAAGAATTGCAAGAAAATTTTAGAAAATCTTAAATATTGCCCACTGAAGGAATTGCTTTTTACCTGTCATAAATTTAGAAATGTACATGAATAATATAGGAAATGTCTGACATCACTAAAAAGAAGTTTGCCGAGCTCGCTCTAGACGGTAGCAACTACCTCACATGGGTAATGGATGGTAAGATCAACTTAACAGCTTGGTCACACGGTGCTGCCATAACCCAACTAGTAGTTGGGGCTCCTGCCATTCTTGAGGCCACTAAATATACGGCACTGCACTTCTTGAGGCACTGTATTCATCTAAATTTGAAGTCTGAATACTTATTAGAAGAGGACCCATTGACATTACGGAATTCCTTGAAACAACATCACTTTGTGCTAACAGCAGTAATTTTAGGATAGTAAGACCAGGCTTCGTTGCTAGTAAATTCTTGGTTGGTGAAGATTAAAATTTTGCATAGCTGCAAAGCTGTAGCAATCGTGTCAGCAACTGGCTTAGTGTCAAGTTAACCCCCATCCCCTTCTAACTCGTCACAATAACTCAAGAGAAACGAAACTTCCAATCCACTACCATTCACGGCAGAAATTTCCCACTATGGAGACGAGATTCCCGACGAAATTCACTTGTATTTACAAATCACAGTTACAACTTACAACCAACGCCCACACCTCGCAACGCTCGCGAAGCACCCAAAGCAGAGCAAGGAACAAACAGAAACCATCCGAACCACATCAATGGAAGCACCACGCTGGCGGCCGGACCACGCGCGCGGCCGCGATCTCACTTGCACGCTTGCGGTTCAGTTCAGGTCAGGTCAGCTCAGTTCAGTAGGAGATGCTGAGCAGCGCCTGGCGGAGGAGCTCGTCGACGCCTCCGCTCCCGTCCTCGCCCCCGCCCCCGCGGCGGCTGTGGCTCCAAACGTTGCCGCCGCGCGCGTAGGCGCGGCGCAGCCAGGCGACGTGGGAGGTGAGCGCGCCGTAGAAGACGGCGCAGGCCTCGGGCAGATGGCGCGCGCGCGGCAGCCAGAGGTTGAGCGGCCACAGCAGCGGCGCCGAGAGGTGGAACACCTGCACGAACCCCCTCACCGCCGCGATCGCCACCAGGTGGAACCCCATTCGCGCGGCAGCTCAATATGTTGCGTGCGTCCTTGCGCTGCCTCGCTGATGTGATTTTTGCCGGTGGCGGAGGGACGTTGCGGCCTTCCCCAGTTGCGGGGTCAGATCAGGATAACACGAGGAGGAGCAAGGCTCGGCGTGTCATTAGCCAAAGGGCTAAACAGGACGAAAGTGCCACTCCGATGTGGGAGTGAAGGTCGAGACGTCTGGTGCCGGGGCACCTCTCCCGCCACAGCACTGCTGCTACTCGATTGGTAAAAGCAAGCAGCTAAAAGCACATCCAAATCAACCTGGTTTTCACGGCAGGAACTCTTAAGTGGGGACTCCACAGTGAAGTGAACCATCGAATTCCAGTGCGGGGACACGCGCCCCCCCGAGCTATTCGAGTTGTGTAAGAAACAGACTCCCAGCTCCAAATAGATTTTAGATGGACCGCAGAAGGCAACACGCCGGCTTTATGCGCCTGTTCCAAATAGATTTTGGCTAGCCGTTTTCAACGCGTTAACTTTTTAACATGTTTTTTTTTTCATTTGCGTTGCCGTGGAAATAAAACTTTTTTTTATCTTTTATTATTTTTCTTTAATTAAATGTCTTAACAAAAAAGTAAGACCCACTGTAATAACATTTTAGTCGAAAACTAAAAGGCAAGAGCTACCCGCTGCAGCCGAATTGAACGGGCTCCTCCAGTATCCCTACGTGAGTATACTGGAAAGTCTTAAGACGAATAGAAAACCGTACGTTTGGAGTAAGTCCATGAACGTGTATGGGCGGCGTTGTTTGGGCTGGCCGACACCGAGACTTTGCAAACACAGCATGTTCCATGGGCTTCAGTTGGCCTACGGCCTAAGCGGCTAAGCTGATTCAGTTTCATAGGTCTTGACCACTGATTAGCCTAGGCTCGATCAATCGGAAAGGTACAGCCCAACGTACCTGTGTCCGCACCATTATTGCTGCAAACAGTTTGTCATGTAACCATGTGCAATGAACAGCACTAGATGGTGCAGCAGAACAGAGCAATCACATGGTGCCTAGAATACACTTTCCCATAAACTTTGCAACTAAAATATCTGAGCCTTCAGAATGAACTAGAAGGCCATATCATGACAAGCTTGGTAAACAAAAGAACAATAGTTTTACTATTGTACAGTTGACTAAAATTTTTTTATCTCTTAATCATTTAAAGTTATACGGTACTAATTCTCTCTTAAAAAAGTCTGTTATAAGATGCTTATCTAAGAGATAAAAAAGTAACTAAAAATGAAAGAAAAAATCAGCCATCTATGCAATAGTCAGTCCCAAAGAACAAAGATTAAAGTTCATTGTCCAGGGTACTAATTTAGAATCAGATTTATTCTTAACACCCTACAATACTTTGGTCTTTCACTTTACTAGTATAAAGACTTAATAAATCTCCACATAACAGATTGATGCTGAGAATGGTAGCTTTAGCAACAGGCCCTAACATGCTGACGCTACAAGTAAAAAAATCCTAAAATATATTACATGTTTCGTAGCTCGAAGCAATACCAGTCAGAGATCATGACCCCGCAGCCACTCTCCTACACCAGACACTCTTTTACTGGCTTCTCTGAGCAGAGCAAACTGCATATAACGTCGATTGGTCACTTCGGATAGTTCAGTGGGCATGAATCCATCCATAACATGACTAGGAATTGCTAGTAAGATCACTGTCATTGTCACCAGTTGTATCTGCTTCCTTCACTTCCTGAATCATCTTGAGGACTTGCCAGGCAGTTGGCCGACTCTCTGGTGAGGACCGAACACAAGCAGATGCTATCTCAACAATCATCGAAATGCGCTCGCTGTCGACACCTTCATCTTCCCTGGCCGACTGGACATAGGTCTGAAGATTACTTGCGACCAAGACCGAGTGCTGAAGCGGTGGCTTCCCGCTAAGGAGCTCAAGGAGGAGGACACCAAAAGCATAGATGTCTGATTTTGGAGTTAGCCTTCTATTGGACTTCATATTTTCTGGTGCTCTATAAGCAGCGTCGTCTTTGACTTCTGATGATTCCAAAAGGAATGACAAGCAATAGTCAGTAAGGCACGCCTCAAAGTCTGAACCAAGCAGGACATTGGAGGACTTGATGTTTCCATGAACAAGTCGAGATGCTTGATGAATGTAAGCAAGTCCCTGTGCAACATCTTCAGCTATCTTCAGGCATGACGTCCAGTGCAGTGGTTTTGTCCGAGATGACCTTGAACCTGCAATTGATATGACTTGTGGAGCTAGTAAACACAATAGTGAAAACATCCACTTCTACGAATTATGATATTGCTATCCTACAAATGTTGATATCTTGATATGTACTCACTTGTGAAGACTTTTGTTTAACTTGCTTTAAAAAATGTTTTAACTGTAGATAGCATGTTACATTAGGGAATGAATGTTCAATACCAAATCAACCAACATATCAAATGAATAAACCTGTGATCACTACATCTTTTAGCTACAATTTCCAAAGCACTCACACCAATACCATTTGACAACTCAACTTGTAAAAGCATATTATTGTCACACAAGAAGCTACAAGATAAACTTGCTAAGTGCAGATGCAATATTTGGGGAGCTAATCACAATTTCTAGTGCTATAAAAAGGGGGTAAACGAAAACAGAAGACACGAAGTAAGCACTATGTTGCTCACAGCCCACTGTGGAGGACCAACTAAAGTGCACGCCAAATTCAATTACACTTCCGCAATTTCAAAATTCTTTGCATAGTTTATCATCCCAAAACCCAGTTAACAAACAATTGTAACCATTATGCTCTTGATGGTGATTACATGTTCAAAAACTAAACCGGTGAAACATCACGTAAGCAGCTACCAATTGCTATTTGGTCATGTCAAGCTTTCCCAATTTCCCTTTCTACTTTTCTAGAATTAAGGTCTGTGCGAAAAGTACAAATATTTCTTTTGTTAACTGCATTTGACCTCCACAAAGTTCCTAACTTTCATCCTGGTTTCATTTTCATGAATTTAAATCGATGTTTGCGTTTGGTGAAGCACAGTGATCACATATACTATGAGGGGTCCGCTCCAGACACATGATGAGGCCCCATTGATGTTCAACACCACACAACCTGATAGCGTGCTAGATCGGTGATCACTTATGCATGGTTGTTTGCGTTGTTTAATGGGTTCATAAAGAAAAGAGTCCAAGGAATCATCCCAGTAAAGCACAAAGCAACGAATACATAGGTCCACCGGAGGCACCCTTATTCTGCTGCCAGATTTTTACACGGCCAAGTCTTCTGAGTTTTAATTCGTCCTCATGTTAGGATGAAGAATGTCTAGTTTGAAAAGGTAATGTTAGTCTAACCTCTACTCATAATCTAATGTAAGTATAGATATAACGGCAATAACAAGAACTGTTCGTAGCACTAAGGGGGTGATCGTTTCGGCTTTTTTCGGCTTCAGCTTCTAGCTTCAGCTTTTTTTTCACTATTCATTACACTATCCACTAACTCAGCTACAGTGTTTTTTCAGCCAGCTACAGTGTTTTTTCAGCCAAAAGCCAAAAGCCATCGCTATTCCGATCACCCCCTAAGTAGCCCAATCCAATACAACGATACTAAAGAAGTTAACCATAAGATCCTAAGGGAACAAGAAGGCAAGCACACGCGCGTACCGTGGGTGAGAGAGTTGAGGTTGCCATTGGGCTGGTAGTCATACACCAGCAGCCGCTCCTCCTTAGCCTGGAAGAATGCCCGCAGCGGCACGAGGTTCGGATGCCGCAGCCGCCCAACCACATCCATGTTCTGCTCGAACGCCTCTGCCTCCAGCGCCGCCGGGCCAATCTTGGCCGCGTCCAGCCTCTTCACAATGACCACGAGCCGGCCGTCCAGCACCGCCTTATACGTCGTACCCACGCTCCCGCGGCCGAGCACCTCAGCCGACGCTCGCATCAACTGCTCAAGGCTGTAACTCGAGGCCTCACCCGCGCAGAACGTTAGGCAGCCGCTCCGCTCCAGCCGGCGCGCCTTCTCCTCCGGCACCATCATCGCCACAGTCTCCTCATCGGGCACGCACTCCACATAGCCCATGTCAGTGTTATCCCTGCTCACTTCCGACGCGGCTACGCTCCTCTTGGGGCTTGGGTACGCCGCCGAGCTCGGACGCCTCCGCTTTTTGCTCCTCTTCATTGTAATCATGGCGCAAACAAGAAGCACGGCGAGGAACGCTCCGGCGGCAACCGCGATGGCCATTGTGGCCCTCCTCCCTTTCTTCGCGGGCGGCGCGGATGAATCCGGCAATCTGAAGCTCTCGCGTTGCGGGCCGTCGCCAGTCGCTGCGGCGCTCTGCACCGGGGGAGCGGCGGAGCCGTTGTTGCCAGCGCCGTGGAAGAAGAGGAGGTGGGACCCGTTGCACTCGCGACGGACGACCTCGCCGCAGAGCCCTGGATTTCCAGCGAACGCGGCGGCGCCGATCTGCGCAATGGGGGCGGTGACCGGCACCGGCCCGGAGAAGTTGTTATACGACACGTTCAACAGCTTGAGCGACGACTGATTCCACGCCGGAACGGAGCCATTGAAGTGGTTGAAGTCGAGCCGTAGGAACGTGAGGTTGGGGAACGCGGCCTCAATGCCGGGCGGGAGCGCGCCGGAGAGCCTGTTCCCGGAGAGGTCGATGGAGCGCAGCCGGCGGAGCGACGCGAGCGACGCGGGGAAAGGCCCGGCGAAGCGGTTCCCGGCGAGGAAGAGCGCCTTGAGGTTGGCGAGCGGGGAGAGGTCGGGGATGGGGCCGTGGAGCGCGTTGGACTTGAGGCTGAGCACGCGGAGCTCGGCGAGGCGGGAGAGCGTGGCGGGCGGGAACGTCCCGTTGAGTCCGGCCCACTCGAGGACGAGGCGGGTGATCTGGCCGGCCGCGCTGCAGGAGACGGCCGGGTGGGAGCAGGGCGAGGTGGCCAGGGGGAAGCCCATGTGGGAGGACGGGTCGGCCTTGGCGAGGAAGGCGGCGAGAATCGCCGCTGGGGTCAGCGGCCCCGAGGCTAGCGTGGCGGGCGGAGGCACGGCTCGGGCCGGCGCGGGCAGAGTGGGCTGAGAGTGCGATGCGCCCGCACCTCCTAGCGTGGCGGACGGGGGCACCGGCGTAGGTAGCGTAGGCTGAGAGTGCGAGGCGGCGCCGGAGCCGGAGGCGGTGGTGATGGTGGCGAGCAGCAGCAGCAGTAGGCGGCGGTGGAGCGGCATTTTGGGCTGGTCGTTGGGAGGTTTTCGGGGGTTGGGATGGTGGTGGATTTCAGTGGAGCGGAGCGGAGCGGAGCGTGGCTGCGTGAGTGCCGAGTTGCGGCCGGGTAGGTGTGACTCGGGAAGGGGTGGGGGTCAGAGAGTGGTCTCCCTGGCACGTGGGCTGGTAAGTGAAGACGTACGAAGGAGCTTTGGCCTGTTTGTTTAGATTTTTTTTCGTGACTTTTAATTTATTTTGTATTGTTAAATACTACAGCTAGTTTATCTTATACTATAACTATTGATAACTTTAGTATAATTAAATTTTAAAAAATAAAAATAAAAAATAAGTTAACATATCACAGATAATATAAAAAATATAAAAAAACAAAAAAAATCTAAATATAAATAAAAATAAAAAACTAAAAGTTAGAAACTAACGGAGAATTCGAAATGGGTAGAGCCTAGCTGAGACAGCGAAGCTCTCACTTTCCAGTTTAAACGCCGATCACGGAAAGGAGTAGTTGTAGTACATGTTCAGATCATGCTTCTAGCATGGCAAAATGAACATCCAAATTCGCTAGAAAAAAAAAAATCAAAATTTCGGTAGCACCTTTTTCTCGTAATATACAGTTCAAGGCCAAAACATGCCTTTGATCTGAACACCTCGTTAGACAAACACGCTAGCAACGAGTAACATGACATGCACTGGCGATCTACATTAACGCTCTTGAATTTTACCGTCCTGGCTGTGGCTGGGCCCCGTGCGCAGTTGTCAGTGGGGGCCTCGAAGTTCATCGCTGCGGGCCCCGCGTGTCTACCTCCTTCGGTGGTGATCGGTGAAACCATCTGTTTACTTTTGTCGGCGACGGCAAGTGTCCCGTTTCTTCCTGTTTTTGAAATGAAAAGTCAGGAGAACTGCTCTTTACACCGATAAAGCAGAGTAAAAAATACAGAAAACCGCTCCCAATGGGAAGCACCAAAGATGAACAAACTCCATTCGGATCATCTGACAGCGTACTAACACAAGGCTAGAGGCAATCATCATCTAGCAAACGCCTAAGTAAATTACTCATCTTTCCTCATCAGCTTAAACTTTTGTGTGAAGTAGCTGATGTATGTAACTCAATATGGTATCAGAACCAAGAGGTCTTGAGTTCGAGACCCGGTTAACGTAATTAAAAAAGTAATTACAGCACACTTCTATTCCACGTTTTAAGTCTGAGAAAACTTACACATGAAGAGTGTTGAAGTATAAGTGAATTGTCTATATTTCCTCATTAACTTAAATTTTTGGGTGAAGTGGCTGATATATGTAACTCAATAAAACGAACTAGTTATCAAACTCAGCGTGGAGAATCAACATTGTGCGAAGCTTAAGGTAGAAGAATAAGAACAAAGGAAGAATGGATCGTAGCTCCGCGCAGCTGAAGAGCTATGGCAAACACTCACACAATGTGGACAACCAACAAGCGACTTGATGAAGCGGCCACGCATGATCACCGGGAAAGCACCACCTAGGCCTGACTCAGGAGAGAGCTGGGTTGATGAGAGGGCTATCGAATTCCCATTTTTGGGCCATTGGGGTAAGGCTTCAAAAAGGTTTAAATTTTAGTTCGGAAGCTTGCACTGTAAAGTCACATAAACTAGACTGTGCTGACATCTAAAAGGACTAGTTTTGAGCTGTCAGTGTATGGTCGAGAGGCATGTCTGATTAATCGGTATATGTTCCTTCAAATGTTGTAGACGCGACGGTGTGTGTGTGTGTGGGGTTGTCAGAAGACACCAGACATAGTTAATGATTTTTCTCTACAACTAACAGATTTGTCAACGTAATTATGTTGCTACATATTATGATACAGTCATCTTTGTTATATAAATCTATTGTATATGATTGAAATACAATTGTATTTTTTATATTTTATATATATATATTTGTAATTTTGCTTTTTGAGAAATCAATTGTTGCAAAACTTCATTGTGATATTTTAATATTATGCATTATAAGAGAGAAAATAATCACTTTGTTCCCCAGTACTTTTTGACGGAAAGACTTGCATAGCAAATAGTAAATATAGTATTACATAAAGATTTTCTATTTATATCACCACCCTTTTTTTCATTATTGCAATGTTTATCTATACTACATGCTCCTAACGTACATCATATAACATACATCGATATAGCCAAGTGAACACATATTAATGATCTCACTGTCAATCCCTCCATCCCGTGGAGGTCCACCAAATACATGGCTCTAATATTTTTCTTTTTATTTTTGTGAGAACTTTTATTAATTATCTTTTTTCCTTAGCGATTCTAAACTACTTATCGTTGATTTTTTATTATATAATGGATTTTCATTCCTAATTCATATATATATATACACAAAACAAGTTCATTACTTACATTATTTTTTCTTAAATAAGAATATTTTGTATTTTTCTTAAATTTCTATTTTTACTTGCTATGTAATTAAAAAATAAATGCCAATTTTCTTTGACTTTTATTCTAAATTTGCATATTTTTGGATTGCACTTCTTATAGACTTTCTTTTTTTAGTTTTATGTTAGAATTCATTTATAAATCCAACTGCTAATTTTTATTTAAAATTTAGGTTATTTATTATAGTATTTGATATGAATTCTTTCTTCAATATCAATTTTATTTTTGTTCAATTTGGAATTTTAGTTTTAGGTTAGATACAAATCCAACTGCTAATTTTCATCTAATTTCTATTCCAAATTTTAGATATGTAGTGGTTTTTATTTGGAGTTCATATTAAAATCAAATTGTTAATTTCTTTTTATTTTTTAATCCAAAATTACATTATTTTTTGCTATTATTTTTTATTTAATTTCGAGTTTTAGTTTTAAATTAGAAATTGGATACAGACCCAACTACAAAATTTTATCTAATTTTGACTCCGAATTTTAGCTATGTATGGGTTTTAATTTGGAGTTCATATAAAAAATCATATTGCTCATTTCCATTTATTTTAAATTATGAATTCCTGTTAATTTTTGTTGTTATTTTTTTATCTCACTTTTAGGTTAGAATTCGAGTATGCTTCCCCAAAAATGAATCTCATCCCCATAAAAACAATGGATTATATAACATTAGGATCTAGTATATACTCCTAGAAAGAAAAAGTCTGCAATATGACTCTGTAAGCATTTGTAGAACATGTCCAAAAACAAACTATTTCCATCATTCCCTCTGCGTTTTTGTTAGGCTATTGCTGGCACAATGTGATCAGACCAGCCTCGATCGCACATGTGCGCTTTGAGGAAGACGGAGTTATGGAGAGGTACTTGACTGTCAAACCGGGATTTTGCAATCCAAAATCCCCTATACTTCCATCGTACTATTTCTTAAATCAGTAGATAGTGCCTACAGATATATTACTGATCATCAAAGTACATATCACACGAAAGCGTAAATATATTAATAGACTTACTCACGGGCCGATCAGGCCAAAATTAATAAAATGCAGCAACAAAAACAGAAACTTTACATAGGTGGGACCCTTAGGACATTCCCACAGGCAACCAACTGGGGTTCACGAGCTAGTTCTTGGTCTCTTTATCTTCTTCACCATCATGACATGGTGTATTGCTGAAGTGTAGCGATCCAACTCCTGATTCTAGATTATTTTAGTAAGTGAGGGTGAGCACAAACCATCGTGCTCCACGAGCTAATACACAGTATGTAAATAAATAACATATATGGCTTACGAAGGGTAGGCTCGGGTTATTATATTTGCCATAAATTGCTTTTAAGGATACGATACATAGAAATTCTCTGAGACCTAACAGATTTAACTAAAATAGACTTTGTAAATGTGTGAAAGAATGCAGTAATACTAGCGATCCAAATTTCATCCACCGTTACATGGTTTCTACACCTCATGCTGATCTTTCGGCATCATATCCACCTAATTTTATCACTAGGACGACAATTAGGGCAACACAAATCAAAGCTTTTCACGACCCGCCACTTTTTCAATCCCACCCACGAAGTTTTTGGAATAGAACTATGTCAAATTAAGTTCTCATGCCTACCTAAGACCGTGGGCACGACTATTCGACTAGTTTTTACTTTGTAGAGTTTATACACTTTACCCCACAAGAGACAACCATCCCATTTTACCCCCACGATTCCTTGGTCATACAGATGAGGAGGTCATCATAATAACTTTTCAAAATATTTTGCCCCTTCCGTCATCTCACCCATATAAGCTGCTCCCACATGAGGTGGTCCAATAAGTTGTCTGGGATGCATCGCAACGACTAGCCGCAGCGGGATTACAACTTTCCCCAACAACTAGTGCAACTGACAGACCTTACCCTTTCCTTGGGGTCCGAACAAGCTAAAACACATTCTGCACTTGTACTACCCCACTCCCCCACCGATGAGATGACTTCCAGGGCCCAGTAAGTTTACCAAGCCAAATTGTACTTTATAGACTTACAAGTATACTTATTTTGCATAGGAGATCATGACAAAATTCAACCCTTAGGGTTATCTGGGCGGTTCAATCCCCAACACATATTCCCGTGCATCCACTGTATCGGCCCCTCTTATTATCTGTCCAAATAAATAAGCATGTTAGGTATTTCGAGAATATAAAATACCATTTCAGAATATACCAACCATTTTTGTAAATCCATTTTCCCGAGTAAAAGTGATGCTTGGGGCATTTTGGTGCCCCCGAGTATCTAAGTAGTACTAAGCATAGAGAGTAAATATAGACTTATTTTCAAAGGGTTACCATTATAATTTTTCTAGGGTAACAAGGCTCACATGATCAGAATGTCCCAAAAAAATGTAATACTAACAAGTTCAATAGTGGGCATGTAGCTAGTACTTTAAAACAATCATAGATTTGCATATAAAATATTGGTATGCAATTTGATAATTTCAACAGAAATAACTTGCTAAAAATACAAGTTCCACATGATCAAAGTATTGACTCGCCCTGTGCGGTTTACCGTAGTTTTGAGCTCATTCGAAGCTTTCTCATTTGATGGTCTTCAGCTCTTGGTCTTCATCCTCATCTGGATCTTGAACTCGCTTGATCCATTGTTTTTTTAGAGCTCCATTTCTAATTACGTGCTAAACAACTGAATTCAAATCAATGCAAATAACTCAAAAACCCAAATAAACCCAAACGAATTCAATTTGGTTGTATTATGATTACACGGATAAGCTGAGATAAAGTTATTAGGTGCAGATTATTTTCGGGGTTAAATGAGATTTGAGGAATGTGAGGAATGACGGATAAAAATCTGCTGAAACGAATGCCAAGGAAAGGTTCACGACAAGAGAAATATTCATGGGAATATTTCACTTTGCATTTGAAGATGGCTAGACATAGTCGACTCTGGGTTACCACGACTTGCTCTTTTAATTTAATAACTTCTTTTGTTATTTTATATTTTATTAAAGAAGTTCCATGAGTTGAGATAGACCTATGGACATATATATATTTTCAAACCATTGGTATAGCTATATCAATCTTTTTAATTCTTATCTCTTGGAGATTCACGATATATTATTATTTTGAGGTGTAGGTTAGTGGGATTATTTCTAATGATTGATGACCTGTGGGTCACTATATTTTTATTGGCACACGAAATTATATGTCTTTTTAACATTTTTTAACATGACCTTTCTACTAAAATATGCTTTTTTGATTAAAGGACGCTGTTATTTTATGTATACTATAGTTATCACTTTCATATTTTTTAACAATTTTAAATTATTTATCATCAATTTTTAGTTATAAATAGATATTGGCCCAAACCAAATATAATTAATGAAGAAAAATGTCCATCAAAACAGGCGGGTTTTTTGTTACAACTTTGGCCCAAACTAAATCATGTGCAGCTCGTCATAGCGTCCATTGGCCGTCGTGCGTCGCAAGACGCGCATGGGCTCCGGCGCGACGATCCGCTTAGGCACGGCCGTTAAGGCCCGTGTAATAACGGTCGCGTGCGTCGCTTGGCATGCGCGCATGATGCGAGCCTGTGCACGGCTCGATCGTCTTGCGTCGTGGCCGAACGCAGTTAAGGCTAAGCGCCGCGTCCGCCCAACTAGCCGCTTAACCAAAAAGAGAAAAATTTTAGAAAGTTTTGAAAAATTGTAAAAAATGTAGAAAATTTAGAAAACATTTAGAAAAAATATTAAAAATCGTAGACATTGTTAATCATAAAAATAAATATTTACAATGACATAATGAGCTTTATTAACTTATTAAATTACATGGGATAGCGTTTGTCTTTGTGTCGGTCGGCGGCAAGACATCCCATTAGCTAAACGGACCATACCGTGTCGGCCGCACCTCGCCCGAGCACGGCCGATCTGGCGTGCCATCGCCCCCGCCCGCGACTGGTCGTGCGTGCCTAAACAGGCCGGGTCTATAGTGACAGACCACCATGCGGTCCGTTGAAGTCGGGTCTATTTGGACAGGTATACAGCCCGTTGACCGGCGGGCCAAACCAGACTGCTGACGTGCCACGCCAAGCTCCATTCACAGCTTTCTACGATGTACCGGGTATTTTTACTTTTTAGAAAAGGTTTGTGGTCGCTGACTGTTTCTTCGAAGGTTGCGCTCTTTTCCGTGGTAAGCTAGCACTTCGTTCCAAAATACTAGATAGTTTTATCTTTCGTCCGTCAAACTTGGTAGTTTCTAATTAATAATATTTTTCTAAGTATTTATATTAGTCATATTAAAATAGTATTGCTAGATTTATCGTAACAAATACTTTTATGGTATTACGATCCCACAACATTTTTTAAATAAATTAGTATAAAATTAAGAGTTGAAGTGTAACTCCGCATATGTAAAAATCAAGAGTGCATATTTTAAGGTGGTGATCGTTTTAGTGATAGCTTTTGATTTTTTTTACTGTAGCTGATTTTTCTTACTATAACTAAATTAGTGAATAATATAATGAATAGTGAAAGAAAAATTAAAGTCGAAACGATCACCACCTCTGAGGGAGTAGTAGCACAATGCCACAGGTCCGGATTAGCGGTAGAACCAAACGCATGACAGATTAGCTAGAACCAAACGATAATTACTACGAAGTACGAACTGAGCGCATCGTTTGACTGTCCCGTTGTTACCAGCAGCTGAGTAGATTTCATTCCTCCCATCTGAACTACGCGACGGCTAGTATCATTACCGCTTCCACGGACCGCGGCACCGTACCGTTCTTGAGCTTAGCACTGACGCGGGGAGCCCACGTGTCAGGCAGGATTGGAGAATAATTTCGTTGGCCGCAGGAAGCGAGAGCTGCCCGTGTACGGCCGTGAACTGTAAAGTGTGCAAAGGTGGCCCCCATCGAAAGCAGCGACGCGTCACGCGCGCGTTCAGATTGTGGTAATGAGAGCAGCTACGCTACGCGGACACAAAAAATCGTTGCCGGCCACTGTTGCCGTCGTCCAATTGTTCTACTTGGGCCCAGTCGTCAGTCAGTTCGGTGCTCGCCTGCACTATCGTGGCGTGGCGTTTCTATCTAAACTTCTGTTCGGAGTTCTGCAACCGGGGTCCACACTCCGCGGAGTATTTTTTGTCCCTCCTTATCAGGCCTTGGGTCCTACGTTCCTGTGACGCTGCCTTACGATTCAAATTTCAAAACCGATAAACCTTAGGAGGGTATCGTGGTTAAGGCAGTGTCAGACGGTGGCAGCTAGCAACTAGCTGCAGTCTCGGAGTGTGCGGGTGTTTTGGCACACCCGGGACACTATGCCAGGCAGCTTTCGCCGTTGTCGCGATTCGTCTCTGGGATCCGTTCGTATTTTTGTTTCTGCTCATGAAAAAAATCTAAAAGCAATATAAATACAAAAATTTTAAACTGATTTTTCTACTTTTACGTTCTTGTCTCGTTTCAAACAAAAACAAGGAGTTATGATTGTATTACACTCTCCATTCATCTGGTTTATACCTCCCGCAAGTTTCAATCTATCACTATCCCACCGCTCACATTCTCTTTCTAAAACTACATCTTTTAGACATCACTATTTATTTTCAGTCAAAATCCATCCGATATAGCCAATATGAACATCCCCTTAATTTGATAAGTACTACAGTACACCTTGTTTGTGTTGTACAGTAGCATGACGCTTGCCGATGAGCGATTATTTTGTCGTTCTTACGAGTACTTCCAAGAGATAAAGGTGTTATTAGTCTTTAAACAAGATCCGCCTCCATGCATAAAAGCTCAGTGTAGGACCAATATGGCAAACATATGAGGGTAAATAGTGCCTTTAAATTTTCTCCTAACTATTTATCCATCTTCACTCTATTAGCTATAAGTAGTTATAAATGTTAGAGACCAAACACACACAAACAATCCAAGCAAAAACAGAGAAAAAGACCCTCGACGTGCCCAGTGGTTAGACCTAATGAACAATACCTAGTCATAACAGCAAACAATAGTAGTCAGGATGCTATATTAAAATCAGCGCAGGAATAACAAAAACATCTTTATTTTAAAACCAAAATCTATAAATTTTTTTATCAATAGATCCAAATAACATGAAACTTAGCATGAATCATATCTAGGATATTACAAATCTATTCCAACCAATGATTGAGAGAATCGTTGTTAAAGTTATAATTTTTTATTTGAAGAAATGTTGTACTAAAACAGTGCAAAAATAAAAAAAATAGGTGAATATGCTTTGCTCGTGGATGGATTATGGGCAAGATGGATCTAGATATATTCTCGCATATGACAACAAGTAAGAATAGCAAAAAATAAAGTTAAAATCAACTTGATCAAGAAATCATTCGGAGAGACCAAATTAAACAAAAATCAGGCAATTTCAAGAACATGCCAAACCTAATGGCTAGATGTATCGTGATTGATTTTTAAGGTATATTTTCACCACTAACGAGTTCTTGGCATCTAATAACATCAAGTAGGAAAGAGGTAAGATCAAAATTAATCAAAACAAAAGCAAATTAACCAAAACAAGAAGGGTCTATAGGAGATGAACAAAATTGATATATTGTTACTTGAGAATGAAGATTTTACGGCTATTCTACCTGGAGGATAAAAGAGCACACTACATCACTCACCATTCTCAAAGCCTAACCCTAGAATACTTTGTTTTATGAGCAAAAGTTGAATAGTTAACTAGTAAGTTTTTATCCCAGCCCATTAAATAGATAGACAACTAGTATCTATCTAATTCTAGTAGATACTATTTACTTAATATATATGAGAAAAAATCTGTTAACCCTACATAACACGGGTTTTACTAACACATTACACTTATGCGTGCTTTTTTAAAACACGTAAATCCGAATTCATTAAGTCTTTAGCTTTTGATCTACTTGATCATCTTCCCATGCACTGCCAATGTGTTGTGGTTTTGGACGAAGGTAGTTTCCAGTATTTTGATTAACTTACCAAAATATCATTTCTTAACCTAATCTTTATCTTACCTTGTAAGCAATCGTCATGTCTACCACGTTTAGATGCACCATTGGCATACCATGCATCGACAAATTTCTCCTATTTTGGTTCCTTCAGATCATGCTTTACTTGGACCAATTAAGTCACATTATGCAATCCGTTACTCGAATTTTCCTTCTACATTTCCCGCATTCTTTGTGTAATGTTTGAGCTCAGCTATCTCACGAGGCATCCTTGATCGTTTTAGACCTTGACTTCTTTATAAGTGCAGCCTCAATCCTCGTCTTTGACTGTGGTTGACTTTAAATAGCCACGCACATCTAAAAACAAAGAAATCTTTTCCAGACATAAGTTATTCACAACTTAACCCATGTTAACGATAATATGCATTATATAACATATATGCACTGATCTAGATCAAACCAAATTAACTCACGACCAAAATTCCCAAATCCAAATTACAACCGCAACAACAATGCTTGGCTGATCAGACTGCTGCCTCCAGCAGGTCTAACCACTAGTGGTGGCCGGTCTAACCACCTTCTCTGATCGGTTTGACCGCTTGAACTATAACCTGTCCAAAAAACTATAAATTTGTAAAATCTAAAATCACACTAGCAGTGATTCATTCAACAAAAAACCTAGATCTTTTCATATGTTCCTCCACTAAGGGATGTAAAACATCACTACGCTACATATTACCTTTGCCTCGAGACTGGCCGCCTTGAATAAGCTGGACTGTTGATTTAGGCAGGGAAAAATAGAAAAAAATAAGAAAAATAAAAAATCGTTATATTGTCATATACAATATAAAGGAATAGTAAAAAATACAAAAAGCTGAAACAACTAAAATAAATTAAAATTAAAAGTTAATATATTTTAAGTTACTTTTGATTTAAATAAATTTAAAACTAAAAGAAATGAGAAGCTGAAACCGCAGGTCTTATCGAAGAACTTCAGCCAAGAAACCGAACAAAAGCTTTCACATCATCAACTAATTGCTTAATTGTGTAGCGAAGAGCCCTCTCACTTAAATGCATGTGATGGAACAGTGATGAATCGATGCACTTGTTTGATGCGGTCTCTGTTTTGTTGCGTGCAGAAGCAGCAGAGTTGCGGGTCAAGAAACGACTAGATCAAAGGAGCCACAGAAGTCGTAGCACATGGGGGCCTAGTTAGGTTACTTAGTGGGCCTTTTGGGCTTACGGAACGGACTTCAGCTAGACTAGGGGTGTACCAGCAGCAGGCACCCACCCGCCAAAATATGTACTAGTTAGGCCCCTCGGTCCGCACGAACAACGTGCCCCGACCTTACGCTGTTGAACCGACAAGACAGAGTAACAACGGCTAACGACGCTGTTCTTTTGAGGTCTCTGGTGGCTCTAGGCTACGGATTATCCAGAAACCAAAACAAACATAGCGTTTTTCAATGATTTTTTGAAACTATTGTTCTAAATAGTTCTTCAGATGTCTTATCATATGTATTATTTACATCAACAATTTCATCAATCGTCACTATTTAAAAAAAATAGAAAAAACCATTCACCAAAAAAAGATAGTGCCGTTAAACAACTCTCCACTCACTGCTACTACTTGAAAAGGAAAAAAAATCCATCTCCCCAGCTCAGCTCCCCCACCGGAACGAGACGACCTGACCTTTCTCCTCCATCTCCAATTCTATTCTCCATCCCCCTGGCAGATTGATTCCCTCTTCTCCAGCCCACGCCCACCCGCCCACCCACCCCTCCCCCCGCGATCCGAATCGCCGAGAAATCACGCGGAGATGAAGTCCCTGGGCAGCCGCGACAAGCTGCTGGCGGCCGCGTCGTTGAGCCACCGCCGCCTCCTCCTCGTCGTCTTCGCCTCCTGCTTCGCCTTCGCCACGTTCCTCACCTTCCTCCACACCACCTCCCACTTCACCTCCGCGTCCGCCTCGGGCTCTGGTTCGGGCTTGGCCTCCTCTGCCGGCTCCGCGCTCCCGCTCCCCGTGTTCGACGCGCTCGTCCACTACGCCTCCTTCTCCAACGCCACCCACCGCATGACGGACACCGACATCCGCGCCATCGCCGCCGTGCTCCGCGCCCGCGGACCCTGCAACCTCCTCGTCTTCGGCCTCGGCGCCGAGTCCCCGCTCTGGCTCGCGCTCAACCACGGCGGCCGCACCGTCTTCCTCGACGAGAACGAGTTCTACATCAAGTACCTCGAGCCGCGCCACCCGGGCCTCGAGGCCTACGACGTGTCCTACACCACCAAGGTCCGCGATTTCCGGGACCTCCTCGAAGCCGCGCGAGCCTCCCGCGCCGCCGAGTGCCGCCCCGTGCAGAACCTCCTCTTCTCCGAGTGCCGCCTCGCCATCAACGACCTGCCCAACGAGCTCTACGACGTCGCCTGGGACGTCGTGCTCATCGACGGGCCGTCGGGGTGGAACCCGACCTCGCCGGGGCGGACGCCGTCCATCTTCACCACCGCGGTCCTCGCGCGCTCCGGCGCGACGGCCGCCAAGGGCCCCACCGACGTGCTGGTGCACGACTTCCAGTTCGAGGTGGAGCAGGTCCTCAGCAAGGAGTTCCTCTGCGACGAGAACCGCGTGGCGGGCAGCGGCACGCCCTCGCTTGGCCACTTCGTGATCCGCGGGGGCGGCCCGCGCGACGCCTTCTGCTCCGGTCAAGAGAGCACGGCGGCCAGCAGCCGGACATCGGAGGAGAAGACGCGCAAGTAATCATCAATACGGAATTACTAGCTTTCTCCTCTTTTTTTTCTTGGCCAAGTTTTCCTCCTTACTAGTTTTTTTTTTCTTTTGTTACATATATGTTTGTTGTTTTTTTTCGACAATAATTGTAACAAGGTGGTAACAGAGTGTAACAATCGTGATGATACGATTGCCTGGATAAAAAAAATTGCAAATAGAGATTTACACTAAACAATTAGCAAATTTGAGCATGATTTGGTGAAGCAGCGAGGGAGGCTTTTCGATTGACCTCACAGATTTTTATAATATATATATTTTTTCATTGTAATTTTATAGAAAGTTATATAATTTTAGAGATTTTAAATAAATTAACCTCACACGATTTTAATCTTCGTCACTGTGGTGAAGGATTTTGGCTAATGTGGAGATAGCGATCGAGCAGGATGGATATATGGAGGTGGTTGGATCCAATCGCTTTTCTTTTCTTTTTCCTTGATTGCGTGCGTTGCTTGGCCAGGTGATGATAAAGTGGATTAGCTCGGCCCGTCGTATTAAGCTAGTCTAGCGAGTCTGCTCTGATGAAGATGTGTTGTTTTGGATCAGCCATCGGTCGTCAGATCCGAGAGGTGCTGTCGTTCAGTGATGTTTAGAATGGCGATGTGGTTTTTTATAGTTGATTTATTTGTTCACTGTACTGAATTAGTTTATTTAGTATAATTAAAATTAAAAAATTAAAAAATAAAAAATATATTAATTTATCATAAATAATGTAAAAGAATATAGAAAAAAAATCTAAAATAAAAAATCAGAAAAAACAAAAAATAAAACGGTTTAAAGAAAAACCGAACGCAGAAGCCAAGAAGCCAAGTTGCGCGCTGCCTAATTAAGCGGATGCGCACTTGTATCCGTGCTCCCTCGTTTCGTTAAAAGTTAACCATCTTTTGCAGCGACGTCCGCCCGCTCAACAGCTTTGCTGATAGCAATCAAAGAAGAAAAAGACTTCGTTGATCTTAGCTCGACCTTTTCTGCTAATGCAGAACATGTGTCGTTGATCTTAGCTCAACCTTTTCTGCTAATGGAGAACTACGTGGCAATGATCTGGCACTGGGCGAACGCCCAAATTCCTAATGTACAGTACCTTCTTGCTTCTAGCTCTCCGTTGTCATTTCTTTCGTCCTCCTCCCTGATACGCATGCGTCCAATACCTAATCTGATCTCTATCAACTAGATGAAAACAATGATAGTAGTAGTCCAAATAGACCATCACACACGTGTTAGCCTCTCGCAGACCTGCGCCACCATCGCCGCAGATCATGTTTCAGTCCTCTCCACCTGACGGCATAAAGAAACCACTGTGCCAGCATAGCGAGTGAACGTGGGTTGGGACTTTGGACTTGCGCCCAATTTGTCACTCGGAAACCGCCGTCTGAACACCGACGGGATACCGCGTGAGGGGGCAGAACGGGCGGGCAGATTGGCACGCACGTTAACGAGGGCACTTTCTCCCAACCGCACAAGTTTTTCTTTCTGATTGACCACGTCACCACGTCGTGCGCCGCTGCATTATTGCCCCAGCGCTGACAAGCCGCTGCAGTTAGCGTCAGATCAGATGTCCTGCCTGTCTCCGGCGGGTGCGTTTGTGCGATGGAACCGAACAAGTCGTAGGACAATTGTAAGTTGGATTTGGCTGCATGGTACGAACGCGCGCACGACGGCCGTTACAGCCTGGCCCACGTGCCGTCCATTTGAAGGCTTCTTCAGGCAAACTAGCAGGATGACACGTGGATTTGCACATCTAAATTTATTTTAAAGTTTTTAAAAATAAATAATATAACTTAGATATTTAAAAATACGTTTATATATTTTGTAGACTATTAAGGATTTTAATACATTAAAAACATTAAAAATGATAATAGAATCTTAAAGGAAAATACAACTTGACAAATATAATTGAGGTACAAACTTGATGGATTGAGGCTCTTAAACAAATAAACACTCTCCATGTGTATCGATCATGTAGCTGCATATCCATATTCTTCATTCATTAGTTACTCTTTATGAAAATGTATGTATGTTTATGTACCTCTATTTAATTTAAAAGCAACTTGTTGATTATATTTATTAGTTTACATGGTATTAAAGTATATTGTCAACATATACACCAATGCTGCTCTATTTTTGTACATCCGTACTTCTATTATATAGATGCATGCATGTATATACATGTATGATGTTATACGTAATCGATGTCTCTCTTCCTCCATGTCAATCGCCCCCCTTCTTCAATATTTACCACCTCAACTCTATGGCTTCCTTACTAACCGTGGTAATATCACATCTTCACTAATGTCGGTATGTCTCCTTTAGTCGATGTGGAACGATATGGAGAATCTTCACATCGTGCCCTTTACCAGTGATGGCACACTCCTAGCTACCTTATTACCCTACATTGTTATAGCTTATCTTCAATACAAAGCTTCATCTCCTCTTTGTCAAAGCTTTCCTTTATTGAGCTTATTTGGACACTGAACATTTCATTATTTGGTATTGTAAAGATGTGTACTTTATGATTTACCACTCCATATCTCACTGACATGTGGGTCCTAGGGCCATATGTCAATATGACATTAGTGGCAAATCCTGAAATATCACATATTTGGCAATGGCAAATAATCAATTCTCCCATTTAGACACTAACTTCGTCAACAATGCTCACACTCACCACTCGTCGTCGTGGCCTTTGGCTCATTTGACTTCGGTCTTTCTCTTCAATGACTTTGGCGAGTAGCACAATATTATCTTTATCAAACGGCTAAGGTGGATAGCACAATATTGTCAATAAATACAATTTTCCTTGCCCATACACCTAACTCATACTCACACACTAGATTCTTGTCTATGTCCGTCAGCTATCTAAACATCAGTCAAATATATATCACATCATGGCTCCACTTATTTGGACTTAAGTTTCTGACTTATTTTTCACTATTTATATTTTTTTATCTTTTTTCTAATTTGTTTTGGCCTTTTAAGCTTTTTTATCGATTCTTTTTTTCGTATTTATTTGTATTATATGTGATGGGTTAACCTGTTTTTTCTTCTATTTTTAGATTTTTTTTTAAAATTAATTACACCAAATAAGCCACCGTCAACTATAGTATAATTTCACTCAGTTATAGTACATTTTAATTATAAACTATTAAATTTTAGCCCAACCGAACTGACTCATATTGAGTCATCGTTGCCTAAGAGGGCATTCGTTTTAGCGATGGCTTCTGGCTGAAATTTCATTGTAGTTGTCTTTTTTTTACTGTAGTTGATTTGACTTTTTGGGCATAATTAAATTTAAAAAATGTAAAAATAGAAAAAAAAATATGTTAGCCCATCACGGACAATGCAAATGAACACAGGAAAAAAGAAAAATACAAAAAAAATCTAAAAAACCTAAAAAAATTCAGAAAAACGAGCGGGCCCGCCAAGCTTGGACTGTGTCATACCTTCAGTTCTGACACGGCGTACGACTGAGTTACACCTTATCCCGCATGGGATGGCACCTCCGCCGCTGGCTTGGCCTACCATGTACCCTCGGCTGGTGTGTGACCGGGCTCTTCCTTGGCCCCCATCACACATCCGCCGCTGGCTCGGCCTACCCCGTGCCCGCAAAGCCAGGCTGAGCTTCTGCCCTGGCCAGCATCGTGCCTTCGCTGCCATGCATGGCCAGAAGAGACACTTGAAATAGAAGAACCGTAGCATGCCATATACACTTGTAAGACCATGAAGACTAAACCCATCCATGAGGCATGTGAATGTGAGGTTAAAGTAGTAAAGAATTGCTGCGTTGAGAAAAAAAATCAAATAGCAATTGCTGCATATATACACATATATAGAATTGGTCACGCGACACGCAAGCAATCCGCGAATTGTTGAAGACATAATTGCAATCGCCTAACTGTTGGGTGACTAGAACTTATCGCCCTACCATTAGGTGACTACAACTCCAGTCATCCAATGATTGGACGACTGCAAGCTCTAGTCGTCCAACAGTTAGACAACTGGACGCAGTATAAATTAGCCCACGTGTGAGCCCTTGGCCATTCCCTTCATCCGCGCGAGAGAAAGAGAAGGGAAAGAAAGCAAAGAGAGGGGAGAAAAGGAGAGAAGAGGAGAGAAGATGAGGGGAGAGGTCCCGCTACTTTGTGCGAGATAAAATATTTTCTAGGTTGTAGTTAATTTTTTATTTGAAGTAAATAATTTGTTTGATGTATAATTAGAATTAGTAGAAAATCATAGCTATAGAAAAGAGTGGTACAACTTCGGTGTGAAGTAAATAGTCGTATTAAATTTAGTCAACGTAATTATAAAAAATTAGCATCCGTAAAGAATTATAGTTGTAGAAAATTTAGTAAATATAGTTGTAAAAAATTAGCATGCGTAGCAAATTAACATCCATAGAAAATTGTAGTTCTAGAAAATATAGTCCGTAGAAAATTATAATTGTTCAAGATTTAGTTAATATTTTTGTACAAAGTAAATAGTTTGTTTTGTGCATAATATTATTACGTAACATTTATGATTAATTATGAATGAATATAATATCGGTAGTACATTGAAAATTCACGTGTATCGTTAGAACTGGTATATTGATATTTAAATCAATATGTCGTGTAAATTATATAAATCCATTAGAAATTATTTATAGTAGGAGAGAGCTCGAACAGCAAGAGAAGAGTGGCATCGGCGACTACAACCTCTCGTCCAACGGTTGGGCAACTGCAACCTGTTGTCCAACAGCCCACGGACTAGCTACGTGTCGTGTGGCCGCTGGGCAATTAGAGGCTATTCCTGTACAAAAATTTTACGCCGGTAAATCTCTGTAATTTAAAATAAAAATAAATTATTTTTAAAAATCCACATATATACCTCGTCACATTCTGGAAATGATTAACTATTTTTCGAATGGAAATTCTGCCATTAAAAAAATACAAAACAAAATATCATGAGAGGAGACATTTGTACTGGACGAAAACCATAGCATACAGGCAGTACATGAGAGGAGACATTTTCACGTATATTTTGCAACAAGCAGTACAGAGAGAATAGCCAGAAATATAAAGCTGAAGCATATCTATCGGTGGGGCAATTTTTGTAAAATTCAATGCTATTTCTCACTCTGCTTATATACCATGCCATTGCTTGCATGCAACGAAATTAGTTGTAGCTAAGATTATCACATAACAAAAACAACAGTAGATAACGGAAAATAATTTTACTTAACAGATTGCAATGCATCTGGACCCACCTGGGGGCGTTAGGCTCCCCGCAGAACAGTCCATGAATGCCACATTGCTGCTCCTTCACATGGTTACCGTAGCATTCAAGCACATTCGGTTCAATTGAAGCAGATTGAATAACATGGCGTGAAGACCAATCCAACACTGTAAATTAAAAAACAAGATCGACCTAACAAAATGTAGGCTAATTGGGGCATTTCAACAAACATGTGGTGCCCAACAAAGGTGGGCAGGGAAAAGAAACAATCTCGCATGGCGTTTGCCTTATCCTGCTTCCAGAAAATTGAATCAGAAGGGGGTGCGGTCTGGATACCCGCAACGAATGCACACCGGCGACGAAAGGCCTGATCGAGGAGGTGTAGAACCATGGTAGCGGCAATGGAGAAGTGAGAGGGGAAGGCAACCATAAGCAGAGGGGAGGGCGAGCGGCTGGAGTAGTGCTGTCGCCGAGTACGGTCCGATCCTAGTCAGCAGCGGTGGTTAGAAGTTGTGATACGAGTTCATCCGATCTTCTCGACGTAGAATCTAAGATACGCATGTATAACCTCTCGAATCGTAGTGATCTTTTGTTGTTAATACAAAAATGGACACTCTTTAATTCGAAAAAACGTATGTGCTGTGAAGTCCTATCACGTTTCTAATTTCCGACAAAAAATTAAATGATCTTAATTAGCTAAAAAATCCGCAATTTCTCGTTGACACCGTCGGCCATAGAAGCAAACCAAAACGATGTATTCATTATCTAGTCAAAACGTGGTCCCGTTACATGAAGGGTGTGAGGCCCCCACGTCATTATCCCTCGGATAATTACGTATGGCATACGGATTACTATTTACCTGATCAGTAAAACACTGCTCCGGCAAATAGTAAGCCTTTACCAGAGTAGCGCAGCAGAACAATAATATAGATACTGTCGTCTTTATTACAACAGTTGCCACAGGGCTTAAAGTCTGATTTTACAAAAGCAGTTAACAAAAGTATGGCTAATACCCGTGGCTCTTCCGCCCACTCATTGAGTCTTCTACTCGTCCCAGCCGAAGTATACGGGGTCCACCTCACCAGGCTCCTCGCCGTCGTCAACCTCATCTCCTGTCTGCTCTGCGGGGCTTGCCTCCCCCTCGTCCTGCTCGCACGATTCATGGAGCGAAGTAGGGTCTAACAAAGGAGAGTAATAGCAAGGGGTGAGTACCGCAGTACTCAGCAAGTAGAATAATAAGAAATGCACTGATATGCTCTCATGTCCTTAAGTCCAATTTCTAACTCTTTATTCCGAAAGTAGACTGTTACTTGAAAATATCTGCTACCTTTTAATTTATAAAAAATTATCTATTTCCCACCCGGTAAGGCACGATCCCTAGTGATCACTGTAGTCCGCATTCCAACGAACTGGCATGAATTCATGATTTTAAGAGCACTGCGCAGGCTTTGTACCACTTTACCCACAACTGTTCTGAACCTTCTGAACTAGGTTTTCCACACTGCCGTAGGTGCGGATTCAGGCTCAAAACACAGAACCTTTCTCCGGTTACGTTAATCCATCCACCAGCCCATCTATTGTCCGTCGGTGTACCAAGTCGCTCACTTGGGCTTCACCGAGTTCTAATAGTGTTTGGTTGGACCGGCTCCCGGCCCAACACTCCACTTAACGCATATAGCGCCTTCTCGGGACTTACTCATATCCAGACTTGCGCTACTGGTCCTGAGCTTCATCCATGTCTCACTCACACATAAATACTTACCCAATGTGGTGGATTGAATAACGTAACGGGTTACTGAATCCTGCCCGCCTAAGACGGGGGAATGGTTGGCACGAGAGTTACAGCTTTCGACTCAGGAAAACGGTTAAGTCCTTACATGCTATCCATATGTAAAGGGGTCCCCAAACCTCTCTGCATCCTTTCCCTGTAACCCCTTTACCCACCATATAATAACACACACACACACCTATAAGAATATACACCTCTGCTGGTGGTTCACTGATCTCCTCAGCGGTACCACTACTGAACATTCTCATTCATTCATCTCTTTCTTTTTCTTCTCTTTTCTTTTCTTTCTCAAATAACTCATAATAAACATCATTCTCATAACTGATAAAGAAAGAAATAGCTTTTATGCAACTAAACATAATTATTAACATTTCTGAAAAATACCGAATACAATTAACATAACTAAGTGCATGGTCAAAATGAGCTTGCCTGAGTAGTAGCGGGAATCGGAATGACAAAAAGTAGAAGATGCTCCTTGGACGGGTTCCTGACCGGATTCTGAAATAACGAGGCTAATTTAACCAAGTAGGTATTTATAGTATTAGTTTTGAAAAACTAACCTCCTGCTGCTATACCTATACGTACACATACATATCTAATTATTTATGCACATGTATATATGCACGCATTCATAAATATACATCTGTGAACTCACACTTAAATATACACATATGCATACACAGGCTGTTCTAATTAAAAGAAACCACTAATAGAGCTGCTGCAATGAAATGATCTATTAAAAAAAAATTAAACCTAATTTAGCAGCAATAGAGGAGTATTTTTGCTCTTAAATGAAAATACTAAGCAACAAATAATGACAAAAATGAAAATGACAAAACCCCCTCAGCCCACGGCCTAACTCTACTCGCGGCCTACCTCTACTCGCGGCCCAAACCACCCGAGCGGCCCACGCCCGAGCGGCCCACACGCCCCCCCTTTTTCTCTACCCTAACCCCCCCTGCTTCTTCATTCCACGCCGCCGCCCCTAGAGCAACCCCTCCCTCTCGCCTCTCTGCTTGCCTCCTGCGCCGCCTGCGCCACCACCGGCTCCGCTCCTACCGCCGGCGCTACTCCCGCGCCGCCTTCCCCACCACCGGCTGCTCCTACCCCCGCCGCCTCCTCTTGCTCGCTCTACTCCCCATCTCGTGGCCTCCCTTCTCGCTCCCTGCTGCGCCGCCACTCCCTCTGCTGCGCTGCGCCTGCTGCTGCTCATCGCTACTACCGCGCTCCTCTCTCTCTCTCTCTCTAGCGCCTCCCCCTCTCTCTCTACTTCTTCCTCTAACCTCAACTTGGTTCCTCGCAGGTCTGGTGCTAAAGAGGAGGGTCTCGGGTCCCGATCTACAAGGATCCAAGGGGGATGAACTCCCTGGGGCTGGATCTGGCGTGGCTTGCTACCATTGGCTGCTTGGGGGAGGAGGGTTGGTGTTGGTGTTGCGGTCTTGGACATCGGTTGACCGAGCTCTACCTCCTACTCCCTGGTGCTGGCTTCCTGGCTTCAACACAATCCTATTTTTTGTGCTTGTTTTTGGTATATGCTGGCTTGTGGTTGATGGGTGGGGTCTGGGCAAGAGAATCATAAAGGGAAAAAGTAAAGAGGGGAGGGTGTGACCTACTTGCTGTCGGGCTGAAAGAGGAAGGGGTGAGGGGGCCGCAAGTAGTCTCCACGAGGTTGCTGTCGGGGAAGAAGATGTACTGCGGTTCTTGTCGATTGTCCCTGGCTCGATGCGGTCCCCTCCTGCTCCTGGTCCCTGTTGGTTGTGTTTGTGCTGGTGGGGGTCGCCTTCACCTCCTTGCCGTGTCCTCCTCTCTCCAGCTGCGGTCGGCTCGGTTCAATGCCTTCTGGCCTCCGGCCGAAGGCGAGCTCGGAAGGTGCGGATGAGGGTGGCCATGCTGGGGTTTGTGCTGAGGTGTTGGGGGTGGTTCTTACCTTTGGGTGGTGAGCTCGTGGTTGTATGCTTTGGGAGACTGGGTATGCAGGGGGGGAATACACCGAGCTCGGGGGTGGTATCTCGAGCTAGTCTCTCTCGGGCTTGCACTTGGCCGGGAGCACTGGTGTGTCCTTGCGCTTATCTCCTCCCGAGTCTTGTGATCTGTCTTTGGCAACCCTTTGGTGCGAGGAGTGCTTCATGCACTTCTTTGCTCTGATTGGGGGTGTACAGTCAGAGAAAAAGTGGCTTTAAAAGGCTTAAAATCGAATGGGTGAATGTATTGTGGGCTGAAAATGATGAGGCAAAAGTGGGCTTTGTGGCTTGAGGGCTTTCAACGATTTTTGTGGGCTAAGCAAAGATAATGGGCTGAAATGATATATATCTTTGCGGGCTTTTTGGGGCTGAGGTAAGTGAGGTGGGCAAGAAAACTTTGATTGCCGAATGATGAAACCCACTGAGACGAGAGGCGCCGACCGGCCCGGGACGGTCTGGGAACCTCGGAGAAAGTCTCAAACTGGCCCTAACAGCCCAAGGGTGACTGACGGCAATTCACCACTCCAACTCTTTATTCTCTCTTGGATTGCTAGTAATCGACCTTACGGCTACTACTGACTGGGTTTGGTGCTAACATTGCTACACTCGATTGCAGCAAAGATGAAAGCGCGCTGCTCGGCTCTCACCTCCGAAACCACGAAGACAAACAATCTTTTTGTAAATCAATTTGTAACATATTGTAATTAGTATACTTGATGCAATTACAGCTGATGTATTCAATTGTAAACTCATTTGTAAAATATTTTGATGGAGTGTAATGCAATATGTAAATTCTGTTTGTATTTGAAATTGTAATAAAGTTTAATGAAATGCTATGCAATCAAGTAAATTCAATTTGTGCTCAAAACTGCAATGGAGTTAATGAGATGAATGCTCACAAAATTTAGATCTTAAAATAATAAATACTGCTATTACTTACCTAATTAGGTATTAGGGTTAGGGTTCTTTCACCTTCCCCTTTAGGCGATTTCGTCCGCGGAATCGGTCTTCGCTGAACAGTTAGGATAGGCTTTGCGCAACTCTTCCTCTTTCTCCCAAGTAGCTTCTCGCACCGAATGATTCTTCCACAGACCTTACAAAACGAATAACTCGGTTCCTTAACCGCCGATCCTCCGATTCTATTATTTTCACCGGATGCTCCTCATATGTTAGATCCGCTTTGAAGGGTATGTTTAAATCATCAAATGTTGTGAAGGTTCACGTAAACATTTCCAAGCCGAGACGTGAAAAACATCATGTATTCGGATAGTCGTGCGGGAGTTCCAAGCGATATGCTAAGGCTCCTTTTTGTTGTAAAATCCAAAAGGCCCAACATATCTAGGACTTAGCTTTCCCTTCACTCCGAATCGGTGAACTCCCCGCAATGGCGAAACCTTAAGGTATACATAATCCCCAACATCAAAATGAATGTCCCGCCTACGTTGATCTGCATAGCTTTTTTGTCGGGTTTGAGCTATTTTAAGCCTCTCTCTGATTACCCGGATTTTCTCATCATTCTCTCTCACTAGTTCGGTCCCATTAGGGTCTTTTCGATTTCATACCAACATACCGAGATCGACACTTCCTCCCATATAAAGCCTCATACGGTGCCATTTGAATACTGGATTGGTAACTATTGTTGTATGCAAATTCTGCAAGTGGTAAATATTTATCCCATAAGCCTTCAAAATTTAACACACATGCTCTCAACATGTCTTCCAAGATTTGATTCACCCTTTCTGTCTGGCCATCTGTTTGAGGGTGGTAAGCAGTACTAAAGTTTAATTGAGTGCCCAAGGCCTTGTGCAAACTTTGCGTAATCTCGATGTAAAAGCGATCCTCGATCCGAGGTAATAGTTTTAGGTGTCCCATGTTGGGAGATGATTCGCTCCACATATAACTCGCTAGTCCGTCCACCGAATATTTTTGATTAATAGCAATGAAATGGGTGACTTTGTTAGGCGGTCAACTATGACCCAAATAGCATCTTTCTTTTAAGGGTCACAGTAATCCCGTAATGAAATCCATACAAATATCTTCCCATTTCCATTCGGGATTTCCAAAGGTTTTAGTAGCCCTAAGCAGTCATTGATGTTTCGCTTTAATTTTCTCGACAAGAGTCACACTGTCCAACATACAATGCTATCTCTCTTTTCATATTAGCCCACCAAAAGTTTTCTAAGATCCTTATACATTTTTGTCCCTCCGGTGGATGGTGTAGGGCGTGTCATGAGCTTCCCGTAGGATAGTTTCCTTGATATTATCATCTTTTGGTACACAGATCCGCTTTTGACGCCATAGGGTTTCTGGTCATCCAAACGAAATTCGACATTTGTTCTTCCTTGATCCTTGGGTTTCTTCTCTAATAAAAGGATCCAACATTTGCTTCTCTCTAATCTGATCTAATAGAGTTGGATGGAAGGTCATGGCTGCTATAGTAGCTTGAGTAGTAGATGCTCTGACTTCTATTCCCATTTTGGCTAATTCTTGTGTTATCTTGGAAATAGGATCTTCGCACTGCTGATGGCATTCAACTTTTCTCCTGAGGGCGTCTGCTACTACATTAGCTTTTCCAGGGTGGTAGTTGATGGTTAGATCATAGTCCTTGATTAATTCAAGCCATCTCCTTTGCCTCATATTTAATTCTTTCTGGGTAAAAATATATTTGAGGCTCTTATGGTCACTGAATAAGGTACACTTGGATCCATATAAGTAATTCCTCCATATTTTCAAAGCAAAAACCACTGCTCCTAATTCCAAATCATGAGTAGGGTAGTTAACTTCATGGGGCCTCAATTGTCTAGATACATAAGCAATGACTCTTTCTTTTTGCATTAACACACCTCCCAATCCATGTTTAGAGGCATCACAGTAGACCACATAATCTACCCCATCTTCTGGTAGCGCTAAAACAGGGGCAGTGGTTAGTCTTTGTTTTAGAGCTTGAAAACTTCTTTCACAACTCTCACTCCATACAAAAGGAATTTCTTTTCTCAAAAGTCTAGTGAGGGGTGGCAACTGTGAGAAGTCCTTTATAAACCTACGGTAGTAGCCAACAAATCCAAGAAAACTACGGATACCTTTTACATTGATAGGTTGATCCCAAGTGGTTACAGCTTCAATTTTGGAGGGGTCAACCTCAATTCCTCTGCCTGAGATGATGTGGCCTAGGAAGGCTACCTGATCCAACCAAAATGCACATTTGCTAAACTTGGCAAACAACTGGTTTTCTCAAGAGTTTCTAAGGCAATGGTCGTGACGGCCATGCTCTTGGTGTTCTTTGAGTAAATCAGATATCGTCAATAAAGACAACTACAAACTCATCCGTATTTCATGAATATTTTGTTCATGAGGTTCATGAAGATAGCTGGAGCATTAGTTAAGCCAAAAGGAATAACCGTATACTCATGATGCCCGTATCGGGATACAAAAGCTGTCTTTTCAATGTCGGAAGGTTTGATTTTGATTTGATGATACCCTGATCTAAGGTCTATTTTTGAAAACACTCTTGCTCCTTTGAGTTGATCAAATAGATCATCTATCCGAGGAAGCGGATATTTATTTTTGATTGTGACACTGTTTAGCTCCTCGTGTCTGTGCATAACCTCAAGCTGCCATCTTTCTTTTCCACAAATAGCACGGGGGCCCCCCATGGTGAAGTACTTTCTCTGATAAATCCTTTGTCTTGCAGTTCATCCAACTGTTTCTTTAATTCTCCTACTTCCTTAGGATTTATCCGGTATGGTCTCTTGGAAATGGGTGCTGTGCCAGGAATTAAATCTATAGCTAGCTCTATGTCTCTATCAGAGGCATCCACAGTAAGTCTTCCGGAAAAACATCGGGAATTCTTTTACCACAGGTATGTCCTGAGTTCCTTATTTTGCATGCTAGCTAGACTAGAAATGGGTTGTCGTTGCATGGACTTAGCCCCACATACAATGCCTTGTCCCGTCTGGCTTCCTAATGGATGCACTTTTGGATTCACAATCTATGTGCACTCCATTAGCGGATAACCAATCCATGCCTAGGATTATTTCTAGACCGCTCAGGTCTATGACGTAAAGGTCAGCTATAAATTTGGTGTTTTGAATAATAATAGCTTGGCCCTTTACTATGGATGATACCTCTATTACGCCTGCGGGCGTACTCACTACCATAGCTTTATTTAGAGGTGTATAGGGTAATTTATTCCCCTCCAAAAATTTTCGGGAAATAAATGAATGCGTTGCCCCTGGATCAAATAAAACCATGCCCAAAGATGGTGGGATGAGAAACATACCCGAAACCACATCAGTAGCTTCCCCCACTTGTTCGGCAGTCACATGGGTGAGTCTTGCAGTTCCTCCTTTCCCAGTGCCAGCTGGAATATTCTGAGTACCCTTAGCAGGATTTTGCCTAACATTCTGGTAAGGTGCTGGAGCGGGTAGGCGAGGTACATTGGTAGGAGGTAGAACTTGTCCTGACGTCTTCTGAGGATAAGGGCAGTCTATTTTGCGATGGCCTGGCCTTCCACAGTTAAAACATGCATTTGTTCCTCTCAAACAGTCCTTGGTGAGGTGGCCTAATCCACATTTAGAACATTTAATAGCAATAGCCACTGGCCTCGATAAGTGATCCGTGAGGTGGGGTTTTGGGGTCCATACTTGGGTGGATTAGATGAGTGTGTGGAAGAACGAATTTATTTCCGAGGGGGCACGCTGATCAGTCCTTGCTTTCTTCCTCCTTTCCTCACTAAGGTTGGAATGCTCACTCTCTAAGATGATGGCTCTATTTACTAGGTCTTGAAACTCAGTGATTTTGTGGATAGACAGGAGCATTTTGAAATAAGGATTCATACCCTCCTTGAATCGATCTATCTTTTTCTCCTCGATCCACATCCATGGTAGCATAGCGAGAAAGGTCATTAAATTGACTAAGGTAGTCAATCATCTTTCTATTTCCCGAGTTAGAGCCCTAACTCTCTTTTCTTTAGCTCTAGTGCCGGTGGGAACATGGGTCTCTGTAAATCTCTGCTGGAACTCCTCCATGTAATGGGCTGTTCACTAACTCATTACGGGTGTAAGTGAGCCACCATGCGGTGTGGGTCCACCAATCGATGTGCAAGATATCGCAACTTTTCTTCATTAGAGCATCCCACCGTATCCAGCCTTCTTTTCTATCTCCACTAGCCAATCGCTAGCATCCAGAGGATCGGTGGCTTTGGCAAATGTAGGAGGTCCGGTTTGGAGAAAATCTCCAAGGCTAACTCTGGGCAGCAGGAGGGTGAGGTGCTGCCACACGAGTCAACAGGGCCTCCATAAAGCGGTTTTGGCTCTCTTGGGCTTCTTTCCTGGAGATTTCTAAGAATCTGAGGACCTCTCCCATGACTCCCAAAGGGTCTGCAGGCCTGGAAGATGACGCCTGTCCAGCGTCAAGTGCAGCTGGTGGAGGTGGTTGCTCGCCCGCAGGTCTTGGAAGATTTTCCGCGGTGCTCTTCCGCCCAAGCCGGGCAACGGACCCAATCTCAAACCCAGCTCGCTCAATCCGCGGACGATCATCCATCCTACAGAGGCAAGGCAATAGGTTTTAGTTGCAACAGGCAAACCATTCTACCCACCACCGCTCTTCCTAAAAGGGTTACGGACGGCTCCCTAATTTTTTTTTTGATGGGTGCAGCATTCATATTAAGGAGAAAAGGTATAGAGTGAATTATAGAATTTAGTGCAGCTTAACCACTAAAAGCATTAATTTAGGGAGAAGGATGTATCTGAAAGGGTGATTTGAGGCTTTAACTCTCTTTTCTTATGCAAATAAAGCACGAGGCGTAAAGAGTTCAACAAGCCAAAAGAAAGAACAAACCAGAGAAAAGAAAAGAAAATACAACCTATACTAATCGGGATTCTCGTATCGCCTACGCCGAGAACCCGCTCTCGAGACCGCGCCAAAAGCGCGCGCTTGGGACCACGCCGTGGCTCATTCTCGAGTACGCCCAGACTTCGTTCTGGTACGCTGGGCTCTGCGCTGCGGTGCGCCACGAACCACTCGTTCGGGAAATCTCAAGTTTAGCAAAAATAAGGTAAGAAATTTTACATCACCAGTCTCAGATTAGTCTAGGTTTCATGTGGAAGTTATAGCATTTTCTAAAGACTGATGACTCTTTTTTTTCAAAACTGAGATGAACGGGAAAGAAAGCTATGGGCAAGGCTTTACTTTGTCCAGGGACAAAGAATCAGCTTGCCAGAAGTCTAACTATATGCCGCTATCCCCGGCACAACTACGGCCTTAAAATGACATGCTCACCCCTAGGTTTCAAACAACCTAGCTTATGTTGCCATGGCTAGCCTACCATGTTTGACAATATTGAATTGAAATAAGAACATTCCAGTCAAATAATATTACAAGACATACATAAGAGATCTCCAGTTACAACTGAAAGTACCGAAAATAACAGGAGGGAAATAACATACACACTCCATAACAGGGATACCATCATACTGTCGCTCAATAGATTAAGTGAGTACCCCCTAGGCTCCCTGATCTGGGCTACCCGGCTCCTCCTCAGGGTCACTCTCCTCCTCAGGATCACTCTCCTCGCCCCCATAACCCCGGCTGGTGCCCTCTCCCCAAGGGGCTGAACGATCACGCCGGGGCGCGCCACAAGCTCTGAGAGCTCATCAATGGTAGCGGTGTCCCTAACAGGTCGTGGTGCATCGAGATACGAGCCCTCCTACTCTAGGGTATAGGTGTAGCTAAGTAGGAGTAGGGGTCAAGGTAGGGGGTGGGAAAACTAGTGTAATAATCTGCATATGGGTCAGGGGTATAAGCTGGGGAGGCTACAGGGATAAACCCATCTCCTGGAAATATCCGGCAAGGTAGGGTGAGGTGGGGTGGAGCCGAGCTGGTGCGGTCTTTGGTGCTCTAGGTCGATCACCTCGGAGTGTCAGTGCAGTCGGGCGGGGCTAGTGGAGTGTCTGGCTGGTGGACTCCCTGCATCCTATCAGCCTCAAGGTCGATGCAGCGTCGCCTCCAAAAATCAGAGGCGTCCTCTGCTCTCTCTAGGGCTCCATAGGTAGCGGTCTGGTGGAGGGCATTCGCCAGTAACATAGTACCGGCGGTCTCCCTCTGGAGAGCTAGGGTAGCTCGGGAAGGGACCACTGAAGGAAGTCTGGGTAGAATAGGACCAAACTGGGCTCCAAAACTACCCTGGGAAATAGAAGGTATCTCCAGAAAGGCGAGTCTCTCGGTGATCACTAAAATGGAGTCTCGGTGGTGGATGGCCTTACGGCAGCCTCTGAAGGGGTAAATAATCATCCACCGAGCGCCGATGCCGACTACTCGCGCCTATAACCACGGCGCCAACGGATCCCCGCCACTACAATCACTACACGTGCGGTGGATCCGTCTGCCGGAAACTCATAAAGATACTCAGGAAAAGGACCATCCAAATGGTGCAACATCCGCCCTAATAATAGAACATGCTCCCCATGGATCCTCTCGGCTGGAATAAGGCACCGAGTCATCCTGCAAAAGTAGTGGCTCTATGTTAGCTTAATTATAATATCTAAGACAGAAGAGTTTTCGACATAATAATTTAGAAGCAGAATAGAATGGAAATTGACATCCGGATGAGAGTAAGATAGAACTTAGTGCAATATAGCAAGTGTGGAAATCCACTTAAACATATCTACAGCATCTATATTATTAGTGTGGCCCTATTTTATTGCTCTGATACCACCTGTGAGGCCCCCACGTCATTATCCCTTGGATAATTACGTGTGGCATACGGATTACTATTTGCTTGATCAGTAAAACACTGCTCCGGCAAATAGTAAGCCTTTACCAGAGTAGCGCAGAACAATAATATAGATCGCTCGTCTTTATTACAACAGATTGCCACGTGGCTTAAAGTCCGATTTTACAAAAGCGATTAACAAAAGTATGGCTAATACCCGGGCTCTTCCGCCCACTCACTGAGTCTTCTACTCGCCCCACCAAGTATACGGGTCCACCTCACGGGCTCCTCGCCGTCGTCAACCTCATCTCTATGCGCTCGCTCTGGGCTTGCCTCCCCTCGCCCCGCTCGCACGATTCATGGAGCGAAGTAGGGTCTAACAAAGGAGAGTAATAGCAAGGGGTGAGTACCGCGATGCTCGGCAAGTAGAATAATAAGAAATGCACCGATATGCTCTCATGTCCTTAAGTCCAATTTCTAACTCTTTATTCCGAAAGTAGATATTACTTGAAAATATCTGCTACCTTTTAATTTATAAAAATTATCTATTTCCCACCCGGTAAGGCACGATCCCTAGTGATCATGTAGTCCGCATTCCAACGAATCGCATGAATTCATGATTTTAAGAGCATCTGCGCGCAGCTTTGTACCACTTTACCCACAACTGTTCAACCTTCGAACTAGGTTTTCCACATCGCCAGAGGTGCGGATTCGTGCTCAAAACACGTAACCTTTCTCCGGTTACGTTAATCCATCCACCAGCCCATCTATTGTCCGTCGGTGTACCAAGTCGCTCACTTGGGCTTCACCGAGTTCTAATAGTGTTTGGTTGGACCGGCCCGACCCAACACTCCACTTAACGCATATAGCGCCTTCTCGGGACTTACTCATATCCGGACTTGCGCCATCGGGTCCCGAGCTTCATCCATGTCTCACTCACACATAAATACTTACCCAATGTGGTGGATTGAATAACGAACGGGTTATCAATCTCGCCCGCCTAAGACGGGGAATGGTTGGCACGAGATTACAGTTCGACTCAGGAAAACGGGTTAAGTCCTTACATGCTATCCATATGTAAAGGGGTCCCCAAACCTCTCTCGCATCCTTTCCTGTAACCCCTTTACCCACCATATAATAACACACACACACACCTATAAGAATATACACCTCTTGGTGGTTCACTGATCTCCTCAGTGGTACCACTCATGAACATTCTCATTCATTCATCTCTTTCTTTTCTTCTCTTTTCTTTTCTTTCTCAAATAACTCATAATAAACATCATTCTCATAATCGATAAAGAAAGAAATAGCTTTTATGCAACTAAACATAATTATTAACATTTGAAAAATACCGAATACAATTAACATAACTAAGTGCATGGTCAAAATGAGCTTGCCTGAGTAGTAGCGGGAATCGGAATGACAAAAAGTAGAAGATGCTCCTTGGACGGGTTCCTGACCGGATTCTGAAATAACGAGGCTAATTTAACCAAGTAGGTATTTATAGTATTAGTTTTGAAAACTAACCTCCTGTTTGCTATACCTATACGTACACATACATATCTAATTATTTATGCACATGTATATATGCACGCATTCATAAATATACATCTGTGAACTCACACTTAAATATACACATATGCATACACAGGCTGTTCTAATTAAAAGAAACCACTAATAGAGTCTGCAATGAAATGATCTATTAAAAAAAAATTAAACCTAATTTAGCAGCAATAGAGGAGTATTTTTGCTCTTAAATGAAAATACTAAGCAACAAATAATGACAAAAATGAAAATGACAAAACCCCCTCAGCCCACGGCCTAACTCTACTCGCGGCCTACCTCTACTGCGCCCAAACCACCCGAGCGCCCACGCCCGAGCGGCCCACACGCCCCCCCTTTTTCTCTACCCTAACCCCCCCTGCTTCTTCATTCCACGCCGCCGCCCCTAGAGCAACCCCTCCCTCTCGCCTCTCTGCTTGCCTCCTGCGCCGCCTGCGCCACCACCGGCTCCGCTCCTACCGCCGGCGCTACTCCCGCGCCGCCTTCCCCACCACCGGCTGCTCCTACCCCCGCCGCCTCCTCTTGCTCGCTCTACTCCCCATCTCGGCCGGCCTCCCTTCCTGGCTCCACTGCGCCGCCGCCACTCCCCTCGGCTGCTGCAAGGCCTGCTGCGCTGCATGCTACTACCGCCGCTCCCTCTCTCTCTCTCTCTCTCTAGCGCCTCCCCCTCTCTCTCTACTTCTTCCTCTAACCTCAACTTGGTTCCTCGCAGGTCTGGTGCTAAAGAGGAGGGTCCGGGGTCCCGATCTACAAGGATCCAAGGGGGATGAACTCCCTGGGGTTGGATCTGGCGTGGCTTGCTACCATTGGCTGCTTGGGGGAGGAGGGTTGGTGTTGGTGTTGCGGTCTTGGACATCGGTTGACCGAGCTCTACCTCCTACTCCCTGGTGCTGGCTTCCTGGCTTCAACACAATCCTATTTTTTGTGCTTGTTTTTGGTATATGCTGGCTTGTGGTTGATGGGTGGGGTCTGGGCAAGAGAATCAAAAAGGGAAAAAGTAAAGAGGGGAGGGTGTGACCTACTTGCTGTCGGGCTGAAAGAGGAAGGGGTGAGGGGGCCGCAAGTAGTCTCCACGAGGTTGCTGTCGGGGAAGAAGATGTACTGCGGTTCTTGTCGATTGTCCCTGGCTCGATGCGGTCCCCTCCTGCTCCTGGTCCCTGTTGGTTGTGTTTGTGCTGGTGGGGGTCGCCTTCACCTCCTTGCCGTGTCCTCCTCTCTCCAGCTGCGGTCGGCTCGGTTCAATGCCTTCGGCCTCCGCCAAGGCGAGCTCGAAGGTGCGGATGAGGGTGGCCATCTTGGGGTTTGTCTTTGAGGTGTTGGGGTGGTTCTTACCTTTGGGTGGGTGAGCTCGTGGTTGTATGCTTTTGGGAGACTGGGTATGCAGGGGGGGGAATACACCGAGCTCGGGGGTGGTATCTCGAGCTAGTCTCTCTCGGGCTTGCACTGGCCGGGAGCACTGGCCGTGTCCTTGCGCTTATCTCCTCCCGAGTCTTGTGATCTGTGGCCGCAACCCTTTGGTCGAGGAGTGCTTCATGCACTTCTTTGCTCTGATTGGGGGTGTACATCAGAGAAAAAGTGGCTTTAAAAGGCTTAAAACTGAATGGGTGAATGTATTGTGGGTGAAAATGATGAGGCAAAAGTGGGCTTTGTGGCTTGAGGGCTTTCACCGATTTTTGTGGGCTAAGCAAAGATAATGGGCTGAAATGATATATATCTTTGCGGGCTTTTGGGGCTGAGGTAAGTGAGGTGGGCAAGAAAACTTTGATTGCCGAATGATGAAACCCATCGAGACGAGAGGCGCCGACCGGCCGGGACGGTGCTGGGAACCTCGGAGAAAGTCTCAACCGCCCTAACACCCAAGGGTGACCGACGGCAATTCACCACTCCAACTCTTTATTCTCTCTTGGATTGCTAGTAATCGACCTTCAGCTACTACTGAGGTGGGTTTGGTGCTAACACTGCTACACTCGATCGCAGCAAAGATGAAGAAGCGCTGCTCGGCTCTCACCCGAAACCACGAAGACAAACAATCTTTTTGTAAATCAATTTGTAACATATTGTAATTAGTATACTTGATGCAATTACAGCTGATGTATTCAATTGTAAACTCATTTGTAAAATATTTTGATGGAGTGTAATGCAATATGTAAATTCTGTTTGTATTTGAAATTGTAATAAAGTTTAATGAAATGCTATGCAATCAAGTAAATTCAATTTGTGCTCAAAACTGCAATGGAGTTAATGAGATGAATGCTCACAAAATTTAGATCTTAAAATAATAAATACTGCTATTACTTACCTAATTAGGGTATTAGGGTTAGGGTTCTTTCAAAGGGCTTTCCGTCCGATCGCACCAGGCCATGGGCTGCTCCTTTCTCTGGTTTGGCCGCACGGCTTGAGTCTCATCAACAGTCGGCGCGTCGCATTGTAGACTCCTCGTGATGGCTATGCAACGAGACAACACCAAGGCACCAATGCCTTCTCTGCTTACGTGCGTGTAGCCCGCATGCAATCCATCTTCACATGCCAAATGCGCCAAGTAAGCTTGTGACGCCATATTTAATGCGTGTACACCAGTAGCACTCCTACAATCATGGGTAATGCATTAGGTGGTATCAATGTTCTCGTGAAAACATGGTAAAATAAGGAGCAATTCCATCTTATAATATATAATATGACTCAATAATTTTTTTCACTTAAATAATATATTTAACTAAAAAGTGCAAAATATATATGTATCCGCATCAAGCTAAGGCAGTGAATCTAGTGGGGGAGTAGTGGAGTATGGTTGTAGAGACAGAGTGTGACACTGTGGTGCCTATGGCATGGGGCATCGGCGGCTTAGGGTTTGAGGGAGGCGACAGAGATGAATACTGAAGAGGAACAATAGGAACCGCGGGACAGGGTCGATTATGCATCAATGGTGGTAGGGAGCGTCAGATCTGGGAAGAGTTGGAGGAGGTGGATCCGATCGACTGGATTTCAACAACAGCGGTGGCAGCCTCGCTCGGAGATGGCTTTGCTCGATGACTGCAATAATCGCGGGCTCTATGGTGGCTTCAGTGGCCTCGCTTGGTCACGACGGCGTGGAAGTTAGGGAGGGAGGAGGAGGGGCAATTGTGATAACCCAAAATTTTCTAGAATTTATTTAGAATTTAGTTGGTTTCCTAGAATTTAAATCCTCTCTTTTGAGTTAAGCCTAAATTAAAAGCAATTAAAATCTGTAAGAATTTGTGGTAAAATTGAATTTATTTTATTTGGGTTCCTTGTAATTTCTAAAAATATTAGGGATTTTCTGAGATTTATTTAGAATTCTCTGCTATTTTCTCAGCTATATTTTATTTCCTCGGAATTTCTGTAATTTACAAATAGAAAATCAAAATTTAAAACTCCCACCCCTTTTCTCCGGGCGACACGTGGATGGCTTGGATTCACCCACGTTGCCGCTGAATTTCATCCAGGCCGCCCACCATCACTTTCCCTCCCTTCCACACATCACCACCACTCAATTTCCATCTAACGACCACCACCAGCCCTCTCTTCCTCTCTCTGGCGTAGGGCCCCACCTGTCAGTGCTTCGACCTTCTTCCTCCTTGCGCCATCCGGCGATGTGGAACGCAAATCTAGCGCCAACCCCGCCAACGTGCGCTTTATCCCCTCTAACCCTCGTGCCCGAGTCTTGCGTCACCATTCGGTCAACAAGAAATTGCCGCCAACGTGTGCGTCCCCGCAGCCTATAAAAGCCACCCTTGGCATCGCCCTTCACCACTCCACACATCCCCTCTCTCAATTGCAAGAGCTCGAGCCTTAGTGATCCCCTCATCGTGTGTGCTTCGCTTCAGGCGCTGGTGAAGTAATGGCGAGCAATCGCCACCATTAGAGCCACGCCCGAGGCTTGCCAACGTCGCCATGAGCCTCACTGAGCTCACATGGTCATCCGCCACCCCTCCTCCGCCTGTCCCCTTCGCCGGAGCACCATTCCACCGGAAGGCCGAGTCGTGCAACTGCCTCTTCTCACCGCCGACAATCCTCGGAGATTTCCCCTCTCCCGCACGAGGTATCACCCAGTTCCCCATCGTGCCCTCTCCATTTTGTGCCTCTCACCGGCCGCCACTGTGCCCCCTTGGGTCAAAGAACCTTGGGCTTTGCGCGCTGCCACTGGCCAATAGGCTACGTTAGCATTGTTTTTTCACTATTCATTAATTCTATTTTTTTCTGATTTTTTTATATTTTTTATCTTTTCTTTTATGTCCTGTATTTCTTTGCATTATCTGTGATGGATTAACATGTTTTTTATTTTTAAATTAAATTATGTTAAATAAGTCAACTCAACTACAGTAAAAACTAAACTAAATATAATAAAAAATTATAATCTAACGTTATTCTGAACATCTCTCAGCCCTCATGTGTTTGTCATCGAGTCCTGGAGCATCTGATACCTCTGCGAGTCTTTGAGCTGTATTTTAGTCGGGTTCCATGCGTCAACGCTTGATACCACAGATTACCTTTTGTGGAGGGCGCCGAGCGGGCAGATCAGAGGCGCGCGTGCGGCGTGCCGCGTGCGACCCCAACTTCGGTCGGCGGTTCGGCCTCGGCGCATGGTAGACCGGTTGGCGCGCGGGGGAGGCAGCCAGGTCGGAAACTACTGCGGCGGCGGGCGCAGGTCGGCCCGAGCGCGGACGAGCCGGCGAGTAGAGAAATGGCGCGCTGGCCGCGACTCGGCAAGGAGCGGCCCGTGGCCACACCGCGGCTCTCCTCCGCGCGTTGGGAAGCGTGATTGGGTTACCGGGCCCGGTTCCAATGCCTCCTGAATTCCTAGAAGGCATTTTCTGGCAAACGGCCTATAGTTAGTTGGGCTCTTGTATTGGGCCGAGCCGATCTAGGTATACATCCTTGCACGTGCAGGACGACTTGCAAATCGTACCTGTGCATGAGCTGCGGACTGTAATGTTCACGCCAAAATAAGCGGTATTTGGATGAACTAGGTTGTACATACGTGGCACAGCCTGCTACGTCTGATAACCAATGCTGAAAATTTAACGAAGTGGTCGCCATGCAAAGCAACCCTACCTGTTTGTCCCCGGCACTGCACTACACTCACTCCGCCCTCTTAACGACCCAAAGCTGCTGTTATGAAGACCGGGAAAGACCTTGGGATAGAATGCAAAGAGAGACAAATCCTCGTGCTACCAGCACGAACGCACAAGTGAAACTAACATATTATGGGGGAGCTCAACTTGCCTTTTTTTTGTGACTTATAGTTTTTTCACTGTAATAATTTATTTTATACTATAGGTACTGGTAACTTTTTAATATAATTAGATTTTAAAAAATTAAAAATAAAAAACATGTTAGCCTATTATAAACAATGTAAAGGAATACAAAAAAATAGATAGGTAAAAAACCTAAAAAAGCAAAAAAAATAAAAATTAGAAGCTAAAATCGAATCAAGCAAAGCCAGGCCATAAGTATAGGCCGAAACAAGCGGAGCCTATGCTGCTGCATAGGCATAACGTTGGGCACAAAAAGTGAGAACATATAATAAGCATAGGATACCTAATACAAAGAGCGCATATCAGTTTAACAGCAGCATTTCAGGTTCCGGAGCCCAGAGGCTCATCAAAGTGAAAACATGGGGCCACCACCCACGAGCTGGGAGCGTAGATTAGGCCCGCGCAACTTCATCTTGGGCGGTGGCTCCTACTATAACATTGTTTTTAAATCACTGTAGCATTTTGTTGTTTTTCTTTTTTTTATATAGTTTTTTTTGTATTCCTTTATATTGTCCGTGATAGATTAGCATATCACTTTTATTTTTATATTTTTTAAATTTAATTATATCTAATAAACCAACTTATGTACAATAAAAATCAGTCAACTACAGTGAAATTTCAGCTAAAAACCATCGCTATTCCGAACGCTCCCTAAATCATCGGCATAAAACAACACAAACATCAATGCATGAATCATGCACAATTATGGCAATGTGCTTCTCTTGCTCCAATATCAATTTCCATAATAGAGTACCAATTGCAGTTTCGTCAAACCGCACAGCAAGGAGCTTAGGAAACCTAGCTGAATTCTACATATATGCAAATGCAAATTTGACAGTTTTGTAAACAACCGAACCCATTTTTAGGTTTATGTACACGAACACCTATTACACAGGAGATACTTAGCGGTCGCCGCGCTGCGCCTTCGTCAATCACCAGGTAATCATCGGCACGACGCAATCACACTGGTTGTCGACGGTCTAATGACACTGCAATTGTTCACGCGCTGCTCCTCTTGCCATCAGCTGCATTACCAGAGAAAGCCCAGTGTGGCTTAGCGAGAGTACGCTTCAGAGCCTTCACTGACAGTGGGCTGTGCTTGCCCTGTTCATCCAGCAACAAAACCAGTTAGAACCAGACAATAATGGTTTATGTGATTTCAAGCCACGATGGAGACATAGTGAAATGGACTGAGCATTTACCGCCAGGCAGGTTCCCTGCTGGACATTGCAGACGGGGTAGTCATGAGGGCAGCAGCTGTAGTGATCATCGCAGCAGGTGGCGCCCTCGAGTGGGCAGCAACCCCAGGCGTAGCAGTAATTGCCATACTCGTAGATGCAGCAGCAGGTTGTGCTCTCCTCGCACGAGTAGTAGTTGTCGCAGACGGTGGGTGGTGGGGTGGGGGATGGTGGCGTCGGGCCAGGGTTCGGGGGGTTCGCGCCCTTCTTGATGGGGTAGGATGGCTCAATGGCAATGCCACATTTGCCGCTGGATGCCTTGATGTTGCGCTCCATCCGGACGTAGCCCGACTCACCCCAACTGCCGCCCCAAGAGTTCTTCACGATCCAGTAGTCCTTGCCGTTCTCTGTGCCATAGCCAACGGCGGTGACACCGTGGTCAAGCGCTGTTCCACAGGTTCCCGTGAAGATACCCTAAGAGACCAGAAAGCCATAATCAGTATGAGGCGGATGCTTCATAGAAATGAAGCTGTCATCAACATGCTTAGAGAGTTAGAGATAAGTACTTGAACACTCCAATCCAATGGTTTGAAAGTGCCAGTACAACTTTTTGAAAAGGGTACAAACATCTTCAAAATCTCATGTCCTACTTTGCTGATTTCCAGCAGAAGTGGATGATCGCTCAAACACTCCCTCCACTATAATACTGATGGTAACACATGAAAGTTGATCGTGCCACTAAAAATGCTTCACTGAGGAACTAATGTGTTGGAAAATAATAAAGGTTTAAATTACCTGGATTATATCAAAGTATGTCTAGAGTCAGGACAATGTCGAATGTAATCATAGGCACCGTTCCAAACAGCTGCTGACTTTTGGCTTCGAAGCCAAAAACCATTTGGAACACGTTGATTTTTTAACACAGTTTTTTCTTTTCCACCTTTTTTTCTTTTTTCTTTTGCATTATCCATAGAGATATAACTTTTTTATTTTTTTTTCTAATTTTTATTTTTTCTTTAATTGAATATCTTAGAAAAAACTAACCGCCGCTACAATGTCATTTCAGTCAAAAGCTATAGCCAACAGCCATAGCACTTTTGAACGGGGCCATAATTTCTATGCGGTAGATGCAACTTGCAACTGAGTGACAATAGAATCATCTTTTAGTGAAAATGACAGCTAAAGCAATTGGTTGAGCCAGCCTAACATATTCATACCGTACAGAGAAGATGCTCCCAATCTCTCTCAATCAGAAAGATACCAATAACTATTTTGGAATTAAAGAGATACCAATAACTTTTTGCCGCCAACTCATTGGTAACCAAAACAACTCCAGCACAGTAATGCTAAAGAAGCTCACCGAGCTGTAGAGCTGGAATGCTCTGCCACCACCCTCAATCGCAACACTGACCGGCTGGTATGCAACTGCCTTCTGTAGACTCTTCTCGCTGTTCACGGGTACATCCTCATAGTTGTCAATTGTGACAACCTTCGCATTTTTCTGCAAATACCCCCCACACGGAACACCATATCAGAATCAAGCCAGTTCTTAAAAGTTAAAAAGAGAACTAAGAAGACGGAAGATATATACCCTGTTGACATCACACCGGTTGTCCCTGCCCTTGTACGGGTAGTCCTCCTCTGTGTCGATTCCACCATTGTTAATGATGAACTCGAATGCATAGTCCATTAGACCTCCGTTGCACCCCTCGTTGTATGAAGTGTCACAGTCGACCAGCTCTTGCTCAGACAACGAGATCAAGTCGCCTGTAACAATCTGGTTGATGCCCTCGACAGCTGCTACTGTCGAGAAAGCCCAGCAACTCCCTGAAAAAGAGAAACAAAGATCAGATTTCCATATCATTGTGTCACGATTTTAGTTTATGCCCATTGCATACTGATACTGGTACCAACTTGGCGACAGGATGACACAGAAGTTGATCAGCATCACTGTTCCATACAACTAAAAATCTAGGCAGGTAATGAGATTTTTTCTTTCTTTTTTTTTTTTTTGGGGTGCAACCAAGTAGGAGTAGGACATACACCAAGTCTAGAATCGTTCTGGTAAGTAGTAACAAAGCAACAACACAACCGAAAATTTGGCAACCGATAGAACAGGGGCCAGATTTTGGCTGACGATTCAATAATAATGCAGAGGAAGACCTGCACCTTCTACCAGTAGGAATGTGAAACGTTCACAAGAGACGTGAATGGAAGGTGTTTCCAAGAGCCTATTTGGAATCACGTGAAATGACAGCAGATGGTGAGTCCGACCGTCAAAGAAAGGACAAATGGGTCCATCAAGCTTTATCAACTAGACAACGACCATTAGTAGAGTAATATAAGATTTTTCTCTGTTGCTCTTTCAATCAAGCTAATTGCAGGTGAAACGCAGCAAGGAATTTCATGTCCATGTTCGATGAACCTGCTCCCGAAATATCCTGTTTTCCTAAAAATATCATCAGGCTGTCTCATGAATACCGAGCTCTCTTGCCTCCTCCCATGTCGGTACATAATTCAGTACTATCATTCAGCTATCTAAGTGACACAACACAGAGTTCTGATAAAATCAGTTACGAAATAAAGGTGTCTCGGTTGCTGAATGATATACTACACCATACAACAGAAATAAAAATGGAATCAGTTAGACTAATCATATTGGGAGGTTAGCAACAATATTCGCATACTTTAGTTAACTTTCCAAAATAAAATTTGATTTTAAAGAATGACTGTGTGAGTCTCTTTAACAGTTAACACTTCAAATTTAGAACCAGATCTATAAATGTCCCCTTTTCCGCTATCTACTCATTTTGGCACATGTTTAGTTATATGATGAAGGCAGTAAAAAACTGGTTTCTGATTGAAATAAACGCTGGAAACAGCATGGCCGTGCCGTTTGACCTACTGGTAGAAGATAGAAATCCCCTAGTTCTGTTCATGTGGACCTAAAAACTATTGCAATTTGACAAATTATCACTAATCGAGGATCCTGCCACAAGCGGGAATAAACTAGTCGCAAAAATCTTCACTTGCAGAGCAAAAATCCATCAACAACAGAAAGAAAATGAGAAGCAGCAGAAATGGATTAATGGATGCTTACCGCAACTGCCCTGGTCCTTGACCTCGGCAACCGCCCCCTTCTTCCTCCAGTCGACGGAGTCCGGCAGCTCCTCGTTGTCGGCGGCCTGGTACCTGGCGCTGACCTTCCTCTCCCTCTGCGGCTTGGTCCTGACACCGAGGTACGTAGCACGGTACTCCTCGTTGGTGAGGTCCGCGAAGCAGTTGAGGCCGAGGCGGAAGGAGTGGACCCCCGCGTCGGCGGCGGCGTTGTGCTGGTCGATGTAGCGGAGGTTGTCCTTGAACACCTGGTACCGGCTCTCCTCCTCGCCGATGCCGTTGTAGGTCCGGCCGTGCCGCGCCATCCACTCCACGTACATCCGCCGCGACTCCTCCTCGCTCCTCTCCCCGTACGAAACGATCGACATGTCCGCCGACGCCGCCAGCGACAGCAGCAGCAGCAGCGCCACCGCCACGAGAGCCATGGGGCTCCTCCTCATCTCTGCAACTACGAGAAGACTACCAAGACGAGGAGAGGAGACGACGAGAAGAGAAAGTGAGTAAGTGGTATTGGATCGACTTCTTCCGTGGAAGGCAGCGGCGGGGTCGCTTTATAGAAGAGTCGGAGCCGGAGGTGAGGAATGTGGAGTGGTGGGCCCAGATTCCGCACTCGTTTTGTTTATCGCTCTTTTTTAATCTACTGGACCAATAGGATATTTTGCTTTCGATAGAGGAATTTATTGGGTCGCAAGGGCTATACCAACGAAACCTACATCAGTAACATTTATGATATTAATTAGTCCATCAAATAGGATTGATATTAAGGTGAAAAAAAATTAAAAAGAGAGAGAAGCAGCGTCTCATTCAAGACATTGCTTGACCACAAAATCTAACATGTAATAAACAACAAAAACTTATAGTAGAAGAAGATTAGTATGTATCTACAATAATTATTGCATTGGAAGGAGATTCTAGATTTATTGTTTGGATTCATTGGTGGAAACTACATACTGGAGTTATCATGTCTATTGTAGTGTCTACATGATGTAAAGGTTATAGATATCTTTACTATTATAAAAGAAGGAGTTGGTGGTTGCCGAAGCCTCCATCCAATCTGGACCGTCGGATCTTCCCTCCCCCTCCCACCACCCGGCCAACCCTAAAACCCTCCAACCGTCGCCCCCCTCCTCCCCCTCCCCCTCCCAACCTCCCCTCTTCCCCCTCTTCCCCGACCACCGCCTCAGGGTCTTCCTCGCCGACCTCCCACGCGCGCTCAACTACGGCCTCCTCGACCTCTGCGGTCGCTCCCCCCGACGACTCGCATCCTGGCCTCCTTGGACCCGACCACCCACCGCGGCGCACCCACCCGCCCTACCCCGACAACCCCTCATCAAGCGATGCAGTAGCGAAATGCGCTCTCGCCTCCCTCCAACCGGATTCGGCATCCGCCAACTCTGCCGTCGGGTCATCACGGATTGGAGGAGGCCGATGTCGTGTTTGTGCCGTTCTTCACGACGCTGTCCGCCGAGATGGAGCTCGGGTGGGCGCCAGGCGCGTTCCGTAGGAAGGAGGGGAACGACGACTCTGACGCCGCGGGAGGTCGTCGACCGCATCACGCGCGCCCCGCGTGGCGGCGGTTCGAGGTCGCGACCACGTCTTCGTCTTGACAGGTAATTCGGTTGAGGAATTGTAGATTTCCCGTGAGTGAGTTTGAGTAAATCGAAGTGCCATTAATGACAAGGGCCATTATTTAGATTAATCTTCCATTGTTACCAATTTGTGTACATGTAAGCAGATCTAGCTACTTAGGTTGTGTTCTTCTTGTCATCATTGTTTATTGTACTCGACACCACTTCTCAACAAGATGATCGGTTTTGGATAGGTTTTGGATTTGATCTAAATCAAACAAAGCCCTTGAATAGTCGAGTCAAGGTTCAACTTATATTTTACACGATTGGCCCAATCGATCGGTAATTGCTTGAAGCGATATTTCTGCTGCTGCACATTCTGACAATGACATTTAGAAGGGTTAGCTATTCGACTCTGCAACTGTGACTGGATGAAGGCTCCAAATCATTTTTCTATTGTGTTAGTTATTGGTTGGATGTGATATTTTGCTCAGCATGTGACTTACTTAGTTTAGTGTGTCCAGGAAACTGAGTGGGTTGATACTTAAATGTCATCATGGCAGAATCCTTACAATGCATTAATGCACAAATCAGAAATTGGTTTTGCATACTGACCATTGTGGTCAGGATAGCCTGTTTGGCTTCTTTGGTACCCTTAATAGTTGCCCCGACTGAGGAAGTGACTTACCTTTGAAATGTGATCACTTAAGAGACCAATTGTGGATCATGCAACTGTGTGTACATAAGTCATCAAGGGTACTAATCCATCTATTAGCATGCTTGAAGAGTTGCAGAGAAAATTCTGTAACTTGTATGCAAGTAATGCAGCAATTCATTGTACTGCTTATGCCTTCGCGAAGATTGATCTGCGTAGCAGCTTATTGTACTTTTGGATGCTCAGGTTATGTTAAATACTGAGGCATTCTTTGACAGACCTTGTGGCCATGTGGCACATCCGGGCGGAGATTGCTCCCGCAATTCTTTTGGTGGTTTATTTTGGTGGATGGTACAAACTTGATTCAAAATCTGCAAGCAGCAACTCTTCTCGTATGATACAGCATACTCAAGTGTCATTGCTTGAGGATGTTATTGTACCTTACACACATTTGCTCCCTACACTGCAACTGTCAGAGAATAAGGATCGCCCCACCCTTCTGTACTTCAAGGGAGCCAAGCACAGGCATCGGGTTTGTACTATTTATCTCACTATTGAGCATTTATTGTTTGCAGTCTATATGCTACGGTTTATCTGCAATCTGGACTCCAAATTGTAGCCCACTTATACTGCATGCAATTGTAATTTCCTCCTTTAGACAAATATAACTTGCATAATTTTTATTGCTTATCTGCTTTGTAATGTTTGAAGCTAAACCATTGGAAATGATAAGAAGAAACCTGTGGTACATTCTACTTTTAACACTCTTATAGATCCTTGCTAGCTCTATCAAAGCTTAATATCCAATTCAAACTTTGTTATATAAGCAACCCAGAAAAGCATTATTATTTGATTTGTTGTGCTTTCAACATGACTTCATCTCTGTTGACATCATACTTTAGCTAGATAAATAATGACTTTTTACACAGCAAATTTGTGTATGCTGATTTCTCCATGGTATTCTACTTGGGAAATTCTGGCATTGATCATGAGATGTTTATGCACTGTACATTAGTTGAACTCTAGAACATACATTTGATGCTTCTAAAAAAAAGAACACAGCCTTGAACTTTTGATGCCTTATTAATCTCTAAAGATATCGTTTGTTTTAAGTGGTTAGTGTTATGATCAGTAGTGATAAAATAAAAAAATGCGCAATTGAGCAATCAGACTAATGCCTTATTAATTTCTAAAGATAACATTTGTTTTAAGTGGTTAGTGTTATGACCAGTAGTGACAAAATAAAAAATGTGCGATTGAGCAATAAGACTAAATTATCACTTTGACATTGGTATTTGAATGAACTGGTTAAGTGCAACATAGGAAGTTAGGGGCTTTTACTGCTCCAATACCAAAGAAAATCATTTATCTGAGTTACTATATCTTTTGAAAATTTCTTTCAGGGTGGTTTGGTTCGGGAGAAAATATGGGACTTGATGGTTAATGACCCTGATGTTGTCATGGAAGAAGGTTTTCCTAATGCCATAGGGCGTGAACAATCAATAAAAGGGATGCGGACATCAGAGTTTTGCTTGCACCCAGCTGGTGACACCCCAACATCATGTCGCCTCTTTGATGCCATTGCCAGTCTTTGCATACCAGTCATTGTTAGTGATGAGATTGAGCTTCTTTTCGAAGGGATGATAGACTATACAGAATTCACCATTTTGGTGTCAGTCAATAACGCAATGAGGCCAAAATGGCTAACAAGCTACTTAAGAAATATCCCCAAGCAGCAGAATGATGAGTTCCGAAGAAACCTGGCTCGTGTCCAGCCTATCTTTGAGTATGAAAATAGCTATCCTAATAGCATGGGCTCTGTTCCCCAGGATGGTGCTGTGAACCACATATGGAAGAAAATTCATCAGAAGTTGCCAATGATCCAAGAAGTGGTTACCCGGGAGAAGCGGAAACCTGACGGCGCATCAATCCCACGTCGGTGCCATTGTACATGACTACTTCTCTTAGCCGTCAATCACCCGTAGGACCCAATTCATTTTTGTTGGTAGTTATAAATATGAGCATGTAACAATAGGCCTACGTAGTTTTTGAGACTCTTCAGGAGTGGTTTTCAACATTGCTCCATATGTAGTTGGAGGGGTTTTGTTTGTTCACTGCGATGACAATTGATAGGAAATTGTTCATTTGAATGAAAATTTGCCATATTATGCAAAAGTGAGAAGGTTGAATACGGATTGATGCATGAGGTAGTAAATAGTAAATGCAGACAAATTCTCCATACAGAGCGTAGAGCTATCCGACGGCACAATGAAATGTTAGTTATTTGTTAGTACAAAATTTAGCCATGTGTGGCGTAATCTTTATTGCTCTTGGCACATGTACTTGAAGCTGTAGGTTTGGAATTTTTTTTAAAAATATGTACCTTTGTATGATTGTATATATAGTATTGTTACATCTTACTAATATGATGCTTGATTTATTTACGAGTATGAACATATATGTTTTGTTTGATACATGATGACGTAAGAAAAGTTGATATTTATTATTCAGTTTGAGATAATATTTGATAGTATGCACCACTTTTATTTGGTTTTCCGTTGTAACGCACGGGCACATAACTAGTTATTGTACAATGTTTACCACTAAAAATATCCGAGTGGAGTCATGGATTAGAAATGAATTCTTTTGACCCATTCACGTAAAATAGTTTATTTACCTTGATCCATTTGCTGATGGGTAATTAGTTGGTTTGTTGATTTGGAGTAGGGAAGGTGTTGACTCTTTTCGATTTTTCAGCTGACTTTTAGATTTAGTTTTTTAGTAATTACTATTTATTTATTTATTATTAAAAATCGATGACATATCTTTTAGAAGTTGTTAAGAAAAAATATATTAGAAATTCTCATTAAAAAAGCAAAACATCTAGTTTTAATTTGGTAGACCTAAGTTATAACCGCTTAAACTAAAAGAAAGAGTCTATATTAAATATAACCCAATTAATATATAATAATAAAAATATTAGAAACGATAAAAGATCAACTATCGATAAAACATGCACATGGAATTTGCTTTCCGGAATGTGTGATATATACCTACAATGCATCGGGAATTTAACAAATATATTTCCTTATGAAGTAGCAGGTAGTCTATAGCTTGGGGGGGGGGGATCGAAACATAGTTTGAATCAAAGTCCACCAAAATAAGAAGCTGGTCACTTAACTATATTAATTAAATCCCTGCCTTAGGTTACATCAATCAATGATATCGGATGGTCAAGATGTTTCCTTTTTCTTTGATTAAGTGAGAATTTCTAGCCCCTTTCCTTTTCTCCAATTTAATAACGTGGTAATTTCTAGCTTTTTCGACGGGTTTTTTAGAGTTGTTAAGAAAAATAAGAGAAATATACTAGAAATTCTCACAAAAAAAGTAAAGCATCTAGTCTTTAATTTGGTGGGTCTAAGTTATAACGGTTCATATTAAAAGAAAGAGTCCACGTTAGGTACAATCTAAACTCAACCGCGACCATCACCTCGTGCAACGCCAAGCACCGCTTGACCCCTCGCCGTGCCGCAAAGTCACCCAACGCGTCTCAGCTCATCCCCCCCCCCCCCCCCCCGCTCCCCCCACAAACCCACTCTCGCCGACACCGGACCTATATTGACATGCGAGATGTGATCCATAGCCTAAACAGATGAAGACCACGCAAATCTTCCTGCCGTCGAGCCATGCACACGAATTAATCTAACTCCTATACACATAGATGCAATGAAGATGGAAGCTACGTGTTATTTCCATCTTCATGCATGATCAAAGGTCCAACATATATACATATGTAAGAGGAAATCAACAAGTAAGGAATTAGGAAAGCCACACGCACGTAATTTCTATATGCATGCATGCATATTTACTCGAATAAAAGGAGAAGTTGATCCTAATTGATCTCCTGCATGTAAACATCGATGGCAATTCTAAAAAAATCAAAGTTGTAAAACACACATTGTTGGTTAGTGTGTATGTAAAATAAATCTTATCTAAGAATAATAAAATTATCAAATTAAAAAAAGGAGCCAATGTCAAATATAATCCAAAATAAGTAAAATTTGAGGAAGAAAACAAAAACTAATTATTTAATTTCCATATAAATTTAAACATAAATTCCTGAAAAAATAAAATATATCTTTTATATACTAAAAATCGATCACATAAGTTTTACATTTACTAAAAGGAACTAAGCTAGAAATAATAAAAAAAAGAAAAACATCCATTTCTCGATTTAGCGAACCCTTATTATGATCTGTAAATGATCATCAGTGGATGTCTTAGATAAAACAAAAAATCTTATAAGACAAGGCATTCTAGATGGACCCAATAAATAAAAATAATCTTATATGACCAACGCTAAAATTTACGTACAAGAGGAAAAGAAGGATATTGACATACAAAAAAAAATAAGTAAAAGCCATATATAAGAAAAATAAGAAAAAATGGCACTCGTAAGAAAAAAATGAGAACTAAAAAAGACAAGATCTATTCGACATGCACACTTACCAACAATGTGTGTTTCACAACTTGATTTTTTTTCTAGAATCATCATCGATGTGATAGATTCTAATTCAAGTTAAACTATATTAATTGTTGGGTGTTATCTATCATACAATACAAGCATACGATGGTTGATTACACCAGTTGGCTGAAAAGAGAAAAAATATAAAAATTCTTTCAAAAATAAAAAGAAAAATCTTGCCTTTATTTTAGTGTACCCTAATTATGTGTAGCAATCCATAACCGATGGATGTTACCTGACAAATAAGAATAATTGCTAGATATTCTAAAAAAAGTATCTAGCTTTTAATTAGGTGGACCTTTCTTATGATTAACAAATCATAACCAATAATTTTTTTTGATCTATCAAACTGCGCATGAAATTGATTTACACCATGATATACATGCATGTATAGTTAGAGTACTTTTGTATGAAATTAAGATGTGAGATGCTCGAGATAGAATTAAACTCAAGCGACCAACGCATTAAAACAAACTTGCCTATAATATCCACTATAATTTGCATTCTTTTAATTGTATTGAAATGGATACAACTATTATCTCTATTATTGGAGATGCCAATCACAAATTATATAAAAAAACAAGTATTTCCTTCCAAAGATATAAAACATTTGCAACAAAATTCGGAGAAAACATTTGCAGCATACAAAATTCGGAGCAACAAGTGCAACTACAAAATATGGTGCTGCAACAAAGGTTCTGTTCATTTGGGCTTAAGTTTCTGATTTATTTTTTACTATTTCTAATTTCATTTTTGTCTAGCTTTTTAACTTTTTTGAGCTTTTTGCCGGTTCTTTTTTTATACTCGTTTGTATTATACGTGATGAGATAACCTATTTTTCTATTTTTAGATTTTTTTAAATTTAATTATATCAAATAAATTATTATTAGTTATAGTATAAAATAAATTAATTATAATATAAATTCAACTGGGAATCATCAATGTTCAGTAGCGCCTCACAAAATATCGCGTGGAATCTTTACCCAAAAAACAGGTGCGGCCGCCAACGGAACGCGACACCATGGCCCGAGCGCTGGAATCTTGATGAGAACGAGCGGCGGCCATCGGTTGGCTGGCGTGGACACCGAGTTCGCAAAACGTTGTCGCGCGCGCGGACAAAACGAGAGGTGGTCATGGCGGCGACGAGCGCGAGTCAGTGAACCGGCGATGCACGCCACCCCACCCTATTGGCCCCGCCTGCCCACCGCGCTCTTCCAATTTTTTTGAACCACGTAAATTCGTTGCTTCAAACCGCGCGCCTCTGACGCAAGGAATGCGATTACTGCCGCGCAGCGCGACATGAATGCGATTTAATTCGTGATAAGGAGATAGCGGCTGCGCCATGACTTAGCGCTCGTTTTAGCGGTGATTTTTAGTTTTTAATTAAAATTTTATTATAATTAATTTTTTTATTATAACTGATTTAGCTTTTTAGTATAATTAATTTTAAAAAATATAAAAAATGAAAAAACATATTAACCCATTAAGAACAATACAAAGGAACACGGAAAAAAAAAAAATACAAAAAAGCCTAAAATATCTAAAAAGATTCAGAAAAAGACGAAATACTGAATAGTGAAAAAAATAGAAGCTAGAAACTGAAGTCGAAAAAAAGCCGAAATAAGTGGGACTAGGCCATTCACAGTAGTTTATATCTTTAGCTTGTTAATAAGGTCTGCTTTAGATGAGACTGATATTTTAGATACAGCCACTCAAATAGTTTATATCTTTAACTTGTTAATAAAATTTGTATCTAGATGAGAGAGAATAGCTGGTTTGAAAGAGATTGACTAACAAATTTCTTAATTTTGTAATAATTTCTAAAAGGATTTGGCATAGACAAAGTATCAAATAAATTAGACGGTTGAAAATCACCGTATCAGTAGCTGATTTCTGCACGATTCTAGCGGTGTTTTGCCTGCGTACGTAAATATCCCTTTCAACTTGAGAAACAAGCTACTGCTGTGAACACTTCAACAATGCAGAAGTAATGCCTGTCACGGTAGCTCTTCTTCCCCTGGGCCCATCCAGACGTTGGTATTAGCAGTGACTGCTCACTCCACCTCCTTGATGGTGATGACAACAGGTACCAACAAAAACGTTTTTTTTTCTAAGTTAAAAAAAACTTCATTTGTTGGAGCCAACGAGGCTTCTATCTGTCTGTCTGTCTGGTTAATCCAGTGGGGAACTGAAGGTGACCAAAAGGCAATGGAATTCCTAGTCACCTTACATCCAGTTAGTTCAAACCCGTGGTTCACAGTCACACGTATGTGCCAGGGAGAATATGGTCCTGTTCTCTGCGGTTTTTAAAAGTCGCTTTTGTTTTTTTCTACAGTAATTAATTTTTAAACAGGATATTTTTTTAAGATAAGATCTACAAGTTAATTGTAGTACACATTAAAAAACTATATCTGTACTATTAAAAATCGCAAGCGAGTATCTCTCTTTCCGCAATCTCTGTCGCAAACAGCCAAAAAGCTATCAGTCGCAGCTAAAAACCATTAACCACAGTAAAAAATAACAGACCAACGTAGATGTATTTGAGAAAGAAAACCATGTTACTTCACTTATGCAAAGTACGTACGTACAAACGTGATGCGAGCTAAGAGTCGTAAATTATCACGAAAGCCACGTTTCAGAGCTGCCGGTTCCCCTCCCTTGCACTACTCTTTCAGTATTTTTACTTCTGAAGCACACAGTGATCGGCGTATACGTAACCGCACCGGTCAAAGCCATGTCGATCGAACTGCCCGGCACGCAATCATCTATCGATTAGACGATAGGAGTCATATAGTCATATTTAAAAGTGCTATAGCTTTTAACTAATTATAAAAAAGATTAAGGAATTATGAATCACTTATATTAAAAAGCTGCTCTATTTAAAACAGTTTCTACAGTGACTCCTATAAACAGCTTATTGAAATCACTTCTTTTAAAAGCCAATTTCTACAAATCAAAAGCCAAAAACTGTTTAGAATATAGCCATAAGCTCTTGAAATTTTAACTACTCAACCGATGTGCCCAAAAAAATATCCGATTGTAAGAGTATGTACAATGATACAAACAATTATTGTCTATAGTATTACTGTTAGAAATAGGTCCAGAAAATGAAGCCCATTTTCTTAATTCTAAAGCATGCAAGGTTTAACACCATATTGTTAAGGTAAGGTGAGGGAGACCAATTTATAAGGTGGAGTCCGTGTCACTCCTTGAATTATGGATGTAGATGGCATGAGGATAGCTTTGGCTAATCACACGTGTGCGCGTATTTTCGCGTGAAAATTGTGTGACTTATGTCGTGACGTGGCGCACCACTTGACAGACTAAATCCACCTTTATTTTTGCTAACCGTGCATCCCTCTCTGTTTGAATGAGATTCATTATCAGTGGGTAAATGGCTAGTTAAATGTCAGTTACCAGTGGATAAATGACTGTTTTAATCATATCAGTTATCAGTCTGTGTATGTGTGTGTGTATATATATATATGCACCTAGAGACGTCCAGAGCATAAAACAAAAAAGAATCTCTCTATCTCCATTCTCTTCCTTCTTGTGCTGTTGTGCTGCGTCGTCTGAACCTCGTCGACTCTTCTTCTCAGCGTGCACCGTGAAGAAGAGAAGTGGTATTTCTGAGCCGTTGTTACCGTGAAGACCTGCATGAGAGCGGCAATAAGGTTTCTGGGCAGCACACATTTGTGCGACCGCTCATTGCACTACATCATCTGCGTCCTGCACTGCATCGAGCGTGTGCTACTTCCTATTCTTCATTAAACCCAACAGTAAGTTGTTCGCATGTTTTGTCAACTTTGATACTGCAATATCTTTCTGTTTTCTTTTATGAAGTACAATGAGTAGCCTGCTATTAGTTATATGCTTTGCATCACTAGTTTATTGAATTTGTCTTCTAATAAAACTTGGAATTAAAATATTGTCTACATTTCCACTAAAGATAGCTACTATAATAGATTGTTTTTTACATGTCACTTTTCCATGATACAATGTATCTTGTTTCTTGTATTACAGTCGATTATTACACGAGAAACAACCTAATTCTCTATGTTTCCCTTTTCTTTTTCACATCATCTTATGTTCTACAAGGCAATATTTTTATAAAAAGTTGATATCATACTATTATATATACTCTAACTAGCCATATTTAATTGTATCTGTACGGGGTGGGCAAATCCTTACATATCCCTACTCGGTTGACTCCCTGCATGGATACATTCTGAATATGGTTGGTTTCGAACCGGCTTAAGGCTTTTGGTTTTTGTTTTTTGCTACAGCAACTAACTTTCAAAAGGTGTGTCTTTTCAAGACAGTGTCTACAAGTCGATTATGTAGATACTGTACCGACTTCAGTTAAGAGCCTGTCATATGTCTTGCTTCAGACTTTCGAGCAACACAATTTACTACTGGAGCTTTACGCCGTCTCCTTCAGTCCTACGACGATTAACCCCGGTGCAACGAAGTCTCAGTCAAAACGAGCAAGCCTGTGACAGTGAATAATAATGAGGCCATCAAGGTGTTACCAGTTTCAGGCCCCGCTTGTTTCAACTTTTTTTCGGTTTCTGCTTCTAGATTCTGCTTTTTTTCACTATTCAGTATTTCGTCTTTTTCTGAATTTTTTTAGATATTTTAGGTTTTTTTATATTTTCTTTTTTCCGTGTTCCTTTGTATTATCCCTAATATGTTAACATGTTTTTTTTCTATTTTTACATTTTTTTAATTAATTATGCCCAAAAAACCAAATCAACTATAGTAAAAAAAATCAGCTACAGTAAAATTTTAACCAAAAATCAGAAGCTATCGCTAAAACTAACGCCCCTCAGTACGTCGGGCATGGTTAATTGGAATTATCTGCAGTTATTACGCCTACGCAATGGCGTGAAAGCACAGGCGTCCAGTAGTGTGAACCTACTGTGACTATATAAGATTCCAGTGTTACGGCTAAAAGAAAGCCAAGCAAGAATGGGAGGAAAAAGATCTCTCCTTTGTCCCACTCCCACAGAAAATCTTTTTTTTTTCTTTAAAGGAAGAAAATGTGTCTAATTAGTGAAACAGGTCTTTCCCAGTTGCTTTCTTCTATTATTAGCACTCTTCCTTATCAGATCGTTGTGTGCTGCATTAGCCAAGGAAAAGTGCTAATAAATATCACGGAAACCAGCCAGAAGCCGAAGCCACACAATGTGCTGCATCTTACGATTTCCGTGATACTTTTGCCTGCCTTTTTGTTGACGTTGACTGAATGGTGGAAATAAAACGAGAAAAAAGAGAGAGGAGGTAATGAACTGCGGATTGTCGTGGATACAGTTGGAGGTATCTTAAGATGTATCCGAAATATCTAAAGAGATTCTGAAGACGTCAACCATATATCTAAGGCATGTAAGATATATCCGAGATATTGATGAAAATAGATACGAACATGATTGAGAAGTAGATTGTCGAGAGTTATGCCGATATGCTGTGAGGTGCATATAAAGGCTCTATGTGTTATGGTTGGGTGAACTATAATGATCTTTAAGTTTGACTCATAACTTAGGAGCTAGGAAGGGTTTGAGTGTGTGCATGTCATATGTGCCGTTGTTTGGTTGTGGTGTATTACATGATTCATTGTGTTTAACTAACGTGACTCAAGTATATGGAACGTATGCTTGAAATGGTTGCTTGATCTTTACATGTGTAGATGGATTGAAGAACGTTAGCTGTCAATGGCAAAAGACTGAAACTAGGTGGAAGAGCTGAAATCCGTATGATCAAGTAAGTCTAGGTAAGGCTATGTGGTTTAATCGAGAATCACAAAAAGATAAGGATCATGAATAGATAAGTTAGTATATGTGGTGCGCTAAATGATAAGGCTGATCTACGAAGAAAAGTTTTGAGAAAGCCCAAATACGTGAAAACATGACGTTTAGTCATTAGGCACTATGGGCTATGTTTCAAAGCATACGGAGATACTTTGATGTAAAGATAAGGATTTTTGGCTCATCAATTGTGTCAATTGATGATTTTGTATATTGTGTGGTGCTACATGACGGCTTGTTTCTTGTTGTTGATTGTAGGACTCCGGAGGTAGATCAGGGTGAGGTCAATAGGACCAGAACTAAGTTAGAAGAGTTTATGTCCAGAGCGATCAAAGAATCGAAACTAAGCTAGAGGAATTGAGATTCAGAACGATTAAGGTGCCGTCAAAAGATGACTGAGATTAACGGAGTGATTAAAAGTCGGGAAGACAAAAAATAGAAGCGAGAGCTATCAGTGGACATGACAAGCAACGACAAGATAGATCGGGACTAAGTTTAGAGAGAAGCTGAGATCCAGAATAGTTAGAGAAGCTAGGTGCCATCATGGTATATGGAGAGGCATGTGGCGCGCCAAGTAACTTGGTTCTGTTTGCAAGCGATAATGGTTCGGTGGGATTCAAACACGTGAGAGGTTTGGCAGTAAGTCATTGGAGCCACATAGAGTTAAAGATAAAGTAAGATTTGCTTCAAGGCAAAGGAAGCATGAAGATTCATGGAGGGTGGTTTTAGGGACAAAATGGTCATTTTGCCCAAAATCGAAAAATTGAGACTTGTTTAAATCATGGCACGAGAAGCAAATCTCAAGTAGATGTGCTGGTTATAGTTTTTTATAAGCCTCCATTTATAATGAAGAAGATGTGTTAGCTTAAAACTAAGTCTTGAGAAGCTTGTGCTAAATCAAATAAAGGAGGTTAGAATTGTTAGAGAGAAGTCTTAAGAGATGAGTTGTGACGCTTATGTTTAAGTTTTTTTGGTCATACTTAAGCTTTGTGAGTGGCTGTAAATATTCATATACAAATTTTAATAGATATCCAAAATTCGTCTATGTCTTTCTCTTGTTTGCTTAAGTGGTAAAATCTTGATTTAGCTTGATTTTTTTTGTGTTTTCTTCTCTCTTGATATTATTGTGATCTATGATGAGTAAGGGATGGAATATAAGTCTAGCCAATCAATTTTCACCTATTTAGATATCTCATATAGCAAGATTCGAGATTAAAATCGGTTTTAGTTGCTCTTAGATCAAATTTGGATTTTCGTGATTAAGATAGTTTCATCCTATATCTACATCTAGATTAGTTTGCTATGATATACAGGAGTATATTTGGATCATCATTTTGATTAGAAACTCATCGATCAAGAACCTAAGCCCAACAAACTAATTCTTGATTGTTGAGGTTCTTGACACCCTGAATAAGTCTCATGCAAAATTTGATGATATTTAGATGAGATTTAAGTAAATTTTTAAGATTTTAGTTTTGATCCGAGGGATTTTTAAATCTTAGCTCAATTCTGAAGCAAGACATATGACGGGCTCTTTTCACGCGCAGCATAGTAGAAATGGGCGCAGCCCACTCGGTCATCCCGGTCTCCATCGTCGTCTCTGTCATCGCGCCAGTGCACGTCGCCTCTGGGCCTCCTGCGCTGCGGAACTTCTGGCCCGTCCGGCACTCCATCAGACCAAAAGAAATGATCCCGCTTGGAGTATTCATCCTCAGGGTCAGATGGGAGACCGCCCTGCCCGCTGCATGGCGTCCCGAGGAGAGAGATCCTCAAGGATACTCAAATGGACTTCTCTGGAAAAAGCCAATGGGAGGGGACGCAAGCGGGAACAGAGGGTCGGGCTCCTCGACGAACTCCTCAGGCCGGTCAAGCAAGGTCTTTGAAGTTTAGAAGTCAAGACTAAAGGAGATGGTTAAAAATTAATCTTGACTTAGTATTTGTATTGCAGTTACTTAAGCCACGAGAATCCGTTTGCATTAGTTGAGTTAGTGGGTTAATGATCATGCATAGAGCTGCATGTATGCAAGGAGTCCGTGCATGTTTGTTCACGTCGTGTGTTTATGTTCTATAAAGCGGTCAAGGTTGTTACTTGTCGCATGCATCGAGTCATACTTTATATATTGTACTCAATTGTTTTTCAGTTGAAGCAAGAGACAATAACAGTAAGAGAAAACATAGTACGAAGCCGTTGCTATGCTGAAAAAATCTCCGTGCATTACTGCTCTTTTCTCTCCAGTGTGTTCACTCTCTTGTCCATCTTCGTGTGTTTCTATTTGAGAGAACAGGGAGAACATCTCGATAATTCTTGAAATGTTGATAGTGGTTGAACCTTAAACCTCTATGGGTTTTGCTCAGCTTGGATTGATCTAAAATCATGATTAATTTATTTTTCTCACTAGAGAAAATCTCGAGAGTTTTCTTCAAAGAATCATTTTCTTTAACTAGAGTATCACAAGACTCACAAACTTGGCATTTAAAAACCCTAGCATATCTTTCCTTCCGCAAATCCACATCTAACTTCAAAGCCTCACAAGACGGTTATGTGCTCAGATCTCATCTACAATTATGTGCAAAACTATAAAGATGATTGTAAAATCTAGCAGATGCAGAAACGAAGGTACGAGCTATTATAGAAGGAAGACATGGTAGGACCAGACAAGCAGTACTGGTGAGCAAGTGGAGTTCAAAGAAGGTACAAACCTATGATATGAAAGACTGTAGAAACAAAAGATATGGTTAATCAAACTACATAACAAAGGAGTTCTCAAGTAGAGGGTTTGAGCAGACCAGCTTGAATGCTGACATGTATATTGCGGTGCTATGCATAAGCCCTGGTGATAGGGCGCTTCTAAAGGTGAGAGGAGAAATAAAAAAAATATAGAGTCGACTTAGAGTGAATTCTTGGAGAAACACAGTGACTTTAATAAATAAGAGTAATTATGGAGATTGTTGAGCATGGTGACTCATATCCTAATCTTTTAGGTGTGCTATAAGAAGTCCTAGATGAATTTTAATAGAATTAAGATTCATATTTTTCTTTTGGATTGGATTCTTACTCCACTTTAGAGAATGACTTGGGAGACAGTATAAGCCATGATGGGTGGTCATGAAGAACTCAATCAACCAAGTAACAAAGCAAAGAAGCCACTCATCCAAAGGTACAGGTACACAAGAGATTAGGTTATTTTTTAGCATTAGATTCTTATATAGAATAAGGATCCAAGGGTCTTAAAAGATCTGAGAGGGTTATGAGAGAGCGACAATCCTTTGTACTATTTTAAGGTTGTGATTAAGGAATTTACGGTTGGCTTTGCTAAATCTTTTCTCTCATCGTGGTTGCTTTAATGTTATTATTTTGTTCTCTCTACGATATTCAACTTCTTCATTCTTTATAGCATGTACGCTCATGTCGTATGTCACAACTCTAATTAGATATGGATGTTGCTGCGCATAAGAAGAGGTATCAGAGTGTAATAGATCATTTAGTTGTTACCTGGTTTAATGTTCCCCTAGGTTTTCTTTATTGCATCTTGGACTCAGATTGTAATGCCGGTCTTTCTATGAATTAATAGCAGCTACTTTCTCTTTCTAAACAAAGGTAGTTAGGCCAACAATTACATAGGTTTACTGGAGACATGTCTAACTCTCAGGGTTAGAGGATCTCTAGTAATTATGCTTCACCATTATCATGGGTCCATCTCAATAAATTTAGGCCCCATTCATTCCAGTTCTGGCTTCTAACTTTCAGAAGCCAGAAGTCAGAATGAACAATGTTTTTTATTTTTCTTAATTTTTCTTTAATTGAATAACTCAAAAGAAGCTAATAGCTACTACAGTATAATTTTAGCTAACAACCGAAAGCCAGAAGTCGCTAAGAAAAGGTAGAATAAATGAGACCTTAAGCTATCAGTTCCAGCAGAGGTAACCCCAAATGGAGCACAAACACAATCGCACGTCACCATGATGCAGTCTCGCCATGAACTGAGTTCATCTATTTTGCTAAATCATGCTCATTTACTTCTCTTCTTAACTGGTCAAGAGACTACTTAATTACTATTATTTCATTTGAATTAGTAGTTACCAGTGAATTATTTTAGTTTAATAGCGTTAGTTACTAGAGAGTAATTCGTAGGTCTATAAAATACTAGAGACGTCTAGGCTAAGATAACTAAATTACTCTATTCCTTCTCACATCGTCTTCTTTCTCTTAGGTGAATTTATGCTGGATCTGTTGAGCTACTGAATCTCGCTAGCCTTTTTCTCGATGTACACTAGGAGGAAGGGAGAGCGGCTATCTTCGAGCTATTGCCGTAGAGAGAACCTGCACAAAGCGACAATAAGATTTTTGGACAACGCAACCTGTGTGACCACTCGTCTTCTTTGTCTACGTGGATTATTTTTGTGATCGCACATTTCTACGCTGCTTCTTTTTCTTCATCAACCCAACTATAAATCATTCATGTAACCGATCGACTCATATATAATCTTGCGTATATTTGAAGTACGATATGATCTGTCTGGTGTTGTTAGTTATGAGCTTTGTATCACCGGTATTTTGTAATATATGCCTCTTGTTGATTTTTGGAATTAAAATATTACTCACATTTTCATCAATTCAAAAATCTTATTGTCATCCCCGTGCTGGTCTTTACGGTAGCAACGGCTCATAGATACATCTCCCCTTCTTTATAGTGTACGTCGAGAAGAAGAGTTGATGAGATTTAGACGGTGCAACAACATAGGTTTGCAGGAAGAAGAAAAAGAAATGGGAGTGGCAGTAATTCAGGACTCTTTGCTCTGGATGTCTCCAAGCACGCGCGCACGCACACACACACATATATGCAGATTGTTAACTAACATGATTAACTAGCCATTTACTTACTAGTAACTAATGCAATTAACTAATCATTTACCTACTGATAACTGTCCATCATCAATATCCAGTAAAGTTTCAAATCTAAACATTTGAATCTCATTCAAATAAAGGGATGCACGGTTCAGCGAAAATACGAGCGTGTGCACATGTGTTTAGCTAAAGCTCTCTTATACTATGTGTCTCAAACTTTTAGAGAATGGCAAGAATTTCATTTTATAAATTGATTTTCTCTATCTTATTTTTATAATATGGTATTAAATCATACTAGCTTCTGAATTATAAGATATAGGCCTATCCCCTGATCTATATATTACACAAAAATAATACGCCTGAAAAATGCTACCTACTGGGGAAGTGATGGATGGTACAGATAATGAAACTTTTTATCTACTTTACACGATGATACAAAACACGCGTGGCGATTTTGAGAAAGAGATAGGTCCAAAGATTACATGTATTGTTTGCAATTTCCTGTAGAGTCCGAAGAAATGAGCTGAGCTGAGCTGCCGACGAGGCATAGATGCATCGGTGGAGACTCTACAAATCTAGTGAGCCATAGCGGTCTGATCTGATTTGCTCTTATCTCTATTGTCCACAAAAAAATTGCTCTCTAGTGACCATCTTCAGTATCTACTACACTAGTTCGCTTGAGCTGTGTTTCTTGTTTGACCAGGGGCGGACGCACAGTATAATTAGTGGGGGCCTTGGCCCCCAGTCAATTTTATTAATCACGTATACCCCCTTGGATTTAATTCACATGGCCCCCAGTCCGCAACTCAGCAGGCCCCCAGTGGCCCAGTGCGGCAGCCGGCAGCCCCCACTCAATTTTAGTCCTAGATCCGCCCCTGTGTTTGACAGTCTGTTGACGGGAAGCGGCATTCACCAGAGGAGGATCAATTTTCCATCTGCAACAAAATGAAAGATAACAAACTACTGTTTAACTCATGCAAAACAGCATGGCGATTTAACATACACAGTACTCCAAACTCAAGCAAAGCTAATAGCAACACAAGAGCAAGAGGGATTAAACCGTGAGTTGATTGATTCTTCTCTTTAATCTTGTTCAAAACTCATTTCACATGGCAATCTAAGATACCGACAACACTCTTCAGTCTTCACAGAGAAACTTCCCCAATCTGAATTATTGCGCACCTCACCAAAACAAATTAATAAACACCAAAAGTTTAAAGTGACAAGACAAGCATTTTATGTTGAAACCATGACACAAACGGGGACGGAAGATGCACCAAAAGTGGTTCTACTTATTGGGTTTCAGGAAGTTTCTTCACTGATAGAAAGGATAGGTTAATTGAAGCGATAAGTATGAATATTTAGAATGGCATGTCTCAACCTTTTTTTTTTTTTGACACAACGCATAAGACAGCTAGATTTGGTGAGCATGTGGATCCGGCCACGCTCAACTCAGTTTTTTTTCAGCTTCAATTTCTAGCTTTAGTTTTTTTTCACTATTCAGTAATTTGTCTTTTTCTGATTTTTGAGATATTTTAAGTTTTTTTATATTTTCTTTTTTTCCTTGTATTCCTTTGTATTGTCCGTGATGGGCTAACATATTTTTTCTATTTATATATTTTTTAAAAAATTTATTTATATCTAAAAAGATAACTCAATTACAGTAAAAAAAATTAACTACAGTAAAATTTTAATCAGAAATCATCGCTATATCGAACGACCCTAAAAAAAATCCTACTGTTGTGGCAGAATTTGAGGAGTACCAATGAATCGCGCCCACCCACCCAACCTATTAGGAACACCATGACCATCATCGCCGTCCATAACTTGAGCGACCTAACGTACGATCGTGTCGCGCCATGAAACAAAATCTTAGATCTGAATCCATAATCACGCTGTAATTTTTGCCTAGTGAAGTGAAATTCAAACCAACAGGGAGTACACCGACGAAAGGAACTTACTCGTGTGGGAACGTGACCTTGTGCAGAGTGTCCGACCGGAGCGACCACGCGAGCGCCGCCTGGGCGCAGTCGGCGAGCGGCTCGACGCGTCCGGCGTCGGTCACCAGCGCGAGAGGGCTGGCGACGTACGCGGTGGCGGCGGTGCCATCGTCGATGGCGTCGAGATCGCGCACCCACTCGGGCCGCTCCGCCGCGCCTTCCCATAGCACCCGCGCGTTCACCACGAAACCCGCCCACTCCAGCCTGCTCGACAAAAGCATGTCGCTCCGGTTCGCCGGCAGCACGGTCTCCTCTGAGACGTGGTAGCCCACCAGCTTCCCAGCCGCGTCGCACGCCGGCGCTTGCAGGAACGACTCGCTGGTCCCTTCGTCCTCGCCAAGAACGCCGACGGGCACGGCGCCCACGGATTTCACCTTCTGCGCCTCGTCGAACAGCTCCGTACGGAGGATGCCGTTCTCGTCGGCGAACACCACGACGCCGTCCATTCTCCGCTTCCGTATCTCCCTGCATCGCGTTTGGAGAGAAGAGAGATCCAAATTGTGAGGAGCTGTGAATTGGATAATTAATTATCGGAGAGTGTGAGTGAGATCTGGTGGTGCGACCATAGGTACCTGAGGGCGTGCATCCGTAGGCGCGCGGTGGAGGAGGTGGGGCTGGCGATGTGGAGGAAGTCGAGGCTGGAGCGGGAGAGCACGGCGGCGACGGCGTCGGTGCGGTGGCCGGGCTCGACGACGACCCACATGAGCGGGCCGTCGACGAGGCGGAGGGTGTGGGCCAGGGACGTCAGGGAGGGTGCCTGGAGCGCGGAGGTGGTGGTCGGGGTGACGGCAATGACGGGCCTCGCTGGCCCCGCCCTGCGGCGCCGGCTGCTCCGCTGCGCGTTCTGGACGGCGGCGAGGATGCGGTGGGCCTTGAGGAGCTCGGCGGGGTCCGGGTGGGGCCAGGGGCGGACGCGGATCGGGTGGCGGCCGACGAACACCGGGCCGTGGTGGTGCGCGTGTGTCCCGATCTCGGCGGCCACCGTGGTGGTCGTCGTGACAGTGGTGGTGGTGGTCGTCGTCGTCGTGATGGTGGCGGTGGCGTTGGCGCTGGTGAGCATGACGGGCGGGGAGACGAGGTGGGCGGTGGGGTCGATGGGCGGGGTGGGCAGGAAGAGGAGGTAGACGATGAGGCGCGAGAAGCGGAAGCCCACGGCCATGGAGGTGGCGCAGAAAAGCGCGTGCAGGAGCAGCCACGCGGCAGGCAGCGAGGGCTTGGCCAGCTCGGGCGCGGCGTCGGGCGACGCCGCCGCGGGCGCCAGGCCCGGCCGCACCAGCGGGAGCTTCATGTCTGTAGCTCCTGTCTGTGTGCGCGTCCCACTGCTTAGCTAAGCTGGCAGTAGGCGGCGGTGGGGGTGGGGTAATATGAGAGCGTGTGCTTCCACCTTCTGTGGCCGAACCACATCGCGCATTCGTTGGCGTTGAACTGCTACAGAATTTTCCAGCCTTCAGGGATGGCGCTCACGTGCAGGCCCATGCAGTGTGTGGTATGGTCATCGATGCATACTACTTTCTGATGCACCACCTGCAATGTCCGAATGGCACTTCTATTTTCTCAGTTCTATTTTCTGCTAATGTCAGTGTCGTTTCCGGATTGGAGTTGGACGAGCCAGCACCTGATCGGTTGCTCCATACCCTGGCCTGAATAATGGATGATGGCCCTGTGTCAGATTCCCTGTCTGAAAGGACCGAGCTGTGCACAAGTGTGAGATCCTCTCTCTCTCTCTCTCTATACAAAGAAACCAATTATCTTTTTGGGCGGTAAACCGCTGTTCCATTCATTTGAGAAACAGTACGGTGAATCTCTTGCAAGAAACAGCTAGAAAATGGGCGGTACAAGATAGCAGCTCATGAGCTAAAAAACGATGAAACCGAGTGTGCAATTCCCTTTTGAGCTCACTTGAAGAAACAGTCTGATGGATGTTCCAACAGTCTAGCTAGATCAGGGTGTAGATCACAAAACCACGCAATACAACTGGACCAGAGCTAGCTAAATGAAGAAGCTATCAGTGTCACCTAGCAAAATGCGCACGACATAAGCAGGTTTTTAGGTATGTTCCGGCGTTCTACTTGCAACACCTACGCAGTTTGGTAGGTGTGACGCTTACCGGTTGCCGTTGGTGAAAACTGAAAACTTCACGTGAACAATCTGTCAGTCTTCATAACAAACAATTTCTGGCGGGAGTAGACGAGTAGTTTGGGCATTATTAATTCAGTACTCTTCCTTACTATTCTCTGAAAGATGACTTCACATGGACTGCAATTTTTCGAAGTCTGAACAGTTCTTTCTGGCATCAAAGTCCGAAGTCTGAATGTTTGTTGTGACGTACTGACCGTTCGGTGAAACATGAACATAAACAACGATGGCATAATATATACTTCATGGTTCATAGCATGAGTGGCATGGCTTGCTAATTTTTCCCCTTTCCAACTGCTTTCCTTTGTTTAAGATGCCATATGCCCATTTTAGTTACCGGCCAACAGCTAGCTAGCCCAAGAGCAGATGAGCTTAATCATTTCCTGACGCTAAACCGACAAAAGCGTCCTTTGTTTAAGACGCCCTGCTTTTAAGTATTAATTAACGCTTCTTTTTTTCCCCTTTTTTAGCACCAATGGATGGAGTAGAAATTGGAGCGTTGTCGTTTAGGCGAACGCATACTTTGAGCTCAAGGGAACAGAGCAAATCAGAGCCTCTGATTTGTGCAGTGCAATTGAACCTTGAAAGCTTTTTGCTGTGTGTGTAGTAGTTGCAGAGTTACGGCGAGGGCAGGAAGAAGAACGATGTGAATAAGCGAAGCAATGGCAGGTAAAAACATCTGCCGTTAGGAACCGACAGAAAGGCAGCCAGAGGGTGGTCGCTGAAGAAATGATCATCGGAGCGTGTCCTTTCGTCTTTCCCCAGCAGAAAGGCAGAGTCGCACTGCTTTCCTGATCACCATTTGCAGTTGTTCTTCCTTTTGCCAATCTTTGCCTTCCCGGGATGAGTCGCTATTTGATACTAAACTACTGTAACAAATGTTGCTCCGTACAGCCTAAAAATAGGAAATTAGGGCTAGCTACATTTTCAAGTAATATCGCTGGGACTAAATCGAATATAACCACAATATGTTTCGCTTGAAAGTATCCCCATATTAGCAATGGCAATTTTTTTGAACCAAGAGTCAAAGCTCTACCATTCATTCAAAGAAGAGGATATATTATCTTGCTCCATTTACCACGAGCAGAATCCAACAATCCCTAGTCATGTATGTCGTTATAGTGATTAATCATAAGTTCATGTTACGTATAAAGTGATGGATAAGTCATTGTGTTGTTGTTGTGTTGTTGTTTCTTCTCTCTTTAGGACAGCATCTCCTTTAAGGACAGCACCTTGACTCCTTTAAGGACAGCATCTCCTTTAAGGACAGCATCTCCTTTAAGGACAGCATCTTAAACTAGCTTTAGGACAGCTTTAAACTAGCATCTAGGACTAGCATCTTGGCATATGCTTGGCTGGTTAGCGGCCTATAAATTTGTATCCCCAACCCCTCAGGTTGGTGTGGTATTTGTGTGAGAAATAAATAAGAAAATTTGCCCCATTCCCAGAGTGTCATCCTCTCGATGAGAGTAAGGATCTTGCTATCACCAACAGCAAGACTCCAGCGAGTAACAAGTGGTATCGAGCCATACTATCTCTGTAGCTTCGAGCATCTCTGCTCATCTCCTTCTCGACCTCGCAGAAGAAGACACCGGCTGTGCTGGCAGCAGCCATTGTCCCGCTCACTCCTCTCGGAGACGGCGGCGGCTCGTCGAAGCAGACCTCCTCCACGCAACAGCCCCTAGTAGCGCCATGTCCGCAGGCGATCTCGGCCTTCGGCCGCCTCGAGCACGCGGCGTCGTGAGACGGCCGAGCTCGCGCGCAGAGCAGCAGCAGCGAGCAGCGGCGCAGAGACCGCCGCGGCGGCGAAAGAAGCGTCAAAGGCGGCGGCGGCGGAGCGCAGCAGCGCGAGCGGAGGTGGAAGCGGCGGCGGCGGCAGATGCGGCGCGCGGCGGCAGCCGAGGTCAAGGCTCTGCGGCGAGCGGCGGCTCCATCTCGCCGATGGCGGCGACGGCGAGGATCTTGAGCGGCCGAAGAGGGAGGCGCGCGAGGGCGAGTGGCGCGATGGGGCGCGCGCGCGCCGCGCGCGGCGGCGGCATGAGCGACGCGAACGCGCGGTGATGCTCTGGAGGAGGCGCGCGGCGGTGGTGGTGACGGGTTGACGGAGAGCGCGGCCTTCACAGGCGACGCGGCTCTCTCTCCCCGGTTCGGTACCGTGGTCACCACGAGTACCAGGCCGTCGTCAGGGACGTCGGCCCCGGCGGCGGGTGGCCTACCCTCACCAAGACCAACTACGTCGAGTGGGCCGCGGTGATGAGGGTAAAGCTCCAGGTGCGGCATATGTGGGATGCGATCCGTCACGGCGGCGTCGACTACGACCAGGATCGACGGGCGCTGGATGCTCTCATCGCTGCAGTCCCGCCCGAGATGCAGTTCTCGCTTACCAACAAGCGGACTGCCAAAGAGGCTTGGGACGCCATCGCTGCAGACGCATCGGCGGCGACCGCGCCGCAAGTCTACATTGCGGGCACTACGCAAGGAGTGGGAGAACACGCCTTCAAGCCAGGTGAGGACGTTGATGATTTTGCTCTCCGTCTCAACACTCTATTGCAGAAGTTAGTGCAGTTCGGCGACGACACCTACGGCGAGGAGAGAGCTGTGGAGAAGCTCTTCCGCTGCGTCCCCGAGAAGTACAAGCAGATGGCTCGCTCGATCGAGTCTCTGCTGGACCTCTCCGCGATGACGATCGAGGAGGCGCTGGGTCGCCTCAAGGTCGTTGACAACGATGAGCCACAGCGTCTCTCGGGACCCGTCACCATTGGCGGGAAGCTCCTCCTCACTCGGGAGCAGTGGGCTGCCAGCCAAGGTGACGAAGAAGAAGGGAGCCTTCTTCCACGACAGCGACCACAAGCGTGGCAAGCGCGGCAAGCCACGCAAAGACGCCGAGCAGGCGCGAGGGCGTCCGAGGTGATGACCGTGAGGCGCCCGGCGGCGCTGGCGGCAAGCAAAGGCGCGCGAGGCGACTCTTGCCACAAGCTGCGGCAAGCTTGGTCATTGGGCGTGGATTGTCGGATACCACGACATGGCGAGCCCATGTCGCGCAGCGAGGAGCAGCGCGGCTGTTCATTGCTCATGCGAGCACCGAACTATCTCCGGCGCACCGGTGCGGTGGCTCTCCTCCACCTTGACGAGCCAAAAGCACATGCCCTCCTCGGCCACGGCTCGGCACGCGACAAGATCGGCGGGTGGTGCCTCGACACCGGCGCCACCCATCACATGACCGGTCGACGGAGCTCTTCGCCGAGTTTGACTCTAGCGTCGAGGCTCTGTCAAGTTTGGGGGCGCCCGCGTGGAAATCAAGGCGTCGGCTCCGTCATCTTCACCACCGTGTCCGGTGAGCACAGAGCGCTCACCGGCGTCTACTACATCCCGATCTGCGGAACTCCATCATCGGCTTGGGACGGTGGATGAGAACGGCTCGCGTGTCGAGATAGAGCACGGTGCTGCGGATTTGGGATCTTCGCGCCGCCTTCTTGCCAAGGTAACGAGGCGCAAATCGACTTTACATTCTTCACGTGCAGGTGGCACAACCCCTCTGTCTCGCTGCTCGTCGGGACGACGAGGCGTGGCAGTGGCACGAGCGCTTTGGGCACCTTCACTTCGAGGCCCTGAAGCGGCTCAGTGCTACGGAAATGGTGCGAGGCTGCCGTGCCTTGACCATGTGGAGCGATTCTGCGGCGTCTGCGTGTTGACGAAGCAGAGGCGACTCCCCTTTCCTCAGCGGGCGAGTTTCCGAGCCAAGGAGAGGCTCGAGCTCGTGCACGGGGACTTGTGTGGCCCGGTGACACCGGCCACACCGGGAGGACGACGCTACTTCCTGCTGCTCGTCGGCGACCTCTCCGCTACATGTGGGTGATGGTCCTCGGCAGAAGGAGAGGCTGCGGGCGCCATCGCGCACGCAGTCGCTTTGTGGAGGCGAGCGCGGCGCAAGCTGCGTGTTGCGCCTGAGACAGCGGCGCGAATTCACGGCGGCTGAATTCGCGTCGTACTGCGCTGATGAGGGCATTCAGCGCCACTACTCCGCGCCGTCTGGCCGCGTGAGCAGCGTCGTCGGCAGCGCAACGAGGCGGTTGTGGGGATGGCTCGGGCTCTCCTCAGCGAGGGGATGCGGCTATCTTCGGGAGGCGGTGGTGACGGCCGTCTACATCCTCAACCGCCGCCTACCAAGGCGCTCGGCAGGGGGCCGTCACGAGGCTTGGCACGCAGCGCAAGCCGGCGGTCTCCCACTTGCGGGTCTTGGCTCCTCGCGTTCGCCAAGGAGCTTGGCCACATCGGTAAGCTCGACGACAGGAGCACTCCGGGAGTGTTCATCGGCTACGCGGAGGGCTCGAAGGCCTACCGCATCCTCGACCCTGTCACACAGCGCGTCCGCATCTCGCGTGACGTTGTGTTCGACGAAGGGCGAGGCTGGGCGTGGGACAAGGCGGTGGACGACGGTTCGACTTCAACTCTTAGGGACTTTGTTGTCGACTACGTCCACTTCGAGAGAGCCGGGGGAGCTAGCAGCTCGTCTTCACCAAGCTCGCCCACCTCGACACCTTGCTCGCCACCAGCTCCGGCGAGTGCTCCACCACCTTCGGCACCGGCTACGCCCCACTCTCCTGCACCGGCGGCCACACCACCGGGATCGACCCCAACAGCTTCGGTCCACGACGAGCAGCGCATGGTGGAGTTCGCTACTCCGCTGTCTCACGACGAGGACCGCGTCGACGCCTACCACGACGGCGAGCCTCTGCGCTACCGTACCGTGGACGACCTCCTCGGCGAGCAGCCGGTCCCTGAACTGGCGCAGCGCGACCTCGCGGCGGAGCTGCACCTCGCACAGGACGACGGCGAGCCTCGTTCCGTCGCCGAGGCGGAGAAAGACGCGGCATGGCGTGCCGCGATGCAGGAGGAGATGGGCGCCGTCAGCGGAACCAGACGTGGGAGCCGGCGGATCTTCTGCCGGCCACCGCGCGATCACCCTTAAGTGGGTGTTCAAGGCCGAGCGGGATGAAGCCGGCGCCATCGTCAAGCACAAGGCTCGCTTGGTGGCACGAGGCTTCGTGCGGCGGGAGGGTCGACCGATGATGCCTTCGCACCGTCGCGCGCATGGAGTCCGTTCGTCTACTCCTCGCACTTGCAGCCCGGGAGGATTGGCGCGTCCATCACATGGACGTTAAGTCCGCCTTCCTCAACGGCGACTTGAAGGAGGAGGCCTACGTCCGTCGCCACCGCGGGATTCGTCATCCCGGCAAGGAGGGCAAGGTTCTCCGCCCACGCAAGGCCCTCTACGGCTTGCGGCGAGCACCACGAGCACCGAACGCTAAGCTGGACTCCACTCTCAAGCAAATGGGGTTCCAGCAGAGCGCACACGGCTGCGGTCACCGGCGGGGCAAAGCGGCAACGCCTGGCGGTGGGCGCTCGTCGCCGACGACTGGTGATCACCGGCTCCAAGGAGGCCGAGGTCGAGGCGTTCAAGGCGGAAATGAAGACCGTCTTCCAGATGAGCGACTTGGGGCTCCTCTCCTTCTACCTGGGGATCGAGGTCCACCGGGACGACTCCGTATCTCCTTCGTCAGACCGCCTACGCCAAGCGCACCGTCGAGCTGGGCGGGCTCACCGACTGCAACCCAGCCCACACTCCTATGGAGGAGAGGCTGAAGCTGAGTCGTGAGAGCACGGCGGAGGAGGTGGACGCGACGCAAGATCTGCGGCGCATTGTGGGCGACCTTCGCTACCTCGCCCACACGCGTCCAGTTGGCGTTCGGCGCCGGCTCGTCGGTCGGTTCATGCAACACCGACGACGAGCATCGGCGGCCGTGAAGAGGATCCTCCGCTACGTTGCGGGCACCTCCGACCACGGCTTGCACTACCCGAGGTGTCGGCGTGGCACACTTCATCGGCTGGCGGCGGCGACCACGCAGCGACATCGACACCGGCAAGAGCACAAGCGGGATTCTCTTCTTCCTCGGCAAGTGCCTCGTTAGTGGCGATCGATCAAGCGGCGGTGGTGGCCTGTCGGTGTGAGGCCGAGTACATAGCGGCGTCCACCGCCGACTCAGCGCTCGGCTCGCTCGATCGCTTGGTGATCTCTCGGCAAAGACACCGGCGGTGGCGCTCGGGGTGGACGACAAGTCCGCTCGGCTCGGCAAAGAACCCGTTTTCCACGAACGGAGCAAGCACATCCGGGTGAAGTACCACTTCATCCGAGGTCATTTGGATGAAGGCGACATCAAGGCGAGCTACATCAACACCACGGATCAGCTTGCGGACCTGCTCACCAAGCCTCTTGGGAGGGTCAAATTCCTCGAGCTCTGCTCTAGGGTCGGGGTGGTTCAACTTTTCCACAAGACGACGCACAAAACTTAGGGGGAGAGTGATGGATAAGTCATTGTGTTGTTGTTTCTTCTCTCTTTAGGACAGCATCTCCTTTAAGGACAGCATCTTGACTCCTTTAAGGACAGCATCTCCTTTAAGGACAGCATCTCCTTTAAGGACAGCATCTTAGACTAGCTTTAGGACAGCTTTAGACTAGCATCTAGGACTAGCATCTTGGTATATGCTTGGCTGGTTAGCGGCCTATAAATTTGTATCCCCAACCCCTCAGGTTGGTGTGGCATTTGTGTGAGAAATAAACAAGAAAATTTGCCCCATTCCCAGAGTGTCATCCTCTCGATGAGAGTAAGGATCTTGCTATCACCAACAGCAAGACTCCAGCGAGTAACATAAAGTACAAATTAAACTTGTATGGTAACTAGTGAAGCACTTACCCCTTGTTGAAGGGTACAATGATGTAGTCCTTGTTACTCTAAGCAAGCAATCTCTTTGTTATGTAATATTAGATGAAAGATATATTGTCCTTGATGTATTGCTTAGAGAACAAGTGTGGATCGAGAAAACCCACGGGTTGTCACCGTCGTTGGGCTTTTTGGATCATAAATCTATATATAAGCAATAAGTTATGACATTTATTAGTGTTACGTTAATGTAAAACTTTATTGTACAGTACACTTGCACTAATGCACTTGCTGTAATGTGTAGGAGGTAACATAAAATATACCCATCAACTCAACCAAAAATATCTATAGCCTAGCCAGGACTACATAACCACTTCAGAACCAAATTATGCCATAAGGGTTTTTGTCATCCTTAAAAAGTTACCAGAAGGTACCAGGAGTACTAAAATTTATATATAATTTGGTCGCGAAGTAACATACCTCTTGATACCTTCTAAGGATTGTAAAAACTCCCATGTCATAAACTTCTGCTTTAACAATTCGAATGAGTGTTACACAATTGGAGCCAACGAACTCCAATTTTAGTCCAACTTATAGAAGCTCATTGTGGGACATACTAGTGCCAACCTTATCTTCACATTGCACCAAACAATGAATACTCAAAATAAATGTGCTGCATTTGATTCTATTCTTTTTGACAATCCACCTGCAACATTACAGCAGACCAATCATATGGTTTCGTAGTACACCCCCGTATGCCATAACAAGCTTCTTTTGACTTCTTGGCAAATCCGGAATCCGGCCAAATCTCCAGCTATTCAGGTAGCTACGCATGAACAGTCTCCTAAAATTTGGCTACTCAAAACCGAACGAAGTTTTCAGTTGACGTTACATGTTCTTCTTTTCTTGGACATTTCAGTTGACGTTACATGTTTTTGGACCATTCCATAATAAATAGCTTGACCTGTATAGACATAGCAGAAGTCTTTACAAAACACTAGCTTTTGTCAGTAATGAAATTAGTGGTAGAAGTAGCAAGAATAAATTAAGTAGAAAATACATGCGTTACCTTTTACAGCCATCTAACACCTCAAGATAGCAAATTTTAGTACAAGTAATCTGAGTATTATAGCTACGACCTCGCTGATGACCCGTGCTTCTGATAACAATTTCTCCCACATGGTTCACAACTCAAAGCCAGAAGCAAAACGTTTTTCCGGGAAAGTTTCCCGGCTGTGCTTTCAGTTCAGGAAGGTTCTTTGCTTCGGGTTGAAACAATGGCAAGAAAAGGGTACAGCTACAGCCTGCACAGGAGAGGAAGGTACTGATCAATAACTATTCACGAACAGATGCTTAAAAGCATGGGAATGGAAGATTCCTCCCTCCAGAAAGCTGGCACATGGGAGGTTGTTGTGTTATGAAGTGATCAAATCAGATGAAAGATGGGCCGGGCAGGTTAAGTCAAAACGTCGGCATATCTGAATCGGACACCTCCTCTTTCTCCTTTCCTGAGATGGCGGCTTCTCCTGTTTATTTCTGAAGCCAGTATGCGTCAGGGAGCGAGTAGTTGAGCACGGGTCGGTCAATTTGGTTTGGTTTGTTCTCACCTCTGAGTATGACACTAGTTAACTTTTAAGTTTGATCGTGTGCGAATCAGACTGAAAACTACGTCCATACTACTTGCAATACCATGGAATCCGTCTGAAGGGAAAGGACAATGTCGAAAGAGCTTCAAATTAGTAGCCTGTTCAATCAGAATGCCAGTTCAGGTGCATCCTTGACACACTGCAGTGGAAAGAGCTGATCTCTACGCTCAACTACTCCATCTACCTGCCTACAGCCAGTTCAGCTACCTGCCTGCAGCCTACCTCAACTACTCGCTCTACTGTGCTCTGAAATAGGGCCTATTTGATGTGACTGTGACTTATAGTTTTTTATTGAAATTTTTAAATTTTAACTGTTTACAACAGAGATTATAGAGAGAGATACTCACTTGTGATTTTGGATGATACAGATATTAAACTTTTAACGTGTACTATAATTAACTTGTAGATCCCGTTTTTAAAAAATATTTCGTTTAAAAGTTAGGTACTGTAACAAAAACCAAAAGCGATTTCTAAAAGCAGTTTCAAACAGGTCCATAACCTCCTCAGCTTATCTTTCTGTACGAATATGTAGCACGAGTACAGGAGTACTAGCAGTTGCGTATGTGCCATTAGTTGTTCAGCTATGCAAGAGACAGCAAAATTTGAGGTGCGGGTGACAATTATTTATCCTGCAAGGGAAGTGGTAGCCGATTCCTCAAAGCTTAATGTAGCTTCCCATTACAACCAGTAACATGAAATTATCCATTTCTTCTTATCCTTTCTGATGGTTTGCTAAAATCTCTATGCAAATAAAGCACAAGTATATGCCGCTTCTCACACGCTGTATTTCGATGGATCGTATCGTTTGCTCCTCTCAAAACTATAGATTAAGGCTCCATTTGGTATTTGTGGTGGCTTTTAAAACACTAATTTGTCGAGTAAATTGCACTTTTCACAATCTAACCAGGTATTATTCAGTAGTCTGGCAGCGCCCGGTCAACTAGGTGACGTTCCTAAACCAGCTTCCGGCCGGCGGAGGCGGCATGCGCGGAGCACCATCGACGTCGCCAACTACGTGCAGAGGACTCGCATGGGTTTCTCCGCTTCTGCATTGCGCACGCGGCTTTCCTTTCGACGTCACCCTAAGCCGGCAGCAAGACGATTACACGGATCTATTCATCTGTACAACAAGCTCAAAAAGGACGAATAGAAAAACAACATCGGGTCGACGAGCTTACCCTGGCTGATGTCCTGGAACACCTTGATGCATCCTCGCCGGGCGACTTGAGCTTCTCGCCGGTGAGGTACACGCAACCGAGCTCCTCGCGGATGAAGCAGTACACTGGGAACGACCTGTTCTCTCCTTGATCCTGTTGGCAATCGGCGTGATGTTTCCTGATGACGACAGCCAACTCAATGGCGCACATGGTGCTTGTGGCTGGGCTTGTGTAGCATCTTATATATCAATATAAGATATTATTATAATATATTATTACTAAAGTAAAAAATAAATAATAAAAGTCACAATAAAAATCACAAGAAAATGAAAACTTTAATAATGCTATCTTAGAAAACCAATGGAACCTAAAATAAAAATTTGAAACATAGGACTCGTTCACTTCATAGAATATTATTGCTAAAGTAAAAAAATACATAATAAAAGCCACAATAGAAATCACAAGAAAATGAAAACTTTAATAATGCTATATTAGAAAACCAACGGAACCTAAAATAAAAATTTGAAACATAGGACTGGTTCACTTCTAATCAAATAAAGAATTAATAAGATTATATAAATAGTGGCAAGCTACGATGCTGAAAACTTGAGTACTCCCACCCATACATGTTACCATCATTCCACTGGCCTTTTACCTAAGAATAAAAAGAGCGTGAGATTTAAAAATCTTAATAATTACCCAACAACAGTCGTAACACGGTGAGTAAAGGGCAAGTAATTGACACAGATTAATTGCAATAAAACTAGAATATTAGAACCGCTGATACCGATCGGAGATAGAGGTAATAAGAACCGTGGGAATAAGGATATTTGTTATTTAGCAAGTTACAACAATGATAGATATGATATAGCAAATTATAGAAATGGTAATTATGATATAGCAAGTTATGGTAATAGTAATTATGATATAGTAAGTTATATCAATGATAATTGTGATATAACAAGTTATGACAATGGTAATTACGATATAGCAAGTTATGGCAATACCACCGGCGATTTCTTCTCACATACCTGATTATACGAGAGTAGCCAAGCACAACATAGTCCTCGACTGTATAACCACAGACGGAGTGTAATATCTTGAGTAACGAAAATGTACAACCCTCGTACGTTGCCAGGTGGATGAAAATCTCCCCTATATATAGGTAACTCCAGACTAGGTAAGTGTTACATTGTTAATATGTTATATGGTATTAATTAAATGAACTAAGCAAAGGCTAAAATAAGGTTATAGAAAGTGAAAAGATTTACCAAGGTTGAAAATGAAATGCCTCGTACCCGATAGAGACGATGTGAAATAATAATATGATGATAAGGTAACTATTACATTATAGGCAGATCAGATAATATAAATTTAAAGAAACTAAGGGATAGTGAAGATAAGGCTATAATAAGTGAAAGGATTGTTGAAGGTTTTGAAATGGAGAAGCTTTTTGATCCAGATAGATAGAGATGTGAAGGTTTTGAAATGGAGAAGCTTTTTGATCCTGATAGATAGAGATGTGAAATGATAACATGGCAATAACAGTCTAGGAATTATTCTAAAGAGATTTCATAACATAACTAACACAAGAGTTGACAATCAACTAAGTTTTATTACATGATAAGTAATTATTAGTTAAATTAACAATTATTAATATATATCGATCATGACTCACATAAAAAATCATACCAACAGTACATTATGATATCAGAAAGATAAAATATAGAAGCTTTGATATTAAAATATTACTAGTGGTTTAAACCTAAGTCTACAACATGTTCATCCGCTACCCTCATTAACGATTTAAGTAAGCATTATAAACCCTAATAATTGAGTATCCTAATACACATAAAAGCATGTGAACCACCTAGAACATCATGGCATGAATACAATATTAGAAGTGTATACCTAGGCAATTATTAGTAGTATGATAATAACCAGGCAAACGTTAATAATGTGATAATAACCAAGCAGCATGAGTGATATGATAATAACATTTTGACAAAAATCTCGATGTTGTACCCATTGCTACTGATTGTTGCACATATGAAATCAAAATGTTGCAACAAAAAATACAACACCGAAAAACAGATCTGCAACAAAAATGATTAGATCCAGCCGCTTTACCTATGGTGGCAATAGATCTGGCGAGTTCAACGGACAAGGAAAGAACAACGGAATCTTAACCAGGTGCGTCATTGGAAAGCAAGAATTATCGAAGCAAGCAAAGGGGGTGGAAGAAAGCAGGGAAATAAGCTAACTGACCATGGTGATAAAGTTGATTCACCTGATGACAAAGGTGCTGGTGCTAGTGCCGCTCATCCTCGGTCCACTCTTCTCTCCCAAATCGACCAGAAATGATGACCTCAATCACTAGATCATGCATGGGCAGATAGAACAAGACAAGATCTGAGCAGCTGGAGGAGATGGCGACTAGAGATGAAGAACGGGAAGGGCCTGGATTGAGGTGGCACCACCTGCCTCTGCCCATGTGTATGTGTTTATGCGTAGTGTGACTCGTCTCTGTGTGAGTGCGGTCGGATGTGAGAGGAGTCTGTGAGGATTAACAAAGCTCCAAGCGACGAAGGGAAATAGGCCGTCCGAGTGAACGGCTCATGCGTCGGACGTCCGGCCCATAGCAATTCCCCAAAAAAATCAAGTTAATAAGACTTAAGAACAGATATGGAAAGTTCTGACATGATTCCAAAGCAAGGACATTGTAGTGAAATTTGAATTATCCAAAATTTAGAAGTGTTGTAAAATAGTATTCTTCTGATTGTTAATGCACCAGACAATCCAATGAATCCAAATATACTTCGTTTAGCAAAATAATATACTACCTCCAGATTGTTGTCTACAACACATACTCGGATAACGGCTTTCGTACCATCGTGGCAAAGGACCATCTCACAGTCAAGTGCCAACATAGCTCCCGAGTTCATGTAATTAGAGACTTCTATCCGCATTACTTTCCATCCCTGCAAATAAGCAAGGCCAATAATCTGTGGTTATGGAAAAGCTTAAACATTCCTTAACTATCAGACAAGTAAAATGAAGATCAGACAAGTAAAATGAAGAGTCCAAGACATTACTACTTTATGATGAGACTATAAATTGATCTTAAGTTTTACTATTTAGACTATATACAATATATGTTGTATGAAGAATCCAAGGTAATCTACAACTGTGGTCCAAGCATTAACAATCATGAATATTATTCTGACCGATCAATTTAAGATCAACTGGAAAAGGTGCAAACACAACAAATGGTTGAATCGTCATTTGTGAATTAACAGAAGTACAATAAAGCTTTACCTCTTGGTAAGATGGGAAGTTGTAATTTTTCCTGTATTCCGGGTGTTCTGCTGTCAATTGAACAAGCTTCTACATTTTGCATAATATACACAAATACAATTGTTCACCAAATTATGTTTGATACCCTTGGAAACTACAAGAATCCAGTAACCCAATTGTTCGCCAAGTAACCTAGAAACTACAAGAATCATGAAACAGTATAAACATTACCTGCTCAGGAGAAATCTTGTCAGAAAAATCCTTCATATACTGCTCGACAGCTCGTCGTCCCTTATGGCGCTTTACCAATTTGCTGAAGTACTGGAACCAAATGTTGTGAGCCTCAAATTCTTAGAAACGAACTGCATATGTAGTCAAACATAGTTGGCTGAATCAAAAGATTACCTTTTGAAAATCTTTGGAGAATGTTAGAAGGAAAGCAAGCAGCACATCCCTGGACCGTTTCTTGGGGTCACTTGCAGAAGCACCAAACTTCTTGTCGTTCCGAGTCAAGAAATCTTTCCGTCCCCCCTCAGAGCCTTTCAGCCCGTTCTTCTGAGTGAACCTCACGATCTCAACGAGCACCTAGCATGGCCAGAGCAATAAACAACAGCGTAGAATTAGGAAAAGACCTGTCAGGTTTTCGCTTGATGAAGCTTTGTATTACCTATTTCTCGGCGCCGGTAAACCGCTTTCCCATTAGACGGCTGCGGGGAAACCAAAGGAAAGGGTTTGCTTAACTTCTCCTTGAACGCCCTCCTCTTCTGCAGCGTCAGAGGAAGCGGCGTTGGGGGAGGGGAGTAGGAAGCAGGGGAGGGTGGCTGCGGCGGCCGCCGTTCATGTGGGAGGCGGCGGCGGCGGTCGGACAGTGCGAGGCAAAGGAAAAACGGCCCAAAACTTGTAGCCCAGCTCGATGGGTTCGTTGGCAATGCTGTCGGGTGGCATATGGTTGGGCTTGGCTGCATTGGCAAGGCAGATCTGTTGTCTTATACTTAGGGCCATACCCAGTCAGGAAATGGGCTTTTATTTTCAAAAGGTAACGACGAATCGGCCCATCTTATCAAAAGACTACTGGGCCAGGTTGTTAAAGATTTCTCGGTTTTTTTATACTTTTTTAAACAAAGTGCATGAGTTTTACCATTTATTTTAATTTAAAGAGAAGAGAAATACACTAATTTCAAAAGGATACATCAAAGACAGCAACACTAGCCAGAAGGGGGGGCACCAACACCAGGAAAGAGTCCCAACGGGATCTTCTACCAAAGCACCAACTAGACACATAATATAAGCACCATGTAGAGCAACAACAAAGCATCTTCCCCTACATACAAACGAAGCTAGGCCTAGCTATCTACGAAGAAAAGCACAAAATTGAAGAATCACAACTCTAACAGCAACTTGAGATGTAGCCATCAACCTAGGGTGCTCATCACAGCAGCAGCCACACCATGACCCACCAAATTGATCCCACATGGCATATCACATCATTGATTGCGCAAGTATCAACTCGACACTAGATGGCGGCTACTGGCATGACAAGCCACAACAAAAGCACACGGGACCACAGCTAGCACAATGTAACAACATGACACCCGACAAGAGCTTCAGGAAGACGAGAGGGCGGACACCCACGTCACAACTGTGACGCACACCGCACGCAAATGACACACACATGACCCACGCTACAACTAGCCCTCCTCTTGACGCTCATCCCTGCAAGCTATGCCGATCCCGTGGATGGCTACCCATGATACATCACCATCGCCATGCCGTCCATCAAGTAGCCCTAACACCGAATCAACTGACTCATAAACAGTATAAAATTTAAAAAATTCAACCATAAACCACGGCTTAAAAAACCCACCCCAACCACAAAACCGGAACAACCGACGAGTCAGCTTTCTAAAGAGCTCGGGGGTAGGCAGGTTGCAGGGCATTGAGCTGTACTCCAAATCTCGTCCACGGTCATATATGACGTCATAGACCTGATCAGAACGCATACCCAAAAGGATGGTGCATCTGAACCCGAGCATTCTCGCTTGAGCTACACGTGCGTGCAGTTCTTAATGCGATCGATCGAGCCTGGCTATACATTGACATTTTCATAGTCGATCCAAAAGTCAGATATATGCATGTACCACACACAATTCTCTCCTCTAATAGAGCTGCAAAACAGGAGTAGCAAGTAGATTAGTAGATCCGATGGCAATGGCGTGGCCATCTCCCTGTGACCAGTCTGAAGCCAATCCTGCAAGCATATCCAGCCATCTCATAACCAAGTGACAGCCTCATCGCATGCGTGCAGCCTACCTGCTGTGTTACATAATAGAGAGAGAGAGATGGTCAGAAGAATGTAATCTCTAATTTAGCTTTATCTCCTGCTTCGCCGTTGGTCAAACAGGATGAGCCAGCATGCTTAGCACCAATCGGATGGCGAAAAAAATAATAATAAAAGACTCGTCCAACCCCTTCATATTTCCCGTGCCGATAACTATGGTTTGCGTATACTGTTGAATAATGCCTTTTCGTGACGTGTGTACAGCCGCAGCGTGCGCGTTTAGTTCATGATCATCGGGTGTGCTCATTTAAACTTTTTTTTCGGTTTTAGTTTTTTTTTCACTATTTAATAATTTCATTTTTTTTTAATTTTTTAGATATTTTATATTTTTTCGTATTCCTTTGTATTGTCCGTGATGGGTTAATATGTGTTTTTTCTATTTTTTAAATTTAATTATGCTCAATAAACTAACTCAAATACAGTAAAAAATAAGCTAACTACAATAAAATTTCAGTCAAAAGTCATTGCTATTTCGAACACCCTCTAAACAAAGCACGTGAACTACGATCTACTCTATTCCTTACCAAAAAAAAAACGTTGATATTTTCCATGAGCAAGTTCGACGTGGAACGTTGTGACGGCTCAAAGGTAATCACGCCGCAAACGGACCCTAATGTTGTGATGGCTAGCTCGCTCGTTGATTCGGAACGCGCGTTCTTGCCCTGACGACCAACCAGCACATGATTGATGCTACTCCTAGTCGGCTAGTCCTAGAAGAGAGAGAGATTCTTTACCGTTTTACTGCTAGGACGCTCCAAGAGATCCAGCACGGCGGCAACTGACAGGCACCGGCACAGCCAAGCCTGCGTTGCTTGGTTGTTTTCGGGCTGGACCTCAGCCCCACGGCATCACCACCCAAACCTTCGCGCTGGGCACAAGGCCTTCCTCGGCAGGCCCACCAACACGCGATGCCACGCCCTGTCCGACGGTGGGGATCTCGGCGTGAATTCTGGGCGAATCCGGCCGTCCGATCGAGCCGGCGGCCGACCAGGCCAGCGAGAACGAGGAGCCGTTGGTTCCGCGGCGCTGTGCCTCGGCCCCTCCGTTCGCGCCGCGTCATGTGCGCCATTCTGCCACGCATGTTCTTCCCTCGATAGAAAAGTTGCGGCTCTCGTTGTCTTCCAGTTCAGGGAATCCTGACGCTTGCACGGCTGCTAGAGGTTGGCTCTAGGGTCGTCATGTCACTCAGCGCAATGCGTGCCTGCCTGCCACATTTTTGGAGGAGACGACACTGACATATGCTGGACCCTAAGCGGCGGAGTTCCGGCTGTAAGGCCCGCTCGTTTAGGCATGTCCGCATGAGTTCTGGCCTTTTAATTTACTATGTTTTTAATTTTATTTTTTAGATTTTTTATTTAAGTTAAAATAAATCATATATAACATAACGACCCATGATGACTTATGTGTATATGCACACAAGAATGTGGATTAGTCTCACATTACTAGTTTAACATGAGAAACATTAATATATAAATCCATATACAACATTGATAATAATCTTTGGTTAACCGTTTTACGCAAAACGAGGACAAAAGCGCAAACATGTTATTATGTGTGTGTGGCTTATCCATAATGAAGTTAGATCTAAGCCGGTTTGGATCTTAGGATGTTACAAATAGTATCAGAGCCGACCCTCGTGGTTACACGAGCGCGTACGGGTTAGAGACGTGGGCATATGATGCATGGCGCATTTGGGCCCGGAGTGGACACACGACATGGTATATATACCAGCACTGGACACATGGACGTGTGCTAAGAGGGGAAGATCCTAGTCATTTGCTCCAGTGTGGGTATGTTGGATCGATGATGACGTCGGGTTCTTTAAGGGGGTGTATATAACACCTCGGCCCATGATGACCTATATATGTGTGCACATGAGGATGTGGATTAGTCCCACATTGCTAGTTTAACATGAGCAGCACTAACATATAAACCCATATGCACCATTGGTAACCTCCGATTAACCGTTTTACGCGAAGCGAGGATGAAAGTGCAATCAGGTTATTACGTGTGCGTGATTATCCATAATAAGGTTAGATCTAAGCCGGTTTGGATCCTAGAGCGTTACACCATAAGCCCAAAAGAACTCATCCAATATCTAAAATTACATGTAACTATTTTTATGTACGTACTGTCTCTCGCGAACAGTTATAATTTAAATATTTAAATCATAAACTATAAACCCAAAAGAAACCACCCAATAGCAGTACCACTTAACATGCTTGGATTCAACAACTTTGTTTGGTGAAATTTTTACAAGACGCCGACCAAAATTACCGAGTAGAGTAGTGCAAGTGGTCGAATTCAAGTATCTTGGAAAATTAAAATTTGTGAACAAGAAGTCGGCCATTTGTCGAGCTCGTGTTGTGTTGTCTTGACCAGTCTACTCGACAAACTTTCAGCCATATAGTCACATTGTTTAGTTTTCTTAGAAAGTAGTGTGGGATTTATAATCTAACGAAATAAGGTTAATACTGTACCGACAACACAAGCATGAAGTGAAGCTAAATGAGAGTAGGGAGGGCAACAGGGCTATTCTATCTCATCCACACGCTCTGTTTAGCTACCATTCGTGATTTTTCTCTCATTCTTATCCCCACCGAGAAATGGCGGAGAACAGAAACCTAATAATAACCTAAACTCAAATACTCTCTCCGTCCAAATTTATAGAGCGTATTTCCTTTTGACATATAGATCAAGAAGATATTGAAAATAACTAGGTTACCCCTAATTATTCTCTAAGTATTATACTTATGCATGCACATAGAGAAATAGATAATATCAAATAAACTGAATATTTATTAGGGCTATAAAGGGAACATTACATTAATTTTATATTGAAATATAAAATATGTCATATATTTGTAGACAAGATCATTAAAAATATATATCCTGTAAACATAGATAGAAGGAGTGGTATTGAGGTAGTTTCATAAACTAATCTTGTGTTTTATGTACAAATAAGTAAATTTATCAATGCATAATGATGGTAGAATGATACTACATGAGTAGTATACCATAGATTGTAACAAAATATATTATGCCAAAGACAAGATACATACATCTTAGACATATATGTACATCAATCTACATGTATATAAGTGTATATCGAGATATAGCAAGGAGCAAGAATGGGAGACATTCCCGTCCCCATCCCCATGTAAGGTATTAGAAATAAAATCACCTTATACTCATTCACTAATAGAAGAATTCTCCACGGATTACGGGAGCGGGGCCATTGCTAGCCCAGTAGCCCTAAGAGTCGGTGTTCAATGCACCCTCCACAACCACTCGTAGTACTACTCCTACAAGCAGCTATTCATGCATATACTTGAGTGGAGCCAACTCAAGCGCCTGTTCTTTTTGGCTGCGGCTGATGATTTTTGGCTGCGGCTGATGGCTTTTTGGCTGTTTGCGATAAGATTGCAGAAAGAGAGATACTCACTTACGATTTTTGATGATACAGATATTAGTTTTTTAACGTGTACTACAATTAACTTGTAGAATCCATCTTTAAAAAATACTCCGTTTAAAATCTAGTTACTGTAACAAAAGTCAAAAGCGACTTTTAGAAGCCGTAAAGAACAGGTCCCAAGCCTAGTACATTTTTTCTTGAGATAATTGATTATATGTCATTAAATAGTATCTACTTCTATAAAATATTATTAAAAAATATTCTCTTTATTATATATCACTGAATAGTATTAAAATTATTTTGATAAATTATTTTGAAAAGACGACGAAGAAGATGCTGTATTTACGTGTTTAAACTAAGAAGCTACAAACCAGATGAGCTGGAAAGAGAGGCTGTAGTAAGTACCGAGAGTTACTGGGATGGTAAAACGCTTAAGCCGGCTAAATTTGGTTTTAACCTCTGGCTCCTGCGTTGCTCAAACGGTGGCTGGAATCGGCCTCAAGGGACGGGGACGCCGCTAGCCTGCGCGTGGCGGTCCGTCCATCCGGCGGTGCCGTTGTCCCGGGCCACATGCTCGACCGCGGAAGAGTCCACAGGCTCCTGTGCCTGGAAGCTGCATGCTGCATGCTTCCTCTCACGTGCGGTGTCATACCGAACCAACGAGTCCTACTAAAACCATTTATTTACGCGCAACCCAAAGAGGACGGAACGATTTTGTTCAGGGACGCACGGGAGAAAAATTCCGAGATTCGGATCTCCGAGGCCCCACGAAAACGACCCCTTTCACAGGCCGTGCTGCTCCATTTCAACGTAAGATTCCAAGGCGCACGTTGCCAGCGATAGATACCCTTTGTGTGCGGCTTAGCTGAATCGATACCCGTCCTTGTCCTGCATGCCGTGCAGCATGTGACAGGCAACACATGCCACGCACAGGGGGCTCTGGCAGGATAAGCGATGGTCCCGGCCAGAAGTCCATGGTTCGGCGGCAAGGTTTCCCGGTTCTTTTTCACTGCCGGCCCGGTGAGGTTTATTTCGGGTAAATCCTTAAGGTTAAGGTTCATCCATTTAAAGGAATATGATGCCTTTTAGGTTCTGCTTCAACGAGTTTCTGTTTCTGGTTTTTAACTTCTAGCTTTTTTAATTTTATTTTTTTAACTTTTTTGCTTATTCTTTTTTACTTATTCTTTTTGCATTGTCTGTGATGAAATATTTTTTTAAAAAAATTAAATTTAATTATATTAAAAAAACTAACAATAGTTATAATATATTTTCAATCACAACAGTGAAAAGAAGTCAGAAAGCTAAGTTTATAAGTCCTTAAGCTGTACAACGATGATAGGGTAGCTTATCACATTCGTTCCAGGCTTTCAGCAACAGTGACGATACAATAGTGCGCATCACTGTACGATACAATCCTTGTCATGGGAAAAGGAGACACCGAGAAATTTCTGCTATGTTCGCCAAGTCGATGGCTTCATGCTGTATGTCTGATTAAGACCAGACGTTGTTTCAGATACACATGAAAAATGTTAATTAGTCCATTTTCTGTTGCTCACGCCACTTGGATTCATGCATAAAATGCTTGCCGATCAAATTTACCAGAACAATAGCAGAACCCATGGAGTCTAGTAAAGTTGCCATCTTGTCCCAAAAGATATCCTAGAGAAACCATCATGCGTGCACCTTAACCATCTGGTCTATTTTTTTCTATTTTTTGGTATTTTTTAAAACTTTTTTACCGATTCTTTTTACCGTATTCTTTTGCATTATACGTGATGGTCTAATATATTTTTTTATTTTTAGATTTTTTAAAATTAAATACATCAAATAAGCCACCGTCAGTTATAATGTAATTTCAACTAGTTACAGTGCAATTCACCCATAAGCCTCTAAATTTTAACCCAACCGAGCAACCTCTTAAATTCACAGATACACTACGTAGGAAGAGAAGCTATATGAAGACTATTCGTTGACTAAGAAGAGGTGACTAAAGGTTACTACAAGATAGCAAGCACTGCGATTCTGTAACACCCCTATTTTTGAAAGCGTTAGTAATCCCCGCAACTGCCCTATAACTGAATAGTTGCGGAGTACTGTACGAGAATGAGCATCAGTACAACACATACTTACAGACAAGATCCAAACTTTAATACAAAGATAAGGCTTAACAACTAGTTTTGGATGCAACGGATGATGAGCTCAAAGTTATCTTACATTACATGAAACACCACATGCAAAGTTTGAGCGAGACTAAGACCTAGAACTACGAATTATCGATGTATAGTGGCTCTTTTAGCTCCCCACCAACAGCTTGTTCATCACAGTCCTATTGCTCTTCTGTTTGATGTTTAGCAAGTAATGAGCACAATTGTACCCAGCAAGTCACAAGAGTGAACCATAATTTTAACTATTTACCAGGATTATTAAAGGATGGGAATATATAGGTTTTATTAATGTATGTGGACGTAATTTTATTTGCAAACATTTTTAAACATGAAATAACAAAATCACAATCTCTTAAGAATAAAATGGGGGGTTTTCAACACCGCTTTCTTAGATTACACCAATTTCAAAACATAAAGAAATCTATTTATGCTTTGCTGCTGGAATCACCAATTAAACATAGTTCCATTAACTGGGAGAACGAAGTATTTGAATATCATTTGTTTCACTCTATATAGTTACTCAATTTTACCCATAAGATTTCTCAAGCTCCTAATGTCAAGTTCTAGACGCTTCAACTAGCGTGCGACTGAGTTGACAAAACAAGATTTTTGCTGCTCCATTGTTTATATAGGCTCTACCCGGTAGATCTCCACTCAATCCCGGTACTTACTAGCTAGACTTAAACACTTCTGCCCATCCTGAGTGGATTCTACTGTTGTTTAGTATGGTTTTACGATTTTACCGTTCCCATACCAACGCCCTTTCATCAACACTCCTACCACTTGTAGAGATTCAATCGAGTTATGTAGCTACTAGACCAGGGTTGATAAGTTAACACTTATGGTTGAGCGGTTACTGTGTTCTTTACTCAGCATAAGGGTCTAATCCTTACTTTTCACATGAATTTGCCAACCACACCCAAATCCTCAGTGCTCAATGGCACTGCCACCCATCTGTTCAAGCCTCCACCCTAGGGTAAGGTTGTGGATTCCAACCATCTAGTGACTTTTCACGGACCACCCTTACCTTATAACCTTTTAAACAATTTTATTGACGAACTGCCAAGTCACTTAGTAGTATAAAATTTTAAATAAACCTATCTACAATTATTTATACAATATTGAAATATTACTAAGATTGTCAAGGTGAATATGACCTCAAATTAAACATGATATTTTTAGTGGTAGGCCTTAACTAATTAACAAGTCATTATAAATATTTATTTTAATTAAATAACATTAATGCAATTACTATAATTAAATAGTATGAATTTTCATAGGATTCAATATGATCAAAAACTTATAACTTACCTTGCTATTCGACGAACTTGACTATCTCAAAAACTTCAATGCCGGGGTTAGGTCCTTTAACTGTCGCCTCAGAGTACTCGGGAACTAGTGCAAACATATAAAATAACATAAGCATATGCTTGAGTCTAATCAAGCTAGGTAAATAATAAAATAAAAAAAGTAAAATGCAATAAAAATCAAATGAAGTTGGTTTTAATTTTATTAGGATTTGACACGGTGGAATGGAGGCCAAAAATGAGTTCAAAGCATTGAAAAAATCAAAATAAGGTATTTTGTATTTTGGGGTTTGGATGAACAATAATAGGCTAGCCCAATTTGAATAGCGCACGCGCGAGATTAATTTTAAATAAATCGGTCAGATGGGCCGGTCTGTTCGACCCAAACTCGGTGCAGCCATTCGGACCGTCCGAACGTGCACCCATCTAGACCGTTAATCCACGGCGCTTGGATGGCTGAGGATGAGCGTGGCCGTTCATATGGCCTACCCTTGGCTACACGGTGCACGGACAGCTGTGGGTGAGCCATGACGCACTGGGAGGTAGTCGTCTACCTCCGGTTGAGCCCAACGACGGGAAAAATAGGGGAGGGGTCCCCGCCACGATTTGGTGCTAGCGGCAAACTCTGGCGGAAATGGGTGGCATGGCTGGGTTCCTCAGAACGTGGAGAGTCCATTTTGGAGCTTTGGGAGGCGGGAGTATGAATGGTGGTGGCCGACGATAAGAGAGAGGGTGGCGACTTCCACAGCAATTTGGGGTCACTCCGATAGGTTTTCAGTGAGATTGGAAGTGTTTTAACCATTTACAGGGGAAACTTTGGAGCAGTGGCGGTTTGAGATGGGGAACTCTCAACTAAGCTGCCGATGGCAAGGCACCATGGCCAAAGGAAGCTCATGGTGCTAGGGCTGCATGAAAATGCTCATGTCTGAGCGGTTTTTTCGAGGAGTTCGGGATATTGAGGAGGTGCTATGGGCGAAAGCAATTGATTTTAAAGAAGGGAGGAGGGAGATTGCCTTGGAGCTTACTAGGGCTAGGGAGTGAGATGGGGAGACTGCGGTGAGGGAGAGTGTGATTGCACAGCTCTATTAAGCAATTGGAGGTGGTGTGGTGCTCCCTGTGAAGCTGATTGGGCTTTAAGGATGAAGTAATCCGGTGGGAGCAGTAAGGGGCCTCGGGCGGAGCTGGTGCATGGATGAGCGAGAGGGAACAAAAGCTCAGTGGGGGATAAGAGCATGCAGATGAGTGAGCCTTAGTGGCACTGCGCTCTCTGCAGGATTAGGTGAGATGTGACCACTGCAAGTATGGAGGCTCACTCGCGCAGACAAAGAGGCTGAACCATGGCGGGAGAAGCACACGGTCAAGCGACGCGCTGCGCAAGGGGCGAGGGGATGAGGTTGGCTGGAGCGTTGCGTCTCTGAGTAGTGGGGCCAGTTTACAGAAGCTGGTAGGGGAGGTGGGAACGTTCAGGCAAGCTCGGCCGTAATTTGTAGCAGCAATGAACAGCCACGTAGAGGGGAAGAAACAGAGAGACGGTGGGATGATGGCTTCTAAGATTGCACCAATGAATAGGAGAGGTGACAAGCAAAGAAGGAAAGGTGGATTTCCAACGAGTGATGCCAAATTGGGAAGGAAAGAGGAATTCAAGCAAAATCTAAGAAATAATTCAAAATTTGAACTTTCAGGATGCTTCAGGTTCCCTTTTCACCTTTTCCTCCCTTTAGAAGCATGGTCCGGCCCCGTTGGCCCTTGCAGGAAACCGGAATCTCGAGTAAATTGATGTATTACAAATCAGTCAATGGCATAGCTAGAAATTCGTAGAAGGTCAGGTGAATTTTTAATCTCTACATGCTCCTTGCAGCAGCCAAACACCAGCTTCTTATTCGGCGCACTGTTCGTCGACAGCGAGATTTAGTAGACGCCCAACTAGCACCAACGGCGAAAAAAAGCCCTGCCACGTGTGAATCAGCATCACCAATCCTAAAGCAACTCTAGGCTATTCTTTCCCTTCTCTTCCCCAATGCCTCGGTCCTAATTCCCATCCCCTTCTCATGTCCCTCTGCTCCGTCGCGATGCCTGCCGTTGCTGCCACCGCCAAGAACGCAAGGAGATTCACTGGTTGAGCTTTCCCCGGCCGGTCCGTTTGATACGCACTGGACTAGGAAGTGATCGATTACATCAAGCACAAATGCCCAGCCAAGAATACCTGGTATCTTGGAGCAACTTGTTTTTATTCTTTTCTTTGTTCATGGGAGCGTCTAATGCTGAAGCATCAGTTTGTGACAATTTCTTTGAGAGAAGACTGATTACAAGATTCGAGCGACATTTTTCTGAGCCAAATTTGAACGGCATATAATGTAAAACTGTAGCACTACAGGTCGATCAATTGTTTCACTTGGACAGACTACCGTCTTGGTGGAGCTCCTCGATAGGAGATTTCAAAGGTGGAAAGCAATGGTTAACAATCAACTTGTCTTGTGCCTAACCTTGATGTGAATGTCCGGCTATTTTACCCTGCAATTGATCCCCTACCACCAATAAAACTTGCCAACTTAATCCTTGAGGATATTCTTCGGAGTTTCCAGGGAAAATTCTACTGATATTATACGCCCACTGGATCACAAAGACATGGGACATTCAAAGTAGACTTAACACAACCACTAAGACTGATTTAATTTGAAAGATTCACTTACGTACTAAGAAATCGGACACCATCGTACTAAGATTCACTAATACGCTCATGCATGACATCATTCGTGGAAAGAAATCGGACACCATCGTGCATGTAATTTCCTTTTGCATTTTTTAGAGAGGGTGCAGTTTCCTTTTGCTGACTAACCTCGAATAAAACAAATGCTTATCTGTAAAAAAAGAATTTAAATACTGAAAGATTGAGTCCAGCGAAATATCATAAAAGATCTATCAACACGCGTGCTTCGCCTAGAACTTCTTGATTCTCCAGTAAGTAATTACGGTAAAAAAGACTCGCAGGTTGGGTTAATTTTTCTGTTGGCTGATGCACGCCTCATCTGCTTGCTACTTGCTATTGTGCTTGGTTGGGTCGAAAGGGATGCAAATGCGTCGCAGATTCTTTTGGTCTGAAACTATCTTAGCTTCTGAAAATGAGGGGGTAAGATCGACCACTTAATTGCAGAAAACAATGAAATCTCGCACAAAATTTGTAATTTGCTTGAAATCTTGACCTCTCCTTTGCTCCTTACGGCAAGATAAGACGGGCTTGGAAAATAACGTGGTCCAGATAATCCACAGTTGCTCCTTATGACAAGATAAGATGCACAGTATCTTGCAGAAATTACTGCAAACGCATTCATACCCGTCCTTTGAGGGCTTACAATCTTATAGAATCCATCAATTCCAGGGTGAATTAAGGGGTTGCTATTTTGCAAACATTTGAACTGATTTATTTCCTAGACAAATGGAGCGTGTGGTAGTTTCCTTGGTTATGGTATGCTTGTCATAGAGAAATGAAAACCGAACCAGAACAGGATACTCCCCCCTCTAGTAGTCTTTTTCACCATTTTTGACGAGAGGACATTCCATTAATTCTCTCCCTTTGTTTGGTGTCTAATCAAACCCTGCCTTACATCACAAAACATGGACGAACTGAATTGGGAAGATATATATTTCTTTCCAATTTTTTTCTAACGTCGAACTGACATCTCACGCAAGAGCACGCATGAACGGTACAACGCGAAAAAATGGCAATTCGAGCGATCTCCGCCAAAATTTCGCATACGACAGCGACAGACCGATCGAAGTTTAGACGGGCCAATTTCTTCGCTGACCTGGTTTAAGGAATCGTTAATAAGGAACTTAATGCTAATTTAAAATGGAAGTGACGGCGATTTGGGCAGCAGAATCCTCGCGCAACCCCAGGAGATTAGCGCGTAATTTATCAGTCGATAATAATGATCCAGAGCAAAAGATTCCTTGCATCGCGTGACTTCAGTGCGCATCCGGTGCAGATTCCAACTCGTGAAGTCTGTCTGGATTCCGCAGGTTCACCTCAGAAATTCGGAATCACACCCACCCGGATCTTCTGCGCCAACAACGGCACACGAATGAAAAATGCGTCCCGCTGTTAGTGGCTCTTGATCACCGACTGACAAATGGAGCGGCTAGTCGATCGTTTTTGTTTTTGTTTAATGCATGCTGTGATGAGGTGAAATGGAGACGGGGTAATTTACACTGGCCGTAAGATTGCCTGACCGTAGAAGTGTGTCGTCCACATTTTTAATATTTTGTCTTGTGGTCACTGTTTTTTATATTTTAAACAATTGTGATTGGGTAAATTCACGGTAACGACATTCGTCTAGGAATAGTATATTGATACACACTTACCGGGGATTAAATAATCTAATAAAGAGCTACTTTAATGCTTAATCAAAGGTCTACCACTGTTATAATAGCTTATGCCACAACACATCCTGAGTACCTTTGATCCAAGAATCATTGTTCATCTACCCGACTAGCTCGTACTCGAAAGCTCTGTGGCAATGCTTTGTAGATTAAGTGGCAGAATACATGTGCTCCCATTCCCTCAACCGCTCTACGTTCGGTCATGTAGTTGTTTCTTGAGGCTCTCTCTCACTGACAATAACCGATCGACGGTTATTAATCAGGCTTTTCCCACCGTCAACAACTGCTTACGTGCAGACATAAGGAATTGATAAGATATTCTCTAGCAGTATTTAAACCACACCTGGGGACACAACGAAAAAAAACCAACAACGAACAAAGAGAGAGAGGGAGAGAAACATAGGAGAACAACAACAGCAAGATCATTATGCATTAATGCAAGTAGCATTTTCTCTTATAATCTCTTATTAAGAGTAAGTTGTAATATCATTATAGCAATAAAAATCACCCCGTTTTTCCTATTCTTTTCTTCTGTGATGCTTGAATTTTTTATTATTCGTAAGATCGACGATTTGATCGTCGATAACACTCCACTCCGATATGGTCTAATTCCGGGCTATTAATAACCTGAATAGATGGCGCGGAGTGGGTCAAATGTAACCCACCCTGATATAGTCAAAGCAGGCAAAGAATCTGGGTCCCGAATCCTGCGCTCGAACCCTAGGTTCGGTGCGTGCGCTCATCTTCACACACGTTTGTACGTTCGGTAAAAAATATGTGTTTGCGCTCTATAAGATATTGAATAAATTCAATAATCTTTAGTCTAGATTTAATAAATGTTTCAGTAGGACAAGTAAATGTGCTGTTTGATATGCGCAAATGTGGACCTCCTCTATGATCTAAAAAAGGCGGCCGCTCCCGGACTCAGATTCCCAAATCTCGCACCAACGAAATCCCCTCTCGCGTCCGGAGTCGCCACCCTCCCCTGGCCTCTATAAATACCCGCTCTCCCCTTCCGCCATCTCCACAGCAGCAACGCATCCACACGCAGAGGAGAAGAACAGAGAACGTAGTAGAGGCACACCCCGGCTAGCTAGATAGGAGATATGGCTCGCTGGGCCATTGCCATCCACGGCGGCGCCGGCGTCGACCCGAACCTGCCGGAGCAGCGCCAGGAGGAGGCGAAGCAAGTGCTGGCGCGGTGCCTGCAGGTCGGCGTGGACGCGCTGCGCGCCGGCTTGTCCGCGCTGGACGTGGTCGAGGCCGTGGTGCGCGAGCTGGAGACGGACCCCGTCTTCAACTCGGGCCGCGGCTCGGCGCTCACCCGCCGCGGCACCGTCGAGATGGAGGCCAGCATCATGGACGGCCGCGGCCGCCGCTGCGGCGCCGTCTCCGGCGTCTCCACCGTCAAGAACCCCGTCTCCCTCGCCCGCCTCGTCATGGACAAGTCCCCCCACTCCTACCTCGCCTTCGAAGGCGCCGAGGAGTTCGCCCGTGAGCAGGTAACTAATTAATCCCTTCTGTTAATCAATAGTGATTGGCCGTCCTAATTAATCTCGTCGCCATGTTAATACTCCTTCCTGCATGGTTTCCTTCCTTTCCTCCCCTTCAAAACCATAAACAGTTAAGGAAATAAACACGCTGCATGATGATTTAATTAACATGAGTAACATTTTTAATTGAAACTTCCGTGGACCTGGCACCGTGGAACGCGAGAGATTGACGGGTTAGCGGGCACGCAGCCGAAAACAAGCGTAATTAAAAATTAGGGCGCTCGCTCGACACGTTGATGATGTGGGTGGTGTGCAGTACAAGTGTACAACATGTGTCCAGCTCGAACCTATTCGATTAGCGGAGCTCGTTTTAGTCATGGCTCCTAATTTTTGATTGAAATTTTATTATAGTTAATTTTTTTTACTGTAGTTAATTTGATTTTTTAGGTATAATTAATTTAAAAAATATAAAAATAGAAAAAACATGTTAACTCATTAGAGACAATACAAAGGAATACGGAAAAAAAAAGAAAATACAAAAAATTCTAAAATATCTAAAAAATTCAGAAAGAGATAAAATACTGAATAATGAAAAAAAGCAAAATTTAGAAGTAGAAACCGAAAAAAAATCAAAACGAGCGAGGCAGCTGCAGTAACCGAATACCAACAACTCTGCTGCCACTGGAAAGACCTTTTTCGTGCAGGGGAATATTGGCTGGCCATGTAAATCCAGCAAGGTTCCATCCCAACAAAACATGCATATGCCATGCCATTTCGGCTCCATGTTGATTTGAACGTAGGGAAAAAACGGTGAAATCACCTTTTTTTTTTAAGAATAGGATTGTCTTTCTGATCTTTTTGGTGCTAGGATCCATGTTTCGTGTCCTATGTTTGATTTGGTTGAACATGCCATGTAACTATACACGGTAAGTGGTTTCATGGAAAATACAATAAAACCTTGTAGTTGCATCCCATGTGAAGACACCATACATCTCAAACCTTTTAGTTGCATCTAGGAACCACTCGTTTTCTTGGTAAGTTTAATTGTTTTATTTAAACTTTACTCGTTGGCTTTACCATTTACCACCTGGTTTTAAACGTTTAAAAATTTATTCCGTAAGATATTCATGTTTTTTAAACTTTTCCAATATGTTTGTGTTGGACCTGCACGTGCTTGTCTCCTTTCGTCCCCTGGTCTTCGGAGAAAGCTGCGGACCAGATACGAGTTCTGTTTCACATCAATTGAAAGCAACTGCGACGTAGCTTGTCTACCGTCTGCTGTTAATGACTTATGGTTGAATTTACAATAATGGTGACTTATTTGATAGGATTAAATTTAAAAAATTTAAAAATAGAAAAAATAGGTTAACCCATTCGTATAATGTAAATAAATATAGAAAAAAATCAGTAAAAAGCTAAAAAAGCTGAAAAGTCAAAAAACAAAATTCAGGAATAGCGAAAAATAAGTCTTGTGTGCGGTGTTTTTTTTTTGAGCGCTGAAGCCGAAAATTTCCTAGTAACGCCCCCCTTTTTATCATTTGGAAAAGAAAGAGAAATATTAGTGGCAAGAAAACACCGGTGGCGTGATGACAATAGCCGCCTTGCACGATATTTCCACGCCGTTCCAACTTAAACTTGTCCTCTGACATATAAAAATTTCAAGTTTTGAAGTCAAGAAAGCGCAGCACCAACCAAGCAAAGGCTAGGAATTGCAGCTTGTCCCATGTAGAAAACAAATGCTTTGATGCAAGTGCACAAAAATAATTTGCTTTCGTCTAGCCATTCTTTCCATTAAATAAAGTAAACAGTAGAAGCAAGTAGCGAGCAGGAGTCCCTTGCCAGAGCATGGGCCTAGGATTTTGGGTATGCACAGCTTGCTCTGCATGTGCCTGGTGCGTTCTGCTCGTCCGTTTCTGTTGGGAAAATCGATCACTGAGCTGGGCCGAATCGCGCGCGCGGCCCCTCGCCAGATTCCACCGGGACCAGCGAGTCCACTTGCGCCCGCCCGTCGTACGCGCGGCCCCTCGCCAGATTCCACCGGGACCAGCGAGTCCACTTGCGCCGCCCGTCGTACGCGCGTGGTCCACCCCGACCATGTACGACTTGCGTGCCGAATCCTGCGCCCCTTGCGGCGGTGTACTGCACCGTCTTATTTTGGTTTCTGGTTTGGTGTTTTTGCAGGGCCTTGAGGTTGTGGACAATAGCTACTTCATCACCGAGGAGAACGTCGGCATGCTCAAGCTCGCCAAGGAGGCCAACAGCATCCTGGTTCGTTAATTTGTCTGACGAGCTGATCGATCCTCTTGCCTTTGAATGGCTAATGATCTCGTGAGCTGATTGGGTTTTTGTGTTTTATTTCTCGAGCAGTTTGACTACCGGATCCCGCTGGCTGGGACGGACACGTGCAGCGCGCAGGCCGTGTCGGACAACCACAACGGCATGGTGATGAACGGGCTGCCCATCAGCATCTACGCGCCGGAGACGGTGGGGTGCGCGGTGGTGGACTCGAACGGCTTCTGCGCGGCGGCCACGTCCACGGGCGGGCTGATGAACAAGATGACGGGCCGCATCGGGGACTCGCCGCTCATCGGGTCGGGCACGTACGCGTGCGACCTGTGCGCGGTGTCGTGCACGGGCGAGGGCGAGGCCATCATCCGCTCGACGCTGGCGCGCGACGTGGCGGCCGTGATGGAGTACAAGGGCGTCGGGCTGCAGGCGGCCGTGGACTTCTGCGTCAAGGAGCGGCTGGACGAGGGGTTCGCCGGGCTCATCGCCGTGTCCAGGAACGGCGAGGTGGCGTACGGGTTCAACTGCACCGGCATGTTCAGGGGATGCGCCACCGAGGACGGCTTCATGGAGGTCGGCATCTGGGAGTGAGCGAGCGCCCGCCCGCCCGCCGTGCTTCTCTCCGAACCGCTAGTGTGCATGTGGCCATCTTGCGATTGCCATGTGGTTCTAGTCTGGGTCATGGGTCTAATGGTTAGTACTTGGTAGTCCCTAGAGGATTGGAGATTGGAGGTGGGATCAACAACGATGATTATTATGATGACGGTGGTAATAATTGCCCACGGAAATAATAATGTGAAAAGTTCTATGCATGGCTTCTGAAAAATTCTTCTGTTCGTTCTCTCGTTCAGTTCAGTTCACCCTCTGAAAATCATTATCTTTGCTGTTGTGTGTGTTTGCGCTTGGCCGGCCTTCGCGAGGATCGATTGAAAACGCGGGGGGCATTTGATAATCGGCCGACCTGAATGCATGTTCTATGCTGGTGTAATCGAAGCATTTTCTGCATCTTTATCGGGGAAGAGTACTAATCTAAACGAGAAATGACTGTACATTGTAATCCTACTTGGAACCGATGTGTCTCAGATTGACCCAGAAAAACAGCTGGAAGCCGATTTCGGCTGGTAGGAGGTACACGTATGTCCATCTGAGCATGAGATTTTTCTTTCTTTGTTATGGAGAGGAACGAGGAACACATCTATGGGTTGAACTTCTTTCCATTGAGACCTGGGCTGACACTTTGGATGGCCTACAAAGAAACTCCTGTAGGGCTCATCCTTAGGTGGCGAAACAATTAACGGATTGGAGACACCAGCTTTTAGAAGCGACCGGAATTCAGAGCAGGGTAACTAGCAGCGGCTGCAATGCAATTGTGAAAGCTTCTCAGGAGCCAACAAAACAACTCGAGGTGAAGACTCCAACACTACTCTTATTCTAATGCCACCTGAGACTCGGAAGAGTATGAGAATTTTGGACGTTTCTAGCACTATAAATCCTTAAAATTTTACAAATAACATCTAAATTATAAAAATTTCAAAACTAACCCCCTCCTCACATGTGGTGCGGTCCCCGACCGCACCACACTGCCATGTGTCGTCTCCACAGTGAGTGGTGCGGTCCCCGACCACACCACACTGTCACGTGTCGCCTCCACAGTGAGTGGTGCGGAAGGGGCTAGATTTAAAATTTTTGTATTTTAGAAGTTATTTTTGAAATTTTGAAGATCATATATACTAGATGTATCCAATATTGAGAGTACGATACCATCGCATGCGTTGGCACGGTGCACCCAACCAGGAGCACTATTCATTCAATAAAACAACGAGCCCTCACGAGCGGCTGATATAATAATCCAGCGATGGATTACCTTGACCAATCTCGAGCCCTGACCGCACACAATAGCCGTCAGATTTCCATCTTCCGACGGCTGTAGCAACTTGCAAGGATTCATTTGAGGGCCCGGCGCTTTTGACCGCGTTGGCAAATGCAGTGCACGGGCAGGTAGTGGTCCCGCATCGGCCGATGGAGAGTGCACGCCATCACTGCCGTCTGTCCAGCCACCAACCACACTTAATGCTCTCTCGGTCTGTTTTTGTTTTTTGTTTATAATAACTAGTTTTTAAATGTAATTTCTTTTCAATATGTATCTATAAGTTGATTAAGATATATACTATAATAACTTTATTTATATCAGTTAAAATTATATGTAATTTTTTTATTTTATATTATCTTTTATAAATAGTCTAAAAATTATAAGACATAATGGCAAACCAAAAAGAACACACTTGCTGATGAGTCCGCTGCCGTGCCGTGCGTGTGCCGCGTCTGCATGGGCCACCGTTTTCCGCTTGAGCTAACGCTCGCACGCTGACACGAGGGACCATGTATGTTCAGGATGGTCCACCTGCCGCTATTTGACATAAAGTCCCGTTCTTTTTTAACCTTTTACTTACGGCTTAAAAGCTTCGATTTGTTCGTCGTTGTTTTAAAATAATTTTATCAAAATAATTTTTTAAAATAATTTATTAGCATTTGATTTATTTATATCAAATGTTCATACTAGAATCTACCAGCTATATTTATAAGATATTAGCTGCAGACCTATAGCAAAAAAAGGGCACCTAAAGTAGGTTGGCCAAATGCAACACTGACCGGCAGGCAGGCACCGCCCCGTGCGCAGATCTTTTCGGTCACCGGCCGCAGTTGACGTACCAGCAAGCGTACAAGATTTGCTGAGTAGGTCCACTGGTCAGTCACACTCATCCAATAGGATCAGCATCAGACTGACTTTTCATCCCTTGATGACTGTATGCATTACGGTTCAAACCCAAATCAATCCCGTCCGATGTAGACCTACCTTTGCAAACGGGATGCCTGACTGTAACTAAAAACCTTCGGGCTAGACCAAATGGAATTCGCTCACCTATCTAGACGTACAAACCGAAGGCCTCCAAATTCATGCACAGCTGCGGTTCAACCGTGATGCTACCCGTTCGACCGAGACCAGTTAACCATAAGCCAAATCACATAGATTCTATTTTACTACGATTAATAGTTTATAATTATATTGATGATTATTAATTTTAACGTAAACATTTATACAAATATGTCGAATACCAATAACTAATGAACTCTTTCGAAAAAGGACTGAGAAATCGTTACTTTTATTTATTAAAAAAGTTATGAGTCATATGTCGAAAAGCCCAAAAGAAGTGCCGCAATTGTCCATTTCGCCTACCAAGATAAAGAGTGACCAAATCGGTCCCGTCAGGGTTGGTGGGCCGTGGGCACACCAATTCCTCACCTCGCTATAAGTTGCCGCCGCGCACCCACCAAACCACCAACACAAGACAACCCAAAACCCCTCGAGCCCCAAGCCACCATGGCGGCGCCGTCCCCGACCACCACCCCCACCCACCACCGCCTCCCCCTTCCCGTCTCCACGCCGGCCCACCGCCGCGCCCTCGCACCCTCCACCCTCCGCCTCCCGCTCCGCGTCCACAACCACCGCGCGCGCCTCACCGTCTCGGCCGCCGCAGCCCCCGCCGCGTCGACCGCGACCCCGTCCGCGCCCGCAGCCGGCGCTGTTCCGGGGAAACCGACCGTCCTCGTGGCCGAGAAGCTCGGCTCCGCGGGCCTCGCGCTGCTCCGCGAGTTCGCCAACGTAGACTGCTCCTACGGCCTCTCCCCCGAGGAGCTCCGCGCCAAGATCCGGCTCTGCGACGCGCTCATCGTGCGGTCGGGGACCAAGGTGGGGCGCGACGTGTTCGAGGAGTCCAGGGGCAGGCTGCGCGTGGTGGGCCGCGCCGGGGTGGGGATCGACAACGTCGATCTCGCCGCCGCCACCGAGCACGGCTGCCTTGTCGTCAACGCGCCCACGGCGAACACCGTCGCCGCGGCGGAGCACGGCATCGCGCTGCTCACTGCCATGGCCAGGAACATCGCGCAGGCCGACGCCTCGCTCAAGTCTGGTGAGTGCAATCTGAATTCTGGAAAAGCTGCCTCCTTTAACATGATACTGCCATTGTCTCGTAACTATATATCGTGCAGGCATGTCTATTATAGAATCGTTACATATTCGACAAACTTGAAAGGTTGCTTGTAATAGAGTTTGGTTCTTTAGTTTTGTCCATCCGAAATCCATCAGTCTTGTTGCACTCGAAATTAATATCCGCTTCACCAGATAAAAAGGATTTACTCAGGTTAGATGCATGGAAATGTGAAACTATTGAGCAAGAGTTTGGAGATAATTACATGATGTCTAGTTTCACACATTCAAATAGAAGTATGACCATTTATTTAGAAAAAGGAGCACCACTACTAAAGCGCAATGCGTGGATAACATCTTTGAAAGTCAGGTGATGCACTTTTGCAGTCATGATCAATTTTTCACTTCTACTAATGCATTTTGCTTCGGGGGATATAGACACATTTTTTGTGAAATTGATTGGAAGAGTTTTAACGGTTTATGCTTATCCAACAGTAGTGTTTTTTCAAACTCATTTTCTGACTTGAATCTTGTATAGGTACATGGCAGCGCAACAAGTATGTTGGTGTATCCCTTGTTGGTAAAACTCTTGCTATTCTTGGATTTGGAAAGGTTGGGTCAGAAGTTGCACGTCGTGCTAAAGGTTTAGGAATGCACGTGATTGCACATGATCCGTATGCTTCTGCTGATCGTGCCCGTGCAATTGGAGTTGAGCTAGTAGGCATGGAAGAGGCTATGACAACTGCTGACTTTATCTCATTGCATATGCCTCTTACCCCTGCAACAAACAAGATGCTCAACGATGAAGCCTTTGCTAAGATGAAGAAGGGTGTTCGGATTATAAATGTTGCACGTGGTGGTGTAATTGATGAAGCAGCTCTAGTCAGGGCTCTTGATTCAGGAATAGTTGCACAGGTCTGTTCGGCTCTCTTAATCTACCTCCTTTTTGCATTGCATGCTTTACTGAAATTCAGTTAACTATTTTATTTTTGAATAGTTGTGTTCCCAGAGTCATGCTTATATTTTTATATCTCTGTATTAGGCTGCCCTTGATGTGTTTACTAAAGAGCCTCCAGCACCAGACAACAAGTTAGTGCTGCATGAGAATGTTATTGTGACGCCACACCTTGGTGCCAGCACTGTGGAGGCACAGGTATGGTAGCCCAGAAATGTTTCATTATTTGCCATTCAGGTTCTATCCTAGCTATGAAAATGCTAAATATCTCAAATTCCTTAGGAAGGAGTGGCTATTGAAATTGCTGAAGCTGTCATTGGAGCTCTGAAAGGGGAGCTTGCGGCTTCTGCAGTCAACGCACCAATGGTTCCTGCTGAGGTATGGATATCTTGTTCTCAGCTGAATCCTATTAATTCCTCCTGACATTCGATTTTTATCTTATATCCTTGTGTTTCATGCAGGTGCTGTCAGAGCTTGCACCTTTTGTTGTGCTTGCAGAAAAGCTTGGGCGCCTGGCTGTGCAACTGGTGGCTGGTGGAGGTGGTATCAAATCTGTGAAAGTGACCTATGCGTCTGCAAGGGCTCCTGATGATCTTGACACAAGACTTCTCCGTGCAATGATCACCAAGGGGTTGATTGAACCAATCTCCAGTGTTTTTGTCAATCTGGTTAATGCTGACTTCACTGCAAAGCAGAGGGGAGTCCGCATCACTGAGGAGAGAATCATGTTGGATGGCTCACCTGAGACACCTCTTGATTACATTCAAGTTCAGATCGCCAATGTCAAGTCCAAATTTCCCAGTGCGATATCTGAGAGTGGAGAGATCACTGTCGAGGGGAAGGTGAAGGATGGCATCCCTCATCTGACAAAGGTCGGAGCATTCCAGGTCGATGTGAGCTTGGAAGGAAGCCTGATCCTTTGCAAGCAGGTTGATCAACCTGGTATGATCGGGTCAGTTGGAAGTGTGCTGGGTGCGGAGAATGTCAATGTCAGTTTCATGAGTGTGGGAAGAAGTGCTCCTCGCAAGCATGCTGTCATGGCGATTGGTGTTGATGAGGAACCTAGCAAGGGCACGCTGACAAAGATCGGGGAGATTCCAGCAATTGAAGAGTTCGTTTTCCTCAAGCTCTAGGCGCGTATGTGTGTTTGAAGTTGCAAACAAGGTGTGCAATTTCGATGTAGCTAGCCATATAATCAGGTTTTAGAGGACGGGTGGTTCTCGTTGGAATAAGCTTTCTGGGGGTTATTTTGATGGCGGTGCTCTTTGAGTTTTGTTAATCTGTTTTATGTTTGAACATGGTGCTTATTATAAGGGGCTCTCTGTCAATACTTTTCTGCTTTACTTTCGTACCATGAAGGTGGTGTTAATCGATCTGTGCCGTTCTCTGCGATCTATTCTCTCGACACACACTACACCCCACTCACGCGTGTGCGTTCCCGTTGTGAATTTTTGCTTGGTGCCATGTGATACTGGAAGTTAGAAAGTCATCCACACGTGTGTTCCCTACACACGGTGGGAATTTTTGCTTGGTGCCATGTGACACTGGAAGTTAAAAAGTCAATCAGGAAGGTTGCCTATTATTTTTAGTACTAGAGTTCACATCTGATTGTACTGTTTTTCTCTGGAGATTCCTTCTTTTTTTGCCCTTTCAAAAGGATCGTTTTTCTTCAACAAAATGAGTGTTGTTGATCTATCACAGGGGGAGAGAGAGAGAGCTCTAAAGAATATGGCCCTGTCAAACCCTGACTAATAGAGTTAATAAATTGATAATGGTCCTCTAATAATATACTAGTCATTAGAATCTCGATCAATTCATATAAAACGAAGCTAGAGCATTTACTAGGGATAACGTCTGCTGAGAGTGCTCAAAGACATGTTCAGAATCATGGCAACCTAGCCTGCAGAAACATGTTCAGCGTACCAGGTACAGGCGATCCACCGTCGGCCATAGCAAATACGGACACTTAATATTGGAATAGACCATCTTATCACAGACTGACACTGCCTGCTTTCCTTCATAGCATCTATTTAGGTACACTCTGCCATGGCCCCTAGAGGAGAAGGTACTTCAGCTGAAACGGCCCAGCTCCTTTTCCAACTCACAACTCCATTGAAGTAGATAATCTTCAATTCTTAGACACGTATAACCAGGAGCTTATAACCTTGCAGACTTCCCAAAGGAGTCCGTACCTTCTAGCTGAAGTAAATCAGCGTTGCGCAGGTACTTCATGTACAGCGACCGGGAGATGTTTAGAGCATCTCCAGTAGCTGTGGTCGCAAAGACCTTCCTATCGCTCTGCCAGTTGTTGGTGAGGCTAATCCATTCCCTCCTCCATTCCTCCAGTGCAAAGGGTTCTTTCTTCTCCATGCTCAGTATTAAGTACTTGAAGTAGATGGCAGCCCTTGGTCCGTAGTAGTCTCGCAGCAGGCCGCTCCAGTACTTGTTTGCTGCTCAAACTTGTTAGAAAGAAATACAGAAAAATAATAAGAAAGCAGTAGGCGGGTGGGTGGTATGTGCCTCACCGTAATCGCGCAGCAAACTTGCTTTTGTTTCGGTGTTGTCAAACCACATTGTAATTTGTGTTCTAGCATTCCATTCATACTGCACCCATTTGAAAGCAGTTGTGCGTAAGCAATGCTAGGAATAATACAAGAGCTTTTTGAACGCTTCATGTTCTTTTTGGCTTCTAGTTTCTGGTTTATGCTACAGTAATTAATTTTCAATCAGAATGTCTTTTCAAGGCAGACTCTACTAGTCGATTGTAGTAGACACTATACCGACTTCAGCTATACCGGTTAAAATTGCACGTAACTATATCTCTCTCCATACTCTCTCTTACGAACAACTAGAATTCAGAAGTCATAAACCAAAAATCATAAGCCGCAGTTAAAAAGAACGCACCCTTAAGTACTTGTTCTCTAAGCTAGCATAGCATCACAAGTCGGTGGCTTATTGCTTACAGTGACCTAGAACAGGATGGGTCAACTTTGGATTTATGACTGGTTTTAACCAGGTTACCAGCATGCAGGTTAGAATGCAACCATCCCTACTTCTGAGAACAAGCATAATAAAGCAGTTATTGGGACATGAGATTATGTAAGATATGATACATCGGTTTGTATAACCGAAAGAAGTGCTAAGAATGTCAGAAGGCATTACCTGTATCTCTTGTTGTTGGTTTCGTGCAAGGCCCTTGGCATTTTCCAACCAAGGCCCAAGCAGAAATCCCTCATGAGAGGCTAGCAGCGTGTCGAGGTCCTTAACAAGGTCGAGGAAGTGCTGACACAGGGTGGTCACTTGGTTCATGTTGTCTGATTTGTAGCTTTCAATGATATTTATAAAGACTTGGTTGGCATATTTGGCCAGAGCTTGACGAGTTAAATCCACAAGGTCATACCTGTTGACGCCACATAAGATTGAATTGACTTATCCAACACCACTACTTGATGCTCCAAACATGTGTAGGACTCATCATGTATAAAAACCATAGTGCAATTAATTGAGCCTCAAAATCACAAACAGATCATACTTTAGGGTCAATTCAAATTAAATTAGCTGAAAAAGTTAGCAGTAAGGATATGGCCATGTTAAAATAATATTGATTTAACAAACACAGCAATGAATTCAGGTAAAAGGCGATACTAGAAGGGAATAAAAGAAACCGATACACCATCTTGTGGAATGCCGGAAGAATATAAGACAAGGGTTCCAGAAGATTTTTAAATCCAGTCATTCAGATAAATAGTGTAGCATTAGCACCAAGTCCATTGAGGATAACGATACTTTGAGCTTGCAAATAACATTTTTTTCTCTTGCCCTCTCATAAGGATCAAATCAAAGTAGAACCACTGAAAAGCTGAGCATATTGAAGGCTGATCAATGAAACTGCAAAACAGGAAGGCAACTAGTAGCTACAAGAAGCTACAATATCCCAATACCGAAGAATAATTATTTTATGGTATAGATTAAACAATTAGAGCTCCTGTGCTCTCACCTGAAGGTGTTGCTTGCAGATACTTCATCTCCGTATTGAAGGAAAAGCTCTAGGGCATGTATAACGATATTGGTATCATACCATAGATGTGGTTGTTCATATGCATCATTGGATGCATCCTTCACTATATATTTCTTTGATGACATTGTAGAGTGCATTTTGCTAGCGTTTGTATACAATCCTGGTGTTTGAATAACAAAAGGTTCAACATCTGGGAATGCCACTATGACATCCCGATTTTTGTCCTGTTACCAATATATAAATTATGAGCAGAATAACAGAAAAGAATACAATTAGAGGTTTAAAAAAGAACAATGCTATCTAGCAAAGAACTTGTGTTACATTATACAGAATGTAACTTACAAAAAAATAAAAAAAGGGTCAAGCTTGTAAGTGGTATAGTATATCAAAAATTTATAGATTTGCTACTTCACAGTTCACACAACCTTCTATTCCTTGTATATGCTTGTCTAATGTTGGATGAAAACAGACACATGGTATGACTAAACATGGCACGTATAGAATATCACAACTTACATTTTTACCATCTGTGCAATTATATAAAGTTCGGTATAAAATTCGCCAAGCATCTTGCAATCCCATAACTGATTTCCCGTATCTTCTTGTTGGATATTTCTCAACCCACACCTGGAAATAATGAAAATATGATCAAGCCAAAAATTGGTTACATTCATTAGCTAGCTCAAAGGGCAACTTCCAATCTCCAAAGCAATATAAATGAGAGAACTCCACAACAAGTAACATAGCACATTTGCTGTGAAGTACACTCATAACAAGCTAAAAATGACAAACTGGTCAATTCCAAAGCATACACCAAAAAAATCTGTATATTTATTTTCTTTAACTCAAAATATGTATACTTCTAAGACATCAAATGATGCACCACATAGCATCTACCTTAGTAAAAAAAGGATGAATACATCTATTGCATACAAAGCTCTTCTACAAAATGGTTTATGAAATTTCACCTGAACATCCACTTGTCTGTGATGAAAGGCCATTTCTGACATAAGGTCATAAACAATAGGATTTTGCTCGATACCTTCCATAGACATGCCAACTCCAACCTTCAAGCGGAAGTTGTTAAAAAGTAAAAGATCAAGATATGGAATATTTCTATATGCTAGCTCAGTAGCAGAACAACTGATAAAGCTAACAGTGTGTACCATTGTGGAGTTCTCACTTAGTCGAGCAGCAATGGGCCCAGAAGCAACAGCATCCAAAACACCATACATTTCAAAATCTGCAGCAAAATTATGAAGCATGCACCTGAAAGAAGGAAAAGGATCGCATGGATTCCTTTATGACAAAAAGAAAAAGAAAAGCATAGATGGTATGTTGATGGCAAGGGAAAGGAGAACTTTCCAGATGTAGGGGACACCATAGAACTGATCAGAATTGATCCATACTGGTTTCACTTCAGCATATAGATCAAGAACAATCATTCGGCCGACTGGAACAGAATGCAGTAGCGCCTAACCACCGTAGAATTTGATGTTAAACAAATAAGGAGAAATCTCATATTGTAGAAGTTGCATGCTCGAAATAGAAAAACAAATATTTAGTGATGTAGTACACAGTAGCAACCACCTTTTGTGTATGTAAGGATTGACTTAATGATTAGAAACACAGCATCTGTTCGCTTGTTCGGCAACAGTTGTTGCTTCGAGTTGGAGATTTAGAATATGCCAGTTGTGAGATTTGAGTAACATATGAATTGTGCTTGTAAGTGTAACCTTAACATATTTTGCTACCAACAGCAGTAATATATCACTGCAGACATGGACTTCTTAATTGGCATAAGATGAATAGTATCAGGGCAGCAACCTTACAGATAACGCCACTCTAAATTTTCCATCATCGGTGTAGTTCAGAAATTATAATATGTTATTGCAACACTGTCACATGCCGTATCACTGTTCATGCGCACTGTTCATACTCATGAACAGTACCACATACTGTAGCAGATGCGCGTGGTGGGGTCAAATTAGTTATGATAAAGTTAAGAATAGTTAATTTCTTTATTATATAGATTTACTATCTTATAGGTGAATAATTAGTTTCTTTATTATATAAGTTTACTATCTTATAGATATATTCTATTTATTTGAGATAGATTTCATTAGAGATAAAAATTATTTCTTAAAGATTAAGTCGAGTTATCCCTATAAAAAAGGACAACGTGTATCCATTATCATCAAGTAATGAATAATGAAGAAGTATTTTTAAGTCCCCAATTTCTAGCTATGGTCTCTTCCCTAAACCAGCTACTCTGGATCTATTCCTTCCCCTAATCGGTGCCCTCCTCCTAGCGTCATTCTATCTTAAGTCGTCGTCGTCCGACCTCTCTCTGACATATGTTTATCCTGTTATGAACTAAGATTCATGACAATTGGTATAAGTGCAGTCGATCTCTTCCCACGACTTTTGCTTACCATGAAGCGTGCCACTGCTGTTCCATATTGGTTGCCCTTATCGCCAACAACTTCCTCGACATCGAGTAACGCTAAGGCCCTCGTGTCTTTGCCATCAATCATCATCAACATATTGTTGATCTCCCACGCGAGGTATCACAATTACTCGTTAGATTGGGTCTACCAAGAGTTGCAATCATGGCCACCACTACAGCTCGAGGACGAGCTGTCGCTGAAGGAGAAGTTGCCACATGTCGAATTATTGTTTGCGTGCATTGTTCATGAGCGTAAACAGTACCCACGTACTGTAACAAACGTGTGTGGTGGGGGTCAGATTAGTTAGGATAGAGATAAGAACAGTTATTTTCCTTATTATGTGTTTACTATCTTATAGATATATTTCATCTATTAGAGATAGATTTCCTTAAAGATAGAGATTATTTCTTAGAGATCAAATCAAATTATCCCTAAAAAGGGACAATATGCATCATCATCAAGCAATGAATAATGAAGAAGTATTCTCAAGTCTCTGATTCTTAGCTCTGGCCTCTCCCCTAGACCGGCTACTCTGGATTCGTTTCTTCCCCTAACTGTTGCCCTCCTTCTCCTAGCGACATACTACCTCAAGTCGTTGTCATCCAACTTCTCTCCGACGGATATTTATCCTGTTGTGAACTAAGGTTCATGATAAATACATTCTAACTTTCCGGAGTGACTATGCTAGTTATGCAAGTTACAATGTCAAATATTTATGTAATCAGAAATCATGTTTCATAAATTTCCGTATCACTATTCCAATGACAGTTTGGAGGAAATGAGGAACCAAAATGAACAAAAAGTAAATAAAGCTAACAGTACTTTGCATATTATCCAACTGTGTCATAAGATTTCACCTTCATCTGTGGGGGTTTCCAGAAAGGATCATAAGAAAACAACCAACCCTGCAAAGGGTAACACATGTGAGAATTGTATATCCAACTATCTAAGGATGTATCCATACAGCAAGAAAAATTTGGGCAACTGGAAAGAGAATTATGCATCTGAAGAGGTACCAAAAGGAAAAGGTCGAATGCATCAACCAAGACATCCATAGCCTACAATCCTAATAACTGCTTCCTACAGACCAATCCATCACAAGTATTAAGCAAAATTCTAATTTCAAAAGAACTCACTTGCATTAACCAAATAGCATCATCATCACCGCTTTGCATTCCCCTGAATGTTGCAGCACCCAACGAAGAGATATAGTTTGGATCACTTAATGGAGGGGTGTTCTCATCAAAAGTATCACTAGATGGATAGAAGGTAACACTGAATGAGAAAATGAGTTCATCAATTGGGAACTTCTAATAATGTGAACGATAAAAAAAACGTACCAGTTGTATATGTGAGTTGTCCTACCATATTCTGTGCAAAGAACAAGAAAGGTCATCATATATCTTAAGGATTGCATTTTTCTTCTGATAAAAAAGTGGGAAAAAATACTCTGTATAAAACAGGAAAAGCTAGCAACTGGATAAAAGTTAGCCAACACCCTCCTGGGATAAGAACAAGCATATGCTGATTAATATTGCACAACCCATCCTGTGGTTGATTTTTTTTAGAAGTGTGCTGGCCAGGTTTCATGAGATTCTAAAATTAACATATTGTTCTAGGAGCAACAGCTCAGTTCAACTGAGAAAGGTAAAAGAAAAAAAAAAGAATAGCGCACAATTTTTTTTCCCCAAGTTTCTACATCCCACTCAAAACAAGCGCATTTGGCCTACTGGCTTGTTCTGTCCACGGTATCCACTAATTCATAATTTAACTGATGCATCTCGACAAATAGCAAGTTTCACATAAGAGTATGTCAGGAAGAACAGCAGTAGAAGATTTAATGTTGCTGAAATGACAAACAGGTATTATGCGTGAACTCAGTTAAATCTACATACTATGTCATTCACCACACTGAAACAAAGTATGACACCAGATGGCAGTGTGGCATGGTTGTCTAACAAAGGAATTGCAGACCTTTTGTTATCCTTCTGTTTTGGATAGGACGTACAAAATAAATCACAGAGGGGCATGATAAATTGAAACTGGTGACTTAAACATGAATCATCTGTTAAGTGTTCATAAACAACATAAAAAATAAAACCACTGGAAAAAGAATTTATGGAACTTAGATTTATCTACTGTGAAATTTTCAACACAAGAAAATAACTTCAGAAGAAACATTTGACTCCAGGTTTGATATTGAAATAATGGAGATCAATTTGAGTAAAACAACATATCATACCTCTGATTTGCTCTTCTATAAATAACTTCCCAATTTCTACAAATAAAGGATCGGATGCATCAAGAAGATATGTGCAACACCACCTTGGGTTGCTGTCAACTGTAAACCTTAATGTCACAAAAAAGAACAAAATAAGCACCTACAACTTAAATATGACTATCAAAAGATATCCATAAGATCTGATGAATTACTTCACAATAGTTGAGCTGTGCAACAAATAATGTTGGCGCAAATGGCCTGCATAAGTTAGGAACTTAATATTCAGTTTAATTTATGAATAATATGCTTAACTGGGTACCGAAATCCGGCAAGTGCACTTCCCGCGTGCCCTATGACATCGTGACAACCATTTGACAAAACCAGGGCATGCTGGGGACCAAAATTCAGCGTGTGCACTTCCCGGGTGCCCTATGACATTGTGGGAGGCATTTGGAACCATTCTGGAGTGGTGAAGTGAATTTCGGTTAACAACAGGTATCAAAAACCCGTGCAGGTGAAAGCAGGGCATGGAAAGGAGCCAAGTACCAAATTCGATGGGTGCACTTCCTGTGTGCCCTACAACATCTTGGGGGGCATTTGGAACAATTCCGGAGGGGTGAGGTGAATTTCGGTCCACAACAGGTACCAAAAGCCTAGGTTGGCAAAACCGGGGCCCAGAAAGGAGCTAGGTACCCAAATTTGGCTAGTGAACTTCCTATGTGCCATATGACATCGTGGGAGCTATTTGGAACCATTCCAAACCGGTGAGGCGAATTTCAGTCCACGACGGGTACTAGAAGCCCGTACGACGAAACCGGGACGCGGAAAGGAGCTAGGGACCAAAATTTGGCGAGTGCACTTCCCGCGTACCCTACGACATTGTGGAAGGCATTTGGAACCATTCCGGAGCGGTGAGGCGAATTTATGTCCACAACAGGTACAGAAGCTCGTGTAAGTGCGAAGCTAGTGCACGGAAAGGAGTTGGGAACCGAAATTCGGTGAGTGCGCTTTCTGTGTGCCCTATGATATCGTGAGAGGCATTTGGAACTATTTCGAAGCAGTGAGGCAAATTTCGGTTCACGGCGTGTACCAGATTCCTATGCCGAAGAAACCAAGGGACGGAAAGGAGGTGGGGACCGAAATTCGGCGAGTGCACTTCTCGTGCACCCTACGACATGATCGGCGGCATTTCGAACCATTTCGGAGCTTGAGGCAAATTTGTTCCACGACGGGTACCAAAAACTCGTGGAACCATTCCCTGTTCCCCAGTGGAGAATTCCCCTATTAGGGTAAGAGGATAGGGAAAATCTTCCCCATGGGGATAGAATTGGGTCCACGTCAATCCTCATCGGGGGTGGCAGGGGCAAGGATGTCCCCCCACCCCCATATCCGTTCCTTGTTCGAGACCCAATAAGCATATGACAAGTGGGCCCTCGAGCATATATTTATTATATATACCTCTATGATGGTATCGTATATTTACTTAGAATTTACAATAAATTCATCTATCTTTTACTAATCTAATCATCGTATTATTGATGATTATGATTAGTTGTGCAATCAATGTGGTTATTCGTTACTGAGGAACGGGCCCCATCCAGTAACCGGAGCGCGCCAATTGGGGTTGCTGATGCAAGAGTAGACCTTAGCTCTTAAGGTCGTTCTCTCTTGTTCACCAGCAATTGAGTTTAATATCCTTAGTTTGTTGGTCGCTGTAGGGTTTGTAGGGTGGATTGTCCCCCACCCCCTGTAAATTTTGTTGTACTTTCGCTTTCTACTTAATGGAATGACACGCAAATTTCTTGTGTGTTCTCGAAAAAAAGAATCAGAGGCTTATTATGAACCTGAAGTTCCAATCGTTGATGGTGTCATGAACTACAATGCATAGTCCGCAGCCCAAAACACTCAAATGTGCAAGGCATGCACAAAATCCAGTGGAAGGTGCATTATGACATCAATGGAAAACAACAACGGTGTAGAATAGGAATGTACAAGATTGCTAGGAATCCAGCAATGCGATATGAATCCAGAAATGCAAACATGATTCAACATGTTAAGTATTTCATCGCGACAAAATTATACTCAGCAAATTTTGTTTAGAAAATCATTCTTACCAGTTTCCAAGGTGAGTGACTTTAGCTGAGGGAAACTTTGACTTCAGTGCAGCAGGGATGTTACCAGAAAAGGCTGGAAGAACTGCAAGGGAGGTAGATATTAGACAACTAAAAAATGCAGAATAAAGGGAGTCGACATTAAACAACTAAAAAAAATCAAACTGAGTAATTGAATGTTTAAATTACTTGAAGTAGCAGAACGGGTTTTCTTAAATAAATGGGCAGAAGTGTAAACCAACATGAATATATTTTCATGAAATCACATAATAATGAGTGTGCTATATATCCTTCCGTAAAACATATGCTCATGTAACCACATTAATATGATAAACTCATAAATAATAAAACTGTAATATAAGTGTCACCTGGGAACATGCCAAAAGCATACATCCTAGAAAGGATTTTCTTCTGAAGAGCTAATTGATCATCAAGCCAAGTCTGAGGAAGAGGCCCACCCCATCTGATAAATCATTCTGTCATTTTGTGTTCCTTCAAGATACATTTGCTTAAAATATGAATTGACAGAAAAAAAAATCCATCATCTGGAATATCAATGTAATTCATACCATCAGACATAAAGGCCTATTTAAATCTCTACTTCTGTGCTCGGGTCGTTTGGTTGCTTCTGTGCTCGGTATTGAGTTTGATCAATTTGTGGTGCTTCCGGCAGATAGAACAAGAGGAGGGGTACTATTGGCTTGGAAGGGCAATACTTGGCATGCTCTGTCATCTCGGGTTGATTCCTATTCGGTCTCGGTTAAGTTTGAATCTCAGGAAGGGCCTGCCTGGTGGTTTACGGGAGTTTATGGTCCTCAATCTAATGACCACAAAGTTCAATTCTTGCAAGAGCTACGAGATATTCGGCAAGACTGTCATGGGCCGTGGGCTATCGGAGGGGATTTCAACCGCATCTATAGAGCGGAAGACAAGAACAGCTCTAATATTAATAGAGCAATGATGGGTCGTTTCCGCCGTTTTTTAGATGATATGGAGATGAATGAAATCTCATTGCTTGGTCGTAAATTCACTTGGTCAAATGAACGGGAGGTGCCTACTTTGGTTAAGCTTGATCGGGTTTTCATGTCCACTGACTGGGAACAATTGTTCCCTGATTGCATCCTTCAGAGTTCGGCCTCGATGATTTCAGATCACTGCCCGCTTATCCTCGGTTTGACGAACAATGTGCAAGGGAAGCGCCGTTTTCATTTTGAAAGTTTCTGGCCCAAACTTGATGGCTTCTTGCAGGAAGTGGAGAGTTCCTGGCATAAGCCAGTGGTAGCCTCTTGTCCACTGCACCTCTTCTCCATAAAGTTGGGCCGTCTTGCCTCTGATCTGCAATCTTGGAGCAAAAAGAAAATAGGCAATGTCAAGATTCAATTGCAATTTGCGAAGGAAATTATTCATCGTCTAGAGATTGCACAGGATACTCGCTTATTGTCCAGGGAAGAGGACTGGCTCCGTCGGCAATTGAAGTGGCATGCACTTGGGCTTGCTTCGCTTGAGCGTACGATTGCCCGCTTACGCTCTAGATTAAGTTGGATAAAAGAAGGGGATGCCAACACAACCTTCTTCCATCAGCAGGCCCGGTACAGAAAGAGAAAGAACTTTATGGCCAAGATTAAAGTGGGGGATAGCATTGTTACTAGTCAAGAGGAGAAACAGGAAGCAACTTGGGATTTTTACTCTAACCTCCTTGGCACGACAATCCATAAAGAATGCACCCTCCACCTGGAGTCCTTTTATAAACAGCCTATTGATCTATCCATTCTCGAACTAGGTCTCTCGGAAGAGGAGGTTTGGGCAACAATTAAGTCTCTCCCTTCAGATAAGACGCCTGGCCCAGATGGGTATACCGGATGCTTTTATAAATCCTGCTGGAATATAATTAAAGAGGACCTGTTATCAGCCCTAAGCCGAATTTTGCAGGGTGATGTCAGCAAGTTGTCTCTTCTCAACTCAGCCTACATCACTTTGCTGCCCAAGACAGCTGATGCTTTGGAAATCAAGGATTATCGACCTATAAGCCTAGTGCACAGCTTCGCTAAGCTTGTCACTAAACTGTTAGCCAACAGGTTGGCTCCCAAGCTCAAGGATTTGGTGTCCCCCAACCAAAGTGCTTTTGTTAAAGGAATATGCATACATGACAATTTTAATTGGGTGCAGCAAACAGCTAAGCTGCTGCATAGGCAGAACGAACCAAGAATCCTTCTCAAATTGGACATTTCAAAGGCCTTTGATTCGGTGTCCTGGCCCTTCTTACTGCAAGTATTGAGATATTTGGGTTTTGGTCCAGTTTGGTGCAATACTTTATCTAAGCTGTTGAGATCTTCCACAACTCGAGTTTTGGTAAATGGGGTGTCGAGATCGATTCAAAGATCGTCAATGAGGCAAGGAGACCCTCTATCTCCAATGCTTTTCATTATAGTCATGGATGTACTTAACGCTCTAATCAATAGAGCGAGTGACATTGGAGTGTTGCAGCCCCTACTCTCGCATGGGCCCAGTCAGCGTGTTTCTTTATATGCTGACGATGTAATCCTATTCGTAAGACCTTGCTTGGGTGATTTGGCGTTGATCAAGGAGATTCTGCGAGTCTTTGGTGAGGCATCTGGGTTGGTCACTAACATCTCTAAATGTTCTGTCAGCCCGATCCAATGTCACGGTCAAGAGATTGAAGTTGTGCAAGCCTCCTTTCCATGCAAGGTGCAAGAGTTCCCTTGCAAGTATCTTGGGCTTCCTCTGTCTATCAAACCACTTTCTAAGGCTGATTATTTTGCAATAATTGACAAGATTGCTGCTAAGCTACCAGGTTGGAAGGCAGCCATGATGCACCCGGCGGGGAGGGCCACCCTGATTCGTGCAGTGCTTTCGGCTATGCCCATCTATCAGCTCATAGCATTAGAGCTCCCTAAGTGGGTGATCAAAGCAATTGACAAGATAAGGAGAGCTTTTCTTTGGAAAGGTCGCAAAGATGTACTTGGAGGCCATTGTCTTGTTACTTGGGACCGGGTCAAGAGGCCATTTCAGCTAGGAGGCCTGGGAATTCTTGATTTAGAGGTGCTCGGACGGGCCTTGCGAATGAGGTGGTTATGGCTTAAAAAGACTCAACCGGATCGGCCTTGGGCTGACCTCGATATTCAAGTACATCCACATTCACTGGCCTTGTTCTCCGCCTCACTCTCTTCCATTGTGGGGGACGGCAAAAGAACACTTTTTTGGAGTGACAATTGGCTGCATGGAAAATCCGTACCTGCCCTTGCACCTGCTCTTTGTTTACAAGTGCCAAAAAGAATTGCTAATCGCGAGCAGGCGCGAGGCATTAGGCGATGGGACGTGGATCCGTGACATTAGAGGCGACCTACCAACTGAGGCTCTATTACAATATCTCCATATTTGGGACCTCTTAGCCGGGTTTGTGCTCACTCCTGGCGTGGAGGATCAGCACATTTGGACTCCATCTCCCTCTGGTGAATTCTCAACAAAATCAGCCTACCGTCGTTTTTTCAAGGGATCTGTGGAGTTTGAGCCGTGGAAAGCAATATGGAAAACCTGAGCTCCTCCTCGATGCAAATTCTTTGTATGGCTGGCCTCTCTAAACCGTTGCTGGACAGCTGATCGTTTGGCCCGTCGCGGACTAGACCACCCTGAGTATTGCCCATTATGTGATCAGGAGGCGGAGACCGTGCAGCACTTGCTCACTAATTGTGTGTTTACAAGGAGTGTGTGGGTTTCAGTGTTCTCCCTCCTTGGTCTGCAGCACTTAGCTCCAGGATTGGATGACTACATTTTTACAGAGTGGTGGCGTCAAGCGTTGCAGGGGGTTCCCAAGGCCTCTCGTAAAGGTTTCAACTCATTGGTTATGTTGGTGGCTTGGTGGATCTGGAAACATAGAAACGGATGTATTTTTGAGGGAGCTTCACCTAACCATAATACTATTATGCGGGACATTAGAGAGGAGGCCAATATGTGGTGCATGGCGGGAGCCAAAGGGCTTCGTAGGATTTGGCACTGATATTTTTTTATTTGCCCCCCCCCCTTGTAGGGGTTGTTTGAGTCGTCTAGACTCTTTTGTACTCCTTTTCTTCTTAATATAATGATGCGCAGTTCTCCTGCGGGTTTGAGAAAAAAAAAGCTCTACTTCTAGAAAAAAAAAGGTTTCAGAAATACATCCTATGTTTCCACCACCGACCCTCCCTGAAAAATAAATAATATATTCATGGCATGTTTTCGAAATTAAAATAGCTCAAGAAAAAAATTGCATACAACACAAAATTAAATATAAAACCCGCTAACTATCCTTTTCTGACAAGTACTAAAGAGGATACCAATGTTTTGTTGGCAGCTAAGACAGTGAGTCATAACTATAATCAGCTCTCTCTGATTGTCTTACATGTCTAGATGCAAACATCCAAGCTGCACTTCTATCCTATCAAAGTTTAAGTTATACTGTCTTGGGCTCAGAGTTAAGGGATAGATTAAAAGAATTTGAAAACAAACAGCATGTCTTGTAATAATGCAAAACAATATCTGATCAACTCAGAATACTGCAACATCAAATATTTAGATGGGAGGCTCCAATTGCAAAACAGAAGCATCACTTACCCATGCATATTGGCCATCCGAGACCATGCAAGAAAGGCTGGCCCGCCAAAGAAATCATCCAAATCTGATTTACTAATGTTGTACCTCTGCAAAACATATAAAAGGGGGGGTGAAATACTGAAATGTAAACTGTAAAGTACTAGCAAACCATTTGCAACATAACAGGATGAGTAGGAGCAACCAAGGATGTGGCATTTATTCTGGTAGGGATCCCAGCCACTACCCCGAAAAAGTCCAATGTTAAGTAAGAATCTGCCCTAAATCATTCTGTCAAATGCCAACATTGCAATATGGCATCACACTTGGAAATGTGATGATGTTCTTCCTTGCCAGCTTATCAAAATTGCTATAGTAGTCTGCCTCTTGATCAGTATTTAGTATTACTACACTAGCTTTTGCTGTTATACATCAATCATTAGCTTAAATTTCTACCTAAGATTCTGGGCTGCTTTTGTTTTGCAAAAGTTTAATTATTTAAGAGCACATGGAAGAAGCATAGTTTAAATTATTCAGTGAACAGAATGCTTCAGGGAAAAAAAGGAATGCACACATGTGCACATACCTGAAAAACCTTCTGCCATATAGTTTCTTGACCAGTGAAAGCAAGAGGCAAATTAATTCCTTGAAGAGCCATCCAGTCAATTTCTTTCTCCCAGCGCTCCCAATCCCACCAAGCAAAAGAATCTTAAAAGCAAGAAAAATAATCTTTAACCATGTTATTATCGCATATAAAAGGAAAAGCCGAAAAATTTGTTTTTAAGTCAGCATGGAAAATTCCATATTATCCATATTAGATTCAACAACAAAAAGTACCCAAAAATGATACCAAACAAGAAAAAAAAAGGTGAGAGGTGGTACAATCAGGAAAGTATTCATGTGAACACAAGTACACAGGGGTATCAAAAGATAAAAGCCAGAACATCCTTTTGGGAGAAGGAAAAGTAGCACAATTTGTCTATTCCTGACTTGACTATATTTAAACAGAACCTGAAAATGTACATGGCATACAATAACAAAAAGTGGGAAAAAATACAATGTATAAAGAAGTCGAGCATATCCATCATATGTCTCCAGCAATGTAGCTGGAAGTCACAAGTTTAGGAGGATACCACATCATGGGACTGTTATAGAAAAATAGAATTGCACAAGTGTTTTGGTGCTCGTAGCTAGAAAACATGCTCAGCAGATAGCAAACAAGAAAGTACTAAAATTGTACACAAAGTAAGTTATCAGCTTACAACTGGATGTAACTGCGTTCTGGTAGTAGCTCCAGTCAACAGGTCTTCGATTCAAAATGCCACCAGCGGGAACACGGGGTAGTGACCCAGGATGTGGAACATGTGATAATTGTGCACCACCAGTTTTATACCATGATATATGTGCCGCACAATAGTACTTCAAATACCAATGAAGACCAGAAGAAATTTCTACCCCACTTACTCCAAGTATCCTGACCGAAAGACATGAACAAATGCAGATGACTTGTGGTGGATGTATAAACTAAAGGCATAAACTTATGAAAACCAAGCAGGAATAATGTATCATTTCTAAGTAATCCTCAACTAATATATCAAAATGGCATGTTGCCTCTGCACTATACAGCGGACCTAAGTGGCTAAGCCACTCACATTAGCAAACAGAACTAGCAAATAAATCTAGCAGGACCTGCTGCGGCCAAAAATATAAATAATCAACATCATTTTGGATACATATATAGCATCCAAAAATTGGAAGATTGTTCATAACTAGATTCATGTGAAAATAGGAAAATCTTGTTTTCCAGTAAGTCATTGTTCAGTGCATGTCTATGGGTAGGTTTTTTTGGGCAAATAGCTTATGACTTAAATATTTGAATTCTGACTGTTCGCGAGATGCAGTACGTAGAGAGAAATAGTCGCATGTGATTTTTGCCGATACAGCTGAACTCAATAACTTTTTAATATAATTTTCTTGTTGACCCCGCCTTGCAAAAACGTACCGTTTAAAAGTTAGTTACTGTAGACAGTATAAGCATAAGCCATATATAAACTGAAAGAAAAAACCCAGCAATAAATTAATGGAGCCCACATACGCATCAGGAGTAGATGTAGTAGACTCATAGGGAGCTAAAAGAAAAATATAGTTTGTCAAATTCATTATTTTCAGAAAGTCTGATATATATTTAGATAAGTGGTTCACCAAACACCCAATTTTGGCAAGCAACAACAAATAAATAATGCTGACACATGCACACTATACTTTACATAAAAGAAGAGAATAAGATGAAGCTAAAGGCAACATTCTGCAGCTGCAAAAGATTTTCCACCTAGATCTTATAGAACAGAGTTGAAAATATAATTCACAATGAGTGGTAAAACAAAGGGAAGAAACATACAATATTTCTGGAGTCCCTTCTCCATCAAATAACGGATGGTTGTCAATGACAAAGCATGCCTTTCCGCCACATTGCTCCTGATAATGCAGTGTAAGAGGTTGTAACTTGTGAATCCTTGTCGATAGAGTCCCTACTAAAATAAACCTATTGTGAACTTAATAGGTTTGTTTTCTGACTCCCTAGTAAGAGTCCTAAGAAAAGCTAGAATCCACTAGGTCAACGCCAAAAGGAGACATGGTCAGGGTTATATCTGTAGGGCTTAATTTTAACAACTACAAATCACCAAATACCAAGTGCAAAATTCACCATCCTAAAATGGATTTATACATTATGTTTATCATGATCATAGTTTATACGACCTTAGACAGTTGCCACACGTTTACACGGTCCAGAGTCCAAACTCCAAACAACCAGATTCCCACTCCAATGAACTACTCCATGATCACACGACACACTTCATTAATTGGCTTCTGATCCTAGCCGATTTCTCACTACACCCAAGCGCTCAGTTACTCTGCTTACGCAACGCCTTTCAACAACCGCTAAAACCCTAACAACCATAGGAACGAAGCACGCGTACCGTGGAGATGACCCTGAACTCGAAGCTGGCGGAGTGGGAGGGGAGGAGGCGCGCCAGGAGCCCGCGCGCGGCGTCCACCTGCTCGGCCGCGGGCCGACGCTCTCTGCGGTGGAGCTCACGGAGGCGGTGGAGGTGCGGGAACCGCCGATCGGAGCACGTGACATCCGCAGCGGCGCAAGCGAGAAAGACGACGAGCAGGAGGAAGCGAGGGGCGGGAGAGGACAGCATCGCGGCGGCGGGGGGTAGGGATGGGAAGGAGGTGGGGAGGAGAGGGTGGGAGTGGAGAGTGGGACTGCGGGGACGGCATGGCTAGGGGGTTAACTAGCGAGAGGGAGGGAGGGAGGTGGTGGTTGGGGATTGGGGGCAAATTGGAAGGCGAAAGCGAAAGGGCGAGAGATTGCGGGCGGCAATGGGGAGGGGGCGAAGCGAAGAAGACGACAAGAGCGGCAGGCCGCGCGCTGAACGGCCGGGCGGGTGACGTCAGTCGAACTATGGCGAGTTTTTTTTTTTTTTTGAGCCGTGGGTTTTGGCTTGCACTTTCGAGAGCACGAAGAAATAGACAGCAGTATATAATTTTAGTTAATATAATATATATTATAATTAATTTATAGATTCTATCTTAAAAATATATTATTTAAAAATTAGTTATTATAGTAAGAATAAAAAGCTACAAGTAATAACAAGGATCAAACCCATCTATATATATTTCTAATTTTGGATCTCTTATAAAACTTCTACTAGTTAAAAAATTCAAATGGGAAAAGGAAACTAGTAAATTTGTAAATGTGCAGGCCAAGACTATTCTAAATCAGATTGAAGTAACTAACTTGTTTTGATTAAATTCTTACGTTTATGGGGGATGTAGATTATCATGTTAGTCAACTCCAAAAGTATAGAAACATTATGCTGTCAGATATGCCTTTCTAGCTTACGGTTTAAATATTTAAATTCTATCTATTCGTGAGAGGTGATACGCATAAAAAAATAGTTGCATACAATTTTGATCGGTATAGCTGAACTCAATACACTTTTTACTATAACTTCTTGTTGATATGTCTTAAAAACATATCATTTAAAACCTAATTATTGTAGCTTATATAAATATAAATTAGCTGAGAGTAGAAAAGAGCCTGCTAAAGATCAAAATCTGGCAGGAGTCTGAAAATATACAATGCACGCAGCACGAGCGGAGTTGAGCTGCACTCGCAGTTTTCTGTAGTTGATTTCCCTGTCACTGACCGGCAAGCTTTACGGCTTTCTTATATTCAAGGCCTGCTTAGCTTACTTATCGTAAGAAGACACGACGCTTGCGACGTAACTTGTCGCTACCCAAAGTTCAGATACGTATGCAAACTGCGAGGTCTAGTTGATTAATCTGAAAATGCGCAGTGGGAAGTAGTCCGCGTATTCTCAAATTTAATCAAGCTAATGGGTAGCTTCCCCCCTAACACTGGCATGAAATTTTCATGCTGTAAGATGTGACCTCCTTTTTTTTTTCAAAATCTAGCAAGAGTCTGAAAATATACAAATATTGGTGTTGGACTGCACTCGCTGTTTTATACCGTGGATTTCTCCGTCACTGGCCGGCAAGCTTTACGATGTCCTTAGATTAGATTAATGGCCTGCTTAACTTAGCTAATCGTAAAAAAAAACATTCGTAGCTTGTGATGTACTTGTTGCTATTCAATTCGCCTGGGTACATACGCTAGGAATTTTACGGATACGCTAAAATCCCACGGACCAGGCTAGTTATGGCCTTATGGGATTTCTCTTTATTTAACAATGACGATGATCGCTACGGTTAACGAACAAGGGCCGCAACTGTTGAGGCCGACGGCTCGTGGGCTGGGCGTCTGACACTGGCATAGGATAGCCCATTAACTCTTTATGCGTCAATGCATCGTATAGCTTGGTTATGGCCCCTGTCCTTTTGGATTATGTATTACATCTTAACTATAGTTTTATTAGTTTAATAAATAATAATTAATAAAAGAAGTTGAAGCTAAAAACGAACTGAAAACCCAAAAATGACGGACGTATACGTCTGGGATACGTCTGGGACTCGAATGATACAAGGTGGTACACCGGCCCAGCATTAGTGGCATCGTTTCTTCCCCTCACATTGTTGCAACTTTCGCATAAAATCCAACATATATACCGTACTAAAATGACTAGTTCCGTTCCTAGGAGTGGCAGCAAGACAAGCACATTTGAACTCATACCCGCTTCGACTAACAGCTTTTAAGTTTCTAGTTGTGTCTTTTGACTTATATTTAAAATTACATTTTAGCGGTTGTTAATTTTTTTTAAAAAATAAAGAAAAATAGAATAAATGGAAACGATAAAAAATATTATATCATCATAGATAATAAAAAAATAAGAGAGAAAAAGAAAAGATAAAAAAGCATAACAACATAAAAAGTCGAAATTAGAAGTCGACGGTTGAATTTGCACTGTAACTGGTTTATTTGGCGAGAGAACATCCATCTATTTGAAACACATTCACCCTGTCTTATTCCTTGCAGTTGTTTCCGTATAGTAGTGCTACAACCGTTCGAAGCAGACTACATCATCATAGAAGGAACACTTGTGCAGACCACAGCACACTCCACGCCACGCACTGACCACGGTACTAACATACGAAGCCTCACACCACAGTGATACTGCCGCAGTTACTTCAGTTCACCTTCCTGCAGTTAACCCTGACCTGCCCACTGGAGCCAGTGAGCACGCCAATGCCGCCCATCTTCACCATGGCGTCGCGGAAGTCGTCGAAGAAGCCGGCCATGTCCGACGCGTATGCCGTGGTCTGCGCGTCGGCCGAGCCGCCGTTGAACAACTGCTGGTCCGAGTGCAGAAGGCCCTTGTTCCTCAGGAGGTTCTTGTAGTAGAAGTTGTCGAAGACGTAGGACGTGGAGGGGTCCAGCGGCGAGGTGTTGTCGTCGCCGCCGGTGGGGTTCGGGCACCTCGGCTTCAGCGAGGAGGCGAGCGACGCGTCGACGTTGGTCTCGTTGTAGAGGCGGCCGCGGAAGTTGACGCACCTGGCCTGGCCTATGGTGTGGGCGCCCGACAGCGCTATCATGTCGGTCGCGGTGAGGCCCTTGTCCGAGAAGGCCTTGATCAGGTCGCGGAGGTCGGAGGTCGGCGGCGGGAGGTCGTTGTTCGCGGCGTCCAAGCTCGCCGTCGTCCCGTCCCGCCGGCCTAGCTCGACGTCCCAAGTAGGCCCTCCGAGCTGCAAAAACAACATTTCAGGATTGTTCATGCAAATTAGCTTGTGACTATAGGAAACAGCGGTCATGGTCTCAAATGTGCATATATATGGTGCTTACCGCGACGACGGAATCGCGGGCAGCGACGGCGAGGATGTCGGCGCAGGACACCACCTGCTTGCAGGCATCCTCGAGCTGCTTCTTGATGTCGTCGACCACTTCGAACCCGCGAAGCGAGTTCTTGTTTGGCTGCGCATTCTTCTCACCTGCCAAGCTCGGCGTGTTGTCGAGCAGCACTGACCCGTCGCAACCCTGTAAAGTATGCGGTCAATAGTTAGTCCACGAAAAGATGATTTTTTATCAATTGTTCTGCTACATAAGGACAAATACTTGGTTTGAAAAATTGCGCAGGCTGCAGAGTGCACACCAGCACCCGCTGTAAAGTAACAATACTGAACCTACATACTCTGCTACACACATCCGAACTACAACTACAAACTGTAGAACATACAATTCTTCAGCAATCAGCACCAATTCAGACTTCAGGTTCACTTGCCAATGTACTTAATTTTGTAACTATCCCAAACACGATATGACACGAGTCTTCTCGACTGCACATATAGAAAAGCAACCTAGCTAGTGTTAAGAAGGCGAGCTAGATATAACCAGTGTGGAACACGTACTGACATTTGAAAGGCTAAATTGGGAAGAAAGGGAGAACTTATGAAGGTGTTTTTTTTATAACACTTGCATTGACAAAGCAGTCGTGGAAATGGAGGCGGAGCAGCGACGCCCCCATGCGGGGTTCTTTGGAAACGGCGGCTCTCACAGCAGACCCGATGACGTCGAGAGCGTCCGGGCATGTCTGGTCGTAGAATTCAGCGGAAAGCCGAGCTGAAACAAAAGCGGCAGAGAAGAGCAAGGCAACGATACAGCAACCGAAGGTATGCTTGGATGCCATTGCTAACAGCTAGAGCTAGAGTACAGAGAAGTTTGTAGCTTCACTGTGTGTCGTGTGCCCTGCAAGGATAGCTACACGCGCCGTGGTATTTATAGGCACTGCGGTGCAAGAATGCTGGTCGATAAGCCACTACTATGCTCCTGCAGTACCTACTTGTTAGCTGCCATCTGCACTTTTGGATATTGTCGTGTTCGTCTTATCTGTTCTTTTCTTCCATTGTTTAACCTAGTGGTCTACAGCCAGAAAGCAAGAGATGAGGGGGAAGCTTTAGTTGCATTCAGAATGCTGCTGTGCCCTGCAGCGTAGTACGTGTACTTTTACATGGGGTGATTATCATACACAGGCATACCCTTGGTACTTAAGGGGCGCTCAGCGACGAGTTTATTTTACTGTTCAGCGACAAGTTACTGTAGCAGCAATTTTTCATTGTAGTAATTTTGTCACGCAGTGAATTTTTTTTGGTTTTTTTGTGTTTTGTTTTTTTTCGTATTCCTTTGTATTGTCTGCTCTAGACTAATGTGCCGTTTTTATTTTTATATATTTTTAAATTTAATTATGCCCATAAACTAACTCAGCTACAATAAAATTTCAGCCAGTTACAGTAAAATTTCAGCAAAAATCAAAAGTCATCACTAAAATGAACGCCCGCTAAGATAGACGTAAAGGAGTTGATTAGTTTCCCTCGATCTGTCTAGTACTAGCTAGTACAGTAGATACCCAGCCTTATTCTACAATTTTGTTACACTAAAACACAAATCAAAACCCCTATACATGCTAGCATAAGTTTGATGGCAATCGTAGCATTATGGAATTTCATTTCAATTCCCCCCTACAATTGCATTTCTCTGCCCCGTACTAGTATTGCATTTTTAGCACCGTACAAAAAGGTAAGAAGGTTGTACCGTGCATGCGTGATTCATGAAGCGATAATTGAAGTACTCACTCCTGACAATTCTTTGTTGCTTGGAATCAAGCGAGATCCAGCCACTTGCATTTATCTAGTCCAATCCTGGACATTCTTTCAAAAGGTGCAACCGACGTGTGGGTCAGCTTCGCAAATTGGAGTTTGACGTGCGACAATTTGTAAGACCTAAATCTCCATCTAGTCTTAAACTCAGGTGTGAACTCGCGGCGCGGCTGGCCAACGAATTAGGCGTGCATCATGTTTGCTTTACGGAGTGTATTAAACATAAACTTTGAGCAAAGAAAAAGGCTCAACTTTTGGAATCCATGGTTGCGGATCTCCCAAACCTTGTGACTTTTTATCTGGCCTGTCAATGCCATTTCTTTGTCTTCACTTGTGCTATATGAAAGCATCTCCAACTTTTGGAAGCAAATTATATTTCAAACTTGTTTCACTCCCATCCTAGCTTGCAAGTGAGAAGGGGAGAGAAGCAGAACGCTTGACAAGCTGAAATGGAATCAAATCATTTTTTTTGACATTCTATTTTTTTGTTCATTTTGGTCCTAATTTCAGGGGCGCTATTCAACGCCATGGAATCAAATCAGGTATAGTACATACTGCATATATGCGTGCGATTAAATACTGGATTAGGCGGTTGACAAGTCTATCCTTGCACTGATCACGGCGGTGTCCGGCGTGGCACATGCATTTGCCGAACTTTTGGCCTCTAGGATACTCACCAGCTCCCAAGAGGGACACAACACGAGGCCAGCTCCACTGCTGCGATCGATCAACGTGCAAGCCAGTGGCGCATGATGACGACAAGCTCCGGTATTATGTTAGTTTATGTACGGCAGTGGTGAGTGATTGAGACTGAATGTCTCAAGAGAAGGAGAGGTTTTCTACGTGCAAGGTTGCACAAGGAGCAGGGAGAGTGGTCAAATCACTTGGAAGTTAGCTCGACTCCTTTTGCCCTTAAAATCTCGTGTGCACGTCTGACTAATTTTGCGCCTCGGGGGTGCTCAGAATAATGTGGCTTATGACTTTTTTATTATAACTGATTTATTTTTTAATGTAGTTGACTTGATTTATTTATTATAATTAAAATTTAAAAATAGAAAAATATATTAGTCTATCACGAACAATGCAAAAGAATACAAAAAAAAAGAAAAGATAAAAATAAAAAAAGACAAAATTAATGAATAGTGGAAAAAACAGAAGTTAGAAGCTAAATTGAACGGTGCAGAGAAGCTCCGAGCTAGCTGCATGAGATTGAGCGGCGGTAAAAATACATCACTGTTTTCCAGTCGGGTTGAAGCTGAGATTTACCTGAGCAGAACACATTTCATTGCGCACTAGCTATCTGGATAACACGCCTCCAATTAACCGAGAGTCGCCACTGAGGCAAATGCATTGTTGGAAAATCAAGTTGACCTTCCATTGATTGAGCAGAAAAGAAACTAGCCAGATACTATCTGTCACCGTCGCTTGGATAACTGTGGATGGAGCACTGAGCTTTCAGTTGCGGCAATTGGGTTGGTGAGCTCTGCAGTGGGCGACGGTGCACTTGTACGCACTTTCGACGTCTGACGACAAGAGGCCACTCCACTACCCGAGCTCACGCACCGCCCGAATGGATCGTGGCCTCATGGACATGCATCGTCAGTGCAGCACATCAGTTGTTCAAAAGATGTTCCAGATTCGGCTTGGTTGGGAAGATATCGTCGATCGTCTCACCTATTAGATGTCGGGTCTGTTCTTTTTTTTAATTTATAGCTGTGTTTTATAATTTTAACTATAATTTTTGAATTTCTAGCTGTTTATGAGAGGGATTACAAAGAAATAGATACTCACTTGCGATTGTGGCTGATATAGATGTTGATTTTTTTAACGTGTATTATAATTAATTTATAGATATCATCTAAAAAAATACTATATTTGAAAGTTAGATATTATAACAAAAATCAAAAATCACTTTCTAAAGTTAGAAAGAACACGCCGTCTTGTCTTTTTTCTTAAATGAACATAGAGTTCCTGACCAAAATTTTTTTAAATTCTGTCCTTCACCATGAGACGCGTTGCATCACTCGCTCGCACTTGCCACGCATCAACATGCTGGTGTTAGCACGTGTAGAACAGTGCTGAAAGCACAGCCGAAGCAAGTACTACGCTGCCTACATCCAACGCTGACTTGCCGAGCCAGAGCTTCAGGGCCCCAGCCCCCACAACAAGCCCAGCAATAAAAGCTACCCGGCCTGCTAGGCCACTTCGGCCGAAATCAATCCAAGATAGGCCGAATAAAGTTTGCACAGACCAGGACTAACCTATTGTACACCAGCCCAAACTGTCAAAAGTCAAAACTCATTTGTAAACTGCTGCAAGTAGCAATGTAGTAGTATCAGAAGTTCAGAACATTTCAGGGTAAACCACGGACGTCTCTCCCCCCAGAAGACACGTGGCGATATTACATCAAGCCAGCGCTAAGTGGGACAACATAAGAATTTCATATGCTCCACGCGTTTAACGTCTATCCTCTCCAGATAAGCTGATGTATCCTATGCACAGCATCAGGCCGTGTCATCCATCCTTCTACAAGGAAAACCAAAGACATGCGAATTAGTTGCGAGTCAACTGATGATCTTCCGGATATTCCTTTTATAAATAACTAGCACAGTGACCCACGTTGCGTGAGAATCAACTTATTTAATTAGTGTACAACATATTTAATTGGTTTAGCAATACATATATGATGTATAATAAAGAAATTATATACAAAAAAGAGAGTCGTAGATCACACGAAAGAATTGAAATATTAGAATTTTTAGAATATTATCAATTAGATTTAAATTCCAGGTTTGTAAGAATTAGTTTTATTTATGATATTAATGTACAGTAGTAGTACATGTTAAAACAAAGAATATAGAATTGATCGATCGCTCAATCTACAAGCAAGCGGGACTGCAGAGCGACGTCAGGCAAGCGCTACCGGCGAGCGGCGAGTGAGCATTGTGGTCACGGGTGAGCGGGTGCAGCGGCGGAAAGCATGGACATGACGAGCAAGCACGATGGCCGTGGGCGACCAGGCGCGGCCACGGTGGGTGAGCATGGCGTTATGGCCAAAGGCCAGCGTCGCATCGGGTGAGCGGCCCTTGCCAGTGAGCATGATTTGTTTGATAAAACTAACTCTACCATTCATAATGGAAATATAATTATATTTGCTATACAACTTTAATATGCATATATGATTAATCTACATCATTATAATCTGATCCCGCTAAAATAAGTGGTAGAGATACTTATCTTTTTCTCGATTAATACTAGAATTTCTAGGATTTTTGCAGAATTTTATTGCCCTTAAAACAAAGAATGTGACTTAAATCTTATAAGTTATTTTTATTTATATAGATTTATCCTATGAGTACGCTACTGTGCCTATGTGCCCCCCAACTCTTCGGCCAAGTTATTGAACGAAACATAAGTTTGTTAGACAAGTTCCTTGATTCGTTACAGTGATAGGAAAGGCTAGATTAGTATTCTAAAAAAATGGCGATAAAATGGACACTTTTTTCTTCAGGTGGACGTCACACCAAAGACCATAAAGAGTAGCTAGCTAGGCCTGGCTTGTACCTGACGGCCTGACCAATGCAAAAGAAGCGTTTCGCCTTGAATTGAGAGATGACGCTGTTCTCCGCAAATTCCTCAGCAAAAGCAAAGATTGGCACGAGTGTTGGGGCGCTAGTGTTTCAGCTCGTAGTGGCAGCATTGGCCGCTCCGGTAGCTATGCCTGGCTGCCCGGAGACCTGCGGCAACATCACCGTCCCTTACCCATTCGGCACCCGCCAAGGCTGCTTCCGCGAGGGCTTCAACCTCACCTGCGACGAAACACGCCATCCAGTGAAGCTGTTCGTGGGCAACGGCGCGGAAGTGATCGGCATCTCCTTGCCGGATGACACGGTGCGGATCCGCACCAAGATGCTGAACACGAGCTGCCTTCAGTTCAACGGCTCGTGGTCCGCCGGTCTGACGGCTGCCGGCCCGCTGGCGGTGTCGACCAGGCACAACCGGTTCGTGTCCATGGGATGCAACCTGCTCGCCAACCACATCGCCTAAGACACGCTGCACCCAAACGACCACATCAGCGTCTGCGCCGCTCTGTGCGTGGTCCGCTCCGCGCTGCCAAGGGACACCTCGTGCTCCGGCGTCGGCTGCTGCCAGACGCCGGTCGCGCGAGGGCTCCCATCGTACGGCGTCCAGCTGAATGACCTGGCCCAGAGATCTGTCTCCCCCAGAAACGGAGCCGTGTTCATAGCTGACCAGGAGTGGTTCAGCAGCGAGCAGGTCGCGCTGCAGCTGAACTTCCTCGACGATCCGCAGAAGGTGCATTAGCGTGAACAGCATCATTGTCGACGACGTGGATGGAAATGTTTACGGCCGGACACGTTGCAACTGCTCCAACGGATACGAGGGCAACCCTTACATCGCCAATGGCTGTCAAGGTGAGTACTACTGCTTTCACTCTTTTTTCTACATATAGCTATAGCCTATAGCTGTCCAAATGAGTCATATCGTAACGAATCAGCCCAAGGCTTATCACTATAGGCCTGGCCTAAGTATAGCACGATCCGTTTAGATGATGGACTGTACCGGTATGGCCCGGTAGACCGTGCTGTCCCTGGGCCGAGCGGCTGGCATGCCAGGCCAGCTCCGCACGGTAAGAATTTTGTATAATTTTTCTGTAATTTTTTACAAGTTTATACCATTTTTTTCTTAATTTTTTTTATATTTTTCTTGATTGTTTTTGAATTTTTTCTCCTTTTCCGATCTAAACGGGTTAACTGTGCCGGTACGGACCTTTTAGCCCTAATCATGCCCATGCCGGCACGGCACGGTCATGGTCCGTGCTTAGGCTCGGTCCTCGACTCATGGACTATCACAACATTGCCTATTTATTATTCGTGCTTAAACGGATTGCGTTCTGTGCTGTGCCAGCTCAGCACGGTCTGTTGGCCAGGTCTACATATAGCTATTACACGTTTGACAACAAGTCAACGCTAAGTGAAATGATCAGGATTCAGCCACTTGATCCGGCCGTAAAGGAGGAGGCTGTGAAGTGGGTCCTAGTAAGGGCTAGTAGACTAGTGGAGTTGTCAATCAGCTGTAACATTTTTAATCAGACATGTTAACTTGGCCGTTCCACGGTCACAATTGCCTCCCCCCACCACCCACCCACCCTCTCCGTTCAAACTTTTACTTGTTTCTTCATGTGAATCTAAGGGGGTGATCGTTTTAGCGATGACTTTTAGATTTTGGCTGAAATTTCATTGTAGCTGTCTTTTTTTACTGTAGCTGATTTGGCCTTTTGGGTATAATTAAATTTAAAAAAAATATAAAAATAGAAAAAATTTGTTAGCCTATCAGGGACAATGCAAAGGAACACGAAAAAAAGAAAAATGCAAAAAGCCTAAAAAATCTAAAAAATTTTAGAAAAAGACGAATTACTAAATAGTGAAAAAAGTTGAAACTAGAAGCTGAAGCTGAAAAAAAATTGAAACGAGCGGGGCCTTAATTTAAGGTAGCTCTCTTATCCGCGTTCATTTTAAAAGAAATGATCCAAGATTCAGAGTTTCATATGCTGCACGCGTTTACATCTATCCTCTCCAAATAATTAAGAAAGCATATATATTCTCTTGCAGCTTCACGCGCTGTCGTCCATTAGTCTACACAGACGACAAAAAATATTAAAATCGGTTATGAGTCTAATTAATTGAATATAACTCAATCCAGCCGCTTTCTTTGAGGTTCCTTTTCTCACGGCAGAATGACCCAACCCTTCGAACAAGCAACCGATGCCTCGATAATTGATCCACGAAGGATGTCACCTTCCTTGCCCGCCCATTCCTTTTGACCCAACTATCCCGTTCACTACGGCACGCAGAGTTTTCTAAGAACCAAAGATTTTCGACCAGCAAAGCTTAAAGACTGAGTACGCTTACAGCTTACAACCGAGTCCTGACACCCTCAATTAAGCAGAGTTTGCAAGATGATCCTGCTTTCCTCTAGTCGATCCACAAAGGCAATGGTAGGCGCTGGTATTGCAGCACTGACGTGTCAGCTCATGCTGGCAACACTAGCCGCTCCTCCAGTGGCCTTGCCTGGTTGCCCAGACAGAGGCCTGCGGCAACCTAACCGTCCCCTACCCTTTCGGCACCCGTCAAGGTTGCTTCCGCGAGGGCTTTAACCTCACATGCGACGAGACGCGCCGGCCATCTAAGCTGTTCTTGGGCGACGGCGTGGAAGTCGTCGACATCTCTCTGCTGGATGGCACGGTGCGGATCCACAGCAAGATGCTCAACGTCTTGCTGAACGCGAGCTCCCCGCGGTTAAACGGCTCGTGGTCCGCCGGCCTGACTGGCAGTACTGGCCCGCTGACGGTGTCGACCAAACAGAACCGGTTCGTGGCCATGGGGTGCAACCTCCTCGCCAACCTCATCGCCCACGACACCCTCAGTTCGAACCGCTACGTCAGTATCTGCGCTGCGCTTTGCGCGGACGGGCCCTGGGTGCGCGACACCTCGTGCTCCGGCGTCGGCTGCTGCCAGACGGCCGTCGCGCGGCCGGGCCTCCAGTCCTATGGCTTCCAGCTTAGTGCTTTGACCCAGACATCCGGTGATTCGTCGGGATATGGAGCAGTGTTCATTGTTAGAGATAAGATAGGATTCCAAAGATAGGATTCCAAAGATAGACTCTCCCAGATTAGAAGGTAATGTATCAGGATAGGAAAGAGTCTAAAGATAGAATGTGATATCCCTCTCAATCACGTTTCCTCATGTAACAACCGCCGACGTTTCCTTCGGCTATTTAACAGAGCTACGCGGCCTCTAACGAGGTGACAACGCTTCTGAAATCTTTCATGGTATCAGAGCTGCCTCCTCATAGATTCATCTACTAGCCATCATGAACACGACATCCTCTCCAGCTCCGGCCGGCGTCTCTCCGTTCGGCGTTCCGGTGACAGAGAAGCTCGGCAAGAACAATCACTTGCTATGGAAGGCGCAGGTCCTTCCGGCTATAAGAGGAGCTCAGATGTTCGGCTATCTCGACGGCACCGTCGTCACACCTCCAAAGGAGATTGATGTTAAAGACGGTGACAAAACTGTCAAGACGCAGAATCCGGCATATGCACAGTGGATTGCTGCAGATCAACAGGTTCTTGGATATCTGATGTCATCTCTCTCGCGTGATGTTCTGACACAGGTAGTGTCGGTTACGACAGCGGCGCAGCTCTGGACTGCTCTCGAGGAGATGTTTTCATCAAGAACGCGTGCGCGAGTCATCAACACTCGCATTGCACTCTCCACCACGAAGAAAGGTAACATGACTGTTAATGAATATATCACCAAGATGAAGGCTTTAGGTGATGAAGTCGCAGCTGCTGGCAAACCCCTGGATGATGAAGACATGGTGTCTTATATTCTCGCTGGCCTCGACGCTGACTTTGAACCGGTGGTATCAGCGTTGGCGGCCAGGGTTGAGCCCGTTTCAGTAGCCGAACTCTACTCACAACTGCTGGGGTTTGAAGGCAGAGCGGATCTTCGGCAAGGTGCGTATCAAGTCTCAGTAAATGCTGCCTCTGTGAACGCTGCTTCTTTTGGCCGAAGTGGGAGTCAACGAGGCCGTGGTCGCAGTCGTGGGAGTCCTCCTGTCTTTAACTCTAGCCGTGGCCGAGGACGTAATCAATCTTCTGGAGGCCGTGGCGGCGAGCGTCCGGTATGTCAACTATGTGGCAAGACGGGGCACACAGTGAACATCTGTTGGCACCGTTACGATCCAGACTTTGTTCCACAAGAAAAGAGTGTGTTAGCTGCTGCTACACAGTCCTATGGGATTGATACGAATTGGTATGTTGATACCGGAGCAACCGATCATGTAACAGGAGAACTAGACAAATTGAGTATTCGAGAAAGGTACAGCGGTGAAGACCAGATCCATACGGCCAACGGGACAGGTATGTGTATTAGTTATACTGGTCACACTCAAATTTGTACCCCTAATCGTCCTCTTTACCTCAACAATGTTTTGTATACTCCTGATGCTAAGAAAAATTTGATATCTGCTTCACGACTTGCCACTGATAATCATGCCTTCTTTGAAATTCACCCAAAGTTCTTTTTGATCAAGGATCAAGTCACCGGGAAAATTCTACTTCAAGGCAAGCGTAAAGGTGGACTATATCCTTTACCCTCATCGTCATCGCCTCAATCACAGAAGCAAGCTTTCAGTACCATCAAACCTAGCCTGTCCAAGTGGCATAATAGGTTAGGTCATCCATCTAATGCCATTGTTTGGCAAGTTGTCTCTAGAAATAAACTTGTTTTTTCCGAAGAGTCCAATAAAGAGTCAGTGTGTGATGCCTGTCAACAGGCCAAGAGTCATCAGCTTCCTTATCCTAAGTCTTCAAGTATTTCTGCTGCTCCTTTAGAACTTGTGTTCTCTGATGTTTGGGGTCCTGCTCCCGATTCAGTAGGCAGAAAAAGATATTATGTCAATTTTATTGATGATTTTAGCAAGTTTACTTGGATATATTTGATTAAGCACAAATCTGAGGTTATACAAAAGTTCCAAGAATTCCAAGCTCTTGTAGAAAGACTCCTAAATCGGAAAATCATTGCCATACAATCTGATTGGGGAGGAGAGTATGAGAAATTAAATTCCTACTTCTCAAAATTAGGCATCACACATCGTGTTTCTTGTCCACATGCTCACCAACAAAACGGATCTGCCGAACGAAAACATAGACACATTGTTGATGTTGGCCTATCTCTCCTAGCTCAAGCTTCCATGCCTCTAAAATTTTGGGATGAGGCGTTTGTCACAGCCACTTACCTTATTAACCGTACACCTAGCAAGCTTCTTCAGTATTCAACACCTTTGGAGCGCTTGCTTGGTCAAAAACCAGATTATTCTCTCCTTCGTGTGTTTGGATGTGCCTGTTGGCCAAATCTTAGACCATACAATTCTCGTAAGCTTGAGTTTCGATCTCAACAATGTGTCTTTCTTGGCTACAGTCTTTTACATAAGGGATTTAAATGTCTTCATGTGTCCACTGGTCGTGTTTACATCTCTCGTGATGTTATCTTTGATGAAAATATTTTTCCCTTCGCCAAACTTCACTCCAATGCCGGTGCTCTCCTCCGCTCAGAAATTCTTCTTTATCCACATCTTCTTGTCGGGGGAACAATGTCATGTGATCAGTCAACTAATACACATCCTAATTCTCCTGATGATACTAATATTTCTGGTGAAATCAACGCAGATCTAGAGAATTCTGGTGCAGGTTATGAGCAAGATGCACATGAAATCATAGACCATGCTGAAGGCACAGAAACCGAGGCTGTTTTGACTGATCATCTAGACGTGTCAACTACAACAGCAGGAAATTCTCGCTTGGGAACGGTTCCTCGGACACGGGGATCAACGCAGGACGCATCCGAGTCAATCTCACCGAGCGGAGGTGTCCCAAGAAATGTCTCGAACAGCACCGGTGTCCCAAGCAGAGTTGGTATCCCGAGCGGAGGGGGGCCCACAACAGCGACGTGTCCCGATGGAATTGACGAGCCGGTGGGTCTCAGCGGTTACGGCACTGGAGAATCGGCAGACATCATCAACTCTGCAGACATGGTGACAGGCGATGCTGCGGGATCTTCTGTGGAGGCTGTGTCGTCTGGGGTGATGAGCCGGCCACACACAAGGTCACAAAGTGGAATCACCAAACCAAAAGTCTACACAGATGGACAGATCAGGTACACCTATTTCACAATTACAAGTGAACCTCAAACCGTTAATGAAGCACTTGCAGATGAGAAGTGGAAGCAGGCTATGGACTGTGAATTTGATGCATTAATCAAAAATAAAACTTGGCATCTTGTACCGGCCAAACAAGGAAAAAATATAATTGATTGCAAATGGGTTTTTAAGATCAAGAGAAAAGCCGATGGATCACTTGACAGGTATAAGGCACGCCTAGTTGCAAAGGGATTCAAACAAAGGTATGGAATAGACTATGAGGACACTTTTAGTCCCGTAGTTAAAGCTGCAACTATACGAATTGTTTTGTCTATTGCGATGCGAGGGGATGGTGTTTGGCAACTAGATGTAAAGAACGCGTTTCTTCATGGTGTTCTTGAGGAGGAGGTCTATATGAGACAACCACCAGGATATGAGGATCAGCAGAGGCCACATCACATATGTAAGTTGGATAAAGCCCTTTATGGTCTTAAACAGGCTCCTAGAGCCTGGTTTGCTAGATTATGCCAGAAACTACAGGAACTTGGTTTTATTGCTTCAAAGGCAGATACCTCACTGTTCTTTTACCACAAAGGCTCAGTTACAATATTTCTGCTAGTATATGTTGATGATATTGTTGTAGCTAGCTCGTCACAGGATGCAGTTACTAGTTTACTCAAAGATCTTGCGACAGATTTTGCATTAAAAGATCTTGGTGACTTGCATTACTTCTTGGGAATTGAGGTCTCTAAAATAAAAGATGGCATATTACTGTCACAAGATAAATATATTTCGGACTTACTAAAAAAGGTCAATATGGTGCATTGCAAACCGGCTGTTACACCAATGTGTACAACAGAGAAGCTTTCCTTGCAAGGAGGTGAAGCACTTGGACCTGAGGATTCTACTAAATACAGGAGTGTGGTTGGAGGACTTCAGTATTTAACTCTCACCAGGCCTGATATATCCTTTCCTGTGAACAAGGTGTGTCAGTTTCTTCATTCACCAACTACTGATCATTGGACGGCTGTGAAACGAATTCTCAGATATCTCAAATATACACTTGGTATGGGGTTAAAGGTTAAGAATAATTCTTCTACACTTGTTAGTGCATTTTCTGATGCTGATTGGGCAGGAAGTATTGATGATCGACGCTCCACCAGTGGGTTTGCAGTTTTCCTAGGCTGTAACTTGATCTCTTGGAGTGCACGCAAACAAGCAACAGTATCAAGGTCTAGTACCGAGGCTGAATACAAGTCATTAGCAAATGCAACGGCAGAAGTGATTTGGGTACAAACCTTGTTACAAGAATTAAAAATCCCAAGTCCACCAGCAGCTCAACTTTGGTGTGACAATATAGGAGCAACCTATTTATCTGCAAATCCAGTATTCCATGCTCGAACAAAACACATTGAAGTTGACTATCACTTTGTTCGTGAAAGAGTAGCGCAGAAGTTATTGGATGTACAATTTATCTCAACCAATGATCAAGTGGCTGATGGTTTTACAAAGGCTTTATGTGCTAGAAAGCTAGATATGTTTAGGCACAATCTTAACTTATGTAAGTTATGATTGAGGGGGGATGTTAGAGATAAGATAGGATTCCAAAGATAGGATTCCAAAGATAGACTCTCCCAGATTAGAAGGTAATGTATCAGGATAGGAAAGAGTCTAAAGATAGAATGTGATATCCCTCTCAATCACGTTTCCTCATGTAACAACCGCCGACGTTTCCTTCGGCTATTTAACAGAGCTACGCGGCCTCTAACGAGGTGACAACGCTTCTGAAATCTTTCATTCATAGCTGACCAAGAGTGGCTCAGCAGAGAGCTGCTCGTGCTGCAGCTGGATTACTTTGCCGAACAGCAAAAGATTGCTGATTCGACGGTGTTAGAATGGTCGCTGGATATGGAGCGTGATCGGGATCTGTTCTGGGGATTGGATAACCTCGATTTATTCGAACGGAGGAGATGCATAAGCTGATAAGCATAAACAGCATCGTAGTCGTCGACGACGACGACAAAAATGGCCGGCGGGCACAGTGCAACTGCTCGCAAGGATACGAGGGCAACCCTTACATCGCCAACGGATGCCAAGGTACTACACTTAGTTTACTCTAAGAGCAGCATACGTTTACCCTTACATACGTTTGTCCACGAAAGAGCATCAGACGACAACTCTTCCTTGCATTTTTATGGTTTTCATTAACTAGAACAGCAAATGCGATAGAGGAGGGAAACCGCCATATGGTCAACTTGGTAGGCCGCAGGCCTCGCGCTCGAGACGACCTGCTTACGGAATCGCGGAACCATACGGTTGGTGAACGGTGAGGCCGCGTTGGGCGACGAGCGTACGTGCAGAGGCTCGGGGGGCGCTGCGAGGCGACGGGATTGCGGTGCGGCGTGGGCGACTGGAGCTCGCAGGCTCGCAGCTCGCGGCAGGGAAACGTTCACCTCGTGGCGTGCGTGCGTAAGACGTGGGTGTTGGGGAGAAGAAAATCGTGGGAGAGAGCCTCAGAAAAGCTCTTCGGCGTTGGGCTGACACAACCGAGTTACAATGGTTGGGCCTAAGGAAGAGAAGGGCCGTGGCCTCGGGGATGACCAATGCCAAGTGTTGAATAGTACTCTAGGTCTGTTCTTTTTGGCTGTGGTTAATGACTTTTGGTTACGGCTGATGGCTTTTTGGCTGTTTGCGATAAAGATTGCGGAAATAGGGATACTCGCTTGCGATTTTTGATGATACAGATATTAGTTTTTTAACGTGTACTACATTAACTTATAGACACCATCTTAAAAAAATACTCCGTTTAAAAGTTAATTACTGTAGCAAAAACCAAAAGCGGCTTTTAGAAGCCGCAAAGAACAGAGCCTCTCTCTGTCAAAGTTTATACTCTTTTCGTCCAAGTTTATAAAATATATTTTCTCTTATCATATAGATCAAGGAGATAGTTAAAATGACTAAATTGCCTCTAATTATTCTCTCTAAACACTATATTCAATACATGCATGCTGAGAATAACAAATGAAACTGTATATTTATTATGGATATAAAGAAAATATCATACTAATTTTGTATTAGAACATGACATACATCCTATATTTATAGATAAAATCATTCAAAAATACAATATATAAACTTGGATGGAGGGAGGAAGATATAATTTCTCTTGGCATATAGACCAAGAAGATATTAAAAATAACTAAACTATCTCTAATTATTATCTCTAAATACTATCAATACATACATATAGAGAATATAAAGTAAAGTGGGATATTTATTAAAGGTATAGAGAAAATCTCATATTAATTTTGTATTAGAATATGAAATATGTACCTTATAAACTTGTAAACGTAGACAGAGGAGGAGTATCCTCTAAAAGCGCTGAACTCTCTCTCTCTCCCCCAAAAAAGCGCTGAACATTCAGTGTTCTAATTCCAGTCTTCCACTATAATCACCACGAAGCGCTGAACAGTCAGTGTTCCAATTCCAGTCTTCCACTATAAGCACCAACGTAACTTTAGACCAACTTCAATTCAAATCTTGAGGCTAATGTCAACAAGTCATGAGTATACCATAGGTGAAATGCCAAGTTTGTTCATCGAAAAATCTAGGGAATACGCTTTCGGTGCTGGCCTAAACTTTCACTCATGGATATTCAATTGATTAGTCGATTGAATTTAGCACTCTTCTTCGACTTATAACTTATGACTTATGATTTTTCTGGAACAAATAAAAGAGGTGATGTTTTTCGTCGTTTTTTCGAAGCGGTTTATTAGAACAGTCTTTTGGAAGCTACTTATCGGTTTATCAGTATTCTGTATGTTTACACAAGCACTCACATTAAGACCAAAAATCATCAGCTACAGCCATCAGTCGCAGCCAAACAGAACCCACATCAAAGTCAGCCGAGAAGACCATTTTTTTACCAAAAAAAAAAAGATTATATAAGTATCACCTTTGTCCAACTAGTTCCAAAGCCAAGCTAACCTACCATGCTTCTATATCTCCCTAGCTACCGTGAATGGTACTAGTAATGCAAATTGCAGGAGATGATGATTCGTCTCCGTTCCTTCGTTCCTTCCCCACAAGCAAAGCCCCTCTTGACAACACTGATGGCACTGCAGCTTCTCGGGGCAACCCTTGCGGCTGTTCCGGTAGCCTTGCCTGGCTGCCCAGAAGCTTGTGGCAGCATAACCGTCCCCTACCCTTTCGGCACCCGCCAAGGCTGCTTCCGCGAGGGCTTCAACCTCACCTGCGACGAAACACGCCATCCAGCGAAGCTGTTCGTGGGCGATGGCTTGGAAGTGATCGGCATCTCCTTGCCGGATGGCACGGTGCGGGTCCACAGCAAAATTTTGAGCGCGAACAATCTCGAGTTCAACGGCTCGTGGTCTGGCCTAATGGCTACCAGCCCGCTCACGGTGTCGACCAAGCACAACGTCTTTGTAGCCATCGGGTGTAACCTCTTCGCCCACCTCATCAGCACCAACCGTCACCGCCGGTCCACTCGGCACGAGTACGTCAGCATCTGCGCCGCGCTGTGCGACGACTTCGTTTCGGACGACGAGGACACCTCGTGCTCGGGCGTCGGTTGCTGCCAGACGTCCATCGCAGAGGGTTTACCTTCGTATGGCGTCCAGCTTAAGGATTTGGCTCAGACATATGATTCCATAGTCCACACCGCGTTCATTGTCGATCACAAGTGGTTCAGCAGGAATGTAGGCGTGATGCGAAATAGCACATTCCTTTATTTGGATCGGTTGAAGGTGACCGTCGTGCCCACCGTGTTAGAATGGTCGCTGGAATTAGATCGCGATCAAGACTTGGTCTTGTTTGATCCCGAGATTTCTGGCTGGAGATGCATGAGCTTAAACAGCTTCGCTGTCAACGTTGATGGACAGTACGAAATAAGGTGCAACTGCTCGGAAGGATACGAAGGCAATCCTTACATCGCTGATGGATGCCAAGGTACTACACTAGCACTCACCCTCCTCTATTTTCAATCCGTAATCCGTTAACTGGCTCCTTACTGCATTACCAGCAAATTGAGAATCAGGAGTAGTGGACTAGTAGTTGCTCGATCTTGCTTGCGTTCATAAAAGGGAATGATAAAATCAATACATTTGCGATAACTCGTCAGGATTTTTGGGTTGATAATGCCATAACATAACCTCTATCAGTTAGCGATAGAGGTGGGACCTGCGTTGTGCTGGCCCAGCACGGCCTATTGGGCCTTAGGCTTTTTGGGCCGTGTTGGTTAAGCATGATGAGCACACTGGCCGGGCTATGCCAGCATGGAACAGTCTAGCGAGGGCTAGGCCCAGCCCAAGAGCATACTGTGCCACTTCGGGTTGGCCTAGCCTGGGCACGACACTCAATATGGTGATGTTGCCTCTGCGCCGCTGCCCTAGCCCCCGTGGAGGCCAGCCATGCCGCCGCACTTGGGTGTTGCTACCGTGGAGGCCCTCTCTAGTGCCGCCGCCGCTGAGCCTCGTTGAGCCATAGTCATGCCTGTTGTGGCCCTTGCTCAGCCGCCTTCGCTGTGTCCTTGCCACCATGCTCAGGCACCGATGCTATTCCCGTCCACCATGAAAACGGGAACGGTAGTGTGGGTTGGCGTGAAACCCATGCTTGCTAGCTAGAGCTCCCCGTGCGGGTATTGGAACTATACAATAGATTCTCTCTCCACTGATCTCAAGCTCGAAATCCCGCAAATGTTGGACGACGAGGATGAAGAGCAGCGGCCACTCCAGTGCGAGTGGAGAGATGGCTATGTTAGAGTCGAATCTAGATGGCCTGGACTTTGACATGGCGTGACGGAAGGGAGAGGGGTGGTCGGCATTGGGGGAGGCAAAGGGAAAGAGGAGGGGAACGGTGGGGAAGGGGCGGTGGAGGGGGGAGGATGACCAGTGGTGGCGCAGAGGATGAGGAGAGGTGGAAGGGGAGGCTGAGCAGCGACGACAGGGTGGTGGACGGGTGGCGAATGAGGTCGGCAAGGTGAGGACCAATGGTTGCGGTGGTGCGGTGGAGGAGCAGGAGTGGAGGTGCAGATATGGAGAGTGGAGAGAGACCGAGAGAGTGAGAGACTGTAGTCAAGAGAGAGAGAGAGAGATGAGGATCGGTGGATGGCGGTAGCGGCGCAGTGGAACTAGAGGGGGAGATGCTGTTGGACCGTTTTCATGCCAGGCTGTGCGGCCCATCATGCCGCTTCCCTAGGCCAGGTATAGTCTATTCTTCATGCTAGACCAACCCATTTGTCTCTATGCCTGTGTCATGTTTAGACCAGGCCAAGCCGACTCGGTCGTGGGACAGCCTGAAAAGGCCCGGCCCAAGTCCCCCCTCTAGTTAGCGGCATACGCTCCGGCGTTTGCGTCTGCCCGTGCTGATCAACCGGCAGCCGTGCACTTCCATCTAGCTGCGTGCTGCACAGGGCAGGGAGGTTCTCGGCTTCTTGCGAACGCGACGCATTATGGGCTGTTGGCATGTTGCGGAACTGTTCCGCCTAACTGGGCTGGAGCTTTACGGAGTACCAGTGGCGGAACCAGGATTTAGTTACGCCTCGGGCTGAACTCTAACAACCTAAAACTAACGTCAATTTGTACCCATGCCACGATATAACATACTAAACAATTTTAATTCCAAATATTGATACACTATAAGTGCATCCAAAATTCTAAATGGAAATAAACAATATCATACACATGCTAGATTTAGAACTGTACCTCTGAAGAAGGAAATAGTTGCAGGAGTCTGACCCTTGAATCAGGTATATTATCTTTCTTCAGATAATTTCTTGACTTCAATGCAGGGTCGCTATTGATGATGGCAAGTCTCAGATATTTGATCAATGACATATTGGCTACATGTAGGATAAATAAGAATGTGAGAAATTTATATGTAGAAGTTGTTGTTTCTAATCTAAAACAACCTTCAGATCATCACATTCGTACACAAGGAGCTGGGCTCATTGACAAATAAAACGAACAGAAGCATATGAAAAGCAATACCTACACAATGCACAAGCAACAGTGAACAGCCAAGCCCACCATGCCTCCACCACCAATAGCAATGTAAAGCTCATCAGGTCTAGCTTTCACATCAACCAATAGCAATGTGGCAGTGGCGCTCGGCCGCCTGGCCAAGAGGTGGCGACGCGCGCGCCGCCGGGAGCCAAGCGGAGGGGCGGCGCCGCGCAGCGAGCTGCTGACGAGGCCGAGCGGGAGGGGCGGCGTCGCGCGACGCCGCCGCCGCCGCCGCCGCTGCCAAGAGGTGGGCGACGCGCGCGGCCGCCGCGCTGGCCGAGAAGTGGGTGGCGCATCCAGAGGAGCCGAGAGGGCGCGCCGCGCTGCCAGGAGCCAAGCGCACTGGGCGGGAGGCGCGAGGCGGGCGATGCCGGGATTTGAGACGAGGCGAGGCGGTGGAGATCTCGAGACGAGGCAGAGGGGAGGCGACGAGGCGCGGAGATCTCGAGGCGGATCGCCTAGGGAGGACGGCGGGGGGAGGGGGAAGAGGGGAGGCCGGGAAGGGAGGGGGATGAGGGGGCCGGCGGGGAGGCGAGGGGGCAGCGGGGGGAGGGGGAGGAGGGGAGGCGGAGGCGGCGGCGGGGGGCGGTGGGGGGAGAGGGTCAGAGGGAGGAGGGGGCGGCGGGGGAGGGGGCCGGCGGGGGAGGGGGAGGAGGGGCCGACGGAGGAGTGGGAGGGGGGCGGCGGGGGGGAGGGAGGGGGGAGGCCGGGGGAAGGGAGGAGGGGGGCGGCGGGGGAGGCCAGGAGGGGGAGGGGGGCGGCGGGGGTAGAGGGAGGAGGCCGGGGGGCGCGGATTTGATTGCGGAGTGGCCGAGGGGGGGGGGGGGTGTGGGGCGATGGGCCGAGCGAGTGCGCGATGCCTCGGGCTGGGCTGTGATGCCTCGGGTTGAGCCTATTTTTCGACCCGTTTAAAATTTTTTTTGCACTATTAATTTTGCTGGGCCTCGGGCTATAGCCTACCTAGCCCGAGGCCTAGTTTCGCCCCTGCGGAGTACGTACATGTTGGGGGCAACTTTAGAACTTCAGCATATGATTCTCTCTGCTTATGTTCGTTAACTATTAAGCTCACGTACTCTAGTAGTCTAATGTGCATCACAATGCCCTTTTACTCAGATATGGAGTACGTACAAAATAACCAGAACCGCATCCAAGTCATTTCCGAGTCCAGTATCAGATTGTTTACAGAACGTGCATGTCACTTGAAAATTTCAGTCAGTTAAAGTTCCTTCTTTGAAGTTTCCTCTTCCCAAGGAACACGCTAAAATCCCTTTCACGTGTCAATAGTTTGTCCTGAGTCAGTCACTTCGGTGTACTAATACTTTGAAGACTGTCAATAGCTTGTTGGAATGGACTTGGAAGCATCTCTCGGCGCTCCAAATGACTTACGGCTTCAGCTTTTGATTGAAATTGTATTATAATAATTATTAATTTTTTTTGAAAAAAATTGAGAAAAAAAACCGTTACATTGTCATGGACAATGCAAAGGAACAAAAAAAAAAAAAAAACTAAAAGGCCAAACATACCAAAAAATCAAAATAAATCAAAATTAGAAGCCAATACGTCTAAGTAGTTTCTGATTTCAATAAACTGCAAGTTAAAAAAAAACTAGAAGCTGAAGCCGTTTGAAACAGGAAACCCTACGTCCCTCGTTGGCCTCAACAAGCACGCTCTGAGAGATGACAATCTCCATCTCGTCTTCCCAGCGAGCGACGATCGGAGCACTCACGTTTCAGCTCCTGGTGACGGCACCCCAGCAGCAGGCCCAATAGCCTTGACCGGTTGCCCGGAAAGCTGTGGCGGCATACGCGTGCCGTACCCTTTCGGCATCGGCCAGGGTTGCTTCCACGAGGGCTTTAACCTCACCTGCGATGAGACGCACCCGCCACCGATGCTATTCTTAGGCGACGACGACGTGCAACTGCTGAGCATTTCCTTGCCGGACGGCACGGCACACATCCGCGGCAACGTACTGCGATCGGTTCGCAGAGCTACGCCAGCACCTGCGCCCATCGTGCTCGGGCATCGCCCGCCGCCGGACGTCCATCGCGTGGGAGCTGCCTTCGTATGGCACCCAGGTTACGCGCCCGACCGTGCGAAAAATCGGGCGTTTCTCGCCACACACGGCTGTTTTCATAGTTGATCAGGACTGGTTGAGCAGAAAGGAAGACGAGATGCTGATCAACTTCACCTATCCCATGTATCAGCGTTTCATGGCTCAGAGTGTACCGGCGGTGTTGGAGTGGTCGTTGGATTTGATCCGCGATGACGACTTGTTCGCCTTCTCTGTTGGCCCCGAGTCTTCTGACTGGGGATGTCTAAGCTCAAACAGCTTTCGCTATCATGTCGATGGAAACTACGACCGAAGACGAAGGCAGTCCTTACATCGCCAATGGATGCCAAGGTAGTATTTTACTTTGCGGAGACTCTCTATTCCTCCGTATCACCGGTTCGTTCCGACGAGGGACTCTGGTTCTCAGCAGGAATCAGTGCTTTGAGGCTTGAGGTGTACTTTGCGCATGGTAGATTTGCACATGTCAAGACGCAAAATGGCGGTTTTCGTTGTATGAAATGCCTCTGCTTTTCAACCCTGCATTTTTTTTCCTTTTTCAGATATCGACGAATGCCAACAGCCAGATGTTTATCCATGCCATGGAACCTGCGTCAATATGCCCGGGACATACCGATGCTCATCAAAGGAAAGGATCAGTAGCCTCCCAGGTACAAATACAACTCACGCACTTGATACAAGGCTTTACTTAGTGATAATTAAGGACCTTAGAATTATCTGCTATGTACAGTACATGAACAGACCATCTACAAAATTACTATTACTGCATTCTTCAGTTTTGAAATCAGTTCTCCCTGATGGTAACTGAAAGCATCAGTCGGTATACCATTCAGAAATGGGAGACAAAAAAAGAAAAGGAAAAACTAATAAAAGAATGCGATTGTGCTTCAGCAGTAAATCATGTGCCCTGGAACAAAGTACTTCCACTACGACTGCTCTAATAAGTTGAACACGGCAGCTGACTTTTTGAAGTGCACGCGGCATATCTGTACTATCAATCCTTACGTTTATTTTCTGCAGGTTTAATTACCATAGTAGCAATTAGTGCTGGTTTTGGCCTGCTGTTTTCACTTCTGGGTGTTGCCAAAATCACCAATAAACTCAAGCAACGAAGAGCCAAGAAGTTGAGGCAAAAGTTTTTCAAGAAAAACCATGGATTGCTTCTTCAACAGTTAATCTCTTCAAACAAAGATATAGCGGAAAGAATGAAGATTTTCAGCTTAGAAGAGCTAGAGCAAGCAACCAACAAATTTGACCAGAATCGCATCCTTGGCGGCGGTGGCCATGGCACGGTCTATAAAGGTATCTTATCTGATCAACGTGTTGTGGCCATCAAGAAGTCTAAAATTGTCGTTCAAAGGGAGACTGACCAGTTCATAAATGAGGTTGTCATACTTTCACAGACTAACCATAGAAATGTGGTGAAGCTCTTTGGCTCTTGCCTAGAGACAGAAGTTCCTTTACTAGTTTACGAGTTCATACCAAATGGAACTCTCTCGTATCATCTTCATGGCCAAAGTGAGAACCCTTTGTTATGGAAAGATAGATTGAGGATTGCACTGGAAACTGCAAGGGCCATTGCTTATCTACACTCCGCTGCTTCCATATCAGTATTCCATAGAGATATCAAATCTGCAAATATACTACTTACTGATACTTTAACAGCAAAAGTTTCAGATTTTGGGGCTTCAAGGTCAATTTCAGTAGATGAGACAGGAATACTTACAGCCATCCAAGGAACTTATGGTTACCTTGATCCTGAATACTACTACACTAGTCGACTCACAGAGAAAAGCGATGTTTACAGCTTTGGTGTCATCCTAGCAGAGCTACTCACAAGGGTGACACCAGTTTTCTCTTCTCATTCATCAGAAGGCACAAGCCTAGCATCACACTTTGTGTCTCTGCTAAGAGACAATCGCTTGTCAGATATTCTAGATTCAAAAATTGTTGAGGAGGGAGGGGCTGCAGATGCTGAGGTGGTTGCAACGCTCGCAGGATCATGCTTAAGCTTAAAAGGAGAAGAAAGGCCTACAATGAGGCAAGTGGAGACAATACTTGAAGATGTGCAAAGCTGGAAGGTCCATCTCAATTCTCAGATCACAAGAATTAGCCAGAATCCTCTAAAAAACCAGTCATACAAGGGAAGCAAATGCGGTGAAGGAACTAGACAGTACAGCTTGGAAAATGAGTTCATTCACTCATCCGAAATTCCAAGATAATTGTGCTTCCATGGTAAAATGATGTAGTTTATTACTAGTTTGGGTGCCATACTGCAAACCGGATGTCAATTAAGAACTCTGAAATATAAACTTGCGCATCTCTCCAATACTACTGGATGATGTAGAACCAAGTATGTAACAATAAACACATGAATTCAGTTACAATTTCTACAGTTTAAACATATAGTTCTTAACACCGAAATACAGTAAGTTTATGTAGGCAAATGTTGAATGGCATCGACAAATGTGCATATGCTAAGTACTTCCCATTCAAGTGCCAATTTGCGTCACATAGATCCGAATAACACTCAAGATTAGCTACAAGCATAACTGTGAAATATTATGTTGGTAGAACTTTCATTGGTGAGCAGGGTGGAAATCTTGCATTGCCAATTTAGCATTGCAGTTACATGATTAAAATGACAATTCTACAAACCACTAAGGTGTTGTCATCTTGGCAAATGCAGAAAGTGAAGCGATTGCTTCCCCAGTGGTCAAATACAAGCAATCCGACCTGAAATGATTGTGTGCATCATTCGCTCGTTGTATTTTCTCGATGACCTCTCCAGTTGGATTCACAAGTACAAGCTGCGAAAGAAAAAGGGGCTCACATAACTATGTTGATAACTTGTGAACTAGAAATTTGAACCTTTTCATATATGATGAGTGAACCTCTAGGCCACGTTTCTCTATTGATTTCTTTATGTCGATGAGGAACGCTATACCACTTGTGTCAATTGCAGGGACAGCTGGGGAAAAAATGATTTTACGACGTGTTAGTGAAAAATGCTACTGGAAATACTAAAATTGTTACAAAGCACCATCAATTAACTTGAAAAAAAGCATTTTTAATGCATTAGAAAATGGTCTGATCTCTCATTTTCTTAGTTCCAAGTGGGAAATTAAACTTTTACAAACCTGCTACTAGAAAGCTAATACTGAACTACATGCATTTGATATTCAATGTTATGGAAATCAACAATCCATATTGTTCTAGTGAGCTTGAGTTGAATATAACAAACATGATATACAGTGAAGTAAATGAAATTATTCTTCAAAGTCACAAACCTGATAGATCCAAGATTACGAAATGGAGTTCATTTTGTTTATTCCCTGAAGAATTTTCTTCCTCTATCCATCTTTTAATCCTACAAACGGAAATTTTGCACAAATATTTATCAGCTTCTTCTACAGTTTGATTTAATATTTCTTTCTTATCCTAGAAGTTGCTTTTACCTTTCATTCAGATAGTTGGTGTTTGCAAAGTTTATAGGAGCCTCAAGTGCCAGGATTAAGAACCCAGGAACTCTTTGAGCCTCCTTGTACTGGTGGAGGTTCCGGTAAATATCGGTTCCCTTAATGTTCCCTTGAATCATCATTTTTGGCCTTGTGACTTGCAACAATACCCTAAATATAGATATACCAACCTGCAAATTTGACAATTTTAATCACCATGCAATTAAGCCAGTAATTCTCTCTACAGAACAATCAGTATTGTCTCGATAATGATTTTGTGGTTACTGCTATCGCAAGGCCTTCTTGGACCGAGATGAAGATGACACCAGCAAATGCACACAAACACACGAGGAAATCCATCTTGTCCATTTTCCAGATGTGGTATGCAGCAGGGAGATCGATTAGGCCAATGACAGCAGCAATTATGATTGCTCCAAGAACAACATTCGGTGTGTACACGAACAGCGGCATGAGGAACAACAGTGTGACCATAACAGTTAGTGCCATGATCACATTGGACATAGCAGTCTTGCAACCGGCATTGTGGTTCACAGCAGAGCGAGAGAATGCTCCTGAGAATAAAAGAGAGTCATCACTCTTTCTATCTTGGTGTTGATCTTAGGATTTTACAAGGAATTCGAGAGAAGATTGGGCGTTGTTTTGGTCACAAATGAATGTACCTGTTGTTACATAACATGATGTACATGAGCCCACAATGTTCATCAACCCTATGGCCATCATCTCTTTGTTGCCATCTACCTGGTAGTCCTTGAGTGAAGCGAACGTCCTACCAACTGCTACTCCTTCCTGACAGAGTGAAATTCAGTGCACATCATATTAGTAGTGATACTGATTTTGAAGATACAATTTAGTTACTTAATTCTAATGAAGAACTTCATGGAATATATTTATTTTAGACAATAGGCATGGCATGCACAATATAACGTTATATGATGATAGGCATACCGTAAGGGAGATGATTCCGGTGATAAGGCCGGTCTTCATGGTAAGGCCTAAATATGTAGTATCAAAGAGTAGTTTGTCCCATGAGAGGCGATTCAGTCCACATTTGAGCTGCCCAATCTGCGGTGAAAAGATGCAGACATTTCTTGATTTCCATCACGTTGCAAGCACGAGTAGTAAATTTACAATTCTTTCAGTTGCGTTGATTTCTTACAATGCTAATGCCATGGTTCTGCGCTTTGAACAGGAAAACAAGCAGGGTGGAGATGATGACAGATGCCAAGGGAGCACAAGCTGAAATCCAGAAAAGCTTTGGCCATCTCATGCTCTGCATACACAGACAGTAAGATGAATATATACTACAACAGGAGTTCAAATCAACAATTGCAAAAGGAAAGAGATGCCATTTTACGTTCTGAAATGAACTTTTCTCTGACACTACTACCTTCTATAGTTTCAGAATAGCCAACGCTACAACATGCAGCTTGTTGTGGGGATGGCCCCCACCTAAGCCCAGCTAGCTTGTTAGCGAATTATGAACCCGTGTACGACGACAAGATAGTCCCAGAGAAGAATACTCGAGTGTAAGGGCACCATAGTAAAAAATACTCCCTCGGGATATATGTGTGTACGCGGCAAGGCCTCAGGGGGACAAGAGGTCATTTGTTCACCTAACTATCCACCACCATACTCTCTCTATCTGTTTGGTCTGTAGCCACAACAGTTGGTGCCGTCCGTGGGGACGACAGAAGCAAGAAGACCTCAAGAAGGATGGCACCAACATCGTCGGCGGCAAGGAGGAAAGGAGTCGTGATGGCGACACCTCGCGTCAACTCCAACCCCGCCTCCGCCGACGCAGTCGTCGATTCCAACCCCGCCAGCTACCACAGCACCGGCGAGGCGGTACACGGCCCTGACGTCGGCACCCAAGGCGACACAGAAATGTCCAATGGCCTCGGTAATACTGCGACTCAGGCTAGTGACGCAGGAATCCACCACACAGATGGGGCGGACAATCCGGCGGCGCGGACGCTAGTCGCGGCTGCCAAGCCAGCGCGACCAGGTGCGCCGTCCATTTTGACTACGCCCATAGCACAAAAATCCCTGCCGGCCGCCCTCCATGCGCTCCAGCGGGAGCTGGCGGATCTCCACGACACTGTGAGCGCCATGCAAGAGGCTTTGAGCCTGCAGATCCCGATGGCCGCCGCACCGAGGGCCCGTCCACAGCACTCGCAGCAAGCGCCCCCGCAGATTCAGGCCCTCAACGTCATCTCCGGGGGTTCATCGTCGGGAGCCTCACAGTAGCCACAGCTGGGAGTAGCTCAGGGCGAAGTCACCTTCGCGTCCGCCGATGCCCGAGGCGTCGAGTTTCCTCACCACGACCCCCTGCTTGTCCGGGTTGACATCGCAGGGTGTGACGTTTGGCGTGTCCTCATCGACGGAGGCAGCTCGGCGAATGTGCTTTTCGCGAAGGCCCTCGGCCGCATGGGAATCCCTCACCGTCGATTGCAACCATCCAGGACCCCATTATGTGGCCTCGGTGGCCAACCCCTAAGTACGTTAGGCCAAGTACACCTCCAAGTCTCCTTCTATCAAGGCGATAATGTCAGGACCAAGGGCGTCGTCTTTGACGTTGCAGACACCCCAAGCCCGTACAACGCCATTCTGGGCCGCCCCGCCCTCATATCCTTCGGGGCGGTCCCACATCATGGCTTCCTGTGCCTGAAGCTCCCGGGCCCGCGAGGCGTCATCACTATCTTCGGCGACCAGGACCTCGCTCGACGCATGGAGTTCACAGGTCCCCGCCGTAGGGTGCACGCCCTCGCAGCCAAGTCTAAGGCGGACACACCATCCGCCCCGGGGTGGACCCCTAAGCCTCGACCAGAGGGCGAAGTCAAGAGGGTCCCCCTCCAGGCCGACGGCTGAGTCGTCTCCATAGGCGACGGTTTCCCCCCGGAGATGGAGCAAGAGCTCCTCCAAGTCCTCCGGAACAACGCAGACGTCTTCGCCTGGTCCCCGGAGGACCTCACGGGTGTGGACCGCTCTCTCATCGAGCACAACCTCGCAGTCCGTCAGGACGCCAAGCCGGTCAAGCAAAGGCTTCGACGCATGTCCGCGGACCGGCAGCAGGCGGCCAAGGTGGAAGTGATGAAGCTCCTGCACGCCGGCGTCATTCGCGAAGTTCAGCACCCGGATTGGCTCGCCAATCCGGTGCTAGTGAAGAAAGCCAGCGGTGCCTGGCGCATGTGCATCGATTTCACCGCCCTCAACAAGGCGTGCCCGAAGGATGACTACCCCCTCCCGCGCGTCGACCAACTAGTCGACGCTACGGCCGGCTGCGAACTCATGAGCTTCTTGGACGCCTACTCCGGTTATCATCAAATTTACATGGCCAAGGATAATGAAGGTAAAACCAGCTTTATCACCCCGATAGGAACATACTGCTTTGTCAGAATGCCCTTCGGCCTGAAGAATGCCGGCGTAACTTTCACCAGCCTCATTGCGCTGGCGCTGGCCTCCCAACTAGGGAGGAATGTCGAGGCGTACGTTGACGACGTGGTCGTCAAAACCAAGCAATTGGCGACTCACGGCCACGATCTCCAAGAGACCTTCGACAATTTCCGGAAGGCGGGCATCAAGCTCAACCCGGACAAGTGTGTTTTCGGTGTACGGGCGGGCAAGCTTTTGGGCTTCTTGGTGTCCGGGCGCGGTATCCAAGCCAACCCCAACAAAGTCGACACAATCCTTGCCATGGAATCGCCTAAAACGACACGGAAGGTCCAAAGGCTCGCTGGCCGCATGGCCGCACTGAGCCGCTTTTTGTCCAGGGCAGCGGAGCGCGGCCTGCCCTTCTTCAAAACCCTCTGCGGTTGCGACAGGTTTCGGTGGGACGCCGACTGCGCCAGCGCCTTCGACGACCTCAAGAAGCACCTTGCAGCCCTACCCACGCTGGTAGCCCCAGCACCAGAGGCTCCCCTTTTACTCTACCTTGCCACCTCTGCGACTGCCGTCAGCGCCGTTCTCGTTCTCGAGGAGGGCGTTCGCCAACGCCTAGTCTACTTTGTCTCTGAAGCCCTCCAAGGCACCAAGACGCGGTATACGGAGGTTGAGAAGTTGGCTTATGCCTTACTCATGGCCTCGAGAAAGCTCCGACATTACTTCCTCGCCCACCCAATCACTGTGGCGGAGATGTTGCACAATAAAGAGGCCACGGGACGCATCGGCAAGTGGGCAGCCGAACTCGCCCCTTTTTCCCTGACATATGCTTCGCGCACGGCAATCAAGTCCCAAATCCTCGCGGACTTTCTTGCGGAGTGGACCCCAGCGGTCCAGCACGCTGAGCAACCAGAGGACCCGATATGGACGCTCGACACCGACGGCGCGTACTGCGTCTCCGGCACGGGCGTGGGGGCGGTGGTCACCACCCCGGAGCGACGCCGCCTGTTATACTCGGCGCGCCTCGCATTTCCTGCCACCAACAACACCGCGGAGTACGAGGCGCTACTCTTCGGCCTGGCAAAGCTCAAAGCTCTGGGGGCGCGGCGAGTCCTCGTCCGCACAGACTCCAGGCTGGTGGCGGGGCAAGTCGACAAGTCCTACCAGGACAAGGACCCCGACCTGACCAAGTACTTGGAAGCCGTGCGAGCCAAGGAGCGGCATTTCCTGGATGTCACGGTCAAGCCCATCCCCCGCGCAAAAAATGAGCAAGCGGACATTCTTGCAAAAGCCGCCAGCCAACAGCTCCCCACCCCTGAAGGCGCATTCTACGAGGTCCTGCACGCGGCGGCTATCGCGCAGGACAATCGCGACCCTGCCCTAGTCCACCAGATCACCCACCAGGGCGACTGGCGAGAGCCAATTCACGCCTTCTTACAGGGCATCGCCGAGCCTGACGACCCCGCCGACCTTCGTCACCTACAGTACCGCGCCAGATCCTTCCAGCTCCGCTCCTACGGTGCCTCTCACGCGAAGGAGGACAACACCTCCTGGCGGAAATCCACGCGGGCCTTTGCGGCTCGCATCTGGCGCCAAGGTCGCTCGTCGGTAAGGCATTCAGGCGGGGCTTCTACTGGCCAACCGCCGTCGCTGACGCCCAAGAATTGGTGCGCCGGTGTCAAGGCTGCCAATGGATGGGGCGGGTAATTCATAGACCCTCCACCGGCCTAAACCCCATCCCCCCTGTATGGCCATTGGCGCGGTGGGGCATCGACGTGGTCGGACCTCTGCCCCGAGCCTCAGGAGATTTGCGCTTCATCGTGGTCGCTCTGGAATATTTTTCCAGGTGGCCAGAGGCTGTGGCGCTAGCCAAGATCACCTCGATAGCCATGCAGCGCTTCCTTTGGCAGAACATCATATGCCGCTTCGGAGTGCCCAAGGAGATCACTGCCGACAACAATTTGCAGTTCGACTCTGCTCCGTTCAGGGAGTTCTGCGACGACATGGGCATTATGCTACGGTTCGCCTCGGTCGGACACCCACAGTCCAACGGAGCGGTCGAGCGGGCGAACGGCGCCATCTCCGCCGGAATCAAAAAACGCCTTGTCGGGCTACCAAAAGGCAAGTGGCCCGGCGAGCTCAACAACGTCCTCTGGTCGCTTCGCACAACAGCGACACGTTCGACGGGATTCACGCCGTTCAAACTCCTCTTCGGTGATGAGGCAATGACGCCCGAAGAGATCAAGACCGGCTCACGAAGGGTCCTCGCCCACGCACCAGCTGAAGAGTGCCAGTTGTCCCTGGACCTCCTCAACGGGGAGCGCGTCAAGGCCACCCAACACGTCGCCAAGTACGCCCGCCAAATGGCCCGCAGCCGCAACCGTTCCGTGTATCCGCGGCGTTCGGTAGGGGACCTTGTCTCGGAGGCGCCGCGCGACACGGATCGACAAGCTAGAGTCCAAGTGGGAAGGCGCGTACATTGTCGCAACAGTACTGCCGCGAGCAGCTTATCACCTCGCCACGCTGGAAGGGTAGACGCTCCGCCACACATGGAATGCGGACAGGTTGCGGAAGTATTATGTTTAAGCCAAATAAGGCCCGGCTCGCGAAAACCAGTCCACTGGTTAGTCCCTAATTCCTTGTACTCGCTCACCCAAGCAAACGAGAATTTAATAAAGTTCGCCGTTTGCAAGGCTATTCATGCCCCCCCACCGAAAGTGTGCGGAGGCTCGCCCCCGCACGCACTCTACGGAGTATAAATAAGACGTAGCGATGAGGTCCGCCTCCGCACGCACTCTACGGAGTATAAATAAGACGTAGCGATAAGGTCCGCCTCCGTACGCACTCTACGGAGTATAAATAAGACGTAGCGGTGAGGTCCGCCTCCGCACGCACTCTACGGAGTATAAATAAGACGTAGCGTCGAGGTCTGCCTCCGCACGCATTCTACGGAGTATAAATAAGACGTAGCGACGAGGTCCGCCTCCGCACGCACTCTACGGAGTATAAAGAAGACGTAGCGGGGGGACGCCCCCGCGCGCACTCTACGGAGTATAAATAAGACGCGGATGTTTTCCCAACGCACTCTACTGAGTCTAAACAAGACGCGGATGTCCCGCGCACCCGTTGGCGTACCCTCCGGAGCCTAACTAAGCCGTGGTTGATAGTCCCACGCACGCTCCGGAGTATAAACTCGACGTGGATGTTTTCCCTGCACACTCTACTGAGTCTAAACAAGACGCGGATGTCCCGCGCACGCGTTGGCGTACCCTCCGGAGCCTAACTAAGCCGTGGTTGATAGTCCCACGCACGCTCCGGAGTATAAACTAGACGTGGATGTTTTCCCTGCGCACTCTACTGAGTCTAAACAAGACGCGGATGTCCCGCGCACGCGTTGGCGTATCCTCCGGAGCCTAACTAAGCCGTGGTTGATAGTCCCACGCACGCTCCGGAGCATAAACTAGACGCGGACATCCCGCGCACCCGTACGCGATCGCGTCTACTTCAACTAGGCGCCAGCTCCGCTGCCACCACTCCGAAGGGTAGGGAACGGAGCGCGATCGCGTCTACTTTAACTAGGCGCCAGCTCCGCTACCACCACTTCGAAGGGTAGGGGACGGAGCGCGATCGCGTCTACTTCAACTAGGTGCCAGCTCCGCTGCCACCACAAGGCACCGTTGCCTCTACAACAAGCGAACGCAGTGGGGAGGTGCCAACCTCCGCCGCGTTAACAATCAACCGTACAAGCAGCATGCAATTATGCAGTACTCGACATAACGGTCCTCTTTTCCGTTAATAAGCAAAAGAAAACAACAACAAAAGCAAAAGTCACACCACACCACCAGCTCCCGGATGACATTAGGAGTCGGCGCCGTCTTCGGCGCGCTGACGAGCCTCCTCCAGCCACTCGAGGAAGTTGCCCTCCCGGTGTAGCGTCCGCCGGAACAACGCCTTGGCCGCTTCCTCTCCAAAGTGGCGCCAGATCCCTCGTAGAAGCTCTGCACGGCGGGCAGGGTAGTGCGGACTGCGTCGGACCATACCCCGGCCCCGGTCGGAGCGCTCAAGCTGGGAGCCACCAGCCCCTCCACGTGCTCGCACCCCCGGGTGTGGAGCGTGGCAAAGGCAAGGCACGCGCTGGCGTAGCCGCAGTGATCGCCGAAAGCTTTCGCACCGTCAAGTGCCAAGCTCGAGCCCTCCTCAATCCGCGCCAACGACTGCTTCACGTCCGCGGCGTCGTGGGTGAGGTCCGTCACGACGACGGAAAGGCCCCGCAGGGCCCCCTCCAAAGACCCCATGGCCCTCCAAGCTGACGCGGACACGTCGCTCAAAGCCTGGCTCTTCTCCTCCAGGGCCACGGTAAGCTGGGCCCTCTCCTCCTCCAACGCGCTGATTCGCCCGAGTAAGCCGGCACGATCCTCTGCCGCGACACGCTGGGCCTCTTCGGCAGCGCGTTGCGACGCCCCCGCTGCGCGAACTTCCGCCTCCAACACACAGATACGGTCGTCCTTCGCGGCATGAGCCTCGTCGGCAACACGAAGCTGCTCCTCCAGCGCCCTCCATTCGCGGAGGCGCGCCTCATTCAGAGCCCGGCCGATGGCGACCGCCTAACAACGGGACATGGCTGCTTTAGCATGCACGCGGTGGTAATGTCAATGGCGGGCTCAGGAGCTTACCTTCATCCCCGCGGCACCCAGTGCAAGCGCAAGCAGGTTCGCCCGCATGACGACAGCGCTCGCCGATCCAGCCTGCCGTCACCACATTCCGCAGCTCCGTTGAGGGCATGGGGCGCCTCCGGTTGTGGCACGAAGTCAGACACGGTGAGCCGTGCGGGCCTTGCGGCAACATCAGGTGTCCGCGCTGCGTTTCGCGCAGCGTCACCACTGACTTCGCAGACACCACCGCTGCTTGATCCTTGCCCGCGCCCGGGCGACTTCCCCTCTCCTGACGTCGACGACGGCATAAGCGAGCAAATCGGAGAGAGCTTCACGAAGTCACGAGGAGAAAAGGAGCTACGCCTACCTCCGCCACCCCCCACTATGGTGTGGGGAGGTGTCGGCTCAGCCTCTGCCTGGGAAGTAATAACCCCCTCCTCAGTCGGGGTGGCCTCGCGGTCGAATCCTAGACCACCGCCGACCGTGCCCACCACATGGAATTGCCCCGCCTGCGAAGGCGATTGCACCCGGGTCCTCGCTGGCCGCAGCGTGACCCTCCGCGCTGCCATGCTCGGACCCACCCCCGGACACGTCGTCCGGATCAGCGGCCTCTACCGCCAAGCCGGCGGATGGATCAGAAATAGCAGCTTGGGACCAGGACCTTTGCCGCCGGGAAGACGCCCTTGCCCCGCCGGTACCGTCACGATGACGGGGTGAACTCCGCACCGGCACTGGGCGCTCGGGCACAGCGAGGCCTAGGACCTCGCACACTCGGTTTATCCGCCCCAACCCCGCAGGCCTGGTCGCGGCTTCGCGCAAGGTGTGCTCCTTCCACGTGTACGACCCTAGGAAGGCATCGACGACGCGCTCAGTGTCCCGCAACGAAAGCACTGCGCACCCGGTGGGCTCCTGCAGCGACGACACCGAGGGGCGGACGCCATCCCTCGGCGTATCATGCCGTTCATATTTCCACAGGCCGGAGAGCGGAGACACCCCGTACATGGTAAATTCTTCGGCAAGATCGCGCATGTTGAACCGAAGGGTCACGCCGCCAAGTCTCCGCGCCTGCCACTGATCCTCGCCCTTTGGCTTCAGCCCGGGGCAGCAGTCGAAGACTATCGGTTGACCCCGGCACCGCAGATTGCTGGTCGGCGTCACGCGGTAGTAGAACCACTGCCGCATCCACCCCTCCCACTTCTCCTTCGTCGCCAGAGCGGGGACCAGATGCGCGTAGCCCGACCGCACCACGAAGTGAACGCTGCCAAAATTGGACAATGCCCTTCTCTGACTCTCTTTGGCTGGCAGCGCGCATCATGAAGAAGGGCGAATAAGCTCGCGCGGGGATGACCGCCTTCCACGCGGATTGCCCAAGCAAACACCGCCAAACGGACTATTGCATTCGGGGTCAACTGCGCCAACTCCAGTCCATAAACCTTCAGGACCTCACCAACAAAGAGTGTCGACGGCATCCGAAGTCCCGCCTCGAAGAATGCGGCGAAGACAATCGCCTCTGACTCCTCGGGATGAGGCTCCACTTCGTCGCGAGCGGGCAGGCGGGCTACGTAACGGTCGTCTATCTTCTTCTCCCGCAGGAGAGCTTTGATTGTCTCCTTGGTGGCATGGCTTCGCCCCAGCACTGCAGAGCACCGCCCTTGCGAGCTCTGCCGGGCGTTGTACACCTTTTAGGTCTGCACTGACTCATGAGCCACCACCGAATATTCCGCTTCAGGCGGCGTCGAGCCGCGCTGGCCCAACGAAGCACTACCACTCAACCGGCGGCCGGAATCTCCGTGGCTTGCCATCTTTCTTTCCGCACGACGGAAGGACCGGAGCAGCGGCGACTGGATTACGCGCAGCAACGCGAAACAGCTAACTGGGCGCACGCGAAACGGGATGCACGCCCGTGTGCCAATAAAGCACCTTTTATACAGCCCCTTCGTGTCCCGCCATCGGGAGGGCAACCGGCGGGAGCCGTCGGTTCGTCCCGCCCACGGTTGTGAACTATAACTGACCGCGGGATGGCTCGCCGCGTGCGCGCGGTCGCAAGGCTCCTGACATCCCACGGCGCACCAACCAGGCAGCGCCGCGTGTACCGCCGCCTCGGGACCATGCGTACGATGGTCGCAAACCGCCCCAGCCTTTCCAACGCGCGGCATAGCAGCTCCGGATCGCCCCCGGGACCGTCCCGCGCCAAACAAAGTTTTTTTGCCTCCGCAGCACGACCCCGGCAACAGCTGTAGCCCAAGGGACGGAAGACTCCGCGACTTCCCCGAAGCCTTCACCTCCGCAGGACCAGCCCGGGTCCGCCCTCGGCCATAGCACCACGGCAGGCAGCCGCTCGTGCGCGCGCCACGACCGAAGACGTCCCTTCCACTCCGCTGGCTCGGAACTACCCGGCGTCTGCCGCGCATTAAACCCCTTCGCTCTCACCACAAATGTTTTTGTACTCTGACTTATCCTATGTCTTTCTATGGATGTTAGGTCACCAAAAGCACTAGTGCAACGGGTCAGCCGGCGGGGCCGCTACAGCTTCGCCTTTCATGCAGTTCCTGCCTCCGCACGGCACACTCACCAGGATGTGGGACAACACAGCGCGGCTTGCGAGCGCGCGCGCCGTTTCAGCTTGCCACCCCTAAGTATCTGACCCACACCGACAAAGTCTCCACACCCGCGGATCAGCTCAGCCCCGCCTCCAACCCCGCGCACCAGCTCGGCTCCGACGTCACCCTCGCCCAATCTCATACAACTCACAGGCCGCAGGGACGGAGGGGCCAAAGGGCTCGGCGGCATGGCGTCGGCCTGTGAAGCCCTTTACCATGAGAGGCTCCTGTTGTGGGGATGGCCCCCACCTAAGCCCAGCTAGCCTGTTAGCGAATTATGAACCCGTGTACGACGACAAGATGGTCCCAGAGAAGAATACTCGAGTGTAAGGGCACCATAGTAAAATACTCCCTCGGGATATATGTGTGTACGCGGCAAGGCCTCGGGGGGACAAGAGGTCATTTGTTCACCTAACTCTCCACCACCATACTCTCTCTCTCTCTGTTTGGTCTGTAGCCACAACACAGCTACTTCACTTATGCATTGAGTTAACACAGTTTCCTCCAGCATTAACGGTTAAAATCCGGCTCAAGGACTATTATCAACAAATTTTCATTTGAAAAGAGAGTAGTATTCTGCGCAAATTTGGTAGGTTGCGGGAGAGGGACTTGAATTGTGTGGATTTCGCTTTTCTGTTTGCTACTTGTAAGATCGCTTTCATGAGGAATCAAACGCCTTGAGAGGCACAACACTATTCCTCTATAGCTAGCATAGAGCAGTAGTTGCATTATATCGCCTTGGGGCGCTTCACTCCTGCAGTCAGTACCTACAGATTCAGCTGTCTGTTGCCAACAATGCAGGCTCAGTTGATTAAATGTCACGAGCTAAAAAATGTTTTAACTTCACAAGGTTCTTCATCACATATGGCCAGTGTTGGTCACCACGCGTCAAATGTACAAATGCTCTGATGTCAGCAATGGTATCGAAGGTTCAATCCATAGCCAACTTTGGATTCACTCCTGCAGATTAATGGTACTCACTCTGGTCCAAATGGCACTAGTCTCTGTTCACTGTTTTCTTTTTTGGTTTTTGACGTACCTTGTTCTTAAAAGGGTGTCCAAGCTAGGACCATCAGCAGATGCTCGATCGTGGACAAATTGAAAAAAAAGAAAGACATACGCATCCTTCCACACGGATATGCATCATCTCACGCATGACTTCATCGGCATGCATGATCACCTCCCCTGGCACGTACTCGTTGTCCCTGGAATTTTCTGTCGTGAGGAGCCAAGCTGTTGAGGCTAATGTTCAGAAAGCTTACGACACATGGCACAGCCACCTGCCGATTGAGATCACGCAGCTACTGCAGACAAAGTATAAAAGAGGATCCAAAGGCGAACGCATCGATGCCAGCACCACGTACGCATGCATACTAGTAAACGTTTTTCCCTTCTTCTTTTTTTTTTTTTTTTTTGAAACGAAGCACATTAGTAGAGATCGATGTCGGAGTCAAGGTTACAGGACAAATTAAAGGGAAGAAATCACGGGCCGGCTAGCGGCGTACGTACGTACCACGTGTCTCGCCGACAGCAGGAGCGCCAGGAAGCACAGCCCCATCAGTATCGTCTGCCACGACCACTGCACATACGCACGCACGTACACGATCCGTTAGCTAGCGCTACGGTCTACGCACATGCAAAAGCTTAACGTACGTGTACGCGTGTACGTACGATGCGTTCGGCTCACCTCCTTGGTGTGCTGGAACACGGAAGCCATGACGGGCACGAGCCCCATCTCCGTGGTGAAGTGCACGATGCCGAGCAGCGCCTTGAGCTGCTGCAGCGACACGATGACCGCCGCGCCGGCCATGAACCCCACCAGCGTCGCCTTCGACAGAAAATCGACGACGAAACCCAACCTGCGTGCGTGCAAAAATTGTACAACACACACACATGTTATGCATGCTCGTGCGTGGATGTGTGCATGTGTGTAAACATGGCAAGTACGTGTGAGAAGTTGACCTTAGGATGCCGAGGGAGGCCTGGACGAGGCCGGCGAAGAAGGTGGAGGTGAAGGCGAGCTGCAGGAAGAGCAGCGGCTCGGCGGCGGGGCTGACGGCCTGCCGCAGCATGGACCCCATGATCAGCGACGCGATGGAGACCGGGCCGACGGCGAGGTCCCTCGAGCTCCCCAGCACGGCGTACACCATCGGCGGCACAAAGCTTGAATCTACATATATATAAAAGTCACGATTCAAGGTGAACATGCATGTACAGGCAAGATACTGAAAGCTAGAAATTAATGGAAGGCGTACGTACACAGCCCTATGATTGGAGGCAAGCTTGCCAGCTTCGCGTAGCTAATACCCTGTGAAGTTAAGAACCACGCGTACAAGCAAGACAGTAAGAGTACAGTTGGTCACACAGGTGTTCGTGGAGAATCGTACAAAGCTTCCAAAAATAGAAGGTGCAGCAGCTGGAAAGAAAGGTGTGATATTACAGGCTAGCAGTTGATCAACTGAATGTGTGAAATACTACGGGCGTGTGTGCTGAAAAGGAAATCAGAAAATGTACAGATAAAAAACAACGAAGGTATGGATGCAATCTTGGTTGGAAGCTTCGAGGAAGTAACGTATGGATGGATGCATGCCTGAGGGATGGCGAGGCTGGCAATGGTGAGGCCGGCGACGAGGTCGGACTTGAAGAGCGAGAAGGAGTAGTTGGGCACCCAGTCGAGGATGGGGAAGAGGTACTTGACCGCCATGAGCCATTTCACCCTCAGCGGCTGCCCCTTGAAACTCCGGAACGGGTCGTCCGGGAAGAAGGTCTCCTTCACCCTCGCCTTCATCTTGCTCGCCGTGCTCTGCGGCGGCGGCGCGGCCACCTTGTGCACCGCCATCGCCGCTATCTCTGGCGCCCCCGTCCCTACATCTTCCACCGGTTGGCTCTCGTTGCCATTGTAACCGTAAGCACCAGTCATCCCAACCATGTGAGATTATTGCTTGCTTACAACTTACAAAGACCTAGAGGCTGAACTCACAGGTGTCTGTATATGAGATGGGCGTAGCTTCTCCAAGGCAGATATAAGAGAAGGCTAGTAGCTACATAAGAAGAACGAGTCTGTCTATATAACTTTTGACAGTTTTCTTACCTCAAATCAATTACTTTTCTAACCATCAGATTAAAAATGAAGTACCCAAATCATCCCACCCACCATATATAAAAACCTCTCCCCACCCCAAACCCTAACTCCTCCCTCTCCACCCCCAGCCCCCAACATGGCCGTTGTCGCCCTCTCAGCGCCAACGAAACCCTCCTCCTTCTCCTCCTCCTCCGCCCTAGTTCCACCTTCCTCACCGCCGGCGTCCATATTCTTCCCCGTCTCTGACGGCTCATCGCCACCGGATCCACCACCCCCACTACCACTCATCGTCGGATCTGTTGTCTTCAACCCTCACTGACCCTTGCCCACCGTCCTATTCCTCACCCACGTCCGAAGGCACCACCACCGCCCACTGCTAGTCAGCTACCACTCCGGCAACCCTAAGCTCGTTGGCTATTGGTGAACCTCAACTCTAACCGGTGAATTTTAACTCTAACTCGGCGCTTCCGTTGAAGACGGCGGGAGCCGCGCTGGATCTTCACCAGAGATAGAGATGGAGGTGAGGGGAGCATGAATCTTGGCGTAAATCGAACGATATAAAATTCTACTAAATTTTCTCTAAAAAACAATCGAATGTTGTATAGTACTTTCGAAGAAGAAAAGTGGTATACAACTTGAGAAATGGAGAGGAGAATCAAAGGTGACACAAGGGGGTAGGGTAGGTGTTCAATGTCTGGGTTCTTTTGGACTTGCTGTTTGTGACTTTTGGTTTTTGCTACAGTAACTAGTTTTCAAACTATTTGTCTTTTTAAGACGGGGTTTACAAGTCGATTATAGTAAGTATTGTATTGACTTTATCTGTAACGGCTAAAATCGCATACGTCTGTCTCTCTCTTCGTACTCTCTTTTACGAACAGTCAGAATTTAAAAGTCAAAGACTACAGTTCGAAAGAATCTACCCAATAATTAGGGGGTAGGGTGGGTGTTCAGTAATTAGGCAAAGGCAGATGTATATAAATAGGTTGTTTTCCTTGTGAATGGGATCCTTTGATTTGATACCACCAACCTTGCGACAGAGAAACATACGCCACTTGTACTTTAACATCACAACTGCATGATCTCATGTATCTGCTTGTAGGGGCCCAATTAGTATAGTAGTACATTTATCTCTTTTTTCCCTTAGCTAATAAATAATAAATGCATGAATGAAAGCCCTTAACTTGTGAAGAGTCATCAGCATCCAGTAATGGTTCTTTCAAAAAGAAGAGAAGAAAAATCAGTCTTCAGCAATCATCACCCCAACGGCCTTATACACTGTGCACATGCATGTTGGACCCATCTATCATCTAGATCTGCTCTTTAAGTGACTCATGTCAGGAAAAAAATTCACTTGGAATGCGTATACGTTTGTTGTATAGGGGAGTGTGCCAAGAGTCAAATTATGGTATGGGTGAGTTATTTTGGGCAATGGTTTTGGTTTTAATTTATGATTTTTGAATTTTGGTTATTTACAAAAGATAGTATGTGAAGAGATATAGTTGCGTGCTGTTTTGATAGATATAAATAAAGTTACTATAGTACATACTACAATCTATCTGTAGATTCTATCTTAAAAAGATGTGTCTTTTAAAAGCTAATTACTATATCAGATATAATATAAAATTACAAATAAAGCTAAAGTAGAGCGAACGAAACGTAAAGGTATATGAATTATGGTGCCAGGGAATATACTCTGATCAACTTGTGATTGGGGCAAATGAAAAGAGGAGGCCTTTTTTTCTTTGAAGAAAGAAAAGGTGAGCGTGGAGATAAGGAGGGAATATGATTATCTCGATGAAATATATAGACCGTCAAACACACACACCAAAAAAAAAGAAGAAGTATTGACGCACGAGCTAAGAAAAGCTATATAAAAGTCATGCAGGTTGCGTCAAGTCAAACTTTGCGCGACTTGGGCCCATGAGCCCAGCCGTGTAAAAAGCGGTAGTCGGGTTAGGTTGGACCCTGTTGCGGCTGGACCCTTCGAGCCACACCACACAGTTCAAAAAAAAAAAAAGTTCCTACACGGAACCACGACAAAGTTCCAATCGAGCATAGTCCACAGCCTCTCGTCATGTAGTGACCTGGCAGGGTTAGAACAAGGACGTTCGTTTTAGTGATAATTTTTTATTTTTAGTTAAAATTTTATTGTAGTTGATTTTTTTACTATAGCTGATTTGATTTTTTAGACATAATTAATTTTAAAAAATATAAAAATAGAAAAAACATGTTAACCCATTAGGGACAACACAAAGGAACACGGGAAAAAAAGAAAATACAAAAAAAATCTAAAATATCTAAAAAAATTTAGAAAAAAATGAAATACTAAATAGTGAAAAAAAGCTGAAACTAAAAGCTAAAGTCGAAAAAAAACCGAAACGAGCGGGGCCTAAGAGGTACCATGGGATGCCAATGTTACCAAACATTTATGTGTTAAGCAGACGTCATCGGATAAACAAAGGCCAAACATTTGTGTGTTAAGCAGACTTTACCGGATAAACAAAGATGCATGTGGCTTAATAGGGCACCAGTGTTTCTATCTGCTTGCATTCGTTACGATTGTAATTCTGATTCCGATGAATGAAGCTTAAGCTCCGCAGTGAGTCTAAAAAACTATATTTGATTCTCCCGTGCAATTGTGCCGATGTTGTGCAGCATGCTCTAGTATACTGTATATACTCCTAATCTCAGACAATACAAATTTGCTTTATATCTGAATGTGAGTTGTTTCATGGTTTATGGTTTTTTCCTTACCCTTTAAACCTAAATGGGTTTCAAATATAAACATCCAATTGTTGTGGTTCAGTCGTAGCAAGGGCCCGCACTAAGGAATTACAACGGCAGCAACACAACCAAAAGGTTAAATATTGGGTTGTAACAACAACAAAACATACTAAAATGGCAACAATTTCAGCAATGCAGAGAGGTAGCACTTGTACACCTTGTAGATTTCAATCAAACACTATTTCACCCCTCGAACAAGTCTTCTACCAAGACAACAAATATGCTAAATCTGTTACTACCAAAAATGATAAATCCCCTTAATTCCGATGCCCCTTAAATCAATGATGAATCCAAACAGTAGAAATAATAAGAAATGCAAGTCAAGAACACACTAACCAAAACAAAAACAGAGATGAGTCTAACCACGACTTGATTAAGGCCATGTTCCAAAGTGTCGTGATTTTTGGCTAAAATGGCACTGTAGCAACTGTTAGCTTTTTGAGGTATTCAATTAAAAGAAATAAAGAAAAAGACATCGTTATATCTCTACAGATAATGCAAGAGAGAGAGAGAGAGAAAACCGCGTTAAGAAGCTAACACGTTTCAAATAGCTTTTGGCTTCTGAAAACCAGAAGCTAGGAGCTATCGCTGTTTAGAGCGGATCTAACATTGTGTGAGAGCAGTTGAATTGGAACCAGGGTTGTTCTCCTTCTCTTCCCTTGTTCTCTCTGTTTGTGTTGTCTGTGTGCACAATTGTGTGACTGCCTCTCCTACTTTGCGTCACCTTAACACGACAGGTAGGGTTTTTTTCTTAGGAATAAGTTTATTTTACCTTCTTGAACTCTTATGTTTTTCTAATTCTCAATCTCTAACTATAAAACCAGGTATCCTACACTCCTCAATCAAAACAGGTCAAATTACCCCCTAGACCCCAATCCACTCGGTTTTCATCTGGTGTGGCACTTATATGGCACTAGTTTTGATACATCATTGGTATTAAGAAGACATGGCAAGCAGTCAGCAAATAAACAAACAAAAAACCCTAAAAAAAATCTCCTAATCATCCAAATAAATATAGATGAACTCATCTAGGGGTGGAAAAAAGCTCGTTAGTGGGCTCATTGGCTCGGTTCAAAATTATTTAATTGTACTCGTTAATTTGTTAAATATTGAAATAAGTAGATTTCAAATGAATTTGGATTTTGCTCTAACTCGGCTCGGTTCGTTAGCTCATCTCTAAAAATACTTTTAAACTATATATAAAATGATATTAAATCAAACTATATCAATTTTAAAAAAACTCAATAAAATGAGAACTAGGCACGATATCCACCCCTACACTCATCATCCCCTACCTCCTCTTCATCCACTTCTCTCCCTCTCCTCTTACTCCTCCATCACCATGGTTGTAGCCATGAACACATCTGAAGCTCTGCCCCCTCCTCTTGGCGTTCGGCCTCCTCCCTCTCTCCATTTCTTCTCTCTATCCCGACTTGCTTTCTCTATTTTTCTTCCTCTGGCCAAAATCTGCTGCTGCTGTCGGCGCCAACTCCTTGCGCTCGGCATCGGCCTCCTGTGCTGCTCTTGTCTCCAACGCCGCCCTGCCTCCCTGCTCTCTGGCACCACCCTCAATGCCTCCCGCGCCAACTCCTACGCCCTGCTGGTTGCTCAACCATCATCGGCTTGGTCTCGATCTCTGCCAGTTCCCCTGCACTGGCCACCACCGGAGTACTGCCATTGCAGTGCGCCCACGCCATACCGACGCCGCCTCCCATAGCCTCCTCAGGACCTCACTAATCCATTTTGGCCGTTGTAACATCCCAAAATTTTGCTTTTTATTTATTTCTTTTGTGGATTTTCCTAGATTTAAAATCCTTTTTTTATAAAATCTTAAAAATCAAGTCTAGAGAGTTAGATATTAAATTAACAGTGTAAATATGGTCAAATCAAGTTAAAACCATTTTATTTGAGTTCCTTACTTTTTCTGAATTTATAAGAACTTTTTGGACTTTTCTAAAAATCAAAATCAAAAATAAAAGATTTAAACTTCCCGCCCTTCCTCCCCTTATGACACGTGGATAGTCAGGATGTGCCCACGTCGCCGCCTGCGTCATCCCCGCTACTCACCCCACTTCCCTCCCAGGATCGATGCGTGGATGGCTCGATCCGAGCCATGTCCCTGCGCCGGCCCATTTGCGTCGTTCGCCCCTTTCCTTTCGCTCTCCTCTCTGGCAGGTGGGCCCATCCCCTTCGTCTTCCTCACGCCTGCGCCCCTCTCTTTCCTTTCTTCCTCCTCCAACACACTCCCCACGCTCACCTCTTTCTATTGCGCTACTCCTCGGCAACTGCCCGGTTTCCTTGTGCCACCTCATGTCCTTTGCCCGATCGGACTAGTCCGAATGTTCTTTATTGTTTGGATGGTCCAAAAGTTCATTGCCGATTGGACAGCCCGAAAGCCCCTTGTCGTTCGGACAATCCAAACATTCTATTGTCGATTGGACGGTCCGAACAATATGATAGCTGATCGAATGGTCCGGACAAATACACGGGCGCCACACCAGATCGAACGCCCATGTGGTAGTGACGTGTCATGCCACCTCACGGAATAGGTCCACGTGGCAGCCTCTTGGCATGCCACATTAGCACCGAGCCACCCACTGGCCACATCAATGCCACATGTCAGACATGTGGCAGCCACGTCAGCAAAAAACAATCAGGTCTCCTGCCACATGTAGGGTTGATGTCAGCATGACGTCATAATCCATACCTTGCTTTAGAAATTTAATTCGCTCGAAAATCAAATTCCTTACTGACGTCATAATTCTAAATTTCCTTTTACATGATATATATATATATATATATATATATATATATATATGTTTCATTTTTATTGACTTAAAATGTTCATATCTTTACATGTTGGTTAAGTCATTTATATGCATTTTATATCATACTTGTGTCTTTATTATTCAAGCTGGAATTAATTCAGAATTTATGCTAAAATCGTATCATCTCTATATTACAGATGGGGGGGGGGGGTTCATGGCCTCCCATCTATGCCACATCACTGTTTTTCAAAATGACCTTCTAATATTGCGAAATAGCATAAAAGTCCTCTATTTTTACAAAAAGGGCCTTGGTTTTTTCGTGGAGGCCTCTTCTTTTGCTGGATAACGCTCTGTGGTTTTCCAAAATTATGCACAGGTCCTTGGGTGGTTTTCCAAAGTTACGCATGGGTCCTTGGTCTTATGCGAAAAATCCTTTGCTTTCTTCAAAAATATATACGGATCCTTGCTTTTTTCAGAGAGGCACCTCTTACGAATATTCAACTTTTTTATTTTAATTCATATGGTATCTAGCGCGGCGTGATGTCACGCTTATGCTGCTAGTTATTTACAACAGTTGGTGCCCTTTCCCGTCACTCTTCAGCCGGCCTCATGCTATGCGCCGCTGCTGTCAAGCCTTCCCTTCTTGCTCAATTCCAGCAACAATTGACCACCGTCAACCCCCTCCGCTTCTTTCTGAATTTTGCACGAGTTCATTCAAGAAAAATATTTGCACGAAGGGCCTCGGGTCCCCTGGACTACAAGGTGATTGGACAATCTCCTAAAACAAAAATGTGATTGGACAACAAGTAAAGAGGAAAATGGACGGAAGGAAACTGTAAAAACAACTGGTCTCAGATCGAGTTTCAACGAAAAGACTTGGTTGCAAACTAGCTAGAGTACTTGCTTAGACCGCGCATTCGCAGCGAATTCTCACCAGTGATATCTACCGGACGCATCTCATATCTGTCCGTATGCCATTGGTGGAGCCATTACGTTATCATCCTAACCAGCATGGATGGATTCGAACAAGGAGGAAAGTGATGGAAGCAGAGGATTCGAATATACATCCATGGCGAGCTTTAAGCAAAGCCGGGCAATGTGCGTGGGCTCCCGGGTATATTTTCGTGGGTGGGGCGGTCGGCTCGACATGACCGCAGGAGCAGTCGGATTCCTGCGTCCCATCGCCTCCTCGATTCCAAAGATAAACACGAGAAACGATAGCTAATGGATAGAAAATGCAGACTAACACATGATCCGAGAGAGGTCGAGCTGCCTTTCGTGCAGAGAGCTTTAGCTTTGGAGAGACGCATGGTCGTCAAGGATCAGTCGATCGATCGCGCGAGCAGATGGCTACGTCCTGTGTGGCGCTTTAATAATTGCCGGCCAGTATAATGAAGCACGTAAATGCGGAATATTCCCGCGTTTTTTTTGGGTGCGGTGTAAGGGGAACGCGTCAGTAGTTTTCTGCACTTATCCGTCACTGTTCTAGCATAAAGCGGGCAATAGCTCGAGAAAGAAGCAGCTCCGTGTCAGCCATTGAGGATAGTTGCACACTTGCACTCAGTAACTTAATCTAGATGGCAGATTACATGTCCTTCAGTGCTCAGAGTAAGAGAGACAATGACGGCGTTTAATCGCTCGATCCGGACAGCTTAATTGTACGAGCAACGCGATCATAGCTAGGTGACGGGCTGACAGGCTCAAAAGCAAGCGGCGGAGGCAGTGGATGGTCCACAGGAAGCATATCAGGTGCACTGGAGCTGCACGATTTGGCACTCTCCCCTGAAGAAAGAGGTTGCTGTCTATGCCAGGTCGATTGGCGTCGGTTTCCGAAGTAGAGCCACCGGAGAGATGCCAAGGTTGAAGATAGGGCGGCAGATTCCCTTCCTTCTTCTAGCTAGCCTTTGGTTCGCTAGCGTAGCTATGGCTGTGCTACGCCGCATTTTTCTTAGCTTTGTAATTTGTTTACTTGGTACTTGTCATCTTTGTTAAAAAAAAAATTTTGCGTTACCTTCGGCATGGCACAAAATGCGTGGCACCTAGCCAATCAAACACCTTACTCTTCCATCAACTCATATCCTTTCTGCCATAGTACTCCCTAGTCTTCTAATGGAACCGTGCAACTGCATGTGTTCGCGTCGCTGGCCGTGCAATCCTCGGCATCCGCGGGCCGTTGATTTGGCCTTTCGGTATTTGTCTTCCGTGAAAGTCAAAGTAATAGAGGGTTTTATCGAAACAGATTCTCTAAATAGCTTTCTGGATATAAAATTGTATCTCCAGTGTTCATTGTTCGTGTCCGTAGCTCCATTATTCACCGGCTCACTTCTATCTTGAAATACCAAAAAACCCATCGACCACAGTCTAAAAAAGGGCCTGCATGGTACCGCCTACTGCTAGGAAGTTTGCTTGGATTCACAGATCCACATGGCTAGGGATGCATGAGCAAGCGAGGCCACACGAACAGCACTCCCGTCTGTGACTGCACGATCATGTCTTCGCCTTCCATCAACACGGCCTCCACGCACGCGGCGCGCGAGGGAAAACAGGCACGCGCCCTCTCGTTTCCGTTGGGACCAGTAGCTCGGCGGCGCCGTCTGGGCTGCTCCCTCATTTCGGTTGCTGGCCTCGGCAGACGAGCACCGATCGCGTCCCTGGGGAGCCATCTTTCGGCCAGCTCCACCGTGCAAAACACTGTGGCATAAGAACCTGGTGCATGCAGGCCGTTCTCCCTTGCCGTGCCCCTGCGGATCCAAGGGTCTGAAGGCGAATACGTCTCCTGGACTGGACATGTCCGGCTACGAATACGATACGGCCGTCTTTGATCTGGAGACGGGAGGTGACGGCTCTGAGCCCATTTTTGATGTCTGCAAGGACGACCATACGCTGATACGCCGATGTGGCTTCGGTCAGCTGCCCAGTTGGAAAGACGAGTGATCTCCCCCGGGATGGAAGCAAATTCTACGGAAAAGGTCTCACGTGGTCTCTCTCTATCTGCCGTTGGATTCAATGGTAGATAAGGAGGGATTCAACGGTAGATGAGGAAAGACATTATGTGAGACCCTCCACTGCGTTTTTTCCCCTGTGACGGAGCGACAGATTGCTGACTGGTCAGTGCTTAATGTGAAGCGTCACAAGCCATTGGTTTCCTGTACCTCTTGTAATCTGTATCTTCAGGCATTATTCCGCTTCATGCGATTTGCCAATTTGTTTTCTTTGATTGAATGTATGAAAATGAAAAACAGGCGTTATTTGGCGCCTAAATCATTTTGTCTCTTTCTGGTTATGAATTGGGAACAGAATGGAATGCAGAGGCAAAAACGGCAGATTGCGTAAAAATAAGATGCCAACGAAAAACTGATGTGATAGAATTACAATTTTGAGATGAGTATTCAGACTCATAACTGATTCTTAAGCAGTCTGATAGAACCGTCTTATATCATTTTACCAATCGAGTACAAACCGGTACTGCCATTTCTCCAAAAAAAAAAAAGTAATGCCTTGTTTACACAAGAATGGACTACCGTATGGCTATAATGTAGAGCAGAAAAAGAAAAATGCGAAGAAAAATAAAGGATTAAATACTAGTCTTGTTTAAGGACTCCAAAGAAAAGGCAGCACCAGGGAGTGTGTCCGATACTGTCGGATGTGATGTTAGTATGTAAAGGACCCACACGTGGAGGCACACCAGGTACACCAAGGCCCAAACTTGTGCCTTCGGATTCCGCCTCAAGAAGATATGGCCAGCCGAGAAGATGGAATCGAGCTGTCGGATTGCGGATCCCAGTTGCTGCTGTCCAGTCCGTATCCTGTCGCGCAGCCTTGGCAAATCTGATTCTTGCCATGTACCGGCTTCAATATCTATCTTTGATGACGAGCTCAAAGAAGCCAATGATGAGGCATTATTATCGTCAAGCAATCTAGAAACTGCCTGTAGATGATGATGGACAATGTTAGTCCCCTTGTATGCACTTTTATGAGTGAATTGACTATATGACTCTCCTCTAAAAAAGACTGCTTTACCAAGATATTTTCTATGCTGACTTGAAAACAGTGGGTTTATATGTACAAACCTCAATTCTCAGTAACAAAGCTGCCTTCTCTGAAGATAGGGACTCAACCTGAAAAAAAAAAACATTCCAAGCTCATCACTTCGTAAGCATACAGCACATTGTAGTGAAGAGATAGTAACAGCTGGTTTCTCCATGCAAATAATGGCATTTTGATCTCAGATGGCAACCATTTTTTACATGTTAAGAATTCTTTATTATTAACTACAGGGAATTGGTAAGTTCCCTAGTTCCATAAATAGTACCAATGAAGGGGGAAATGTTGTTTCACTATCAGTGGTGGAAAAGAAGGATATCCAAATTCTTGCCGAGCAAGATCAGTCAGGCATGTTTTTGCTGTAAAGATCAATTCGGATTTTAAAGAAAAAGGTACTGAAGTAGTGAAGTCCCAAGACATGCTATAAGACAGTCATTTTTCGATGCAAGTCAGGAATGAATTTAACACAGGATGTGATAAAACAAGTGGGCACATATATCAAACTAACCTGCATTTGTTTTTGAATCAACCGATCAGTGAGTTGATCAAGCCTCTTCATGAGTTCATTTTCCACCTCTGTAGGATGCACCATGTCTCTTCTTGTCAGCTCAATGTTTTCTTCAATCTTCCTTGCCTATGGATTTAAAAAGCAATCCCAATTGGTTAACTTCATTATTTTCTGCAGAAAAGAATGAAAAATACTCAACTCTCTATTAGTCTTGTACAAATGATCCTCAGCCTATCAGTACTGGATACAAAGAATGAAATACTCCAAGATATCACAACACATGCACAACTAATTTTATAGAAAAAGTAGACAGCACGAATGCCCTTACTTCCAGCTTATATTTTATTTCCCTGTCCCTTCTATCAATGCTCTAATTATGAAACAAACATATGTGCAATAATGAAACAATATAAAGGTCATTTGAGCTATGTGTCCAAAGCCATATCAAATGGGATGACTTCAAAACAGTGAGGTAGTTGGGGGGGCACCACCTGAAGGAATCCTGAACAGTTCCATGCTAAAGCACAGAACAATTATTGCCTAAAGTGCTTTGCAGAAGAGTTCCTGGATCGACATACAAATTAACGTAAATGAGCTGTAATTAAAGTTTTAGTCAGGAGAACCTACCTTGTCTTTCAAACTGACAATCCTATCACATGTCAGTGTGTATTCTGCATCAATAATTTCTTCTTCCCGCTTGAACCTTCTCAAGGATTCTATCTAGACAAAAGTTCAATGAAGTTACAAATAGTAAACACAAGGAGAGTTTTCCAAGTCAATCACATTACTAGAAAGGCTTAAGCAAGTATTATATGTTGCATGGGATGTAAGGCCAATAACATCAAATGTAATTCAATTTCTTACTTCATCAACCAAAGGGACACTTGTCTTCTGTATGTTTGCTATCTTTCGCTTGTATTCTGCTCATGGAATGATAAAAAAAGTCACGTACCGAAAAACAAGTGCTAATAGATGGTGAGAAATTCTCCAAAAAGAATGACATATTATGCTTAAGTCAGTTCAACAAAACCAAAAAATGAGTCAGTATTATATACGTAATTGGCCTAACAATCAGAAACAATAGTGTTGAAATTTCACTATGAAGTTCAAAACCAGAGGGCCTTGAAAAAGAAATCCAAATCATGATCAACTTACTATCTTGAGTAAGAGTCTTCGAATCAACTTCCTCTCGAAGTTGCGCCACTTGATCAGCCTAACCAAAATACCAAGAATAGAACAATTTTGAAAAATCCACGTAGCATTGATTAAGCATTTCATAAGTTCTGTAGCAAATATCAAGAATCAACTGATCCAACTCATTGTTACTAGGGGTTATGGCAGTAGCCTTCCTCTAACAAAAGGATAAGTAGCATTGGTGGCTTTGTTTGTATGGCTGTTGAGCATGGTCATTCCAGAGTCCAGACTACCCAATTCCAGAGTGTATCAATTATGTCTCAAGTAATGGCAGCATTTAGGAAATCACCAAATGTTGTCATGTGTATTATACACAATCTAGGCACTAGCAAATGCTAGCATTCTCCTAATTTAAAAGGGAAGCATAAGTAAACCAATGTTCAACTAGCCACTAACATCTATGGTTTGGCCCCACATCTGGCGTATCGTACACTAAGACTGTCCACATGTGCTCTTAATTCTTGCTAAAAGCCTAAACTACAATCCACAAATATTAAGTTTTTTGGCAGTTCTTGCACTGACCATGCTTTATACATGCCTTGGTGTTTCACGACAAGCTTACCAATCATAATGCATATAAGTAGATAGCTGATTATATAACTAATCCCCAAACCACAAGTATTTGTTATAGAACATTCACATTATTTAACACTGTATTAAGCTATCAAGCACAACATCACTGTGCTAAAGTGACTGTTTGAGCGGCCAAGCGTAGCAAAATGTGGTGCTCAGCATAACTGTACATATAGAGAAAGCATGCTCATATATAGCAATGTGGAAGGACTCCCCACTTGACCAAGAAAGAACACTTCTAAACAAGTGGTACTGAGAGAAACTGGAAAATAAGTAATAACCTACACCTACACAGTCAACAATTGATCTAGAGAACAAAGAGGAAGGGGAAAGGCAACATACTTGAACTTCCAGATTCCATTGTTCCCTGGCAAGTGACTTTGCAAGCTCTGCATTCCTAACCTGCAAAGATACTCGGTAAGAGCATTGTTGAGACTTGAGGCCAAATACTATTATCTACCAAGAAGTCAAAAGGCTATATATTGCATTATCTGTGAAGCAGGACAGGAAGAATGGGTGAAGCAAAGTTGTAAAGAGTGGTGATACCTCAAGCTTAGCCAACTGTGCAAGGGCTTCCATTCTAGTGCTGTGATGTCGCTGTTTCTCCATCTCCACAGCTTCCATGGTTTCAATCGTAGTACTCTGCAACTCTGAAGCCTGAAAATTAAACATGAAAAATGTTGAAACAAATACTGAAAAAGAATAATCACTTCTGGCAATTAATCTCACAATATAACTTCTATAAGAAAAATACCTCATAAATGACAAGAAACAGATGCAGGAACAGAGCATGGGAAGACAAGCTAAGAACCAAAATGGACAGCACTAATTGCAAAATGTGCATCCAATTAGGCTTTTTAATATCATACAAAAACTCTTTATCTATAAATAATATATGCAAAACAAAACCAAGTTCCCCAATAAAAATAAAGTAATGCAATCAATGGATCATAACAGTGCTAAAAACTCAAAACAGTAATAGAATAATGATAGAAAGAATAAAGTCCATCAACATGATTGGAATTGAGTCACCCTGATTTTAGTACATCAACTAGATTGTGTTGAATGCCAAAGTTATGTATGCTAATTTTATTACTACATTCTGTGCAAAAATGGGATAAGCAAAGGGTGCTCACTGACATGGTTGAGGTCAGCATAAAGTTGCATTACCAACCAAATGTTCAAGCTGTGTCACCTGAATTCAAATGTTGGGTTGCTTGATGTTGCTTATCACAATGCAAACCCATCCAAGCTAAGCAGAATAGATCCCACATTACAAACATAACATGTACTCCTGTACTAACCCAACTGTTCTGCAAATCATTCACGTAGAATTAACATTTATGCTAAGGTATCAGCACCTCACGAAATTTCTCAAGTACCCAAGCAGAAGTGAAATCAATATGCAATAGCCTCACCTCCTGAGCCTGTTCCTTCTCGCACTCGGCGAGCAGCTTCTCTAGGCCGGCTTTCTCCCCCTCAAGCCTCGCCACGGCCTCTTCCCTCTCTGCGATCGCTCGCGCAGCCATCGCAAAGAGTCGCTCAGCCCGCCGCCGCCTCCTCTCCTCTTCCCTCCGCCTCTCCTCCTCCGAATCCTCCGAATCGTCGCTCCGCGACCCATCCGAATCCTCATCGCTCCCGCTCTCAGGGGCGCCGCCCTTCTCGTCCTCCCTATCCTTCCGATCCTGCTCCGCCTTGGCCTCGGCCACCCCTGCAGGTCCACCAACCGCTCGATCATGCGCCGCGAGAGCCGCCGCCGCGGAGGCGGAACGGCGCGAGGCACGGGAAAGGGGAGGCGGAGGCGGGGAGGGGCGCTTCGCGGCGAGGCGGAGGCCGAGGGAGGGAGGCGGGGTGGCCGGCGGCTGCCTGCGGGGGGCGGCGTCGAGGAGGGCGTCGGGGGAAGGCTGGAGGGCGGCGAGGTTGGAGGCGGAGGGGGACTTGCCGAGTGACTCCGCCGCTTGCTGGTCGATCTGGAGAAGACGAGAGAAGAAGAGTTAGAAGAGTTGGGGTGAGGAGGAGATGAGGGAGTGGGGAAGGAAGGGGGCGCTTGCTTGGTGGAGGATGGTTTCCGCGGCTTTGAGCTTGGATGAGATCCAGCCCGCCATGGCGCGGCGCAGCGCAGCGGCTGCGGCGGCGCGGTGAGCGGAGACACCGCAACGCGTGGGAATTGGAGGAAGTTCGTCGAGTTGGAGGAGGAATTGGGTCGAATGGGCAATCGCGATCCCGACTTTACATTTTGGAACTAACAGTAAGCAGTGCTCACAGATATATTACTAAATATTAAAATATATACTAGTTATGTGCTCGTGCGTTGCAACGGAAAATCAAATAAAAGTGGTGCATACTATCAAATATTATCTCAAACTGAATAATAAATATCAACTTGTGAGGTCATAAATAGATCAGATGGTTCCATTAATTAGTTGAACGGCTGAAAGTTGTCAAGTTTATTCTAGGAATGATGGTATCCTAGTATAGTATAAATAAATTATTAATACTTTGGCACAAGAGGGATAATCAATCACCTAGTTACAGAATCAACAATAGCAACATTTTTGCCGTGTCGCTTACGAACCAAGAGAACATAGGAGTATGAAGTAAATTGAGGGCTGATGGATATATTTCCTAACAGATTATACGCAAAAACTGCCTGGCATATTGGAAACTATTTCCAAATCTTAGCAGATAACCAGCAGCAGAAGCACGGTGGGAAAAAAGCTACATGAAAGCACCTCGGCCTCCTCTCCTGGCAGTGGATCTCTCATAGGTCGTGTTGAACTTCTCGACCAACTTATTCATTGTGCTGTAAGTCACAAGACAGCATCATCACTATCAACATACACATGGGTGCAATCTCAAACGAGCATTATTAAGATATCTTCAGATGTGGAGTTAAATTATTTTTCTATTTTGTATTTTTTTGTGGCATTCTTTCGTATCAAAAAGTACTGTAAAAGAAATTGAGGTATACCTTGAACAGTTAGCGAACATTGCAAGGTAAGTCATGAGTGTGTCATTATATTCCTGACAACAAAGAGAATCATCATTACATAAAAATGCAAGGTTGCACAACAAAAAGGAGAATACATATTACCAAACTTCACTGACAACTGACAAGATCAACATAACTGGGCTTGCAACTTCAAATAGTCACTATAGGCTAATATAAAAGCCCTTTTAATATCAAAAGGGCCATCTAGATATCAAAAAAGTAAGTATCTTGTCAAATATGAGTGACGATTTAGCATGCCATACCATTAAGAAGTCATCTTGGAATTTTTCCGACTCCATAGTTGGTAGTCTTCTTACAAGGCTTGAGACTTGCCTAAGCAATGAATTATCCAGTGGAATATCACCTGCAGTGAGGGAAAAGGCTTTGTAGTTAAATAGTTTCAACAAGGACACTGGCAAGTTTGGGCTAAGAAATTTTCAGGATCTGGGTTTAAAGCAAATGGATGAATGGCAGCCATATTTTGGAGAACGACTAAAACATCACATCAGTGACAAAAGACTAACCTCTTTGGTTTGGGAAAATAAATTTTGAGGATCTGGGTTTAAATCACATGGATGAGCAGCGACCATATTTTGGAGGACGACTAAAACATCACATCAGTGACAAAAGACAAACCTATTTGCATGGCAACAAGATATTGATGGATAACACGGACCCTGCTATTAAGCATCTTGATGGCACTGTGTATTCCTGTAAGATGAGCAGCCACTACTCAAATATATATGTTAGTATTATTTGTCTGAACTCTGGAAAGATACCTCAGGTAGTACAAATCTATGACTCGGGTTAAAGTGATGTTAAACAAAGAATCCTTACATTGAGTTGCTGCAGAGCCTCCATCAGATGGTTTGAGATGGGCAACATGGTCTACAGATATCCTCTCTGCCTCTACAGTCTTTAATCAAAGGTACTTGTGTCAAGTGTTAATAACAATGATTCATAGCTAGATCAATACATAGAAAAGGAAAATACTCACCTCAATTGTGTAATTTGATCTGACAAAGATGAGCTGAGGACTCCCATCGATAACATGCAACTCTTGAAATTACAGAAAGATGATAAAGAAAGAATTAGCAGCACAAACAGACGGAGAAAGGGAATGAGAAAAGAACATTAGTATAATGAACAAGCTCCAAACTGGTTTCAGTAAGTTATCTAATCAGAAGAGAGAAATCAAGGTTACCTGTGCTATACCAGTGATAGCTAATTTATCGAAAAAAGCGATATAAAATAATCAAATGTATAAGTGACGTGGACCTGAAATCAAAGCTCAATACAGCGCATATAAAAACCTTTTTAAATCAATCCATGGTAGAACCAAGAAACAAGACAAGTCAATTGCAATACATTCAATGATAATCCAAACTGTATATCAGATTTACATACCACTCTCATAAATAGTCAAAGGAGATCCTTCGGGAGAGGTTGATTGCGAGATTCAAGAGAAGATAAACAGGGCTTTCATTAACGTCCATCAGCTGGATAATAAAAAAAGTAAGTCACAGAAAGAGGCAAATCAATAATATATAGAGTAGATCTCAAAAGAATATCCATGTCAATAAGTAGTTCTTCAACTATTGTAAAGTAGATAAACTTTTCAGTCATGTTCTACATTTCATTCGGTCACATACACTTCAGCAAAGCTCAAAATAGAGCTTGAGGACAGCTGAACATAATCTCAACATAAGTAATATCTGTTATTGCTGGCCATGACATACAACATGATTAGACAAAATATTTTATATCTAATGTTAACATGATTCAGCTTCAAAGGTATTGTTGGTTCACGTATTTAGCATTGCAGTTTGCAACAGCTGTAGCCTTGATTTATATGCCTTATCTAGAACAGGTGCAGTACGCAATGCGAGCAAAAGAACCAAACAAACTTGCCTATGGAAACAAGTATCCCAAACCCAAATTGAACCTTATCAGAAGCATAATGGGGGTTACATTCTTTGGTTCTCATTGATGGCAATCAGTGCCTACCATCTGCTTCACCACACGTTATAATAGCACAACAAGAGAATCCCCAGCCTTCCCATAAGCACTAAGCAACTTTCTTCCCTCATTTTGCAAAGGAACAAATGATATTGAGGATATCTTGTTGAAGGATGCAATTGCAACATATACAATCATATAGTGCTGCAACATATACAATAGTACTATACAAATCATATAGAATTATGCATTTGCAACATATACAATCTAGTGAGTTGAAAGATATCTTGAGAAAATGGCAATAAACAAAGGCCAAAAAGTGCATCCATGAGTCATAGTAGAACAAATCAGCAGGTAAACGAACATTCAAGAAAGTGCTCAACAACATTAACAGAAGATCTATGTGTGTGTGAGAGAGAGAGAGGATCTTTTGAGGTGTAAACCTGGATTTGAAGTAATATTGGTCAGATTACCAACCATCTAAGGTGCAGCAAGGCTGAAAATAAGCAAAACACATTAGATAATTCGTATGCAAAGCAGGGTGCACATAATAACATATTCAGCTAGTTGAAAAGAATTAGATAAAAGATCTTGTAGGAGAACAAGAAACTAAATCAAATCTTTTAGTCCAAGAATAGCATTAGACAGAAATTAACAGCATCATTCGTTCCGAGAGGCGGGGCGGAGGGTGAGGGCTCTGTGGCTGGTGGCGAAGAGGGTGGGGCGCGGAGGAGGCGGGCGCGCGAGGCGAAGGGAGGGGAGGATGCGGCGGCGGAGGAGGAGAGGGTGGGGAGTAGGAGGCGGCACGCGGGGACGGAGGGGAGGGCGCGCGCGAGGGGTTGGCGGAGTAGGGAGGCGCCGGGGTAGAGGAGGCGGGAGAGCGGGGTGGCGGCGGGAGAGAGCGAGGCGGCGGGGGGAGAGCAGAGAGGCGGGGGGAGAGCGGGGTGGCGGCGCGGAGAGAGCGAGGCGGCGGGGGGAGAGCAGAGAGCGAGGGGGAGGCGGGGGGAGAGCGTGGCGGCGGGGGAGAGCGAGGGTAAGGCAGGGGAGGCGGGGCGTGCGGGGGTAGGTTTTACGTGTAAACGAACGGTTGAGATGCTATGAATAATCAGATCGAATGGCTAAGAAAAAGTGAGAGAGGACTCATCAACCACCAACTCCTTCTTTTAAAGTAGTAAAGATTATATAGAAATGTAAATATATTAGTAGACTTACTTAAAGGTTGATCAGTCTAAAATCAATAAAGTACAGCAGTGGAAACGAAACACACATGTAGGACTCTCAGGATGTGCTCGTAGACAGCTAACTGGGGTTTGTGATCTAGTTCTTAGCATCTTCATCTTTTTCACCATCATGACTTGGTGTATTACTGAAGCGCAGCAATTTGACTCCTAATTCTAGATTATGTGAGTGAGCGAGGATGAGTACAAACTACTGTGCTTTGCGAACCAATACACATGATGCAATTACTTAACATGTATGACTTACCAAAGGCAAGCTATGGTTGTTTTATTTGCCATAAACTAATTTTGATAATAGCATATATAGAAAACTTCCTGTAACCTAGCAGTTGAACTAAAACATATTATTTAAACCAAAGAGTGCAGTAATAATATCCATAAGCTAACATTTCAACGTTATAACCACTTATCTTACCACTGGGACGACACTCAAAACAACATCAAAGCTGGGCTTCCTATAGCCCACCATTTTTCATTCCTATCCTCAAAGTTTTTGAAATAGAACTATATCTTGTTAAGTTTCTATGTCCGTTCTTAACCGTGGGTACAACTATTCGAATAATTTTTACTCTGCAGAACTTGTACACCTTACCCACAAAAGACGATCAGCTTGTTGCTCCGCATGATTCCTTAGTCATACGGTTGAGTAGATCATCACGGTAATTTTTCAAAATAACTCACCCCTTCCATCATCTTACCCATATGGGTTTTTTCCATTTGCGGTGGGTCCCATAAGTTGTGCGGGATGTCTACCCCCAACGACTAGCCCAGCTAGACTACCCACTCCGACTAGCTTGCTGCGGCAAATTTTACCCTCAACGAGTGTCCCATTCAAGCCATCCCGAAGTCAGCCACTTGCACTACCCCTCCCCCCACCGATGAGATGATTTTTAAGGTTTGGTAAATCTACTAAGCTAAGTTGTAGTTTATAGACTTGTGGTTGTACTTATTTTACACATGAGGTCGTGATAAGATGGTTCTAACACTAACCACACTCTCGTGCATCACTGCACCAATCTCCCTATACCATCCACCTAGATATTTAAGCAAGTTGGGATTTTTGGAACGCATAAAATAACTATATCAAATATATTAGTCACTTTTCATTCATGACTGTCTAAAACTAGTTTATCATGTTTAAAAGTGATGCTTGAGACATTCTGGTACCCCGAGTATCTAAGTTGTACTAAGTAGGGTGTATAGTTATAGACTTATTTTCAAAGCTTACCATTATAATTTTTCCTAGAGTGACAAAGCTCACATATTCAGAATGTTCCAAGAAAATGTAATACTAACAAGTTAAATAGGATGTGTAGCTAGTACTTTAAAACAATCATAGATTAGTATATAAAATATCGGCATGCAATTTGATAATTTAAACAAATATAACTTGTGTTCAACATTATCAAAGTATTGACTCGCCTTACGTGATTTACCGTAGTCTTGAGCTCACTCGAAACTTTTTCATGTGATGGCCTTGAGTAGGGCTATAAACGAGCCGAGCTCAAGCGAGCTTAGCCTTCTAGGCTTGAGCTCGAGCCGAGCTCGAGTTGGGGTCCGAGCCTAAACCTGGACTCGAGTTCGGTTCGTTGAAGCTCGATAACAATTAAAATAATTTATTATGCACTAATTTTCAAAAATAAGAAATATTCGAACTCGAGCTCAACTCGAGTAAGCTTGATAACAGTCAAAATAATTCAAATATACACTAATTTTCAACAATAAGAAAAGCTCGAGCTTGAATTCGGCTCGGGTAAGCTCGGTAAGAGTTAATATGTATCACTATTTAGGCTCGAATCAAGGCTCATGAACTATTCGAACTCGGCTCGTTTAAAGCTCCAGCCGAGCTCGAATCGAGTCTAGAACGAGCCGAGCTTGAGTAGCTCGCGAGTCTCGAGCTTTTTTTTACAGCCTTAGCCTTGAACTCCTGGTCTTCATCTTCATCTGGATCTTGGACTCTCTTAATCCATTGATTCATTAGGGCTCCAATTTCTAATTACGCGCTAAACAACTGAATTCAAAGAAATGCAAATAACTCAAAAGGCCCATGTAAAATCCAAATGAATTCAATTTGGTTGTATTATGATTACGCAGGTGAGCTGGGGTAATGTTTATTAGGCGCATGTTATTTTTGGAGTCAAATGAGGTTTGAGGAATGTGAGGAATGACAGAGAAAAATCCATCGAGCCGAATGTCAAGGAAGGGTTTATGACGAGAGAAATATTCATGGAAATATTTTGCTTTGAGTTTACAGATGACTAGGCATAGACGACAGTAGAATACCATAGCACAATTTTTTTTATTAGTAACTTCTTTTTGTTATTTTTATATTTATTAAAGAAATTTCATAAATTAAGGTAGACCTATAGACATATAGATTTGCAAACCATCGGTATATCTGCATCAATCATTTTAATTTTTATCTCCAGGGAAATCACAATATATTATTATTTTGAGGTGTAGTTGCCAAGTAAGCAAAGGATTTGGGCACATGATTAATTTATTAAATTACAAAAGAATGGGATTGCTCATTTACCAATTGCTAATTAATAATTATTTTTTGTTAAATTATTATTTACTAACAATCGGTGACTACTGAGCCTTTCTAGGGTTTACATGTATTTTCGGGTAAAATGTTCCTCTTAGTTAAAGTCTGAGTATGACTAGAATTCAAATTACCATCCATCAGTGTGTTAGCAAGTTATTTTAATTATGGTCTACTTAATTGGTTTTGTCGTCACATGGTTCATTAATGTGTAGGTTAGCGAGATTATTTTTAACGATTTGTGACACATGGGTCCTTATATTTTAATTAACACATGAAATTATATATATATTAATAAGATTTTTTTACTAAAAGATGCACTTTTGATTAAAAGGTCGTTGTTATTTTATGTATATTATAGTTATCACTTGACAAAATTTATTTTTGATTAAAACCTATTTATGGGGGTATAGCTTTACGTACATATACCATTGTATTTCAATATCATTTGTATGAAAACTATATTTTTTATAGGATTCTTAGCGGATATGTAGATTTCTAAATTAATATTTGATTGTGTCATCGATATACTCCATAATCTTATCTAACTATATTTTACAAAAATCCCTAATTGGAGTAGTCACTCCAATCTAAATATTTTTAATTAATTTAAATGAGCTCCAAAAGTCCTGGTTTTGGTTCCAATGGACATATCTTGAATTTATATGAATTTACAAATTTGTTTCATTAAATTTGGAGTTAAGATGAATAAGTTATGCCTATTTAAAGTTCTCTTTTAAATTAATCAAAAAATTATAAAGGGACAGAGAGATCTTTTACTGACAGGTGGGGCCTACATTGGTTAAGTTCGGACCGATCCAACTGAAGGAGTGTGTTTGGGTCGTTCGATCAGTCGATGGACGTTCAGACCACACGATCAGCTGTCTGATCAACCGACAGACGTTCAGACCACCCAATCAGTCGTCTAAACGGCTTTTGGACCATCCGATCAGTCGATGAAGGTTCAGATTGTCTGAACGGCTAGGACACGCGAGTCATCCAATCAGCGAGGGACTACTCGAAGAGGGTTCGGACCGTCCGAACTACTGGGACATGTGAGCCCTCAAATCAGCAAGGGACCGTTTGTATCGTCTAGGAGGGTTCTGACCGTCCGAACGACTGAGACGCGTGAGGCGTCCGATCAGCGAGGGACTGCTCGGATAGTCCGAGAAGGTTCGGACCGTCCGATGCCCACCTTTGTTATGGGGTTAATTAGAAATGCTAAGGGAGGAAGCTCCGACCAAAACAAAGGATTGTCGCGTCGGCCGGGGCGGTGGCTGTCGTCGGCGATGGGAGGTCAGAGGGGCATCGACGAATGGCAGAATGGAATCCAACGGTTAGAAGGATGCCCAGGGAGGCGGTGGCTTGAGCAGCCGGCGTAGGGAGGCCACAGGGGTGTGGCGGCTGGAGGGAAAGAGGGAGAAGGCGAGGCGAGCACAAGTTGGAGAAGGCCATAAGAAACTTACCCAGGAAGTTCGCACAGTCGGACGGAGGTCGAGGAGGGTTGGTGTCGTGCATGGGCAGCGAGCTAGCGCGGAGGGAAGCATTGGCCAGTGATGGGGAAGGCTCCAGGTTGGTGGTGAGATGCTCCAGACCGAACGAATTGAAGGGGAGCTCGTCGAGGAGGTCATGGTGATGGTGGAGGCGCATTCGACTGGCAGTGAGGAAGAGAGGCATTCTAGTGAGCTCGGCGTGAAGTTTTCCAATTAGGCCAGAGGAGAGGTATAGGGTGCCCGGGAACACAATACAACATAGTCAATTTGTGGAGATGGCTGGGAAGGAGAGGAACGCCGAGGGCCATGGCAGCGACCAGCGCTTGAGGCATGCATGAGCTTCTCAGAGGAGGAAGGGGAAAATGGGGAGATGGCCTAGAGGTAGTGGCGGCTTGCGGCTATTTATAGTGCAAGGGAGGAGCTCTATGGGGGTGTTGTGGCCGGAGACTAGAGAACAGGGAGCGGCATGGCTCCAACTTGGCAGAGATGTGTGGTCATGGCGCTCACGTTGATGTAGCCAGCACAGGGTATGGGTGAGGGCAAAGCAAGGCACTGGCGTGGGGGACAGCAAGGCACCAGGGGAGGGTGCTCAAGGCCGTGCGGCACAAACGTGAGGGCGACAGGGCAGAGAAGCCAAATGTGCCAGTAGGGAAGGAGCTAAAGGAGCGGCGTGCGAGAGCCAGTGCGGGGGACGACGTGATGGGGCATGGGTGCCGCTGTGGCTGACGGAGCTGGTCGTGGCTAACCGCAGCAAGACGTAGGGGAGGGAGGCACTCTTAGAACCAACTGTCATGAGGGAGAGACACGGTAGGGAGGCGGCTGCCGTGGCTGGGCCAGCAGAGAAAAATTCTTGCCGCGGCAGAGCGCAGGCAAGGAAGAGGGAGGGAGCCGGGCTGGCTTGGCCAGAAAATTTTAGGGCGAGGCCCATTTTCCATTTTTTGAATTTCAGCTCTATTGTTAAGACTAGTCTTGCATTTAGTTTATAATTTATGTATATATATTTAAACATTAGACCTAACTCCTAAATTAGCTTCCAATTCTTAATTTTCTTACTTTAAATATTTTTCTTTAATTCTAGATTTTGTCATATGGACTAAGATTTGTATTTTAAGTTTATTAGATCAAGATTTACATTTGGGATTTAACCCTTGACATTAATAGCACAAAATCCAGAGAAATCAAAATAGAAATCCAGAAGAATTTCAAATGACAACAAAATGTTGCAAAAGTTTTAAATTCTTCTCATTTTTGATAATTTCCAAAATTGGGATGTTACATTGACATGCTGAAACCGCTGGTGGCTGCAACCGGCCAACAACAAGGGGTACTTGGCTTTCCATATTACTCCAATGGATATGTTTGTTCTAGGGAAAACTATTTCATTTTGTAATTTATTTTGGAAGGTAACGGAAGAGGCAAAATGGCCGAAATTTTGGTATTTCGGTCGAAAAGTTTGAATCAAATTTAAATTTTAAACTTTAAACCAAAGGTTACAAGGAATATAAAGTGCTCTGTTGACACAGCCGGTGGCTTGCCCGAGTGGGATGAGCTATTCGCTTCACACACGAGGTCTTGGTTTCAATTCATGTTGGCCTAGATTTATTTTTCAGTTAGGAATTGACGTGGGACCCACATGGGTAGATAAGGAAATAACACAAGTTCTTGGGTTCGATTCATGTTGGCCTAGATTTATTTTTCAGTTAGGCATTGACGTGGGACCCACATAGCCACATGTCAGAGAAGGAAAAAAAACCCAAAATAATGGTGGAAGAGGCAGGACTCGATGCCTAGACATACCCGTTCTCGCGCACTGGGTCTGACAATTGGGCTATACAGATTGGCTTGGCGAGTTGAAGGATTCTGTAGTCTATTAACCCTTCAAAACTTAAATTAAAATGAAATAATTTAGCTGAACAATTTTTTTTCACTGGGTAGTGAAAGGGTGTTCACCGATGGATCAAAATTAGATGGCTGAGATGAAAGATGGATTATACGGTTCACCCAATGATGCATGGCCGCACGGGCAACTCAGTGATGATGAAACGATACAAGTGTAAAACAGTATAGACCACATCCGTTCGATGTAGTCACGGACGCACTAATCCTACACCGTCCCGACTAACTTGCCCATTTGCTTCCCATTCACTAGCTTGCTCTCTCCAGTGGGGTTCCACCATACGGCCATGGTGGCACCGATATGATGCTGGTGCGACATGAACCCTTCCTCATTGGCACGCTCCTCCGGCACCCTCTTGCTCTACCACTGGATACGGGTGGACGGTGGCTAGCATGTGGGTGCGACATGAACCCTTCCTCATTGGCACACTCCTCATCAGCACCTTCTTGCTCGGCCACTGTATACGGGTGGATGGTGATGCGCTACTATTTTTCTATTATTTTGCATTAGAAATGTGTCACAGCTAGTAAGGGTGTGACTAGTTTGGAGTCTAGGTGACGTTCAATTTTCACCTACAAATATTCCACACCAAAAGGAGTAGCATGACAAAGCACAGTAAGTAATTAAAAATTGAAGATAAAGATAAAGGCCTACACAATATGAATTATGACAAACTAGCTATTTACAGCTTTTGTTTGTTATGTATCCACGGGTAACACAGAATACTGCTGAAAATTTTCCTTCATATTCACGTGTCCTTTTGATACATTTAACACTGTGTGTCTTTGAAAATATGTGACATAATCACACAAATAATCACAGTTGGAGATTTTTCTTAGAAAGCCTTCCCAAACCACATGATCACCCATACAACACCCTCCCTCTTATAAACTTGCTGCTCTGGCCCATACGACTATAACTATAGTTATGTTTTTTTGTGTTATGACTAATGACTTTTGTTTATGTTTTTTCAGATAGCAGCGGACGGCGAAGACACCGACAACGTATAGAGTTTTGGACTTAGAGAGCTGTTTGAAGAAGCAACTTCAAGAAGTTGTTTGGAAAAACCACTCCATTTATTTTGGTTTCCAGAGAAGCCAAAATCAAAAATTAAAAAACCCCAAAAATAAACAGGGCCTATAAAAATCACATGCTTCAGCCCAAACAAACACCCCTACACACGTTTCTCATAAGAGTAATTTTCATAAAACCATAGATATTAGGGCATTAGTAACACAAAACCATAGGTATTGCATTTTTTTTCATAAAACCACACATTCGTAGGCAATCGGTAACACCAAGTCCCACATTGGCTTCATTATCCATCGATCAACAGTCTGGCCAACTTGGCCCACCTACAGGTGCTGACGTGGAGGAGACATAGGTATTGGTGTGGATGAAGATGCTAGGTTCATAGCCAGCGTGGCTAGGTACTCCTGTATAACAGTATAAGGGTTGCAATGCGCGCGTAACTGGTGTGACCCGGTCAAGGCGGAGAGCTCTAGGGCGGGAAGAAAGAGCGGAGGAAGGAGGTTTTGTAGGGTTGTGATCGACGGCAGCATGTTGGGCCAAGTTGGGCAGAACGGCTGATCGATGGATAGTGAAGCCAATGTATGGCTTGGTGTTGCCGATTGTCTAAGAAGGTATGGTTTTGTGAAAAAAAGTTGCAATACATGTGGTTTTGTGTTACTAATGTCTCAATACCAGTAATTTTGTGAAATTTACTCTTATCGCAAATCAGATGGGCAAATAGTGAGAGTACCTTATAAGGGTAAAAAAGACAAGCCCAGGAAAGAGCCATACGATTGCCACTATTGGAGCTTGGGCATCGTGGCCCCAAGTGCTGGGGATGTGAGGAAGCTCTGGAGATGGCTGAGACGGAGCTCCACCACCATTGTCATCGCTTTCGCCTTCATTGCCGTCGTCTTGGACGTCATCTTTGCCATCGTCACCACCACTGTCACCTACTGATGAGATTAGGGCAAGCTCCAACCTATGGTTCCCTTCTCCCCATTCTTGTGCCGTCTTGGGTGAAGTCTTTTCCGTAATCCCGTTCATTTTTTCGGTGATGTTTGTGCTACCTAATTGTTGAACTGGTGGGTTCTTTTCTTTGTAAGGTTTCTTGAATTTTTCTACGCCCTGTTTCTGCGCAACTCTGGTGATCTTTTTTTTTTGTCAAAGTGGGTGTATCTGTGTATGCTAGAACTAGAGTCAGGTGTGGACGTAGGTGCTTTGATTTTATTGGCTGGTTTCTTTTAATTGGTCGTGGACTTATGGTTTTTGTTGTGGTTACATACTAAACAGTGAATAATAAGGCTGAGTACATGCTACGAAGAAGTTGCCCGGAGCCAATAACTCATAGCGGGAGAACATATTTATAGCCATAGGGTTGTTTATATGAATGTCTCTATCGGGGTTTACAATAGTAGAGGCAAATACGCCTTTCCCCTATCACAACCCTTTTGGGCTTGCCCTAGACTTCATGCTTAATGAGCCTCTTGGCACGGTGGGCCGATTGGGTCACGGTGGGGCCACTCTCCCAACAAATTTATATTCGAATATTTTTGTTGGATTAGTTTTGTGGTCATTACGCTGTTATTTTGATTCCTAGGGTGTCGACTTAGAGTGTTTCAAACTCCACAAAGTGGCGCAGGGCCCGAGGGTTGTACGCTCTATTTTTTTTATTCCGTAGAATAAGCTAGGAAGCACAAGAGTCTCAGTGTTTATTTTTAACTCTATAGAGTGGACCAGGACGCATAAGGATCCTGACATTTATTTTATACTCCGTAGAGTGAGCTAGAATGCACGAGGGTTTTGGCACTTATTTTATAGTCTATAGAGTGGAGTGGAGCCCGAGGGATTCTCGCTCTATTTTAGATTTCATAGAGTGGGTCAGTATACACGGAAGTCCCGGCGCTTATTTTATATTCCGTAGAGTGGATCGGGATGCATACTATATTGTTAGTGACACCTATCTGCTTTTGACCTGGGTTCTGCCATGAGTTTAAGTACTGCTTGCGTCCTTGATTTCTTTGGGGGTTTGATCTTCCTCCTGCACACAGCACTCATCTTGTTGTGTCATAATGTGTTCTGGAGACTTTTCAGCAGAATTACATGGGGCTGGAAAGAAGTGAGTGTTTACTCTTGCAATGCTGTGACTGGTGATTAGTGTTTGGTAATTAGTTTCCGGGGAGTTAGTATATCAAATACGAATAGATGATAAAATTGGAGGAGGACATTGCATTGCGGTGTTGCAAAGATGATTTGGAGCTTACTCGTGTTGGAAGTCTGGGCTTGGTTATGCATGCCTGCAACCTGCAGTGGTACCTCAGGATGCTCTGAGTGCGCACTGTGGTGTCCCTTTTGGTTTGCTGCTGGAAATGACAATGCGGTGAAATTCCAGCAATCAACTCCAAAGTTTGGCGAATTAAGGGACACCGTCAGAACAAAAACCGACGAACCTACAAGGATATATGTAGTCCCTCCACGCAGACAAGAGGGTCTTATCCGCAGCGTTCCGGTAACGGTGACGCCACAGGTTGAGGTCTTGAGGCTAGGGGTGGATAATTGGTTTGAGACTTGCGAGCCAGCTCGGCTTGTTACGAGCTTGAGCCGGTTCGGTTCGGGCTCGTAATAATTCAAGTCAAGCCGAGCTCAGTTTTCAGCTCATGAAAAAAACGAGTCAAGCTCGAGCCGGCTCGCGAGCCGCTCGTTGGCTCGTGCGAGCTCAGTCTGATCGGCACTACTTAACCGCTGCTCGCTCCGTCGCTCGCACGCACCCGTGACCCGCCCGCCCGCTCGTTCGGAGTCTCCAGAAGACTCCACACCCATGCACGCATTGGCTCCCACGCTACGCCCACTCTTGCCCCTCTCGCCTCTCAGTCCTCTCGGAGGCTCCCCCGCCGTCGCCTCCTCCCCGCTCCCCCGCCGCCTCCTCCTCGCTCCCACGCCACTTTCTCCCCGCTCCCCTCCCCCGCCGCCTCCTCCTCGCTCCCCCGCCACTTTCTCCCCGCTCCTCTGCCCCCGCCCCCGCCCCCGCCGCCTCCCCCGCCGCCTCCTCCCCGCTCCCCCGCCGTCGATCTGTCTTCCATCGCCCCCGGCGCCGCCACTTCCCCACCCCTCGTGCCGCCGGCGCTCTCCCTGTCGCCAATCTATCTTCCACCGCCCCCCCACGGCGCCGCCACTCCCCCAGCTCCTCCTGATCCACTGGTCGCCGATCTATCTATTGTGATTACATTGTGATGTGTTTCTTTCTATTTCAGATTCTCCAAAGTTTTGATATTGTTGATTTGTCCAATTTCTATTTTGATTTTGCAAAGGATCGATCCAGTGTTGCTGTTGAATCAGTAGCAAGCTAGCAGCGTTGCCCAGAATAGTTCAATCAGTAGCAGTGTTGATGGCTTTCTGTGGCTCGCGAGCTGATTCGAGCTAGCTCGAGCCAGAAAACGAGCCAAACCGAGTCTGACTTTTAATTCGTTTTCGGAACGAGCCGAGCCGAACCGTAACTCCGAGCGAACTCGACTGAGCCTGCTCGGCTCGATTCGTTTCCAGCCCAATCTTGAGCTATGGAACGAAGGATTTTATTATTCACAGTAAGGTCCGTGCCCTCGAAGACAAAAGGCATTCCACGACTTCCAGAGACATCAGGCCAGAGCGTAGCAGAAAACTAATTTTAGGACCCGTAGCAAGTGGTCATACGATAAGAAGTGTTTTTAGTTTACGACCTGATCATATGACGGCATTGCATTTTTGCTGGAAAAATAATAATTGTATCTGTGACACCAGGTAAGCAAACTTGCTTCCGTCTTTGGCTCCAAACAATTTCAGTTTTTGGTTTCTTAATTTTATCTTTTTTTTAGTTTTTTGCTTTTTTAGGCTTTTTATTTTTTATCCTTATTTATTTGTATTGTTTATGATGATATAATATTTTTTATTTTTTAAATTTAATTATTCAAAAAAGCTAACATTCGCTACAGTACATTTTCAACTATTACAGTGTAAAAAAGGCAGAAATCATAGCTTATAAACCATATTGAGCAGACCATTAACATGCAACTGGGCGTTGAATGTACCAAACAGCCACGATAATAATGATTAAAATGTTACGTAGCGTTAGCGTTTTCGAACTGCTAAACCAGTGTCCAACCCTGAGTCTACTAAATCAGCAGCCTGATCTTAGGTAGTTAGGTCATTATACCCACAAGTCCAACCAACAGGACAACAACTTTAGGGGTCTTGGACCATCCCCAAAAGACTAGCATGATAAGTGAATGCACCCTCACCCTTATAAATCGTGTTGTCTTCTCCCACGATGTGGGAATATCCCAACAAATCTCTCTTTAAATCATGCTTTGTCTCCTCCTATAACTAATGTAAGACTATTCCAACAAATCTCCCCCCCCCCCACATATCGGGTATGCTCTTGCAACCATGAGGCTTGAGATGTATCCAGAAAACCTGGGCTTCGATACCAATTGTCGCACAGCATCAGCGCCATTGGACCACTAAACCACGGCCCGACCCACTAAACCAGTAGCCTAGCCCCAAGTAGTTGGGTTGTTATACTTGCAAGCCTAATCATTAGAGCAACAACTTTAGGGGTCTTGAGCCATCTCCCCCCCCCTCCCCCTCCCCCAAAAAAAACTGATCTGATAGATAGTTATACACATATTTTTATAAACTGTGCTCTGTTTCCTCCCACAACTAATGTACGTAGAACTATCCCAATATAAAATTAACATGCAAGGGGGGAGCTGAAATTAACTACTAACATGCAAATCATGCATGTTTACCATCATATTGTATAAGAGTATGTACAAGGTGCTTAGAGAGGTGTTTAGCAACTAAAAAGTGTTTTTTCTTGCCACGTAGGTTAGATAATGGTGCTTATATTGTAGCATACCGGTACTTAACGGATGCTTATATATATAACTATATCTAATTAATAACATCTAAGCACCTACAAAAAAGATACTTGTATTGCAAAAAATGAATTTTACATGAATAGTTGATGATGTGACTATATTCTCTCTTTAGACACTATGTATAAACAACTTGCATTGTATATGCCCTAAGAAGGGCGCACCAGCATGCATGTGCTCGTTCAAACGAGCAGCGATCGATGGTTCCTAATTTCATTTTTTTAGCTTTGGTTTAATCGTTTGCTACTAAAGAACTAACAAGTCAATGGTAAATTTTATTTCATGCAAAGAAAGAGAGATCTGAAAACTATTATGGCTGCATCCATCATCCTTTTCTCCAATCAGAACTCAGATAGCACAAGATGCCCTAAGAAGGGCGCATGAGCGTGAATGTGCTCGTTCAAACTAGCAGCCATGCTTCCTACTTTCATTTTTTTTTAGGTTTGGTTTAATCGTTTGCTACTAAAGAAGTAACAAGTCAATGCTAAATTTTATTTCATGCCAAGAAAGAGAGATCTGAAAACTATTATAGCTGCATCCATCATCGATCCTTCTCTCCAATCAGAACTCAGACAGCACAACGTTGGTTGGGAGTGGGCATTGAAGCGACTGCTGAACCCCCGGATTGCAACGGAGCGGATGAAGACTAGAGAAAACAGCGTTGGTTACGTACTGGCTGGTAACAAGTAACGCCTCTGTTCTGTCATTAGGAAAGAAAGATTCTTGTAGCTAGCATATCCTATCAATTATCATATAGATGCTTGATTAACCCAACCTCTCAAAGACACATGGAACCAGTCAATTGTCCAGCCAAAGGCATCACGGATGGGAACAAGGAATCAGAGCACGGACATTACTTAGCTTCTTGTTGTATAAATAGGGGAGCAGTACACGAGGCAAGAAAAGAAAGGAACATAACAACACAGAGAGAGTGGGGAGGGGGTAGAGAGCAAAGCCAGGCAAGGATGGGGCTGCTCCTGTTTCTTCACATCCTTGTGGTCACGGTGGTGGCAAGAGCTCCTGCGACCCAAGCATGGGGCAAGGAGGGCCACTACATGGTGTGCAAGATCGCTGAGGTAAACGATCGAGCTAATTTAATCCCACTAGTTTTGCTTGATTAGTTAATGGCTATCACCGCGCGACGTTGGAGAAACTGAATAATCGAATTGAAATCTTGCAGAGTTTCCTGACGAGCGAGGCCTCGACGGCGGTGAAGGACCTCCTGCCGGGGTGGGCCGGCGGCGACCTCGCGGAAACGTGCTCGTGGGCGGACGAGCAGCGCTTCCGGTACCGGTGGTCGAGCCCCCTGCACTTCGCCGACACGCCGGGAGACTGCAAGTTCAGCTACGCCCGTACGTACGCGCGCTCTCTGTGCTCTGAACCTTCCACACATTACAATCTTGCTCTTGCACAGTCTCCGATTAGACCGCCTCTTCTGCTACTTGATTACGTCGCGGTCGGACGATAAGGCGTACTTTGTCCTGAGCTGATGGTCAGGTTAACCAGAGACAGTAGCTATATGCAATAGCTATATTATGTCAGGACACGTTGTTGCCATGAGTACGTACGTTTTGTTCGCCGGCAACAGAAGCAAGGATAGCGGCTAGCGGTTAGAGTCGAAGGTGAAAAGGCCTGGGCAAAGTGTCCATCTTTGAAGGATCTCAACAAGGGAATATTGTTGGATTTGGCCCTGGGTTATTAGTTCGGCAAGGCAATCTTGAGAGGATTGCCTTGCTTTGCTTGTTTGGTTGGGCAAGCCAGTTAGGTTTGCGTAACCGTCCGCGCGCCATAGATGGCGTGGTATTTTGGGATAGATAGCCAGAACAAGTAGCTGCCTGTCATGGGCGGAGCTAGCTCGGTGCCCAGTATGCATGGACACCTGAAAATTTTAAAAATTATATATATATATACCTTTGTTAGCTATATGTTTTAATTTGATAATACTTGAGGGAATTAGATGTAAATTGTATTTCATAACCATCAGATTTTATAGTCCGTCACATATTTTTTTCTCTACCTATATGGTAGCATGTAAATGGTATAAAAGTACTTAATTTATTTAGGTTTTAGAAAATTCTTTAATTTATAACTAAAAAAATGAAGTGTCGATCTGATTCTCTATCTGGTTGCATCGTTACAACCATCACGATGAGTGCATTAATTCAAAACTAACATGAAGTATTTTATATGAAATATTTTACTTACAAATTTTAAAACCATATATGACATAAATAGACGCCAATACTAGCTTATTAAGTATAGATGTACTAAAAATCATACGTGTTCCTCGGGTGATAGGGGTGCGTGAACTGACATGAGAAGCATGGCGTACTAATAAAAAATAGTGAAATGGATATATATTTGTAATAATATATTCACACATATTTAAAATATTATTATTATTTGTTATTGTTATCACTCTATAAAACAAGTTGATTTCATAAATAAATGTGTAAAGTAGTGAATTAATTGGAAAGAAGGCCCAATTAATTATATAGGATTATTAAGTATGTATAGTTTAACTGATGCTACCATTCGATCAACCGATAATCACTTAAAACTATATTTTATTTTATCTTTAAGCACGAACGGTGCACACCAAACATAAATTCTCTAGCTTCGTCGTTGCTGCCTGCTCCTGGCTAGCCATTTGCCTGAGCAGTGATGTGCATGCTCTGATAAATGTTGCGGTCAATCCCATGAACTGATGCAGAATTCGTGCACCATCGTGACAGCTAAAGTTTTCGTAAGAAGCGTCAAACGTAGAGTAAGAACAAACAAAGGCCAATATAATGCAAACCGTATCAGAAATTCAGGAACTTACAATCTGATGTGTACTGCACTGAACTTTGCAAAAATGATTGAATGAGAGGTCTGATGATATTATTTTCGAACAGGGGACTGCCACGATACGAAAGGAGAGAAGGATAGGTGTGTGGTTGGAGCAATTAACAACTACACTGACGCGCTAAAAGACCCGTCTAGCCCATGTAAGCATTATTATTTATACCCTTAAGCCATTTTTGTAAATGCCATGTTCTTACGTCAGGTATCATACGTACTGAGCACACAGCTTCTTACATAGTTACCTGTACTGCTATCAGTTGATCGGACCGAGAGCCTGATGTTCCTCTCACACTTCGTCGGCGACGTCCACCAGCCTCTCCACTGCGGCCATACCGCCGACCTGGGCGGCAACACCATCATTGTCCACTGGTACAGAAGGAAGAGCAACCTTCACCATGTACGTAAAGTTCAGTGACAGAATCGAATAAATGGTTCTGTGTTTACAACTCGAAGACGTTACAGGAAAGCTGATACATGGTACTGTAACTTGCTTTTGTGGTTTTAGGTATGGGACGTGAACATTATCGAAACAGCCATGAAAGATTTCTACAACGACGACCTAAGCACGATGATACAAGCCATAATGCTGAACATTACTGTAAGTTCTGCATTGCACTGTCCTGCACTGCATACAATACTCCAGCTTTCGCCTTGTTGGTGGTAAGTTTTGACTGAGTTTTTGATCTACAGGGGGAGTGGTCCAATGAAGAGAAGCAGTGGGAGACGTGCCGTAGCCGAACAAAGACTTGTGCTGAGACGTAAGCTCCTGATCTGCGTGAATCCAATCCAACTGAACTTAATCTTCAGAGGCTGACAGCTGAAAGCGAATGCAGGTACGCTCAGGAGAGTGCAGAATTGGCTTGCAACGCGTACGAAGGTGTCGAGCAAGACTCCACCTTAGAAGGTAGTAGATTACTTTTGCAATCTTAGTGATTAGTTTATGCTTCCGTTGGAAAAAACTGTGATGTGACCCTCTTGAAATTAAACCGCAGACGACTACTTCTTCTCTGCGCTGCCGGTTGTTCAGAAGAGGATTGCTCAAGGAGGTGTGAGGCTTGCTGCAATACTCAACCGGATCTTCGGTGGGAACAGCAGGCTGCAGAGCAGTTGATCCAATATAAATTAAACAGGAAAGGGAGAAGGAAAGTAAATAGCCTGCATTCTTAATTAGGATAAGACTATCCTGTCTGACCTTGTAAACTGCAGCAACCACGATCACCGCTAGATTTATTTTCCAGTCATCAAGGTAGCTTAGAATTGCTACAGTCAATTGCGATTGCATTGTATCCTTGTATTTATGTTGTATCTCAGACTGAAGTATGGCCAAATCAAGGCCAAGACAAATAAAAAAGGGAAAAGGGAAGGGAAAAATTACTGCTGCTATAATCAAATGCATTGAATGCCTGAGAACATATTACTCCATGCTTATTCATAAATGATATCATAAGCACTTAGTAATCGCACAGTTACCTCAGCATTACTACATGCGTTTACAACGGCGAAGTAATAGTAAACTCGATCAACTGATGATTGTTGTAAGACAAGCCATTGACAAACTGCACCCTGTTCCCATCACACATACATTATTGTATCAACAGGAACAAAGCCAACACGCCAAGTCTCAGAATTGAGGGTTGCTCCATCCCTTCCAATCGCATTTCTTCTCATGTTCATGCTCTTTTATTGCCATGGATGAATCTTTATTCATCAGATAGGGGAAAGGAGAAAGTTTATGCCGCAGTGGCCATTCAAGTGACTAAATTACTTTAAAAAAATACTGTGAAGGCATTCATATGTTTAGATATGAAATAACAATTTGGTTCTTGGTTACATAGTTTTATGTGACCTTCTCGACTGTTATCTTTTTTCTCTTCCATTACACTAACAATTGTTTGTTTGCACTGCGGAGGTACCTACGATAACAGAAGTTTCAAAACACAAGATTGAAAGTCAAATTTCTGTCGAGGATTTAATAGTAATACGAAGGACCCGTTCATACCTAGCTGATCGCGATAACAGATGTTTCAAAACACAAGATTGAAAGTCAAATTTCTGTAGAGGATTTAATAGTAATACGAAGGACCCGTTCATACCTAGCTGATCGCGATAACAGATGTTTCAAAACACAGGATTGAAAGTCAAATTTCTGTAGAGGATTTAATAGTAATACGAAGGACCCGTTCATACCTAGCTGATCGGATCTTTTATTTCATCGATCAATACTACATTTGCCTTGGGTCAAAGAAAGATCATGGTATCGAAGTGCTGGATGAAGAAGGAAAACTCGGCACTCGTAGTGTTCCACTTGTCTTCATTTCTGCTAAAATAATTTACTTCAACGAAACAAACGTTCGTTGCCAACGCCTTATCTCAAAACCAGTTGGATAAGTTGGCTTATACTTCCAGCAACAGCCAAGAACAATACCCAGCAAACCTGTGCGAATCGACAAAATTGTGGCCATAATCCAAACTTACATCAAGAGTACAAAATCACATTAGGGAAAATAGAAGTAAATAGAAATTCTTTATAAGCTATGCTTTTCTTCTAACAGGTTCAATAATCAAAATCTCATACAACAGCAAGCAGATGAAGGGGTGTTCGGAATAGCGACGGCTTCTGACTAAAATTTCACTGTAGTTGTCTTATTTTTTTCTGTAGCTAAGTTGACTTATTGAGCATAATTAAATTTAAAAAAAATATAAAAATAAAAACGACATGTTAACCTATTACAGACAATGCAAAGGAATATGGAAAAAAATAAAATACTAAAAATACTAAAAAAAAGCAAAACGACAAAACTTATTGAGCATAATTAAATTTAAAAAATATATAAAAATAAAAACGACATGCTAACATATTACAGACAATGCAAAGGAATACGAAAAAAATAAAACACAAAAATACTAAGAAAAAAAAGGCAAAACGACAAAATCGCTACAGTCATTTAGAAGCCGGCCGAACGCTCATAATTAAGTCCACAGACAGGAGTTCAAACTGTCCATGGAAATGGACACGCTAATTTTATCTTTTTTATCAATGCAACATATCATATGCATTCAAATTTATGGTGTATTCACTGTTTATTCTAACTAAAAAATCACAAAAAAAAATTCAAAAAAATTTCTACATGTATTCCATAGTTTACTCCACCTATGTATAAAATTTCAATTTCAAATTTATTTTTATGTTAAGAGCAGCAAAAAAATCAGATAAATTTGAACTCTTAACCATTGTTAGATTCTCTTTTTTGTTACCGGTAATATATAATGAATCTGATTTTAAAATTTTATGCATAGCTAAAGTAAGTTTATAAATACATGTAGAAATTTTTCGGAATTTTTCGTGAGTTCTTCATTTTAGATGCACGGTGAGTGCACCACAAGTTTACGTGCATAGGATATGCTGTTTTATCTATATGGTTACAGATGAAATGAAAGGTCCATATATTCTCTCCAAATCCAGTGGAAAAACTGACATCTAAGCTCCAAAGACAACAGTTGATACAAGTAAAAATTGAACGCAACCCTTCCATATAAATCCTCGAACAACAAGATCGAGTTAACCAATTAAGCCAAGGTTGATTCTTCAGCAGCAGATCAGTGGAAGTGCAAGACCAATGTGGATTGTAAAATTCCAGCATTGCTCTTTGAACTCCCATGTTTGAGAATGCCGAGGTGATGTTATAAAAGCTTCAGACCACCAGTGACATCATCAACCATGTCAGCCGGCCCTGCTCAATAAAAACAGTAGCATCAGCAACAAAACATCAGTTCACCACAAGTACTGAAAATCATGATACACTATGGATTGCATGTAGCTTACCAAGAATAGCCATGACTGTTCTTGAATCTACAGGAAGGCAAGACAAAAAGATCATAAATCCAAGTCAACAACAGAAGAAATTAAATTGGTATCAAGAGAATTGTACAAATGAAGCTTGAAAAAACTCACTTGGTGCAATCTGTGTTCTTCCAGCATCAATCGTTATGTGAATTGGCAGATTCAAAGACTTTGCTCTGCCCTACATTTAAATGTTATGGGATAAGGAATATAAGTATTAAACATCACAAAAGAAAATTATGCCAAATGATAAGCATGTTTTACGGAATTTGAAACCTTACATCTGTTTGGTTTTAATTACGGTAAGAGGTTAGCTAAAAGATTCCTCTAAAAGGAAAACATAAGGGATAAGGCCAAGTAAGAATCAAATGTTCCCTTTTCTAAAAAGGGGGAAAGCAATGAAATTCCTGGAGCTGTTTCAGAACAGGACATATCATCTTATCAAAATTTCCAGTTATTTCAAACAATAATATATTAATATTCCTAGATGTCTAGTTCATCTGACTACTGCCAAAAAGGAGCTTTTTATTACCCATAGATATCTGATTAGTAAGAACACAAATTTTTCTGACTGCGTTTTTTGTACAAGTGCTGTCTTTGGTGTGTACTATCTTTTGATATCGCAAGGTAGTTTCAAGATTAACGAGTCAGTATGCAACAATGTAGCATATTTACTTGTAAAACAAGCATATCTTCCTCGCTTTCTATTTTCACAACCACCTTAACTTGCCCACACATCTCCCACCTGCAAAAGATATAAACAAATATAAAATAAAGGAAATTTGGTTTCCTTTTTGTTATCTCTGTGCAGTCTAAGACATCTGATTACACATCAATATGAACATCAGAAAGTAGCTTCAAGCATACGAAGAAAATTTTTTAACAACACCTTCTTAATGATTTTGGCGCTCTCTGCTGCAGTTTTTTAAACAAGCCCAGTGTTGCATGGCTGAGAAAACAGAAAAAGAAACAAACCAGCATAATTAACACACTGCTCACATTTCAAGAAATAGTAAAAACATAGCAAATAAAAACATTGTAAGCATGATAACTGTTTCACTGCTGAAGGTGATAATTTAAGAACTCAGAGAACATAAGCGTAAGTTCATAATTGAAATGTTTTGTGTGTTTCCTTGCCAAAATAAATGCAATATCATAATCTAAGATCATTCTGCAGCCTGTCTATCCTTGTTCAAGGATGCTGAATAATCTTGTTGAGTTCAAGCAACCAGCTTGTGTTTGCGTTAGATCATTTGCTTCTAGTGACAATGATGAATGCCATTTGGACATATTGGCTGGTTTCTTTGTGGTATGGGTACAAAGAGCAACATTTGTACACTGTAAATGTCCTACAACATGAAGCAGCCAAGATAAATTTTGTGCCAGTTTTTGGGGAACCAAATGCAGATGATAAGACTGTCTTGGATGAGGCGGTCAGCTGGTGTAGGTGTTAGGGCAATATTATCATGCTTTTGCCAAACAAAATACGATTGCCAATTTTGAAAAGAAAGCCAAAGTTTGCTTAAGTTTCAGCTTATAAAAGTATGTCATCATCAGTGTTCACACCATCTTGACTCTCAAACAGATATTTAGTCCCCAAATCTCCTAGTGTAAAGATGGACAGACTTGGTTCAAAATTCACAAAAGTTCAACTTCTAACCGCACGATACACCAACTAGCCCATCCCTCTGTGTGGATCATTGGCATTGGTTCTTCATCTAAATTTCTACTCTAACAACATGAGAATACAGATGACTGAAAATTTGTTACCTGCACTGAGCGGCGATTTTTCCCTTTCCCATCTTGAGATCGTTTCTCACCACTAGCACCTATCACCACGCAAACAAAATCGACGAATCAATCTCGCATTCAGCCCCCACATCAAAACACCATCCAACAGACAAAAGGAAGGGAATTTTGAACTAAATCCACAATACCATCTTAAAATCTTGTATTATCTCGGCGAGGTTCTCGACCTCCAGGGGGCTGGCGGCGGTCTGGGCCTGGGCCCTCTCCGCCTCCCTGTCCGAGTCGGACTTGGTGACCACGTTGCGGGCCCAGAAGAGCAGGCGGAGCCCCGTCCGCTTCCGCCCGACCGCTCGCTTCGCCGTCCGGCTGCGGCCGGAATTTCCGTCATCATCTTTTTCCGATTCGTCCTCGGAATCGTCATCCGAGAGGCCCCCGGAAGCGGGGGCAGCGCCATGGCGGGGGAGGCTGCTGAGGGCGAGGAGGTAGCCGAGGGCGAAGCAGCCGGCGGCGCCTGCGATAGCGGTGGCCACTCCGGGAATGGAGGTGACCGCCGGGATAGAGAGTACGGAGGCGGAGGCGCCCATCGGGATCGCCGTCGCCGGTGACGACCGCGGCGGCGGCGAGACGTGGGAGGTCGTTGGGGTGTTCCGATATCGTGGGGTGCTGGGGTTTGGGGACTAGTGGTTTAGGGGAGGAGGATCTGACAGGTGGGACAGTTTGATCAGTGGGTCGGTGTCCCTCTTGCCGCACCGCTTCATGAATCTTTTTTCCGCGTTGCTCGGGGCAGGATCGTCCGATTGGAATCAAGCGCTAGAGATTCAGTGGTCTGCGCGCGTGCGCTGCGAGCACCACTGCCGTTTCATGCCGACGCTATCGCTCGGCAGTTCGGCACACTTCCGGCCGGGTGCCGCTGGTCAGTGACGGAGCCGTAAAGTTAGAGTCTGGATAAATCCAACTTCACCCTTGTTGTGTCCAGCCACGTCACACTCTCCCACGATCTATGGTCCTGTTCTTTGCGACTTCTAAAAGTCGCTTTTGACTTTTGCTACAGTAACTAACTTTTAAACGGAGTATTTTTTTAAGATAAGGTCTACAAGTTAATTGTAGTACACATTAAAAAACTAATATCTATATCATCAAAAATTACAAGCGAGTATCTCTCTTTCCGCAATCTCGTCATAAGCAAATGTACAAAAAGCCATCAATATGACCAAAAGAACAGGCCCATATCTTGTCCGCGTGGCGAGACCTCACTGACTTATCGCCGGTGAGCACAGTCGGTTGCCGCGCCACCGGAAATGGCTCGTCCACGACGCTGGCGCGTCGCGCGCATAGCCACAAACTTTCTTTGCTCTTTCTCTGTCGCACGCGAGAGTAAGCTGATGTCTCTTCACCTCGGTTGCACGTTGCTGTGCCGCCGTCTGCGCGATTGCCTGCCTTGTTGTCCTTGTGCCCAGGGGTCGACCTAGGGGCCGGGCTAGGGGGGCTGTAGCCCAAGTCCTGGCCCAGCTAACTCAAGAGGTATCTACTATTCATGAGGGCCAAATACAAGTAGTGTGCCCCAGCTTAGCCCCCCTCGGTTGTATTCGCATACTTCGTCAACCCTGGCCACCTGATTTAGTCGCGCCTACGCGCCGCCCCCACCCGCCAGCTCCGGCCTCCGCCTTGACGCCTCCCCCTCCCACTCGATAGCTCGAGTGCTTGGCCACCTCCTGTTGGCGCCGGCTACGCCCTCGCCGTCCTTGGTCCTCCGCGAATCTGCCCCTCCGGCCACCGCCCTCACCACCTCGGTCCTCTACACCTCTACCGACTGCCCTCCACGGCCGCCAGCTGGCTATCCACCCTCCGTCGTGTTGGTACTATTCATTGTCAAATGTCAATCCTTGATTTCCTTGTGTTAGTGAGATAAGAATGTGAATGTCTCATTTATGAATGCGAGAATGAGGTGAGAATGTAAATGTCTGAAATTCTGAATGTCCGCCCTCCGCTGGTTGTCACCAGAGGCCGGAGCAGGAGCAACTCACCGACCATTAGTAATGTCAAAGATGATTGCTTCCTTTTGTTATCTAAATCAATGTCTTGGAAAAGGATTAGAATCTAGTCTGAAGAAATTTACTAAAATTAGGCTAAAATTTGTGCTACTCCCAGACTGTTTAATACTCGGTAGGTTCTGAAATGAGCAGATTTTTTTTTTTAAAAAAAAGGTCCTTTTTTACAAGAAAATAACTGAGGCAAATGTATTCAGTACGGGGATATTTAGTTGTAAATTTTGACAAATTGCATTGGAAGTTAAGTGGTGGGTGGTTAACAGATTGCTTTGAAGTGACATTGTTGTTCATTATCCAATATTTTTTATCGACAACGAGAGCTATAGGTAGTAAGTTGTTTTCATGGTGATACTACATTTGAAGCTTCTTATTGGTATAATTTAACCTTGTCGTGCTTCATGCTAATTGATAAAAAAGAAAATGGATAACAAAATTGCTCTGACTTTCTGCTGTCTTACAGACTTATTGTTGCATGTGCATGATAATCTGGTTATGTTGCATTTATGATGTTGAAGCTAGCAGTCTTTTCAAATAATGATGTGTTTTGAAGTTTTCAACTCTTCTAGGTTGGGGAGGTGGACGTCACTGCTTACCCACTGCCTAAAACCAAGCTCGTGCTCGAGAATCTCAGGGACTTCGTCCACATCTATGTGTGCACAGCATGGTATAAAGTTCTGTCCCTTTTCATGCTTTAATTGAGGGTGTTATGAGTTTGTAAACTTGTGATGTGAGAATATCAAGTGGATCACATGAAATTGGAATGATGGCATGGCAATGGTTAACCATTTAAGTTTTTCTAGATTATGAACCTTCACTTGATTAGGAAAGAAGCAGACACATTGGATCTGACTTCAAGAGTTGATGGCTCAGGTTATGTTTCTGAGTTTCATTTGGGTACGGAAGGTGCTCTTTGTTAATTTCTGATATTCCATTTCTCACTTTGCAACAATCCTATCTTGGAAGTTAATTTAGATGAGCTAACTTACAACATAAGCTATTTATTCTCACTTCTTTTGGTAAGTATAAATCATTGCCATCTCTTGATCTATCTTTTTTTCAGGGATAACTAAACTTCATGAATTGGAATTCATAAACAATGACAATTATACAGCTTATAACTGAAAGTAGCAAGTGAGAGGGGCAAGGAATAATGAAACATATAGCATTCATCAAGTTAATCTCAGTTTCTCGCTCTCTCGTAGCTTCTAAATGTTATATATTTATATATATGTGTGTGTGCGCTTGTTGTATTGATGTATCATTGTTTTTGCAAAATATCGTATTGCGATATTCATATTGACGTACCTATATCAGTATCGAGGTAACCCTCTCTTACTTCATTTTTGGATCAGGCACTGCTCGTGCCGGGCCGGTGCTGTGGTGGTTGCGGTGCGGCACCAGCATGCCTTTGTCGCCAAGGGTGGCACGTACTTGCGAGTTTGTGGCTTGTGTGTGAGTTGCGAGCAGCAACGCGAGGTGTCTGCGTCAAGACGTATTGTGAGTTGGAGGAAAAAAACTACTGTACAAGGAACAAGGACACAAGGTCCTTTGCCTACTTGGGCCAAGGCCAAGCCCAAATCAAACTGGCCGGGTCACCAAGCAGATGGAGCAGAAGTCAACGACCAGAAGTGACTCGACAAGCTTTTTGCAGCTCTTCCTTCTCTCCTAGGCTTCGTGCTCGTGCACATCTAGATCTAGTTCTAGAGTAAGCAAAAGGGCACGAATCGAGGCTCCATTGGTTGGGGAATTTGCATTTTCGGAGGACCAAGGGGGTACTTAATTGGTCTTCATAAATCATAGTTTATGATTAAATTTTATTGTAGCTGATTTATTTTATACTGTAGCTGATGATGTTTTAATCATAGTTTATGGTTGAATTTTATTGTAGCTGATAGTGACTTATTTGATATAATTAAATTTTAAAAAATAATAATAGAAAAAATAGGTTAGTCTATCACGTATAATACAAATGAATAGAAAAAATCGACAAAAAATTTTAAAAAACCCAAAAATAATAAAAATAATAAAATTTAAAAATAATAAAAAATAAATTAAAAATCAGAAACTGAAACTAAAATAAGTGAGCTCTACAGGTCAGTCCGTAGCTAGGTCTACGTTTTGCGAATTCCTATGCTAGAGTTGAGGTCCCAGGACCGTTGACAAACTGGCCGCGTAGGCTGGTACGATAGGTAGCATTCTGCATCACATGTAAATGTGGCATGCACGTACGTACGGGCAGATCGACAGCTGCGGCATCAAAATCGGTTGGTACTCGATACACGCCGATCGATCGATCGGAAGCCACAGCATATCTGGCATTATAGTATTTCCTCAAATCTGGTATGTATGCTACAAAATTGTAGATTTAGTCTTTTATGACTATAATAGTAGCGACAAATAATATATATCATCTGCCACACTACTCTATTATGGTAGAAAGTGATCAGGTTATTGAGCTGATGGAGCTCGACATAAAAGGTGGGAGTGTGACAAGCAATGGGTGGCACTGGACAGGAACCTACTTTGTAACACCAGCTCGACAAGAGTTCTTGCTGAGCTCCACCAAATCGACACCACTCTTCGGTTGAGCACTATCAGCTTGGCAACCTAGTTAATTCCTATCGTGGTAGAGAAGCATGATAGGTAACATGTATCGTCTGTTTATGCTATCATGGTTACAGAGAAAGCTAGATTTACAATTTTATACGTATGAGTACGAGTACGAGATTTACAAAAAATAAAGCTACTGACCGGATATTAGTAAAGGCTTAAATTGAAGCAAGATGTTTCATCAGCGTGGGAGCTCATGTTTGGCCATGTTTTTAGCGTGAGAGGAATCTAAACACATTAACTGCTCATAAGTTCCTGGTCATCATATTGTCTTGAAAAACGTACGCATCTTCCGTTTCCCGAGGCACAGCGCAAAAGATGGAGCAGTACTGTGTCTCGCACGACGGTTTGCCCGTCAGAAGATTCGTGGCAAGTTTAATTTGCGAACTTGAACACAAAAACAACGATGGATTTGAAACTCTACACAATTCCTTCGTGAAGGCATAAGAGCTCCCACAAGTACGTACTCCCAGTGGTGGATCCAGTATATAAAGATTAAGATTACAGGATCGCAATGAAATTTTTTAAATTTTATAGAAAATTACTGTTCATCGGTAGAGATGACCTCATAGTGTAATATAGGTGACACCAATAATTTTCTCGTCTGGATCCACCCATGTAACTCCACAAGTTAAGAGGCGTACATACAGTAGATGCAGTGTTCAGTCTCAGACCTGCAGTGAGAAAGAGCTATTATCCAAAGAGAATCGATCATAGGAGCACACAAAAAAAATGGGGTGGTAGACTGGTGGTTGTGGAACTGTAGTCAAGGGCCAGCACCTCCTCTCTGGCTGGCTGTGAGTTGTGACTTCTCTGTGACAACCACTGCACTGAACAATTGCCAACCAAAACGAAAGGAGAGACTCATCAGAGAGGGTGTCCTAGGTTAGCTCAAGTCTTTCAGGTCGTTCCACGAGGGGAATCAAGCTTTGCATCTGGCCCCAAGACGCCAGTGCCAGCAGATGAGACCGTGGGGGCTTTCGGTTGCTGTTTGATGGACCACTCGCAGACATGATCGCCCATGCTGATGGATGGGACTCTTCGAGAGGGACGCTTGCTCATCATCGACTGTAAATAGTTCACTCATGCTGTTTCTGACGGCTGCAAGCAAGCCAGTCTGCAACCAGGAGGATGTGAGCTAGGTTTTGCGTTTTCTCGGTCAGTGCTGTGCACGCGTGATGGTTTTGTTTCTAGACGCGCGGGAAAAAGCTAGGAACGACATGCACGTAGTAAAACAGTAGTTTATCCACTCGCCATGCCTCCTCAGCGCTCGGTCGAGCTATTGCTACGTCCCTCTCGGCCGGGTAAAGAAACAAGCGAAAATTTTGTTCAAGCAATTTAAAATATGTATGATTTGGTTTTTGCTATCAAAAAATTATTTTTACTATCCTTTCGTCTGTATGTATTTTGTTTTTGTCACTCCATCTATTTTTCTGTTAAATCAATCGACATGTGCCCACTGAGTTGACAAAAAACGAAATACGCACGAACAAAAAAATGGTAAAAATAAAATAAACAGATTTTCAATGATAAAAATAAAATACACATAAGCAAAGATGCCCTGTCACCGACGAAAGGAAGTCCTTTTCATATTTTGTGGCCTAGCCCCTCTAAAGATGCACTTTTAGCACCGATCAATTCTGAGCAAACTGGAGGGTTTCTTGCGAAAATTGGCTAAAACTAATCGAGTAGGGAAGCGTACAGCAAGCAGAGCAGGCACGCGTCCGCGTGGTCCCCGGGGTGGAGGTGGTGGGCCCGCCCCGGGACAACGGAGCGTAGAAAAGAAAGTATGCGGGCACACGATTCTACACGTGCGTATAGTAGGGGAAGCTTCCTGCTTGGTCTATTTCGTCGCCACCTACCCTCTTTCACTTTCACATGGGCCCACTCTTGTCCCCTAGTTTCTTCCTGCCTTTTAATTTTTACTAATTACAAGGGCTCAGAGGTCAACGCTTGGTCGTCAAATTTCAATATAGTTTTTCTCGGGGGTTGTGTAACTCTGATGTCTTTAAATTTTTTTATTGTATTTGCAACTTTTAACATGTATTTAATTCAAATATATAAATGAATATGTATTTTCATATGAATTATTTTTCATTTTTTGGTATTATGAAAGCTAAAAAGATTACGGGTCTATTTGAAGTCGCTTTTAGAAGCGATTTTTTGTTTTTGTTACGGTACCTAACTTTTAAACGAAATATTTTTTAAAACGGGGTCTACAAGTTAATTGTAGTATACGTTAAAAGCCTAATATCTATACCATCTAAAATCACAAACGAGTATATCTCTTTCCGTAGTTTCTGTCGCAAACAGCTAAAATTCAAAAATTTTAATTAAAAGACATAATCCACAACCATATCAAATAGACTTGTAGCCCTATTTGCTATGGGTAAGGCTTATGGCTGAAATTTTTGAATTTTATCTATTTGTGAGAGAGAATACAGAGAGAGACAGTCATATGTGGTTTTGGTCGATATAAATAAAATCAGTATAGTATATACTACAATAAACTATTATATCTTATCTTAAAAAGACACTCCATTAGAAAATTAGTTACTATAGAAAAATCAAAGCTGAAAGCCAAAGAAAAAAAGAACACGCCCAGCAAAATGTTCACAAAGCAAGGTTACTTACAAGCAATTCATGCGCAACCTTAACATGCCTGCTTGAAAACTTCAGCTTAACCATCCTGAAGACTATGCGCTAAACGTTACTAGTAATTAATCGCCTGCCCTTTCATGACATTCGAAAAAAAGCTATTGATTTGCCCTTTTTTCCATATAAGATCATCTGACTAAAGTTCCTAACTAAAGATCACATTTCGGTTTCTTCTATTTCCAGCTAGCTACCTAGCTTTCAAAAAAAAATATCAGATGGCTAAAGTTAGGCAGGCATTTGATTACTTTGAGATCTCGATTGATTAGGCGTGCACAACGCACATGTCGAAACAACCATGGCCTGCCAGCTTGTTTATTTAAGGATTTTTCTTGAAGACTGATTACTTAAGGATTGTTAAGTGGCTGGCTAGCTGCTTTAGCCAAATAATTTTAGCTACGGATAGTACGTACGCTCGCTGATTATTTAAGGATTGTTAAGTGGCCAGCTAGCTGCTTTAGCCAAATAATTGTAGCTACTATTTCTGTTGTCTTTCTAAGGGGGTGATCGGAATAGCGATGGCTTTTGGCTTTTGGCTGAAAAAAACATCAGTAGTTGGTAAAAAAAACATCAGAAATGAGTTAGTGGATAGTGTAGTGAATAGTGAAAAAAAAGCTGAAGCTAGAAGCTGAAGCTTTTAGAAGCTGAAACGATCACCCCCTAAGGGTGTCTCCAATAATGTTGATTTAGCTGTTTTTTAGTTATATTAAATAAATAAAATTCTACGTTAAAGAAAGAGGAAATAAGGAGAGATAATATACTATTTATTATACAAGAGACGATTTAAGTCTATAAATTAATGCAAATAGTTAAAATGTGTAAGACAAGAAGTTATAATAAAAATAGTATAAAATAGTTAGAGAAATGATTTACTGTTTAAGATGTTATCTCTAATATTGTATTTAGATAAGTAGAAGACTTAACAACAATTTTAAGAGAAATTATTGTACATGTTCTAACCACTTCCCATAATCATTTGACCTAGAGCGGTGGAGACCAATTTTTTAATCGTCAATTACGAAGCAATAGTAGTCATCCAAAGATATGTTCACGTGGAAATCAATACAATTTGGAGGTATGGTGATAAGTAGTAAAGCGAATTTCAATACATTGTACTTTTTAGACTTTAGTACTGACTATTGAGCTCTTCTAGGTAGTCTTAAGTATTATCTTGAGTGTCTTGGACGCACGTCAGGGGTGAGATGATAACATATCTTCCCCCACAACCTTAAAAAAAACATACCTTCCCCACTAATCTCGCACCTTGGTGTATTATTTTTGAAGACTTGCGCTTTGGTGTTAGTCTTAACTAATAGCTAACTACAGTAAAAATTTCAGAAAAAGAGGGATAATTTAAAGACTAACCTAGGTTAAATGACACTTTATACTTTTAATCGTTTTGCTATGTCCAGTATGTCCACTAATCAAAATCGACGTAAGGATAGAAAACGAGGGAGTGACACATGCTCCAACTCACAAGGTATGACTATGAACTTGTACTCTATACAAGTGCTCTAGCGGACTTTTAAGGAAATTTGCCATTTGGCATGACCAAGTAAATTAAGCAGAGACCATGAGGCTTGAATAATTGGAAAAGGCTAATGTTTTTACAGAAATGCTCGCAAAGCCTAGAAATTACTCACTGATAGATGGATCCCACCATCCGTCATACCGAGGTTTATATGTCCTCTATACGTGTTTGTTTACCCATGAGACTATAGATCTCGCTCATTTGAATTTAAGCTTCTGATTTATTTTTCACTATTTATAATTTTCTTTTTTTGTTTTTGGTATTTTTTGAGCTTTTTTACCGATTCTTTTTTCTCGTATTCGTTTGTATTATACGTGATAGGTTAACCTATTTTTTCTATTTTTTAGATTTTTTTAAATTAATTACACCAAATAAGTTACCGTCAATTACGATGCAATTTCAACCATAAACCACCAAATTTCGGCCAACCAAGCCAACTTTATGACTACTGTACACAAAGAAATGAAATCACGTGCGTGGTATTAAAAGATTGTTTGATCTCCCGCTTGAGACTGGTATGATGATTAATTGGCAGTAAATCATGGTCCTATTTAACTTCTTCCTCGTCGCAATTTCAACACCTTTATCAGGACGGCGCCCATTGTTTCAACAAAGGGGCCCAAACCTAACATTACACATCCACCACTAAGTAGTTTATCAGCAGCGGCGCATTTTGCGAACATTCCAGTGAACTGAATTCGTTGCACTCCAATCGTTTGGTCCTCAAATGTGATGGCATGCTGGTGCTCGGTTTACAGGGAAGCATATGTATCAAACTGTCCATTTAATTTGCAAGATACAGCAAGCTCTAACTCGATCGACCATCGCTGCATAGCTGAAGAAAACCGCTGGAAATTGCTCTCGCCATATATCTTCCGATGTTGTTCGACATATGGGCATGCCCAACATATGGACAGAAAATGTCTCCCAAATCTCCTAGTGGTTTGGAACGGCAGTATAGATCTACGGTATAGACTGCCTAATCAAACAGTCGATAGTTGAAATCTACGCTGTAGACTGTCCTGTAGTTAGGGTTGTGCATTTTTCAATCGAACCGAAATAACCGGACCAAAATAACCGAACCGAACCGGTCAACTCGGTTTGACCGATTTTCGGTATTCGGTTCGGTTTTCAATTTTTGGGTTTTTTCTGGGTTCGGTTTTTTCGGGATTTACCGGCTAAAAACCGAATAAACCGAAAATAATTAAATATTATGCTGTCGGTGAGTTTTGAACCCATGACCACAGGTTTGAAAGCCCCCATGCCATCTATACCAACTGAGCTAGGCCAACTACGTTGTTCAACTCAATGTATATATTATATATGTACATAAAAACTCTGGTTTTCTATACTTCAAGTATATGTATTATCGTCTACTCGTCTCGCTAGTCGCTATATCATTAGCAATTCGCGTTAACTTTGGTAAATATGGTATTTACCGATACCGCACCGAAATAAATTGGTATTTACCGAAACCGAACCGTACTTCTAAAAATACCGTATATAACCGAACTACTAACACCGTATTTACCATATACACCATATATACCGAACCGATTAAACCGAAAAAACCAAACGCACAGCCCTACCTGTAGTCAACTGTTGGAACCATCGACACAACCCAGAAAAACGGGAGGAAGTGATGGCTATCTATCTACGTCATTTCAACGTGGTATCGCCGTTTGGCTCGGATGATCAGACAGGTCATCACCACCTTTTGGGACACCTGTCATGCAGCCGGTTAAAGACGAAAAGAACAGAGATCGAACGGTTAAAGATTTGCCCTCCGGGCTATTTGGACAGAGCAGATGATTAACGTTTAAAATTGCTCTCGTATCACCTGTACGACAGTACGACCAACGTCGGAGATAAGAGGGGTAAGCGATCTTCGTGTCTTTTTCAACTTTAACAAAATCAATTTACTTTGACTTCTTTGCCCATTTAACTATGAAAAACTAATATGTTCAAATGGATGGCGGAAAGAAGCAAAACACAAAAACTAACAAGTCAAGAGAATAAAAGAAGAAATAAACGAGGCAAAACATCAACTGACTAGACTGACCCTAAGCAACATATCGGTCTGACCGCTCGCTATTCCAAAACAGAAGAAAAAAACCTCTAATAAGAACTCAAAATATCTAACTTCTAATTTACTCAATCAAATTACTTAAAACTTGAAATGTAGCTTTCTCAAGATCCTATGAACCTATTCCATCAATAGATTAATAAGTTACTCAACAAAGTTTTAACATTTACCCAAAATAAGACAAATTACATCAAAACCGGACAAACTGAGTCAAACACTAAGAACTTACTATATGGGTGACTAGATGGATAGGATCTAGCCTCTAGGAGGTTCTACCTTTCCATCACCTACACATCCTTGAGAACCAGCAATATCAAAGAGGAAGGAAATCTAAATAAGAAAATTAAGCAAATCATAAGCGCAAGGAGAAAGTTATGCTAAAACTTACTTGGACGAAATTTGAATATTTATTTCACTTAAAGATGGATGTTTAAATTCAATATATTCTTGAAGGATATATCTTCCTCAACATGGAGCGCACAAACAAAGTTTTTCTCTTGGAAATCCTAACTCTCCCAATAGCCTCTCTAAAGACACAATCCCTAAGCCACATCTACATCTTCTTTTATAGTGGCGGCTTGCCAGAAATTCTAACCATCATCTTTAGTTGAGTTTTATCTACTTATATAGGATAACTAGTTAACCAACACTATACCAGATTTTATACACACACGCTTTTCAAAACGATTCATCCAAAGGGCTCTGATAGCCTGAAACACCAATCTAATATATCAAAGTATCTCTATATATTTTGACACGTCGTCCGTAGTGTCCAATAACTAGCCATCACATCTCCACACATCCAAACTCTCACAACCCGTCTTTACGTGCATTGATCTCATTACTTAGCGCACTACATTTGATTCACCAATTCGCCTCATCATGATCCTCGACTTTTTCATGCTTTCCACTTGAGCCACGCAGTCTCCCTAGGACTTACTCGACCACACAGACATCAGCTCTCCCATATGGTCCCAGTCTATTGCTGTTAACCGCCACCTCTCTTCAATCCACCTACACATCCAAAGATAAAACCAAACCAGTTCTGAGCACAAGTTTCATGTACTTGTATTCATAACACAACACAACCAACCAACGATATTCATAACACGCACACACTCAACACAAACTCAACTCAACTCAAAACATGGTCTGAACCTAAAGGGTTGGTTTGGCTGCCAACCTTAGGTTGGTCAGACCTCCCAATATCTCTCAAACTTAACCCAATAACAGGGGACTAGCCTGACAACTGGCCCAACGTTGCTGTGATCGTCGGCCACAAGCTAGTTAGACAGCTTAAGAGCACAAAAAAGCACTCTCTTTCTGAAATCTTGGTTAAATCCTATTTAGTTTCAGCTCAGAACTCCAATTTGAGTGACACCTAGTGCAAACACATCCCTAAACACATCTACACAAGTGTTTTGTGTCCAATTACCAAAAGTCCATACTGCTGATCTGACCGCTTTATAGCCATCAATCAAATAGTTCTTCACATAGTCTGAAGAAATATCTAGGGAAGGTCTGACCATCGTTGCCAGATCGATTAGACTGGTTAAAACCTAACAACAACTCTGGAAACAGAAAACCTTCAAACCTAAACTTAAACTCTGATGAAATTACACATCTACTCACCACACAACATAAAGTAACCTCTAAGTGGTCTCACACTATCTATCTACATCATTTCACCATGGTAGCTTCCTTCGTATTGCCATTTTAACTAGGATGATTGATAGTTCATCACCTTTTGGACACCTGTGTAGGTTAAAGATTTTTCATTCAAACTATTTGATATGGTTAGACTTATTTGTGTTGGAGCCATCTCCTTGTCACATAAAGTTTTTGTTCTATTGGAAACGACTTAGCAATATTGAAGGACCATGTGCGAAAGTCTAGGGTTTTGTTCTGATGAACCATTACTATTTCAGAGGAGTTAAATTTTGGATCTTGCAGATTTATAGTTTTTTGGACAGATTGCAGACTTGGTGGTCTGACTGTCCAAAACCAGCGGTCTGACCGGTTGGCCTATTTTGCTTTGGCTGAAATATGGATTTTTTTGGGAATTCTAATTGTGGTTTGTTTTGGTTTGACCTAGGTTAATGTATATATGTTACATGATGCATGTTTCAACTAACATAGGTTAAATTGTAAAGAAATTATACCCGAAAATGAATTCTTTGTCTTTAAATGTGCATGAAGGCTTAGAGTCAACTATAATCAATGACGAGGATTAAAGCTACACTCATGGAGAAAATAAGGCTTAAAACGATAAAAAATGTCGAGTGAGATTGCTGTGCTCAAGCATAGCATGAAAAAGATAGAAAAATATTGAAGGAAATGTTCAAACAACGAGTTGCACCATATGGCTTGGTTTGTCCAACTAAGGTGTGGTCCAGTAGAATCAAAATAGGAAATGTTTACTGATGTGTGACAAACTAGTAGTACACTTACACGTAGCAAGCATAGCGATTGCTTACAATAGAAGATAAAGATTGAGTCAATGAAGGGTATTTGGTAAGTTGACCAAAATACTAGAAACTATCTTGGATCAAAACCGTAGCGCTTGAGCGGCACTCGGGAAAGCGGTTTTGGTCAAGGAGAAGCTGAGAAAATTAAGTTTGATCAAAGTCTAAGGATTTAGCGAATTCGGGCACATGTGCTTTGAAAAGCGTGTATGAGTGTAGTGTGGAGTAAAATCTGTGTTATGTGGGGTTAACAAATTTCCGTCATATGTGCTAGTGGATAGTATCTATTAGAATTAGATAAGTGATGGTTGTCTATCTATTTAACGGGTTGGGATGAATATTTGCTTATTGGCCATTTTAGGGTTAGGGTTTGAAAAATGTGAGTGTTATGGTGTGCTCTCTCGTCCTCCTGGTGGAGTAGTTGTAAAACCTTCATCCTCATATAGAAATACATTAACTTTGTTCATCTCTTATGGATCTCTCTTGATTTGGTTGATTTACTATTGATCTTATTTGTTTTAGTCTTTTCTCACCCCTTTTTATTTTGCAGGATGCTAAGAGAATGTTAGTAATGGAGATGACTCATGGAGATTAATTATCATCTTTCTAGGTATCAGGTTTGGTAAATTCTTAAAGTTGCCAGTTTTGCTTGGATTTGACATTAACTTGAGATTTCGTGTTCCAATGGTTTTGTCTCATATCTTCAGGAGTTTTTTCTTGCTATGACATGTGGGAATACATCTACAGCCATCTTGACTATCCTCTATCTACGAGCAAATCATATTCTTCATTTTTAGTTTTTACCCAGTTTTGATGAAATTTTGCTTGATTTTAAGAAAGTTTTTAACTTTGTCATAGATTTCTTGCGATCATTGGGGTGCAATAGGTTCCTGAGACCTTAAGTAAGGTACATGTATAATTTTTTCGTTTGTACTTGGACTTTTGAAGTTGCACCAAAAGTTACATCGGTTCGGACTGAAATTTTCAGTTCGGGAATAGGAGAGCAGTTGACTGCCAGAGGCTGGTCAGACCGACGTGTAGCTAGCAGTCAGGCCATCCTTAGTAGTCGGGCTGACCACCCAAGCCCTAAGCTCTTTGAATTTCAGTTCCTTGTGTTTCTTGCTTTAGTGTTGGTTTTCAATTCTGATCTTTATAGCTTAGTAGCTATTGAACTTCGAGAAATTTTAAAGGTATCATTCACTCCCTTTGTTACCATATCGGCCCTGCAAATACTCGCTCGAAGCATGCCCATGCTTTATATGAATTTATTTATTTATGGGTTTATTTGAGGTTATTTCTTTCTTTCTTAAATAGCCTTTTGGTCAGTTATTGCTTGACGAAATTGTCCTCTAGCCTTTGACATAGCCACCGTTGCCAAAACTAGGGTGCTGCTATTATGGGCTTTTGGGTTTTTCGAAAGTCGAAATAAATAAGACGAATTCGTGCAGTGGATTCTATAAATATCTTTTCAGGTCTAAAATCATGTATGCTATCTACGTCAATATCTTTGTCGTTTGTTGCTTATCAAAAAGTGCAGACGAAAACCGTACTTTGCAGGGAAAAAAAGCTGGCACATCCCACTCCGAGTGTCGTGGCATTCTTTTGGGTCAATGAGTCTTCCACGTACATACGGTCTCATTGCTTCTCAATTGTCATGACTTGTCAGTCAAAATAAATTTGGGCCTATTCTTTTTTGCTATGGCTGATGGCTTTTGGCTGCGGCTGATGGTTTTTTGGCTGTTTACGACAGAGATTGCGGAAAGAGAGATACTCGCTTGCGATTTTTGATGGTACAGATATTATGTTTTTAACATGTACTACAATTAACTTATAGACCCTGTCTTAAAAAAATACTCCGTTTGAAAGTTAGATACTGTAGTAAAAACTAAAAGCTGAAAAGAACAGGACCAAAATGGAATCAAACTCTGATCGGTCAAAATAAGAAGCCAGCTCAAGCCATCCTTGTATTTCCCTAGAATTTGGGTCGAATATAAAACGTTGTGATCAGAATTGTAGGTTTGTGGTTTATGCTGTTGATGGACATCCGTGCATGGACCGTCCTGTTAATTGGCAACAGAACACATTAGATACAAAGCATAGCGTTCACTGTGCACCGTGTATTGAAAAAGCTGAAGACAACCATCACCTATTATCAGATAGTTAACGGAATAAGCCTAGCTTTTGGCTTTGTCCCTATTTTTTAAACTTTTTTTTTTAACTTTTTGCTTCGACTTCTTCAGAAACCAAACAAATGGTCCGGCTTATCTAAGGCCCTGTTTTTTTGTGGTTTCTAAAAGCCGCTTTTGGCTTTTGCTACAGTAACTAATTTTTAAACGAAGTATTTTTTTTAAGATGGGGTCTACAAATTAATTGTAGTATACGTTAAAAAACTAATATCTGTATCATAAAAAATCGTAAGCGAGTATCTCTTTTTCCGCAATCTCTGTCACAAACAGTCAAAAAGCCATCAGCCGTAGCCAAAAAGAACAGACCCTAACTTTTTCAAACAGCTTCCTTAGTCTAAAATTGTATGCGCCGTTCACATCGGCATCTCTGTTGTTTACTATCAACTCAAAAAATATAGAAAAAAATTATGAGATGCAGCAAAAAAAAACAGAGCTATTATTTTTTGACACGGAGGAGCTCAAAATTAGAGCATTGGAAGCTTCTTCAGTCACTTTTGTTTGTTTTTACTTATGTTACAAAGTTGCTCAATATTATACCTTTGTAAGTTTCTACAATAACATTCGTGGTAATTAGATGCACGGTTTAAGGCCTTCTTCTTTTTTATTTTTGGTTTCATCGGAAGTTAAAAGGTCAAACATTAAAACGGAATGGACTCTTAAAGCGGATTCTTCAAATGATTTTCCGAACCTAAAACCATGTGCGTCATTTGCGTCGGTGTCTTCACCATCTGTTGCGAAAAGTTCAATAAAAAACTATAAACCGCAACCAAAAAATGCACTAAATTATTGTAGTTGTGTTTGGTTCATATTACAAGGCTTGTTCATATTGGCTGTGGTTTATAATTTTTAGCTGAAAATAAATAGTAATGGCTGAAAGAAGTGTCTCTTAAAGGAGAGGGCAAACAGTGTGAAAGTGATAGAGTGATGCATGCGCAAGACAAAAGTAAGAGGAGTAGGATGCGTAATGTGCCGTATCCCCGAAGCAAGATGGATGAGAAACCCGCTTAGGAAACCAAATTTTTATATTAGCTTCTGACTTTTCTAAATATAACATAGAAGATAATATAAACAAAACCATACTCAAGGATCATGGATAACTAATGACCCTAATTTATTCACACTTCTATTTCACTGTGCTAGGTTGTACTTCGAAAACCATTACTAGAACCTAGGTCAGTCCAGCCGTCTAGCAGATTATGGGGGTGATCGTTTTAGCGATGGCTTCTAGCTTTTGGCTGAAATTTCACTGTTGCTGGCTTTTTTTACTGTAGCTGATTTAGCTTTTTCGGCATAATTAAATTTAAAAAAATATAAAAATAGAAAAAATATGTTAACCCATCACGGATAATGCAAAGGAACACGAGAAAAAAGAAAAATGAAAAAAAACTCAAAAAATCTAAAAAAAATTCAGAAAAAGACAAATAACTGAATAGTGAAAAAAAAGCTGTAGCTAGAAGCTGAAGCTAAAAAAAAACTGAAACGAACGGGGCCTATAAAAGGATAGAGCAGTCCAGCAGATTATAAAAAGGGACAGAGCCAAATTAAATACATAAAGAAATTGATTTAGTGTTTTGCAATGTAAAAAATCCATCACGACATTCACATGGGCCGTTTGCTGTAGCTACATACGGTATATTCTTTTTATATTATAGTTGATAATTTTATGCTATGATTGATGATTTTTATCAGTATTTTTTGAGATGGTAGCGAACTATGAAGACATCGACTCAAACGACACATACGATTTTAGGCTTTAAAAAATCTGCTTCAAAAGCCATTTAGTTTGTTTTGATTTTTGGAGAAACCAAAAGCTAAAAGGCATTCGTATTGGTTTTTGCTGATAGCTTTTGACTGTAACTTATCACTAAAAATAAATAGTAGTGATTGAAAGAAATGACTTTTAGAAGGAGTAGATATGTGGTGAAAAAAGTGAGAAAGAGGAGTAGAATGCATGATGTATTTGTGATTCTCTGATTTACCTCTAGAACATGAGGAGTTGAGAAGCTATTTAAAAAGCTAAATATTTATATTAATTTTTAATTTATCTAAATAGAATATAAAAACAGAATATAATACAAACAGAACTAAGCCCAAATCCAGAAGAACAGCGTGTACCCGCTCCCGCTCACTCTTTCCTCCCTCGGCCCTCTCATTTCCTCCTTTTTTATTTTCAAGCCTTTCCCACGTGAGAGAGACACAGAGAGGAGAGTGAAACAAGAGGGAGGGAGGGTGATTGAGATGGATCTGTTGGAGAGGAACATTATTAAGAAGGGGGAAGTGGAGGAGGAGGCGCGCAAGGAAGAGGAGAGGAAGGAGGAGGAGAAGACCCACGAGTCCCAGCAAGGGCAAGGCCTTAGCCTCTCACTCGCCAACAGCAGCAGCAGGTAGCCTTCTAATCCTATCCGCTCTTGGAAATCAAGGAGGATTCTTTGAGGATTTTGCATCTGCCGGATGATTCTCAGCTTGGTATCTGGCTGATCGATTTGTGTGTCTGGGTTCCTTTCTTGTTCCTTCCTCCTCCCCCCCGCCCTGCTTCTTCCCCCTTTGCCTGTTCTTGATGCGAGCTTTAGTGTTATCATGGAAGAACCCTTGCTGTAGTCTTGGTGGATCAAGTTTCGGTGCGGCGGCTCTCGGCTAGGTGGTCCGGGATTGTGAGTCGCTGTGGATTCAGGAATGCGTGTTCTTTCTTGGTTCCCCTCTCCTTGCAGTTGCGGTCCAAATCTTCCTCCGTCTTTCCTTTCCTATGCGTGATGCTCTTTTGCGCTTCGCACACCCCTGTTGTGGTGTTATCATGGAAGCAACCTTACTTATTGTTCTTAACTTGGATCAACTTAGGGTGAAATTTTAGCATGCTTTTGCTTCCTCATACACTGATGTTATTACTGCGAAAACCTCCCTTCATGGCTGATTTAATGGAAAATTTTCCTTCTTTTGCTCTTGGACACCCAGTAAATAAGATAGTTCTTGGCGATTGAAAAAATTAAGCCTGCAGGTTCTTAATGAGGTTTACTCACATGGGAGAGCCGATTTGGTTCTCTTCACTAGCAAGGTTTTTTTCCCTATACCAAAATGGTTAGCTTCCTTATGGTTAGAAAGAACTTAGCCCAGGTGGGGCACATATCCAGCGCCCCCTCATTGGCTCAGTTTCTTGCTCTAGAAATTCTTGAAAGTGTTATGAAAAGTTTTCAGTTTAACTGTTGAATTACGTTCACAGTGGAAAACTCCTTTAGGTCACTTACATTGTTCTTTATGATATACGCCTCGAGTTATCCTTTTTGAGAAAAATGGCAAAGGCATATATCTGATTAAAGTTGAGTTCAATAACCAGATAACTTTCGTAATACTGCCATCTACCAAGGATTCAGTTGCAAAAACCTCCCGTCCCCGTTTGTCTTCTCTTTAATTCAAGATTAAATCTGAACCTGGGGACCAAGGACGTAGTTTCTGGCCACAAATTCACAACGTTGAACTAGTCCTTCAGATATCTCTTGACATGTTGAGCCCCCTTTGCCTATCCCTGTTTGCTGCAAACGTGCAAGTGGCATATGGTTTGCCGAGCCTAATATTGGTTTCGGGCTTTTCGGCTGCACGGTGTTCGTTTATTCACCATATCTATGCTCAAGCATTAATCTGTTTTGCCCAAAGTGTAGCAGAATGTTTTCGTAGGTTCAGCTATTGTCGATTTCCTTTTATTTACATTCAATTTAATGGTTAGGCGTTAGGCTGCTGTGAAACAATAGACCCTTTGTGTGTTTTTTTAATTAACTAGGTTGAAGTTAAATACTTTATGACCGTTACAAATGCGTGGCTCGGATTAAATATTTCGGCATCTTCCTGAACATATAGATATAATATGTGCAAGATGTTCAACAACAATAACAATAACAAGGTCTCTTGTCCCAAACAATTAGGGTAGACTAGGAATGAAACCTTCTCGAGGTCAAAGAAACAAGAGCCTTGTAATGAAAACTACAATATTAAAACCCTAAGCTCTACATCCTGCCATCTGAACTGAGATCCTAAAACACCGCACCTAAACCTCCATATGTCATAGTTTCGATACGTGGATTGCTAACTTTTATACGCTCCTATCTAAACCTAATTTTTTGGATACATTCCAATCAATTAACTCTCTTTTAATTGCTTCCTCTCACGTTAGTCTTAGTCAATTTCTGTCTTTTCTTACGTTTTCAGTACGTTTTAAAATTCCACTATGTACTGGTGCCTTAGATTGCATCTGTTGGAGATATCCAAACCATCTCAAGCGATATTGAACAGACTTCTTTTCAATTGGTGTTACCCCTACCATATCATGTATATCATTATTGCGGACTCGATCCCATCTTGTGTGACTACAAATCCACCTCAGCATCCTCATCTTCGTTATATTCATCTTCTGTATATGTTGTCTTTTAGTTGCTCAGCATTCCGTTCCATATAACATCGTAGGTCTGGTTGTCGTCCTGTAGAATTTATCTTTTAACTTTTGAGAGTTTTTTTTATCGCACAGGCAAGGTTCTAAAAACAGGTTTACTTGGCCGAGTAATCGCCTGAATACTCGTACCAGGTCCACTCACCGAGTACGAGTAGGCCAAAACGAGTAGATAACCGGTATAACCGGTATAACCGGTCGAGTATTCGGAATAAACGGTTACCAGCCCGTATACTCGCCAAGTTGGTAGCCCGTGCAATTCGGCCCACAAATTGAGGCCACGGCCTAGCCGTCAGCAGAGGCCACAGCCCAGCGGTCAGCAAAGGCCCAGTGGGCAGCACTTCCACACGAAGCCGCCCACACCCAGCAGCAGTGTATCGCATAGTTGTGCGATGATGGAAACCTAGATCCAGAGGCGGAGGCGGTGATTGCTGCTGCATCTCCTCCATCCCGCACTGCAGTTCCTCCCTCCGGCGGCAACGTTCCCTACTGGATCTCCCTCCGGCAACGGTGTCCCTTGCTGCATCTCATCCATCGGCGGCGCCCGCCCCTGCTGCGGTTCCTCCCTCCGGCGGCGGCTCCCCTGCTGTGTCTCCATCCGACGATAGCCTCCCCTGCTGCGGTTGCTCCCTCCGGCAGCGGCGTCCCCTACTGCATCTCCTTCCGGTGGTGGTGTCCCTTGCTGCGTCTCCTCCATCCGGCGGCGCCCGCCCTTCCTGCTGTTCGTCCCTCCGGTGGCGGCTCCCCTACTGCGGCTCATCCCTCCGGTTAGCCACCCCTGCTGCGGCTCGTCCCTCCGGTTAGCCACCCCCTCCCTCCCTCCTTGGCTCCTTCCTTCCCTCCCGGCCTTTTGCCACTGCGCGCTAGGCGCCATATGGAAGCCAAGCGACTAGTGGCCCATTCACTCGATTGATAATTGTTGCTTAAATGCTATTGAGGTAGTGGCGATATGTCTTGAGTGCCATATGCATATGCGGTTGATAATAGCATTAAGTCTTGCATATGCATATGCTATTATCAAATATCAACAACAGTGGCAAGAGTTAATGCTATTATCAATTTTGCATACGCATAGAGTTGTTACTTTTCTATGGACAAAGTTTCTAAGTTTCTATGGTGCTAATGCTATTGAGGTTGTTCACTTATTCTTCCTATTCTGCAATTGTTGTATGTATTGGACTAGTGGCTATGCATAATTGAATCCAATGGCAAATCAAAGTCAAGCTCAAAACAATAGCATCAAATGTAGCTTTGATTTTATATGAATACACATATGTAAATCTGTTATTAAAAATATAAAACCGGTTACAAGGTCGAGTACTGGGCCGATTCCCGTATAATCGCTACAAGGTGAGGTGACCGAGCGAGTACCGATTACCGAGTTTTAGAACCTTGCGCACAGGACATTTGATGCTTGGCGTCATTTCACCCACCACGCTCTTATTATGTGGCTCATTTCTTCGTCAATTTTGCCGTCCCACTGTAGCATCGATCTTAAATATCGAAAAAATGTCATTCCATGTTACTACTTGTCCGTTCAGACTAACATCTCCATTATCTGCTCTGGCACCGCTCAAATCACACCTCATATACTCAGTTTTAGTCTTACTAAGTCTAAAACCCTTCAATTCTAAAGTCTTTCTCCACAACTTGAGATTCCTATCGTTACCTATCCTACTCTCATCAACTAGCACTACATCATCTGTGAAAAACATACACTAAGAGATATCTCTTTGTATGTCCCGCGTAACCTTGTCCATCATTAGGGTAAAAATGTATGGGCTCAACGCTGATTCTTTGTGTACTCTTATCTTAATAGGGAAGTTATTAGTATTGCTACCACATGTTATGATGTTAGTCACAAAATCTTCGGATATATCCTTGATTAGGGTAACATACTTTGTTAGGACTTTTTTTTCCTTTGGAGTGTCTACCACATAATCTTTCTTGGTATTTTGTCATAGGTTTTCTCCAATTCGATAAACACTATGTGAAGATCCTTCTTTTGCTCCCTATACCTCTCCATCAACTATCGTGTCAAGAAATTTGCCTTCGTGGTCGACATCCCAGGCATAAAACTAAATTGGTTTGTCGTCACGTTAGTAGAACTTTGAATGTCTCCTTTATTTTTGAAAATTGGTACTAATGTGCTCCTCCGCCACTCGTTAGGCATCTTGTTCGACCTAAAATTACTATCGAACAAATTAGTTAGCCAAACGAATGCCGCTTCTTCAAGGCATTTTCACATCTCGATACGAATGTTATCAAGCTCCAACGTCTTATCCAGTTTTATCCTTTTTGAGGTCTCTCTTACTTTTGACTCGTAAATTTTTTGAACAAACCATCTATCGGTGTCGTCAAAAGTATCATCCTGTTCAATCATATTATCCTCGTACATCATCTAGTTCAATCATATTATCCTCGTTGTCTCGATTGAACAGCTTGTCGAAGTAATCTTTCCACTTATCTTTGATCTCATTGTCTTTCACTAAAAGTTTATTAGTGTCATCTTTGATGCCTTTAACTTGGTTGAAATCTCTCAACTTCCTTTCTCGAAGTTTAGCCGTCTTGTAGACATCCTTCTCGCCCTCCTTTGTACTTAACTTTTTATAAATTTTCTCATTGGCCTTGCCCTATGTCTCATTCACTGCTTTCTTTGCATTCTTTTTTGTTACTTTGTACTTCTGTATGATGTTGTCACTCCTATCATGATGCATGTGCTTATAGCATGCCTTCTTCTACTCGATAGCTTTTTGCACTTTCTTTTTCCACCACCAAGTATCTTTATGTTCGCATCTTGTCCGTCGGGTCACTTCGAGCACCTCCGTAGCCACCTTCCTAATACGAGTTGTCATCTCTATCCATATATTATTCGCTTCTCCTATGTTCCATATCCCTTCTGCGATCATCCTCTCCTTAAACGTCTGTGAGGTGTTCACTTTAAGTTTTCACCACTTCGTCCTAGTGGTTTTGGCGTCCTTACCCTGTCGAAACTATATCCTAAAACGAAAGTTGGAGATTACTAACTTATGTTGCTGGACAACATTCTCCAGGTATAACTTTACAATTTATGCAAACTCATTTGTCCTCCCTCCTAGCAAGGATAAAATCTATTTGGCTAGAATGCTGACCATTGCTAAAAGTAACTAAATGAGAATGTCTCTTTCGAAAAAAAGTGTTAGCTGTCATGAGATCATAGGCTATGATAAAGTTCAAGATATCTTCTCTTTCTTAGTTTTTATCACCATAACCAAAACCTCCATGCACCCGCTGAAACCCCCCCACTAGTTGTACCAATATGACCGTTGAAATTGCCTCCTAAGAAAAACTTCTCACTGTTAGACACATTTATAACCATGTCATCTAGATTTTCCCAAAATTACCTCTTAGTGGTCTCATCCAGATCTACTTTTAAAGCGTATGCGCTAACAATATTCAAAACCAAGTCGTCAAATATTAACTTGACTAGGATAATCCTATCCCTCCTGTCTCCCCACGTCGATAACTCCGCTCTTGAGGCACTTATCAATTAAGATGCCCACTCCATTTTGTTTCGTTTTGTTCCAGTATACCACAACTTGAAACTAGTATGCTCCACCTCCTTCACTTTCTAACCCGTTCATTTAATCTGTTAAATGCATACGATATTTACACGTCTCGTAATCGCCGTGTCAACAAACTCTCTTAACTTACCTGTTAAGTCTCTACATTCCAACTACCCAGATAGATCCTACTCTCCTCGTCTAGCTTCTTTGCCCCCCCCGCTCTCATCAAGTAAAGTGCGAAGACCCTTACATATTTTTCACTACATCTGGACGCCGACGTAGCACACCACTAAGGGAGTAATGTCCCAGCTCTTGCTCATTTATCATTACACCTGGGTTCAGATATGGCTTGTCGCTAAGAGGGTTACGCCCCAACGAATTATCAATTTTGGGTTTTATTTCATAGAAAGTTGGTTTGATTTTTATGTTGGCTCGTCGAGCCTAACACAACCCTCCTTTTTTTCCTAGCTTGAGATAGGCTACGTAGAAAACTACATAGGCAGAGTTGCAAGATGTTTAAGACCCTACATTTTTTAGATAAGGCTTGTAGAAAAGCTATGAAACTGTTCTTAACAGTTTTCTTCAACAAAATGCTACTACAGATAATTTGGTACGTCCAGTGCTTAGGATGAAAATTCGAAAGTAACGCAGATTCCATCATCTTGGACAACCTTTGAACTAGTCAGACATTATTGGACGCTGGGTGCATACCCGTCCTGCAAATGTTGAATGCTTCAGAGTGGACCACAAAATTCGAGGCCTAGTCTGCTGTTATTGGATCTTAGATCTTGTGATATAGATGTTGTTAGACTCAGAATGTGAGGTACCAACAAAGCAATGTTCTAAAAACGGGTCTAGGTGCCACCCTCCCGCCTAACTGATTTTTTCCGCCTAGACGGTGATTAAGCACTAGACGTTGGTCTACTGCCCAACTAGCGTCTAGTGCCTTGGTGAACACTGCAATAAAATAGTTAATGTTATCGATCTTGACTTGAATTTTACAATTATGAGGTGGGCCCTAGGGCTGGAGTATCGTACAAGTGGCGATTAAGAGACAGTCCATTCAGTGGCCACGTAGAAACTTCTTGTCTTTTGAAGATATATTTCCTTTTCCCCCCATCAAGTAGAGAGTAGAATAGTTACTTCTGGGAGGAAATGTACCTTTTGTCTGGTTGCTGATGAAGTGCATAGTAAAGCTGTTTCAACATTGAATATTTGCCATTAATTCACTCTATCTAAAAAGATGGAAATATGGCATAGGTAGTAAATCTCTGTACCTGAACATTGTACATCAGTGAGCTAGCTTGGCCCCCAATTTCACATCACCCTTTTGTCCTTTGATGCCCATTTTAGCCCATCTTACGTAATTTAATGTGTGCAATTAGTTGGAGTGCCATATGTCTGCTAACTCTCCAATACATTTATGCAATTACGTGATTTTGTATTACTTTTTCTTTGCATGTTCTTACTATTTTTGCTTTTAATCATTAGGCTTGTAATGTTGCCAATGTCGAGCCCTCCAGCTAATCCTGCACAACTAACAATTTTCTATGGTGGATCAGTATGTGTGTATGACTCAGTGCCACCAGAGAAGGTCATATTTACACTTCTTACATATATTGAGTTCGTATGCTTTTTTTTTTAAAAAAAAGTTTAAGCTAATACTGCTACCTGCAATCTTGGCATCAACAGGCTCAAGCAATCTTGCTTATCGCAGCCGCCACCGCCGCTGCGGCAGCCACCAAAAGCAATGCTGCTACTGCTGTTAAGCCTCCGGTGATGCCTGCAACCAATGCTGCCCAAGCAGCTCTCTCTCCTGTGCTCACACGGTCACTCTCACTGCAGAGCACTTCTGTTGCAACTGGACAACCTCAGGTTGTCGCTGACCCTAGCTCAGTTTGCAAGCTTCAGGCTGGTAAGACAATCTTTTTGTGAAATCTAAAAATGGGATGTTTTAATTAGTCTTGATATCATCTAACATCATAAAATTAATTTTATCTGCTGTGCAGATCTCCCCATTGCCAGGAGGCACTCCCTTCAGCGCTTCCTGGAGAAACGTCGTGACAGGTAAGCATGAATGCATGGTAACAATAGTTTTAGGTTTAGCTTTCTGCATGCTGTGTATGGTGTGTGACAGGACTCAATTTTTTTCATGAGACCAAGGCATCAAATTAGGCATTTACCATTTGCGTTGTCTTACATCTGTAGCTGGAATCAATTTCCAATATCTTTGCTTCTGCTGACTTAAATTGATTAAATGATCATATGAGGCAGGTTGGTGAGCAAGGCTCCATATAGCCCTGCAAAATCATCTGAAGGCATGGAAGCATCTGGAATGGAAGTAACTGCAGAGGGCAAGGCCCAGTGACCCAAAGCCTGAGCCTAGTTCGAATGGTGAAGGCTGACGTTTGGAATCAGGGGATGTGTTAGCTGATGTCAGTACGTCACACATCAGAACCTTACTAATAATCGGACCAGAACCTCTATTACCATTGTTCTGTTGTCTTGTGCTAGTTTGTTCTGTCATGAATTCGTTTACTCAATTACCGAACTGCTATAATATATCATTGTACACCATGCCTTTCATCTGTCTGACAATGTTACCATGTTCATCTAGTAATGATACCATCTATGCTATTTTTGTTGGTTTGAAATTTTGCCTAATATCTTTATCCGGTTGTGCCTCTGCTGGACTCGAAAGAGTCGCAAGACTCGCAACCCTGGGAGACTTTGTGTACTTGTAGATCTAGAATACGTTTCTGCCCGTGTTGATGTCGACGGGAAGCTTCACTCTGGCAAGCGACAGATATCCGGCGTCCTGCCCTGTCTTGAGGGGTGGATATCGAGTTAAAGTACTCGTCTTATCGAATTTTCTTAAAATTAGTATAATTTGATTTAATATTATTTTATATATAATATAGAAGTGTTTTTATAAACAAGGAGCTGAGCTAAAGCAAACTTTAAATTCATTTGAAATTAACTTATTTTAATATTTAACTAATTAACAAGTATAATTAAAGTAATTTTGAAACGAGCTCCACTAACAAGTTTTTTTTGTCATCCCTACCTGATGTGGCTGCCACCCACCTCTAGTGTGATGCCCGCATGGACTACCAGTGCTAAGTAGGTGAGAAATGGAGATGAATTATTTGTATTATTTGGTTATCATATTCGATAGGATATAAATGTGGCATAGATTTTATCCAATTAACAATCTCTTGTATTTGTATTTGAATTCGTATAAAAAATATAGATACAAATAGGTATATATTTTACCATCCGAAATGTTATTTTATCCAGACTATTTGTGTATGTATTCATAATCGGCGAAGCAATATATGTATTTTCAAGCAATATACATATGACTAATTAGTTGGACAATTTTTTAATTTAATGTGAATTTGCGTTTCTTTTTGTAACATGGTTGTACAAAGATAAAATATCATTAATATCTTCATACTATATAAGTTACAAGGATATTCAGATGACCGAATTGAGTAGACATTTAATTCAAATTTATATTCATTATAATATTTAAATTCGTATTTATATTCGTTTATAAAATACAAATACAAATGTTAAGGGCCCTACGTAAGCTTGTCGCCCTGTATTCTCGAGGGCACCGAGGGCATCTCGTGCCGCGGGCCGAGCGTGCTCCCATCTTATCGAGAAGAGGCCAAATTGCCGAGAGTCCACCGTCCGCCCGCCTCCCATGGCACGAGCTCGCCGCACGAGTTAGAATGATTAATTATAATTGTATAAGGATAAAATATTATTAATATTTTTATATTATATAAGTTATAAGGATATTCAGATCTGATTAAATTGAGTAAACATTCGATTTAAATTCATATTAAATCTAATTTTCTATTCATATTTATATTTGAAAATATTTAAATTTATATTCATATTTGTTTATAAAATATAAATACAAATACGGTAAAGACTTGTCGCCCTGTATTCCCGCGGGCACCGAGGGCATCTCGTGCCGCGGGGCGAGCGCGCTCCTATCTTAACGAGAAGAGGCCAACCTGCCGAGAGTCCACCGGCCGCCCGCCTTCCATGGCACGAGCACCGCACGAGGTCGCTGCTCCCGCAGCGATCTTGCCGAATCGCCGAGAGTCCACCGGCCGGCCGCCTCCCATGCTGCCGCTTCCCGCTGGATGCAGCCGGGCGCACTCCGTTCACCACGAGACACCACTCCTCCGGTCTCTCGTGCAGCCGCGCACAAGCCGTCGACTGGCTAATCTGTGAGAGGTTTTGCCCTCACCGCTGCACATCACTGGCGGGCGCATCGCCGCATCCCTTGTGCCTACCCGCCCGTTAGCCCACTCCTTCCTGTTGTGGTTGCAGCCTCGCCTGGAGTAGAACACCGAGAAATGTGGGCTTAAATCCACCAAAGGCGTCACCTGTGGCTACGGGACTGAGACGTACGTGTACCAACAAGAGCTTTGCTCAAATGGAACCACACGACCTTACCATGGAATTCTGAGAGCAGCTGCAATTGCACACAAGGGCTGTAATAAGTGTGTGAATTATCAGGATCGTGCCACAGCTAGATAAAGTGCTGAACTGGTTCAACTAAACGTGTTCATAGAGGCAACTCTCATCAGTATAGAAGATGTCCAATCCAAATGCTACTGTATAGTGCTGCTATAAAAACATGGATTCAGACATGATTTCCCAAAGTATTGCTTTCCACCACTACCGGATCACATGCTTATCCATAACATGAACGCAACATGATAACGAGTACATTAGCAGATTTATCAAAAAGGGAACGATAAACACTCACCACTGCAGATTCTAAAACACGAAAAGAGATGCAGATAAGTGCATGAAACACAACAAATGATGCATAAGGCTAAGAAGGGAAGTGCATACGGTAATTGCCACAGACCGCATCACGCATGTGAGCTACGCAAAATCCCATGGGAGTAGCCGCCGACCATGACCAAGGAGACAAGAGACACAACACCAGCTGGGAATATCTTTCCAGACTTCTTGAAACGAGATCCCATGACTGACAGTAGTGCAGCCGATATACCTGCAATGCAATGCGAAACAACATCAGGGCATCTGGCAAAGAATCGGGGTTGATGTAACTCCCAAGCAAGGATGAGAAGGGCCACAGGTCCACAACCAAGATGGCTCAGAAAAACATTCTGTGTACCTAAACCGATCGACGATGCAAACACGGATCTCACTGGGAGTTGAGTGTGAACAAAGTACAGGACCAGGGCTGATATGCCTCCTGCAGCTAATGACTTTTGGCTTCCACTCTTCATGTACCCCATTACTCCGCCAGCTACAGAAGTTAGAAGTACAACAATCATTTGTCATAAAATGTTGCAACTTGGCGAGAGTAGTCAACGCAGCATTTTTTTTACATACTGGAATACTTTCAGGTATAACGCAATAAAAGGTTTACATCTAAAAAAGACACTGATGTAGAACCTCGTACAGGAATGAGAAATTGCTGGACTTGATTGATGGAGCAAAAATTATGTCACTTGGCTGTCAGGTCGATTTTAACAACCGTCCCATCAAATTAGTCATTTAACTCGACTATCAAGGGCATAAAGATTTAACTTTGCATAAGATGGAGCTAAGAAATATGTGTCATCTAACAAACTGGGGATAATCCAGTAGTCAGAAGTTCAAATGCACCCAATAACCCCAGCGAGCAATCACTTGCTAAGGAATTAGAATCCGCAATGTCCAGACATTCCCAGTGGGATCGATAATGGCCAACTTATCTCCATCTCAAAGGGAGAGTTGAGCATTGAAACAATGGAGGAAAATGATAGGGGATTGAAGAACAACACCCAGCAGAGCCCATTGTTGCCCATTTGACCTTCTCCGCAAATCGAACTTGAGTACCACTAGTACAATGCGGACCATACTGGCTTATCTTGATCCAGGACGGATCGCAATTCGCAAAGAAAAGGATACGCTTTATTCGAATCCAAGGAATTTGCAGTGTCACTACGAAAAAAATAGAATCTTGCGGCGTTACCTCCGACAAGCGCGGCGTAGGCGAGGGTGAGCTTCTGAGACATGGAGAGCCCCTCCCCCATCTTCTCCTCCCCCTCCTCGCCACTGCCCTGCGGATCACTTTCACCACCGCCGCCACCGCTCCCTCCTGCACCGCCGCCTTCCGATCCGCCGCCGCCGAGCTCGGGTTCCTTGGCCGCGACGGCGGCGAGGAGGCGGGAGCCGGGTGAGGCGGAACGGAGCGAGAGGGGACGGGGGCGGAAGGGCTGCGCGGGAGGAGGAGCGACCACTGGGAGGCGGAAATCGGGGGGCGCGGTAAGGGCGAGAGGCGCGAGTGGGGTCGTCGCGAGGGCCATGGGTTCGATGCTCAAGCTTGGTTTTTTTTTTGTGGGACTCGGCTTCGTTGGAGCGGTGGTGACCGGGACTTTTGGTGTGAGACTGTGGGTGGGACCCTTGGTTTTTAGGCACTTCTTTGGGATGGTTTTCGCTCTTGAAGGTTGTTTTCTTTAAAGAAACAGAGCCGTCTAGAGGTTGATTGGTTGCTTGCACGGAGCGTAGGAAGTATGAGGATACATATATGTCGGGATAAACTATTAGCTGAATGGTTGCTAAGGTCTTCAGCTTTGGTTTTGATCTTTTTTTTATTATAGTGACTAATTTTTAAATAATATTTTTTAAGATATGATATATTAGTCTATTATAGTATATGTTGTATCGACTTCACCTATACTAACCAAAATCGCTTGTGACTATCTCTCTTTGTAATTTCTTTTGTAAACAATCATAATTTAAAAATGTAAACTAAAAGTTATAAGTTACAGCACAAAAAACCTATCTCTAATAGTCAGTAGATCTAATATAGTACAGTGAAACAAGAGTTTTATCTGATACTACTAATATACTACTTCATTTTGCTTCATTGAATGGTGATATTGATAAAAAAAATGGTTGCTTTCTTGCACAACAGTAAATAAAACTTTTAAATCATATACTAAGTCAAATTATAACTTTGGTTAGTAAAGTTGCCATATTTTTATAAACCAACGAAATCATCAACCGTGTGTGACACCAACTTTACATTATACCATGTTCTTTAACCTATTCTACGTAAGAGTGGTTAGACTTTCCGTAAAACAATCGGCGTGTTCATTTCGGCGAAAAAAATCGTAGACTTTTCACCCTAACTTTACCGGTACGATGCACGTAGTATACATGCCAGACCCGAAGGCAACGTCGACCGAGTGAGTCATTCTTGTTAGAAAACCTGCATCTAGGTCTACAAGTTTGGTCTATTGTTGGCATGCTCCACTTAATTTATAAATAGATATTCTAATCATTGTAAAGAGTACAAGAAAAACAGATAAAACAATAAAGAAAATAGTTCTCCTCTTATCTCTCTGTATTCGATTTATTATTTGTAATATTCTATGTTTAATCCATCTTCTCGAGCTCACTATTAAAACTTGATCACGAAGATAAAGTATCTAAAAAATACATCCTGTAGATAAAATAGAATTGGATGGATTATGTTCTTTTTCTCTTGACGAGTTTTTCTAAAGTTTCTCGAACAAGATTTTTAATAAAGTAATTCGTGCAACACAACAAAACATATATCATGTACTCTTTTTCTAAATTTTTTTCACTAAGCTTTTATAGAGTTTTTATGAGGCATGAATATGTCAGATAAGTACCTAAGAGAGAGTGTTATGAAATCTAAATTTAGACCTACAAATCTAATTTATTGGTAGACACCCCTAATTAGTCTATAAATAGGGGTCCTACTCACTGTAAAGAGTATAAAAAACGGAGTAAGCAGTAAAGAAAGGAGTTTCTTTCTCATTTCTCTGTGTTTAATTTATTGTTTATAATATTTTATATTTAATTTATCTATTTTATATAGAAAAGAAATTATTTAAATTGGATTTGTAGTAATAGTTCCTCAACAATACTGAGTCGCCTAGGTAGGAAGGTGGCGAGGAAAGAGCAAAGGATATTATTGCTGGTGCGGGGCGGTGTGACTGTGTGAGCAGCGACCCACCGGCGGCAACGACCCCGCATTACAGGTCTCCCACCCGGCGCCCTCGTTCCCCTAGGCGGCGACGCCTCCTGCGTGCGACTTGACCTTCTCTCCGGCTGCCGTGGCGAATGATGATCCCTAGGGAACCGCCGCTGCCGGAGCCCGCGTGCTACTGCTGATCCCCGACTCCCCCGCCGATCGCAGCGGCCGCCGGCTGCAGTGTTCCAGGTTGGTTGGTGGTCTCGGATTCGGTTATTTATCGCTAGTTTTCGGATTTGGATCGGTGCGATTAGGATCAGTCCCTGCTCGGCTAGATTCGGTGTGGATCTCCCGGGGTGAATTAGCGTACTTCAATTAGTAAGTGAACTTCTTTGGCGCGATTCGGTAACAAGCAAAGCTGGAATAGGAATCGGATGCTCTCACAGAAAAGGGATCGAATTTGCACCTCGTTGGGGGAAGGTTGCTTCTTTTATTTATTTTTCTCATCGACGCTGCCGTTTTCTGTGGTGCTAGAGGATGGAGAACCCTCAAATCGAGATGGGGGCTTTCAAGGCTAACGGTCCGCAGGGGCCGAACGGCGGGCTGCGGTCCAGCATGGTTCAGTCCTGGAACTTGCAGAAGACCGTCGAGAGAGTGTTGCAGAGCATTAGGATCGTCATATTCACGTCCAAGCTCAACTTGCTGTTGCCCTTCGGGCCTGCGTCCATCGTTCTGCACTTCGCTACTAGGAGGCATGTAAGTGTGTTGTTCACGGGAATTGATCTCTATTGCGGTGTTGTTGGTTTATACTCCACTAGCTGTAGGCAACATAATATGTATAAAAGAAATTAGAACACCCAATTGAGGAAAACTAATGATTGGACTCAGTGCAGTTCAATAACATGTAGTTGGTTCAGTACTTTTGGTTATGCTACAGCGTTTCATCATTGACAGACTTTTGTTTGTTCGGTTCAGTTCAGTTCAATGGTAGAATTATGTTACGGATGATTCTCTAGTTAGTCAACGCTGAAATGCTTTTTCTTTATCAAAATTGCAGGGATTGGTTTTCCTTTTAAGCATGCTTGGAATAACACCATTAGCCGAGCGTTTGGGCTATGCAACTGAGTGAGTTTGTAAACTCTCTACTTAGTTTCCTGATCTTACTAAAATTTGATGCCAATTACTGTTCTACAGGCAGCTCGCGATATACACTGGTCCAACAGGTATGCATTTTTATCTTTATGGTTTATATCCTATTAGAAATTGGAGTCTTTCAAACAACAACAAACATTTCATTTTCTCACAATTACAGTTGGAGGCCTTCTGAATGCTACGTTCGGAAATGCAACTGAGATGATAATAGCAATATATTCTTTGAAAAATGGAATGATCCGAGTAGTTCAGCAATCGCTATTAGGTTCGATATTATCAAACATGCTGTTGGTTATGGGCTGTGCTTTCTTTGCTGGTGGTATTGTCCATCGCCGCAAAGACCAAGTCTTCAGTAAGGTGATGTTTGTCCGATTGGTTTTTGTGCTTTCCCATGGAAAATCTCTGATAGTGAAATCAAAATTTTATTTACTACAGGCAACTGCAGTTGTTAACTCGGGTTTACTGTTGATGGCTGTCATGGGACTGATGTTTCCTGCTGTCCTTCATTTCACACATTCAGAAGTGCGGCAAGGAGCATCCGAGGTTTCTCTTTCAAGGTTCAGTAGTTGTATTATGCTTGTGGCATATGCAAGCTATCTTTATTTTCGACTAAGTGAACGGAGCAACATTTACAGTCCAATTGGCAGTGTAAGTGTGGTACCTCAATTTCTTTCTTTCTTGCTGATGACAAGGACCATAACTCTGATCCTATAATATCTATTGTGGGTATGTCTATACTAGTTCAATCGTAACACACGCTATGTTGCCACTTTTAATTGGAACACCATGTGACGAACTAAATCTCCTCGATAAAGAATTATCTGTATTGCTTAAAACTAAAAGGTGCAATCCATGCTTCGTCATTTGCTCAAAGTTTCACCATATATTATCAATTCTGCAGGAAGAAGTGCCTAACGAGGATGCCACGGAGGAAGATGAAGAGGCGGAGATTAGCATGTGGGAGGCCATTACATGGCTTGCAGTGTTAACGTTATGGGTGTCTGTCCTTTCTGAATACCTGGTTAATGCCATTCAGGTATTCCTTCTCTCCCCCAGTAGAACTGGACAGAACAAAAATATCAGCTTTTCTTTACATGTGACAACTGAAATTAGTTAAACCTGTTACACTTGGTGACTTAAGCAATTCCATTTTGTTGATAGTGGGTCACTCTGTGTCAGGGATTATGTTTATATTAAATTTGGAAATATGGTGATTGATTCTCACCACATTCACACGGCAAATTCCATGAACAATAGATACAATAACTATCTTGTAGGACAGATTTAACTACTTCTTGTCATGGTATCAATACATTGTTAGTCTTACAGGTCATCTGTATACCTCTGCAAGGTTGTAATTGGTCACTGTTTTGCTCTATTGCTGTCAGGGAGCATCTGATTCATTGAACCTACCGGTGGCTTTTATTAGTGTTATTTTGCTTCCTATTGTGGGTAATGCAGCTGAACATGCTAGCGCAATAATGTTTGCCATGAAAGATAAGCTTGTAAGTGTTTAGATGTGCTCAAGTTTGATTTTTGATCCTTCGGTTGTCCCCTAACTGTTCATGCATATGCTTATCTCTGCTGCAGGACATAACACTAGGTGTTGCGATTGGATCATCAACACAGATATCAATGTTTGTGGTAATGCTTTTGAACTTATTATCCCATTATGATAACTGCATGCACGATAGCACTTGTTCAACTAAGTATGATGCTGGCCAGTGCCTTCTATTGATCACTGTTCTTCATTCCACATTCTGTTTTGGTCTGTTGATCATATCCGATTTTCTTCTTTGTGATGTTTGACATATGTTGTTCTCCATTAATATAGATTCCATTTTGTGTTGTCATTGGTTGGATGATGGGGCAAAAGATGGACTTGAACTTTCAACTATTTGAGACAGCAACTCTCTTCATAACAGTACTCGTTGTGGCATTTATGCTACAGGTAGGTTGTTAAGTGGATATTAAGAAATACTTTCATAAAACGTGCCTGCTTATTGTGCTTAATGGGTAGTCTGTAAAGTTTCTTTTGTTGTCATACACCTTGAGAACATATCTCTAGTTTGCCTTTCGGGCTGAAGTAGTAAGCACATCTTGGTAAAGCTTCACCATCCATCCAGAGTGGACTTGCTGTAGCGGTACTACATACTATTTTAACATTAAGCATGCATCCAAATTTTTATTAAATGCTTGTTATCAGCTGTAGTGCTTTAATTGCTATATTATCCATTCAAGTTTATGTTAATGCTTCAAGCCAACAGTAATTGATCTATTTAGTTTATGTATAGCTAGTATCTTATTCTAAGGAGTCATTTTTTACCTTTTCTACATACCCTGAAAAAGGAATATGTCCTAGAAAGTTACAATTGGTGATTTTAGGGCCTTTCCCACCTTGAATAGTGATATGGTTAGCTGGCTTTCTTGTTACCTGAACCTTCACATGTGCTCCTTTGTGTGTGTTTTCCCCTGTAGGATGGCACTGCGAACTATTTGAAAGGACTTATGCTGATCCTGTGTTATCTAATAGTTGCTGCCAGTTTCTTTGTTCATGTTGATCCACAATCCGGTTAGTAGTAATTTTCAGTTTACACTATTGCCTTTCTCTTCTAATTTCCATGTTCCAGTTAGTTTAGTTAATTTTCTAGGGGTGAACTAACCAACATGCATGCAAAAGAGAGATGAGTTCCTGCTTTACTGCTTAATTTATGCTATTTTACTATACCTTTCCTCTTTTTTCCCTGTGCGTATTGACTGTTTTGTGTAAGGAAGTGTTCTTGCCAGCTTGATTTTTTTAGTGCTAGGGTTTGACATGTTCTGAAAAAAGAACCAGTGGCTATATAGATTAGTTGATGCCTGAAGGGAACGAACACATATGCTGACATAAATATGAACGTGCAATTCTTTTGCAGGTGATGATTGATGCCATCAACACTGTAATTAATGTACCAAATACGCTTGAACACTTGCTAATCCTGCTTTGATGAGCTGCACATCCATAGCAAAGCTCAGCCTGTCTGAAGCAGCATCTTGGCACGATAACATGGGAGCATCACGCATTGTTGGTTCCTTCATGAACTGCGGAAGGAATTATTGTATTGTCTGCGTGCTAAAGCTTTGAGGGGTGATCATAAAATATATACAGCAACAAGAAATGTCGTCCATCTGTCATATTCAATTAATTGAGTTAATGTGGCCCTTTTTTTTTCTGTTTTCCTCGAAATGATTTATTGGGTTACTGCGGTGCTATGTATATGTTCTTCAATCTCTTATCGGTGTGATTGAGGCAAATCATTTATTTAAGGTAGAGGCAAATCAATTTGTATGGCCGGTTATTTCCTTATTGCCGTGGCCTTTCTACTAATGATGATCAGTTTCTCTGCCAATCAGCAAAGGCGAGCTGTATTCAAACGGACCGGCCACTCCAATTTAGCATCGAAATTCGCTTATGTTCATCTTTAACAAATTTGTTGTAAATCTGTACGAGGTCTGTGGTTATTGAAGGGTGAAAAACTAAAATATATTTGAATTGTAAACATAACGCGTTACTAGTCTACAACTATTTTCTAGTATTATATATTAAAAGTCAATACAACTATTTTCTATTATTATATATTAAAATTCAATGACAGACCTTTTCCGGCTAATAAGAAAAAATATTCTAAAAGTTTCACGAAAAGAAAAACTGACTCTTAAATTGATGGAACCTAATTCTAATTCGAAAGGTTTAGATTTGATAATCATCTTAGAGATATATTAATTTAAAAAGATTTAAAAATCTAACTCTTAATTTGATAGATCCTAATTTTATAGGTTTAGATTCAATAAATGGTTTAGAGCTATATTTATTTAAAGAAAAAGAAACAGGTAATTTTATAGGTTTAGATTCAATAGATGGTTTAGAGCTATATTTATTTAAAGAAAAAGAAATAGGTAGCACTACTTTTAATTCAAAGGTTGAAAGTGTAAATTTGCCCGATAAATTCGCCTCTCAATCCTCTCTTTCATATATAAGGAGAGATATATCAAAATAAAATTTGCTAATCAAATATATGAAAGTTAAATTTAGGGGGTATTTATATTGGTTTTTGCTGATAGCTTTTGCCTGAAAATAATAGTTGCTTTTAGAAAAGGGGCCGAGCAGTGAAAAAAGTAAGGGAAAGATGCGTATGCGCGACGGGAACAAGATGAGTAGAGTGCGCGATGCACCCGTGACTCTCTGTCTTATCCCCGAAGTAAAACGATAGCAAAAGAGTAGAGAAGCCAGTTCGAAAAGCTACGTGTTCGTATTGACTTTCAATTTTTCTAAGTAGAAGCCAATGAACAGAGCTTTAGATCACAAAATACAAATTTTGAAATTTGGAATTACTAAAGTTACACTGTTTTGCACCATAATTGCGTGTACCAATCGACGAGTTAAAAAAACAATAAACCTAACGAAGACACATAATGTGCCAGCAACTTGGAGCAGTGGAACTGAAGCGAACCCCTATCATCCCGTTCATGAATTTCAGAAAAAACAATATGAGGCACTGCACGTGAAATAACCTGAAAATTCAAAGCCTGATTTTGCTATTAGTTCTTGATTTCTTCCCCTAATCCTCCTCCCCTTTTTGCTCCCACCTTTCTCCTCCCGTTGGCGCCAGCTCGAAGATGCCTCCGCCTGTGCACTGTCGCCCCGCGCCCATGCTGCATGCTCTCCCCGGTCACTCCCGCCTCGTCAGCAGCTATCGATGCCGTGGTCCTCTCTCTCTCACGTCATCGCCCCAACCGCTCCGCTCCTCCCTCCGCCCAGCGGTCGCAGCGCCGCCCCGTCGTGCAACTCACCGCTCCGCCCGCTCATGCGTCACCACCCATTTCCGAAGCCCCCTCCCCGCCAACTCTTGCAGGAGCAGTAACCTCCTTACCTCCGGACGACGTCCCTTCGCCCCCTCCGAGCGCCATCAACCCCCGTGCGCTCCCGCAGCTCCCCTCGCCTACCCTGACTTTTAAAACCCAATTGCAGCCTCAGGTAACACCGCACCACTCCCCTCTTCCTCCTCCAACAGCCGATTGAGCCCTCATCCTCCCTAGCACCACCGCCGCTCCTCCCTGAGCCCGGTAAGCTCCTCCGTCGATCTCCCTCCTCGCCCGACCAAAATCCAATTCTATTTGCCCACAGCATCCCCGTGGTCTCACGCTCTCAATGCCCAACTCAATTGCATGGTTGCATTCCTACCTTCTCACCGTCGCCGCCCCTCTCCGTTGCCAGACCAGCTGGCCCTTCCCTGAGCCAAACTCATACCTCCCCCGTGAACTCCTTCCCCCACAGATCGTTAAACTGCCGCCCTTTTCATATGAGCATTTCTAAATCAGGTTCTAACCGCAAGCTCCGCCACCATTTCCCCCCTCACCGATGACCTCCACCGTCAATGCTCATAACCATCCAAAGCCCAGATTGGAATCCACTCCCTCTGCGGAATGTTTTGGTACCGGTCATGGCTCGGGAGGTTCACTCTTGGGGCCAGATTACGGCGGCGAGGCCGCCCCTGCCTTTCCCGCCGTCACCTTAGCCCGAGGTTGAAGACGACGGCACCCGGGGCGATGTGGTCGGTTGTGGACCCTCTGTGCGCCATCTGACAGCCGCCGCGCGAAACCGCTCACTCCCGGGCCGCGCTGCTGCGTCCGCGTGGGAGATGGGCCGCACCCGTTGGCCCGCTGCGCCGTTCAAACGCTCAAGGGCGTTTCCCGCGTCGGTTTTGGGCCGGGTCGGTTACTGTTCCAATGAACAGTAGCTTTTAATTATTTTCCGAGCCGATTTTTGAGTACAATATCTCATTCGATTTGTTTCAATGCTCCGATTCTATTTTCGATGCCCGTTTCCTCCAATTCCACTCCCAAAAATCTGACTAGCCATTTGAACATTTACTTCACTTATTTCTTTTATTTTCTTTGAATTCTTTTCATAGGTTGTTTAATTTAATTTAATTTCTTTCTAGCTTGTTTAGGAGCAAGCTTAGAAATTGATGTTATTTTATGTGCTTGTTTCTCGTTAGTGCGCGAGGATTCCGAGACGATGGTTCAGGACCCCGAGCTAGCCCCAGCAGTGTACGAGATCGTCGAGGTCATCGACCCGCAAGGCAAGTTACAAGTTTTTGAGCATATTGAGCCTATCAATTCCTAGATATTTAAATATTTAAGCTATTTACATTATGATTAATTGTCCAATGTATTTGATTAAAATAAAATATTTAGAATGACATGTTATATTTTTAGTTATGACCTACCACTGTATAAATGCCCTGTTTAATTTGAGGCCACATTCATCTTGACAAACTTAGTAATATTTACTTACTGTATAAATAAACCCCACATATTATCACATAAAATGACGAGCTATCGAGTAAACTTGATAGTTTACCGGTAAAAATAATTTAAAATTGTTCTAGGGTAAGGTGGAAATGGTGGAATACTCTGTAGTGGACGAGTCCACGACTTTACACTAGGATGGAGGGTGCAGCAGGCGAGTGTCGATACAATATGTATCGGTTACCGGTTGTGGTTGGCAACCTCAGAAGCAAATATAAGGATAAGACCCTTATGATAAGATCAAAGCACAGAACCCGCTCAACCACAAGTATTGAACTGTCAATCCTGGTCCAGTAACTGCTCACTTTAATTAAATCCCTACAGGAGTTTGACGAGGTGGTACGGATGTATAGGCACCGTATACACAACGATAGGTCTTTACGAATTTGGACGGTTGTGTTTCGCATTGACATGTGGATACCCAATTCGGTAAAGATTGCAACCTATTGGGTAGGGTCTATACAGTAGCTTGAGCAGCGAAAGATCTTGCCTTCTCAATGTAGTCGCACACTAACTGGAGTGTGTATATAGCTTGACATCAGAAATTAAGAAATCTTGTGGGTAAAGCTGAGCAATTCTGCAGAGTGAATTTAATTGTATTCGAATACGCTGTGCTTCCGGTTAATGGAGCTGTGTTTGATAGGTGATTCCAGTAGCAAAGTATAAGTAGTTTTTCGAAGATTTAAACTATTTAATTAAAAGAACTAATATTTTGATACCCCATTTCCTTAACTAGTATAATGGAGTTTATTGTTTTAAACGGTTTACAAATAAAATTGTATTCACATAGAATAATAAAATCATTATACTCCCTCCTTTTGAAATTCCATGCATTTAGTAAACTGAAGTTTACCATTATAACTTACTGAGTGCGGTGGTACTCAAACTTGCTAAATCAACAATTCAGATAATACTGGGTAAGGTGAAGATCAAGTTTACGAAGAGGTTTCGGAAGAGCCAGTCTGCACCGAGGATCAGTGGTCGTAGGTTTTAGCCGCGCTCAAGCACGACTGTGGGACTTCTTTTGTGATATATATTATTTGGGTTTGCCGTCTCCTACACTAAATTTAACCGACGTGTTTTAATTTATAACATACTTTGGATCTTATTTATATAAGCATATTTAGCTATAATATACTTTCTCTACGATACGCTGAAACTGTACAGATTCTAAAGCAATTACGAATTTATCGCACGCACACAGTCGCTGAATCGATCGAAATCTGCTCTCGATCTTTGTCCCGAAGCCGAGGCAGAGGCTGGCGAGCGAAGCACGCAACGCCGCCCCCCTGCTCCAAACTGCAGGCCCAATTAATCCCAATCCCCAAGCGCGCCACCGCACATGCGAGCGCGAGAGGAATCGAGACGCCGACGCACCGGTCAGCCACGCGCGGAGCGCGGCCTCCGCCTCGTCGGCCGGGAGGTTGCAAGTGCCCCTTTTTTTTTTGTTCTTCCTCGCAGCCGGCATCGATCGCTCGGGTACAGAAGAATTGGGAATGGCAGTAACGTACGTACGACAAGCCAGAACATTCGTCTTAAGTGCGGCTTCAAAGTCCAGTAGCGCAACCGAACAGCCAGGATGTTCTATTGAGCTGAAATTTAGTGTTTTAGAATTGAAATTATACTATAGTTAATTAAAATTATACTATAACTAACGGTAGCTAATTTAGTGTAATTAGTTTTAAAAAATCTAAAATTAAAAAATATATTAGCACATCACGTATAATACAAACGAATACGAAAAAAAGAACCAGTAAAAAAACTCTAAAAATACTAAAAATCAGAAAAAAAAAATAAAAAATTATGAATAGTAAAAAATAAATCAGCAATCAGAAACCAAAGTCCAACTGAGGGAAACCAAATTGTTAAGCTGTTCGGCTTCAAACTCCGGATAGACCACGAAGTACGTACGTACTTACGTGCGTGCAACTTGCATTTGGCACAAAAGCAGCGCGAGGCTAGATTTGCAATTTTTCGAAATAAATACGTAGCGCCAGATTTGTTTGTCACAAAAGCAGCAGCAGGTGGCTTGGGAACAAAGCTAGACCTAGCTGAGATCAACAGCATGCACGGGCGCAGCGCACATCGGTCTAGAAAAATAACCACGTGGCCGAGTGTGGGTGCATGTGCGTACAAAAGACACTGACGTGTGTTCTTTAAAAAAAAACACACTTAACTGACGCATAGATCCCAATCATCCCATGTTGCAATAAAATATTCAGTTCAATATGTGTTACTTTTTAAAACAAAATTGAGACTGAGTACGTTATTTTTGTTGAATAACTAGTGTCATTAAACAAAAATAATGTATGTTATTTTTTATTGAATAACGAGAGCAATCACAATAATTAGCAAGAATAGAGGTAGATAAACAATTGACAGGAGATAGGAGGGCAATCCGTCGACTTCTTTATTCTAATGATTGATGCGTACATAATAGATAGCATTCCCTCTATATTTATAGTCCAGAGTCCTTTTGTTATGCGTTCATATCTTCTACTTGGAGAAGAAGAAGAAACCTAGGTGGGTCCACATGGGCTACTGCACCTACCCCGTAGGGGATGTTTTCGTAACACCTTCTATTGGACGAATAACATGACATGCATATACCTTGTTAAGAAATCCATCAAAAACCTAGTGGGAAAAAGGTATAGGGAAAAGAGTACGTCGCATATACGCAAAACTATATTGCATTAGTTGTCACTAAAAACCTGTGTATGAGAAAACTTATAGTAAAAACTCGTTAAGGGAAAAAGTGTACAACCTTTGATCTACTTGATCATATCATTTTATGGATTACTATTCTTTTTGCATAGTATTTGATCTTTAGATCAAATATGCTTACTTGGGCTATTATTTAGGGAAGTGCTCCTTTGAACTCTGCATATCTCTAAGTCGCCTCATTCCAATGCCATGAACATACCTTTCAAAACTAGATGTTCGTAGAGACCTAGTAAATAAATCTACAACATTTTCACAAGATTTAGTGTGCAGTATCTCCATTTCATTCTTCTTCTGGAATTCATAAAGCAAAGAAAAACTTAGGAACAATATGTTTCATGATATTACTCTTTACATAACCAATTTGTATCTATGCAACACAGGTAAAATTATCTTCATAGATAATAATGAGGGTTTGAATGGTATTCATGCCACATGGCTGCTGGATATGACTAATCATTCATTTGAACCAAACACATTCACATAAGGCTTTATATAATGCAATTATCTCTAAGTGGTTTGTAGATGTTGCTGCGATCATTGCTTTCATGATTGCTAGGAAATGGTTGTACTACTGCATTGCCTAATGTCGGAAAATGATCCTCATTAAAAATATTATCAACGTTTTTAGTCTATGAAGATCCCCAGTCATAGGCTCTTATATTTAATTATTAATGAAGTTTTAAAACCTACATAGATCCTAATTTTCGATGAGGGTCCATGGATGTACACTGTGGTGATATTGGCACGTATACAACACAACTGAATTTACATAGATGAGAAATACTTGGTCCTTTTTCGAGCACTAACTGTATTGCAGAAATAGTGTGAAATGTAGTTGGCCTGAGTTGAATTAATGCCACAACATGTAGTATTGTGTGCCCCCAACAACTGGCTGGTTAGGTACAATTCTGCAAAAGTGGCTTAGCAATAAATTTTATTCTTTTAACTAATAACTCTACGATGTCATTTTGAGTATGAACATGTGATACTGGATGCCATACAATAATCATTAAATACTTTTGAGGTAAACTCTCCAGCATTATCCATTCACAGGGATTTAATTTAATTATTTAGAAAATTGTCTCTTAATTGAATTATTTGGGAGATTAGCCTTGGGAAAGTGTGGTTCCTAGTAGACAACAGGCATATATGGCTTTATTTGCTAGAAGAATTTATCAATACCATGAAGTATCTAAATGGCCCTAATAGGGGCTGAATAGAACCACAAATATCACCTTGAATTTTTTTCAAGAAATCAAAAGATTCATCCTTTACTTTAAGGTAAGATGGTCTAGTTACTAATTTTCCCTTTGTGCATGTAGTGTACATAAAACCTTTCTGATTTGGGAAATTTTTTGTATCAAATCATATCTAGCAGAATGACTTATGAATTTTCTCATCATAATCAACATAGGATGTTACAGTCTATCATGCCAAGTTTTGATGATTTTGGGTTTTAAAATTGGTTTCATCGCAATATATTATTTTTTTGGGTTTGATGTAAGTGTACTATAATCCTAATGAGAAGAAAGTGAGCTTTTCAACCACATCTCTTTGATATCCGTCAAATTTTGTCATGACTATATATTCAGTATCATCCCGTTTATTAGTTTCTACATGAAACCCATTTGCACGGATGTCCTTAAAACTTAAGAGAGTATGCTTAGATTTGGGGGTATAACAATCATCTTCTACAATTAATTTGGTATCCATAGGGAGAAAAATAGCTGTTCTTCCTGTGCCAACTATATTTGCATCACTTCCTGCAAGGGTCATAATATTCCCAGTTGTGCGTGCAGGTGCACTGATCTATGTTGTGCGCATGGCGACGGTTCTGGTCGTCGCCGATCGGGGTCGCGCGCATGATGTTTGAGGTCGGCGCGGTGATCGGGCATATGTCGGCGTAGAGATAGATGGCAAGACCGGCTTCCCATGCCGGTAAGCACTAACTAATTGATTTAGCAAAAATGACGAACGCGCTTTGGGTTCCCATGGCCGATGAACAATCTTGCAATGAGGACCATCCCTATACATGTGTCATGCATGGGAAATTAGTCACTAACTCACCGATTGTATCAACCTGGGATAAAACATAGGATATGACCGATCACGAGAGAGATCATTCGTGTAAATGAAAAAAATAAAGTAACTAGGAATGAACGATCTAAAGGACTAAGGCATTGTTCGTATTGACAATTTGAACATCTGGTTTTTTGAAGTGGCTTGTTCACTTCTCTCGGTCTCATCTCGCTTCGAGGATAAGTCAGTGGGCCATGAACGCATCACATATCCTATTCATCTCGCTTTTATCTGGTGCACGCATCTCTCTCTTATTGTTGTACCACTCGCCTCCTCTTTCTAAAATCCATTTCTTTCAACTGTTATTATTTATTTTTAGTCAAAATCTATCAGCAGAAATCAATACGAACGCTCTCTAATCTCGCTACTAAGAGGAGGGATGGTGATGAATCTAGTGACATACCATATCTTGAAAGCAGTCGAGGTTGATAACGTGTTGAATAACTAGTGTCATGAAATGATCCAAAAGTTAATTAACATAACTAAAAACAAGAGCAATCAAAATTATTATCAAGAGCAAAAATAGATGAACAACTGACACAGGAGATGAGAGGGGGGATTCGTCGACTTTTTCATTCCAATGATTAATGTGCACATAACAGCATCTCTCTTATATTTATAGTTTATATTTCGTTTGATTTGCGTTCATATCTTCTACTTGAAGGAGAACGAGAAATTTAGGTGGGGTCCACATGGGCTGCCGCGCCCTCCCACGGGTTCGTAACAATCTTATTGGCTAATTGGAACGAAACAAACTCCAACTTTACTGAATAAAAAGAACGGCTCACAATATTACAAGCAGGTACTGCACCACACACCAATATATATATATATATATATATATATATATATATATATATATATATATATATATATATATATATATATATATATATATATATACTAGTAAGATGCCCGTGCGTTGCAACGGAAAACCAAATAAAAGTGATGCATACTATCAAATATGATCTCAAACTGAATAATAAATATCAACTTTTTTTACATCATCATATATCAAACAAAACATTCATGTTCATACTCGTAAATAAAACAAGCATCATATTAGTGAAGCATGATAGAACAAGCACCACATACAACAATATGTACAGAAATGATAGTAAACAATATTTTTTTATAGCTCAAACAAAGCAGTTCATAGAGTTTCTCGTCAAGAAGTGAGAATACGGTTCTACAGAAGAATTGAGTTACACAAACCATTGGAAAGCTATACAAAATTACGGCCCCGGTATCACACTTCCATAGACTTTTTGTCAAAGTTGCATTAGGGGCAAGGCCATCACTGCACCAAAAACAGAAAACATAACGAGAAATCACCGGAAGGGCACTCGCTTCTTCTCGCTTCTTTTCACCGCGGACCTCCATCGCTGGTTTTCCTCTATTGTTGGGTACAAGCTGCAGCTTGTTGGACTGCAGGAGATGGAGCTGAGGCGGGGTTTTCCGAGGCTCTGGTTCGCTGCGATACCGCATTTGTTGTTGTTGGTTGTACTTCTCAACATACTGAAACAATTTCTGAAGTGTAGGCAATTTTCTTTGTGGAACAAGTGCGATGTTTATAAGAATCACATGGTTTGAAACAGGAATGGTTCACAGCAGTAGAAAAAAGACATTTAAAACAAAACAAATATAAAGACCATATCAAGACAAGCAAATAAATGCCACCCACCTAACGATGAATTAAATAAATGCAGTCATGGTTTAACAATACAATGTAGTGATTTAACATGGCCGCCATAAGTACATTGCAATTGGAAGAGCATCTGATGAAATTAAATTTTCCTTTATATAAGCATATTTATTAAACAGTGTATGCAAAAGCTTCGCTCTTTTGTTTCGAAAGTGCAGATGTCAACATTTTTCTTGGTCCTAAATAAAGAACATAGCCGATTACAACTATATTGCAGAGAGATGCATTTACCTCTCACAATTGTAGGCAAGGGAAGCCTTTGCTAAACGTCTCTTTTCTCCATCAGTACTCCGATGCTTCCAGTTGTCGAGCATCATCCATCTGCAAGTACAAGATTCAACATTGAAATCATGCGAGTAACATGAAGAAGTGAATTTGCATTTTGTTTATAGTTTATACTTGAAGGCAAGGAACAGGAATAATTATGTCTCGAGGTGAAACATCGGTATAAGCGAAAGGGATCATACAGAAGCTATAACAAGCAAAGCTCTTTTGTCATTTAAGCACTACATTTTGGTGATGATTAAAAATAAATGAAATTATCGGTGAACTGGAAAATTGATGAGGTAAGTGGACCACGTAATCGCACTCCTCTCAAGTGAAATGCTAAAACTAATTATCTAAACACTCAAGAAAGTATTGCTTGTCTGTACTCATCTGTAGTGCTTGGTAAGTTTCAAAGAGTACAAATTGCTAGGCTTGAGTAACAGTTCATCTCCTAACCATATGTGGCTCAGAAATTAAGACTGGAATTGAACATATCCATATGTGGCTCAGAAATTAAGACTGGAATTGAACATACTTTTTGCTAACTCTTAGCTGATGCAAAAGTAACAACTCACCATAAACGATAGGAGTCTGTGAGAATCTTTGCAAAGCACAAAGGCATGTGTCAGACCAGTGAAAGGAAAAAAACAAAAACTTTGTATGGCAAAATACAGTAACAAATTGACAATGAAAGACCACTTGTATCACTGGAACAGTGAGACTACACTTTGCTATTTGTGCCAGTTCCCCCATCTCATTGTTAAATAAAAAGTTCTATTGACTACTTGACTTCCAAGGAACCACAAATAGCTGAAAATGAAAAACATCTAATGTGTAGAAGTTTCATCATCTTGCAAAAGGCTGAATAATTAGTTTGATTGAGAGAAGATTGGAGAAATCTGGCAAGTTTGGTATTAATTCGGCTAAGCTATTGTGACAGAAATTTATTATTTTGTCTCACAAGAAAAAAAAGGTTATTCTTCGATCGTACAACACTGCGATGGTACTCAAATTTGGAGTCCATCAGGACCAACGTTCATCTTATGTATGCGCATATGCACAACAAGATCACTGCCCCACCCTTAACTATTGCTTCTATTGGCCCTAAAATCCCAATAACTCCTTCAGTTGCCTATAGCCCTATATGTTTAGTACTTCAATCCTTGCCAATGCGTTCAATTTATTTTTTGTTCCAAGGTCGAGACTATTTAAACGGCAAGTGGACAACGCAAACATGCCGATGCAGTACGTTTAACAGTTATCTAGCATCCATAAAGTCATCATGGGGTCGACCAGGAAATTGATAAGACCACAAAATGATTAATTCTATAATTGATGACAGCATGTGGATACCACTGAGAAATAGTAGAGCACCACCTAATTAAGCAATACCACCATGTGATGTGAAATCGATAATTCCTTCTGACTATGTGATGAAAAGCACACTTTCCATAGTACTCGCATAGTACACAATATCGCATTTATCGGTTTCGTTTCTGAACAGCAAAGAAATCCGTAGATTAACAGCCATTACTCTTTCAAACGTACCTAAAACGTACCTTCTCCCTTGACACTTGAGGGCACTCCATTGAGTAACTTTTTCTGCCCATGAAATGGCATTTTGATCTCACAGAGGCAATACTAAGGAATGTAATCAGATACAATTTCGCCACCTCCATATCTTGCTCATTGCCATAGTTGATGTAACAATAAGACCATTTGAGGAGCTATCCTGTCTGCATCTAAAACATAAACTTGATCATCTCAGATATCTCCATTTAGCAAGGTACTCCCAAAGATTGTTCCGAGGTCGATCCAGTTCCTTCTCGCCATTTGCATGGTAGCCCTATAAGAAAGATACACACACTGAGTACGTAAAAGGGGGAAGCACTAAGTAAAACCAAGAATATATGAGACTTCTGTGTAACAAGTACCCTGTCAGGAAAACTTTCACAGGTATTGATGCAACTGAACCATACATTGTTTTAAGCTGAATAAACATCTCGTGTGTCCTGAAACATTTAGCATAATGTGTTAAACATATTAGAATAAAAACAACATAACAGAAGTTATGCAAATGCTTTACACAATGGATAAAGAATGTCTACAGCATCAGTACTTCGGGACTTCCCCATATCAGTACAATATAACATTTCATAATGCATCCATATAAAACACCTGAATGAAGTACTCCACGTCTTATATCTACTGTATCCTCATTTGCCCCTTTTAGGAAGCTAATAGGTGAGGCACCTATCTGAACTATGCATTCATCAGAAACAAGTTGGTAATAAGTCTGTACTACATTTTCATTTGCCCTTTTATTAGGGTAACTTTCAAGGAGGTTCCAGCAACAAACAACACAACATATGTTAATTTGGAGCAAATCCAGAAGCCCCTCAAGATAACCAGTGCTTATGTTAATTTGGAGCAGTGTTAGAAACTTGTGCTCGATCAACATTCTTATCTTATAACAGCACATGAAAAAAAATACTGAAGTTTGATTAGGGCACAAGGGCTTAACGCAACAAAAGGGGGAAAGGAAAAATGATTTACCTTCTGAGCTCTTTAAGTGCCCACAACCAACATCGATCAGCTGATCTCTCGTGTTGACAACTAAATTAGCAGAAGCACTATACTCGATCTAAGAGAGAGATAAAGGAGAAAACCCTAGGAGAAGAAGCGGGGCATGCACCTGGAAGCGGCATCGGGGATCTAGGGCGGTGGGGTCGTGGACCATCTGGAGGATGAGGGGGCGGCGGGTGCCCATCTCGACCTCGCGAACGTTGAAACGGAAGCCGAGGAGGGCCTCCAGGAGGGAGCTCTTCCCGTCCGACTGGCCGCCCACCGCCACAATCTCCGGGATCGGGAGCTTCTCCCCGAACGCCACCACCGCCTGCAGCCGATTGTACGCCTCGAACCTCGCCTTCTAGTCCAACACCGCCACGGCAGCCGCAGCCGCTTCGCCAGCGGCCCTCCTGGTGGATGGGGACGGATACGCGTTGGCGCGTGAGGAGGCGGCAGTGAAGATTCAGGGGCTCCCACCCGGCCGTCTCCTGCAGCGGAGGGGTGGGGGGAGGAGGAGGCGTTGGCGGAGCGGAGTGGTGGGGGGAGGAGGAGGCGCTGGCGGCGCGGGGTGGAGGCGGTGGCGGAGCGGAGAGGTGGGGGGAGGAGGCGGCGGCGCGGGGTGGGGAGGAGGAGGAGGGAGGCGCGCGGCGTGGGGGAGGAGGAGGCGCGGCAGCGGGGGGGGGGCGGGGCTAGGGTTTTGGGAGGCGGAGATGGGGTGGAGAGGGGAGGCGGCGCGCGGGGGGGGGAGGCGGGCGGCGGCGCTGGGTGGGAGGCGGAGCGGGGGGGAGGCCGAGAGGGGAGGCGGCGCGCAGGGTGGGGAGGAGGCGACGCGCGGGGTGGGGAGAGGGGAGGAGGCGGCGCGTGGGGTGGGAGGCGCGCGGGGTGGGGAGAGGGGAGGTGCGGCGCGTGGGGTGGGAGCCTGGGAGGCGCGCGGGGTGGGGAGAGGGGAGGAGCGGCGCGTGAGGTGAGGTGGGATGTACGGTTCGGATTTAATCTCGTAATCAGATCGGAGGGTTGAGAGGAGAGGAGTGACGACGGACCAACCACCAATTGCTTCTTTTATAATAGTAAAGATATATATATATATATATGTGTGTGTGTGTAATCCTGTTGCTTTATTGCTGTACAGACGCACTAAATCACACATATAAAGTTCTGATGTACAAGCTAGCGGGGAGTATAAATTACTGTCATGTACGTACGTAGGCCGGGGTATATATGCTACAATTAATTGTGATGAACAAACGTACGCATTTTTTTATAAGCTATCATACCGAGTGGTACGCACGTGCAGATAAATGCATATGCAGGTCGTCGATCACATATAGCAGGCAAGTGGATCTGTACATGGAACCACTACACCTTCGAGTACGTGTACGTGGGGAGAGATCCAAACAGAGATATACGCGGCAGTATCACATATACGCCACGGCCAACGGCCATCGCTGAAGACACGGCGTCCTCCTGTCGATACATTCCGCAGAAAGGCCGTTATTTTTAGCTTCAACTTATACTTATGTTTTTGACTGAGAACGGAGTAACAGAAATTTATATATAGTTTTAGTTGATTTAAATAAAGTTATTATAATATATACTATAATCAATTTGTACACACCATTTTAAAATAGCACTCTATGTAAAAGCTATTTATCGTAGAAAAAAAAAATCAAAAAACAGTTTAAGCTGAAAAGAAGCATGAAGTCAGCATTAGCAGACGCGCTGTTACCGTCGTTGGATGGACCGATCGCCTGACAGCCATGTACGGATATTACATATATTTACACCCTCACATATCATCATGCGCGCACTGTAGATCTGTGACACACTGCACGCCCGGCCGGCCGGCCGGCATGCACGCTCGCCGAATCGACGGATATAGCCTGCACTGTGCTCGCCCGTAAGCACTCGATCGGCTCCTCCTACTACATCTACACGCAGAGACATAAATTCGAGCACTCATGTCAGGGCCAATAACTCAAAGTGTTCCACCAGACAGGCAACAAAATTACAGGACGCGCGGTCGGTGTATCGAGAGCCAGCTGCTGTACGCGTTATGTCTTTGGTCGGCTCGGCTCCGCTCAGCGACAGCGTCACATGCATGCCAGCGGCCGGAGGACGAGGGATCGACCGGTGGGAGTACGTGGAAAACGACCGGCGGCGAGTCAAACGCCGAGCCATTCGGCGGCCGCTGCGCCCGCGCGGCCGTGCGCCCAGATCCCTCGCGCCTCCCCCGCCCCGCGGGTTAACAGGAACGAACTCCCGCTTCCCTCGCTACGTTTTCTCTGCCGCTGCCACTATTCAACCTCAACTTGCACGCTCGCTCTCCAAATCCCCCAAAAGACACACGGCCATCTATGCCCGGCAGCGGCAAGAAGTCGGGGCTAGCGTGTCTCGGGTTGCTCTGCAAGTTGACACCTATATATATATGCGTGTACCTGCGTGCTCGTTTTCTCACTTGCAAGCAACCCTAGTGGCAGTAGCCGGTTTCAGTTGCTAGCTAGGAGATTTTTGATCAGGTTGTCATCCTGCTCAACTTGTCTTGGAAACTGTATGGGAGAGTTGCTACGAAAAGATGTATGGTTTTAGACGTGATCGATGTTATACACATACACGACGGTACTGATTGCTAAAGTCGTGAGAGCATTATATTTATGGTATTCTGTGAACTTGATGTTATTAAGTAGAGTCCTTGCAACCCTAGCTCCACACTCCATCGCCTCCTATAAATCCTCCCACGCTTCACCCGCAATAAACACCATCAAGAAAAGTGCTCACTTCCTGTTCCAAACCCCCGGCCTCCTCTCTCTCTCTCACACACACACGCAACCGCCTACCACAAACTCCGGCGAGAACAAGATCACTTCATCGTTTCCATAATGAGCGGCAGCACCGGCGCGAGCGCCAGCTTCGAGCAGCACCCGAAGCGGCGACCCCCGGCGCCGGCGCCGTCCGACCATGAGAGGCTGCAACATCGGAAGCTGCTGAGGCTGTCGGTGCAGCAGCAGGAGGACGACGTGGCCGCGGGCGTGGTTCCGCCGGTGACCGTCGTCCTGGACGGGCGCTGCATCTGCCACCGCGTCCACCTGAGCAGGCACAACGGGTACCGCAGCCTCGCGGGCGCCCTCCGCCGCATGTTCGTCGACACGGACGCCGGCGCCGACGAGGGCAGCAGGAGCGTCGACGCGGACGACGGCCTCGACCTCTCCAATGCCGTTCCGGGGCACGTCGTGGCCTACGAGGACATGGAGGACGACCTCCTCCTAGCCGGTGACCTCAACTGGAAGTAATCATAATTAACCACCCACCAGTTAATTTCCGATCTTGATTTCTTAATGCATTTTTTCGTGTTGAGACGCCGTTTGATTTGCCTTGTCAGGGATTTCGTCCGTGTCGCGAAGAGGATCCGGATAATCCCAGCGAAATCATCAAACCGAAGGAAGCAGTAATGCCGACGGCTTCATTAACTACGCTTGATCAATCATCACGTGTATTTACTAAACCCTCTGCTTCCTCCGCTCGATCTGCTCCACCGTGGTGATCGATCAGGTCTCCGTCGTCGTCTCCATAAATCTCTATATCCTTTCGTTTGCATTTCCCCCTGTATCAATCTTAATAAAAAAAAAGTAAGCTTTGTCTTTGTGTTGCGATGTGTTGCTTAATTAGCAGCTCAATTAAGTTAAGGGGTGGTGTCTCGTCTCAGGACTGCCACGTACTGGTACTGTACGTGTGCAGTTGCGCGTTAAGTCGTGATCCATCCAAGTATGTACACGTACCATGCGTGTCCGTCTCATGAGCCATGCCCCTCGATATGTGTTTTTATCTCGAAAGCTTGCCTTCGTCTTCACGTGCGACTCATTGGACTCCAGCTCCGTCGCGTCGCGCGCGCGCGGACAGGTGGGGTCTACCCATGTTCCTTTTGTCTCTAGTCTTCCCGAACAAACTAACTGAGCAAATTTTCATTATTTTTTAAAATAATTTATTAGTATTTAATTTATTTGTATAAACGTTCGCTAAAATAATGATACAGATATAAATAGCCATATGCGTACAATCGTGTAGCGAACTGATGTGATGGAGTGGGATGGGATGGAATGTGTTCGTGCCGTTTGCTTGGTTCGGCTCGCTCGATCGATCTGTGCGTGAGGCGAGACTGAACACGTCGGCGTCGCTCGTTCGATTACTGGGAGGCGACGACGTGACCGTGAGATCGATTTGCATACGCGCGCACAGTTGATTGATGGAGTTGACGACCCACGAGTCGGATAGATCCCGAAAGCACAACTGCCGTCAACAGCGCCCCATTAATACTACCTCCTTGGCACCGTTATTTATTTCTCCGGTGAAATGGGAGCAGATCTTGACCTGTTGATTGCTTGATCAAGGCAGTCGCTTGCACTCTACCTTCAGTGGTGACTGGTGTGGATACCGTATGGCCAAGCCGGTAAAAAAAAGGTGTTGATAAATTTTCTTTTATACAAACATCTAAAATTTTCATCTTTACGTATGTGCGAAGATTCGTACGCCGTTATCTTATTCCCTCCCTCTAAAAGTTTGGCCACCTCATTCCCCCTCCAAATGATAAAACCCGTGGCATCTTAATTTAAAAATTATAAATTTAGATGATTGTTTAAAAGAAAATATTTGGATGATTATTTAACACATAAAAAAAAGAGAAAAGAACGTGTATGGTGCATGGAAGGGAAAATGACTGTCAAGTTGTCATCACTACATGCCTGGTACGTAGGAGTAGTAGTGATCACACAGCATGTTTGGCGGTCTGACAAGACCACGACTCCTGGACTAGCCCGGCCGGCCGGGCGGTGTACGTGAGAAACCAACGAACTCGCGAAGAAAAAGAAACGCGCGTACCCGCTGAGCCCGACGATCGAGTCAGTGTTGCGTTTGGTGTTGGAACTTGGAGGAGTCACGACGCACGAGACAGACGGGATGGATGGATGGATGGACGGACGCACCTAGTTGCGATGGCGACCCTGCTGTTGCCATCGCCTAAGAAGCCACTACAGTACAAGTAAAATACAGTATCTGCAAAAGTCATTGTTCAGGTGTTTAATTCGGCTTCCGACTTCCTGAAACCGAAAGCTAATCTGGAGGTCTGTTCTTTTTAGCTGCGGCTGATGATTTTTTGGCTGTTTGCGACAGAGATTGCAGAAAGAGAGATACTCGCATGTGATTTTTGATGGTACAGATATTAGTTTTTTAACGTGTACTAAATTAATTTGTAGACCTTATCTTAAAAAAATACGCTGTTTAAAAGTTAATTATGGTAGCAAAAGTCAAAAATAAATTTTAGAAGTCGCAAAAAAAATATGACCCTAAATTAGAACGGCCCTCTAAAACTGCCTCAACATTGTAATTGGCCTGCAGGTTGCAGGGCGGGCCAACGGTTCAACGGTCAGGGCCACCCCACTTGCACCCCTACTTTGCATCCACTTCAAGGTCACTGACGAATTCACCAAGTTGTTTTTCCAGTTGAAAAAAAAAGGAAGAGCGAAATGATGTTGCACAATGCTCATAAAGTCCTCTCTGTCCATGCTAGCAGGAGAGGATTGCAAGTTTATCAGAGAATGCAACAAGCTGCTGCAAGCTTGCAACCTCTCTTTGACACAGCTCGATCGGTCACTGATTGGTATTGGGCGCGGTAGTTTCCCTGCACATGATGTTGATGACCATGCATGGCTCCCTCTCTCCCAACAAGCCAATCAAACCCGTATGCTTGTGCCAGGAAGGCCGAGCAAGCTAGCCTCCAGATTTCTCACAACATGCTTGAGTTTTCTTGTCCGTCAATATAATCTCGCATTGACTTTAAATAGTACGGTGTGGTAGTTGTCCGTTGCATGGATTCTATCCAGACCTCAAATTTTGCTGATGTGACATAAGTATAGATTGGAAACAGCCCTCCTTTTTTTTTCTTAAGGAAAAGTCTGTCGAGATCATCATTGGGTTCTTTTCGGCTTGTTACTTATGATTGTTTAGCTTATATTGCAGTAATTAGCTTTTAAACGGTATTGTCTTTTCAAGTCGTTGGGTTCTTTTCGGCTTGTTACTTATGGTTGTTTGGCTTATGTTGCAGTAACTAGCTTTTAAACGGTATTATCTTTTTAAGTCGGTGTCTACAAATTGATTGTAGTAGACATTGTACCGACTTTATCTATATCGATCAAAATCACATACAAGTGTCTATCCTTCTGTACTCTCTCTTGCGAATAGATAGAATTCAAAATTTTAAACCAAAAGGCATAAGCCACAATATAAAAGAACCCACCTATACCACGGTATAGTACAAAGGCACAAAAGGCTTACAAAAATCAGTTAATTATCAACTTATACTTAATAAAATACGTGAGCCACTAGTCGTATAATACTTTTATCTATGAGAAAACGTTTTTGTTTCTACCCTTTCTACCCCTACTTCTCATATATGGATGCATCCCTTTCTCCCCAATCCATGCAAGATTTTGGCATTTCTGGTCCTGATTTTTCTTTTTGCAGAAATAGCCCCTTTCCAGCATATTTTGCAGATCTATCTCCCCTATAGTGCACCTGCCCCTGGCCCTGGGCACAGCAGGCAACTTGCCCCTGCACCAGGGGGAAGGTCACGCTGGTGGGGGTGCGGTAGGAGGTTATGGCACTGTAGTAGTATTTTTCAGAAAAATCCATTTAAGTATTTTTTGTATAGAAAGTTTTTAATATAGCAAATGAACTCTAAAAAATATAATTTTTTGTGGAGCATTTCAACACAGTGTACTTGCATTTGTATTTTTTTCATAATTTTATCCATTTTAAAAATAATTTATAATTTTTAGAGCTTATTTACTATATTTAAAAATTTCTATCAAAAATATACTTCAATAGATTTTCTAGAAAATGTGCTGCAGTGTTGTTACAATGCCATTCGCATGGTCACCATACGGTTTTAGGCAAAGATTCTGCGAACACGCGCACCATACATTCGTTTGTTGTTTTTTCTTTTTTGCTTTTTTTCTCAGCTTTACGTCGCGTCTTGTTGAGTCTCCTGTGGGGGGTGCGGCATGAGGATGGCTATAGTGCACTCATTCGTCCAAGCGATTCACATGCAATTCATCTTCACGCGTTGTTTCCGCTCATCATTTTCTCCTGTGCTCGGCTATTTAACACACATGGCCACGTACTCATTCATCACAAGCCTCAGCTCTCACTTGCAAAATTTTCCCACTCGTTCCTCTCAGGCATCTCTCCCTCTTTGTGAGTTGCCTCTCTCTATCTGAGCAGCAACATTCTCCTAATCCGTAGAATTAGTACTTAATCATTTTGTTTGTTTTTTGTCAGCACCATTTACCAAAGTCGTTACTAATGTGATGTGAATAAATGGTGGGGAAGCTTGTGTTGACTCCCATGAGATTATTGATGACATATCTGAGGGCATTGCCACTGAATATGAGGAGGACTGTCATTGGCAGCATTGTTTCCACCAACACAGATTATGTTCCAAGTCAGTTGGATTGGTAAGCGACCTCTGCCCTTGTTCTATCACAGGACTATGAGTCTTTGTGGGCCTTTGATGCAGACACCTTACTTGTGGGGCAATATTTCCCACACAAGATTACTGCCAAACAAGCTATCACTAGTTTCACTCGGAAGATCAGTCGGCAAAATATATTACAATACTGCAAAATAATTTTCATGTGGACGGTGTCAACATTCAAACATTACTGAAATAAAAATGATGACAGCACAAATAGAATAATTATGCGTGTAAAAAAAGTACATGCATTTTTAATGAACACAATATCAAGGAGGCCATTTCTACAACAGCATACTAACATCGAAGACATTGATCACAATTGTGCGTGTAAAAAAGTACATGCTTTATGGCATGGCAAATACGTCGACCATCCCAACCCCCTGACCGCTCCCCTATTCGCCTTAGTTGCCCCATGATGCGCCCGCTCCTCACCAGCCTGGGCACCTCTGCAACTCAGCCGCCGCGCAAGTAGCCAACCGTTGCACAGCCACCTAGTGTCTACATGCCTCCCTTGCGTGCACTAGTTGCCAGGTGCTTGGGGAGTTGGGGGTAGGGGTTCTAGGTGGGCTAGAGGGTGAGTTCAAGTCTGATGAAATCCACCCTATGGCTCTATCCCTGATAAACATAACTAAATATATCTTATATAATAAGTTATCTATAATAACCTCATATAAATCAATAAGTTATATATATAAATAGTAGAAAGATATCTATAAAATCAACTATTAAATACTGATATCATCATTCGCACTCCTTCCCTCACTTAAAATACTATATAACGTATAGTTACGTACAGTTGACATTAACCTTTATAAATGCCCTCGGCCCTTCGCCTTACCGAAAAAGAAAATAAGAAAAGCAAACAAGGCGCTTTTTGCCCCCAACCGGCCAACCCCTCCGTCTCTCCAGTGCAGTGGCAGTTGTTGGTTGGTGCACCCCGCTAGCGCCCTCCTCCCCAACCAATCCCTCGCGGGCGCCCTCCTCCCCAACCAATCCCTCGCGGGGGGAAGCGATGGCGCTGGAGGCGGCGAGGTCGTGGGCGGCGTCCGTCCTCCCGCCGGGGCTCGCCGCCACCGCCGCGGCGCTCGTTGCCGGCCTGCTCATCATCGCCGTGTGGTTCCAATCCGGCGGGAGCGCGCCGTCCAAGCCAGTCGCTGCGCTGCCCCGCCCGCCGCCGGTCAATGTCGACGCCGGCCGCAAGCGCGTCACCTTCTTCTTCGGCACGCAGACCGGCACCGCGGAGGGCTTCGCCAAGGTCGCTGTCCGATCCGATCCGAAAGTTTGCGTGCTTTTTTAGTGGGAGTGCCTTTTCTGATTCGATTCGGTTGGATTTGATTGGCGCAGGCGATGGCGGAGGAGGCTAGGGCCCGGTACGAGAATGTGGTGTTCAAAGTGGTGGATCTGGTAATTGTGCATGATATGTATGTGTACGTTTGTACAATTGCTTGTTTGACGTCGCTGTTTGGAATTTGAGAGATGTGTAGAGCATCTGTAGGACGACTATGCTGCGGAGGATGAGGAGTACGAGGAGAAGCTGAAGAAGGAAGCACTCGTCCTGTTCTTCTTAGCAACGTGAGTTCTCGTCGTTTTGATTCATAGATTGCTGAATTGTACCTCCTGTTGCTTTCGCCTCAATTCCATAACCCACCTGCCTTTTGTTGTAAAGCTCAAGTGAATTGTGTGTCAGTACAAAATTTGTTTGAGATTCCAAAGCCACGTAAATTACTATAACATAGGGAAAGTCTCTGTACTTTAACCCACTAGTTATCATTACAACAGGAAGCCATTCATTGTTATCTGAGTTGGAGTTAGCTGTGACGAATCAATCAGACCCATTTATTCTTGTCCAAATTCTAATGAACAACACAATGTTGTCAAATGGGAATGTTGTTTTCAGTGAAAGAAAGTAGCTAACTTCAGCAAAACTGTTGTTTCGTATGAGCTATGCTATGCGTATTCAGCTCTGGTAGTCAGATTCATTTATCAATAACTTTTGTGGCTAGTTATGTTTGATGACCACAAATATGGGGATGGGGAACCCACTGATAATGCAGCAAGGTTCTACAAATGCTTCACTGAGGTTTGTGATTGTTTTTGTCGTTGAGATGTGCTCACTAGTCACTACAACGTTTTATGGTTTCTTCTTTAATTTTTTGACTGAAGCAGGGGAAGGAGAAGGAAGTTTGGCTTAAGGATCTTAAGTATGCTGTCTTTGGCCTTGGGAACAGACAATACGAGCATTTTAATAAGGTTTGTTTGACTGAATATGAAATGTTACTGATTTGATAAAGGTTGATTAGTGTTCTGGTAATTGATGATGGGCTTATCTGCATGGAAAATATAGGTTGCAAAGGTGGTAGATGAGCTACTACAGGGGCAGGGTAAGTACTTCAACTTACACTACTTTCCAAGAAAAGTTGGAAAAATAGAACAAGTGCATTGCTGTATTGGAAAAACTTACTGCAGTGGCATGATGTCACATTTTCCAATGTAGCAGTTTCTGTAGGTGGACACCAGCACATTTCACATTTGTTTTGACTTCACATTAAAAACACTGTTCAGGGGTTACAATAATAGCTTATCTGGAGGAAATGTAACTTTTGTTCAAAAGTCGGTTATAGAACTATTCTCTAGCAAGCAAGTATTTTGGCATATAGTATGGCCTTACGCGACATGTTTTGTATTTTTTTCCCATGATGCTGCCATGGTAGGTTTACTCATGTTTTCGATCATGTTATGATGTAAATTAGTGAGCTTGTTGCATGATATATTCAATCCATATATTGCAATTATTTGTCAAACTTTTATGATGGTAAGAGTTATATAACAAAGTGCCTTTTTTGTTAAATACTTCTGTGATGTGTTCCTGTAGGTATGATTCTCTTTATTTATTTTGTATCTAGGTGGCAATCGTCTTGTTCCTGTTGGCTTTGGAGATGATGACCAGTGCATTGAGGATGACTTCACCGCATGGTATGAAAATGACCGATATAATCTGTTGTGCATTCTCTTTGCAATGGAAGATATCTGCTGTGTAGACACAAGTGGGCTGTATAATATCCGTTTGGCTTGTTTATGTATCTGCAAAATCCAGGCTTGGTTTCCAAGTCTTAGCTTTTATTGGTAAGTGTTAAAGGGTATTTCTGGTATTGTACTTGTAGTCCAGGATTTAGTATCTCTTGAGTTCTTGTACTACATATATAGCCTCTTTGGGCGCAATACAACTTACATTCATCCATCTCTTCAAAGATAACATGGTATCAAAGCTCTAGAGCTTGATCCCTTTTTCCGCTGCTGCTGCTGCTGCCCCCGGGAGGCTCAATCTCCCCTCTCAGGGGTGGCCGTCGTCGTGCGCCGCCATGCACTCGCCCGAGCCAGTGCCTCCACGCCGTCACGTTCGTGCCCATTCCTGCGCCCGCCCATGCGCACCTCTGCGCCACGCCACAACTCCAACGCTGGGCGGCCACCTCTGTCCGCGCATGCGTCCCCGCTGGATCCCAGCCGCCGTGCCTCGGGCCCGCGTCGCCTTGTGGATCTGGTCAGCACGAGCTGCCGCTGTTCTTCTTGGGCTGTCGGATGCTGCTGCCGCTGCCGCTGGGCAAGCCGTCGAAGGCTGGCGACATGCTGCTGAAGCAGTTGAAGGGCGGGAAGGTATATGGCTGCACAACCGCGTCCTTGCTGGTCACCGCTGCCATGGCAAGAATAAGCACGGCCACCGCAGCCACCATCTTGCTAGACTTCTCCATTGTTGTGGCTACTTGCTTGTTGTGAGGAGAATAAGAGGAGTGGAGGATGTCTAGGAAAGCATGGCATATCTTCTAGTTCGAGACTTCTCATACTTGATCACTTTAAAAGAGATAATGAGGTCGCTGGAGTAATTGAGCTGAGGTGGGGTTGGGGCTGGTCCTACAGTCTTGGTATTGAGCTGCTGAAGAATGTTGCTGTTAGAATTCGTTATCCTTGAGTCCTTTTCTTTTGAGTCTTCTCCTGCGTCCATTCAATTCCATATCATCTCTTTCAATTCGTGAAAATAGTACAAGTTCATAAATTTCTTGTCAGTCAGCTGACTGCTTTGCTAGCTATAGTCCATCCTTTTGGATGAGTGTGGTCATCTCTTCCCTTTCGTATAGCCATAGCCGCCGCTCTTTTCTTTGAGTTGCCGCCGATCGTAGAAGTCCTTATGATGCCACTGCTTCTCTTTGAGCTGTCATCTCGAACTTTGATCTGCGCCGTTATGCTTCTATCTCTCTTTTCAGCTTGATTTGACAGCTCTCTATTTATGTCACTTTCCACATCCTCTTTGTCGTGTTGTTGTGGTTGACTTTACTCCTACTTACCTATACTTTCCTAGCCCCTGCACTGTGCTTTCTGGGCTATTGCATGATTTCGGATGGTTGGTACTCGACACAATTTTCCAAGAGCCGCACGCTATGATAACAACTTGAAGATTCGGATTTTGGATTTTCTCTATTTTAGTGTCAACCCTTTTCAAATGTAATGCTATTGTATACGCCTTACATATGAGGGGGAGTGTTAAGGGTATTTTTGGTATTGTACTTGTAGTCTAGGGTTTAGTATCTCTTGAGTCCTTCTACCATATATATAATCTCTTTGGGCTGTGCAATACAACTTGCATCCATCTATCTCTTCTCCAAAGATAACACCAAGAACAAACCTTTGTCCTACCTGAAACCAGGACTTCAATTTTTTTGCGAAATCTGGATCCGAAAAATGGACATCCTAACAAAATCGTGATGCAGAAAAGTAGATGCCAAAAGAACTTATGCATAGTATATTTGATGAACTAGATAGAGCTTAGGCATTCCCTCATGCACATTGTTTGGTAGTAAGCAAGAGTTTGATATTAGGCTTTTGTTGCAAATTATATTTGATATTTTTTTTAGCTTAGCTCTAGGGTATGTTTATATTGACTTTTGCTTCTGGCTTCTTCTTGGAGAAATCAGAGCTTCTGGCTTCTTCTTGGAGAAATCAGAAGTCAATATGAACGCCTGACTTCCGGCTCTCGAATGTATTTCTCTTACTTTCCCCATCGCTCACCCTCCTAAAAGTCACTTCTTTCGGCTACTACTATTCATTTTCAGGCAAAAGCCATTAGCCGCAACCAATATGAACAAGCCCCTAGTATCAGAGTATTTAGCTCTGTTTTTTGTGTTTTATGATAGCATAATTAACTGTCTTCCTAAGTTCTGATTATACATAGCATTAGATATTTGCTAAGATAACTACAAATTATTATAAATGTTACTTCGGTGTTACGATAATATCTGATTAGATCTGCAGCCATATCCATATTAGTTCTAGATCCTATCTCCATTCAGATGTGTATTGATCCATAATGCCAAATTCTGAAAAATTATGGACCCATATATGGTTTAGGGGTGTGTTTGGCATTGCAGTGACCTTTTAAAAAGTACTTCCAATCTTCCATTATTGCTTTTTTTAGATAATGGAAATATTTTACTGGAATTGGTAAAGATTTTCTGTAACTGGATCTCACATCGTGGTGCAACAGAACACAGCAATGCCAAAGTAGATTTAAGTAATATCCACTTTCATATTATATCATCTATTGCCATGTACAGTGGAAGTAAATTTATTCTGACAAGGCCATCCAGTAGGATCTGTTTTATCCCATAGATTCTGTTCTATAACTTGAAAGCCCCACTTAAACTGATTATTCCTTGGCAAAAGCTCTATTAAACCATTTGATGCACCCAGGCAGGTACTTTATTGACAAAGGATGTTTAGAATTTTAGATTATGTCTTGTTCACCAAACAGGTTGCTGCTTGAATGTCATGTCTAGCATTTAGAATTAAACATGTAGTAAAATTTAGTATATTCATTATGGAGACTACTAGTTTTATATCATACGCTGTTTGAGACGTTTATTAGTTAATACTTAATTTATCTTTTGGCTTACATAAACGTGCTGATATGTTCTGTAAATGCCATTTTGCTATTTCATAGTTGTGCTGCAATTTGAAAATCACAGCATGAATGAGAGTTTGCTTTCTTATTACTTGTAGGAAAGAACAAGTATGGCCAGAGTTGGACCAACTGCTCCGTGATGATGATGACATGGCTGGTGCATTGACTCCTTACACTGCTGCTATACCTGAATACAGAGTTGTATTTATTGATAAATCAGATTTAGCATTCCAAGATAAATCCTAGACACTTGCCAATGGCAATGATGTTATTGATATTCATCACCCTTGCAGGTATTCATATGTCGAAAGGATTTACCAGCACCTTCTGTTCAGTTAGAATTCAATATTTACAATATACTCACCATTTTGTTGAGTGTCAAGGTCTAACGTTGCTGTTCAAAAGGAACTCCATAAACCAGCTTCTGATCGCTCTTGTATTCATCTGGAATTTGGTATTTCAGGCACCGGTCTTGTGTAAGTTTCTTGATATCCGTTGCCCAAAATTTGTAAATCGTTCTCTCTCTTTTTTCCATACCAAATGTCTCGCTTTCCAAATTTCAAGTGTTTCCCTGTGTCTTCTCTCATGTAGTTTAGATAATTTTTTGTGAAGTTAAATGAACGCCAGGATTTTCCCTTAAATATTTTTTATTGATATAACTTGCATTTTTTAAAACTGTGTCAGGTATGAAACCGGAGACCATGTAGGTGTATATTCAGAAAATTCTATCGAGTCAGTGGAAGAGGCTGAAAGGCTACTGGCTCTTTCTCCAGATACAATCTTCTCCATCCATGCAGACCAAGAAGATGGATCACCCCGTAAAGGCGGTTCCTTGGCCCCACCTTTCCCATCTCCATGCACCTTGCGGACTGCACTTTTACGATATGCTGATCTACTCAATTCACCAAAGAAGGTCCTCACGACCAGCAAAACATTTTTTCCTTAAAACCGTTATGTTACCTTGTGATCATTTGACCGATCGTTGAATGATTATGCATGTTCATCTCCAGGCTGCTTTGCTTGCTTTAGCTTCTCATGCTTCTGACCTGAATGAGGCTGAAAGACTTAGATTCTTGGCTTGTCCAGCTGGAAAGGTGGTTGTTTTAGAACTTGTGCTATACGGTGCTTAAAGTGGTTGGTAGTCTTTGCTGACTTGGTAGTCTTTGCTGACTGGTAGACTTATGTATTCAGGATGAGTATTCTCAATGGATAGTAGCTAGCCAGAGGAGCCTTCTTGAAGTTATGGCTACATTCCCTTCAGCTAAGCCCCCTCTGGGAGTATTTTTTTTTGCAGCGATAGCCCCTCGTCTACAACCACGATACTATTCTATATCATCATCTCCAAAGTAAGTGTTTTGGTTTACTTACACATTCTTCGATTTTCATCCTGTGTTTAGAAGATTGAACAGTAAATCTGTAAAACCTTCATTTTTGTGAGGTTCAGCATTATGAAATGATCACGCAATGGTTACTTAGGAAATTCACTTGTACCTTGGTTAACATTAATCCTCCAACTCCAATATTGTTGCAACAGATGCATCTCGTTTTGTTTATGGTCATACTTGACCATCTGGCTCATCTCAGTATACCATATTATGCTTGAGGTTATGCTACCTATGGTAATGGTGGGACCTCTGACAGCAAAAATATTTTCTCTGCAGGATGGCTCCCTCCAGAATTCATGCAACATGTGCACTAGTTTACGGGCGTACACCAACAGGAAGGATCCACCAAGGAGTTTGTTCGACATGGATGAAGGTAGGTTTCCCTCACAAATTGCAAAATTTCCTTTTTGGTATGAGGCCATTAAATTGCCTGCAACATGAAAGTTTCCTACAGTTGGATTTATTCCTCTTCGATTGTGTACTTTGTAGAACACAATTCCATTGGAATATAACGAAGAATGCAGCTGGGCACCGATTTATGTGAGGCAGTCAAATTTTAAGTTACCTGCAGCTCTATCCACGCCAATTATCATGATTGGTCCTGGGACAGGGCTAGCCCCTTTTAGGGGTTTCTTGCAGGTATGTTTTGCCAAGGAATCTGCATTTCTCTTCACTTAGGATTTGAGATGGCCCTAGTGACTTTATTTGTTCCTGCTTGCTCAGGAAAGATTAGCTCTGAAAGAATCTGGAGTTGAATTGGGCACTTCAATCCTCTTCTTTGGATGCAGGAACTGCAATATGGTACAAATTAAAAGTAGTTAGTGAAACAAATACAATTTATGGGTGTCTTGCTATTGGTGGAATTCTATCTGAAGGACTATCTTGCAGGACTACATATATGAAGACGAATTGCAAAATTTCATTCAGGAGGGGGCACTTTCCGAGCTAATTGTTGCCTTCTCTCGTGAAGGACCAAAATGGCATTGCTAGAGACGTACACAGGATTCTTCATACAATTGTTCAAGAGCAGGTAGAAAAGACCTCGTTTCATCTCCGCTGTGTGCCTTTTGGGATTATGTATTTACCACTTAGAGAGATGGTGAAAAGGTTATTCTATGATTGTTCCTAACACTGCATTTGCATTTTGTTTCAGGGATCTTTGGATAGCTCCAAAACTGAGAGCTATGTAAAGAGCCTACAGATGGAAGGCAGGTACCTACGTGATGTATGGTGACACACTGACACCATCGGTCATTCATAGCTCCAGCGTGTAGAAGTAAAGGTGTCTTGCCTGTATGACATGGTGGATGCCAATCCAATCGTGAGTTTTCAGAATGAAGCGTGACATTGCTTAGAAATTGAAGTTAGGCCCCATTCAATTCGGATGTGGTTGATAGCTTTTAGCTGAAATAACATTGTAGAGGCTATTAACTTTTGTCTAAGGCATTCAATTAAAAAATGAAGAAAAAATAGGGAAAAAATCGTTATATCTTTACGGACAATGTAAAGTAAAAAGAAAAAGAAAGAAAAAAAGGATACGTTAAGCTAACGTGTTTAAAACGGTTTTTGGCTTCTGAAAACTAAAGTCAGGAGTGAAAAGCCGCTTGGAACGGAGCTCAGTTGTAAAGTGGTAGAACTTAAAAGTTGGTCTATCCCTGGTAAACTTGTAGCAAAGGGATACATCATACAATTTTAAGATGAGGGCATCATGTATACATTAAAAGACGGCCGAAACAAATTTTGCATCTGGTTTAAAGAACAAATGCTCAGATCCTATTCTCTTTTGTAGCTCAGGGAGCTCGACTTGTTGCTTTTCCTTTTTATCTTCTATCTAGGTGCATCGACAAGACGACAATACTGTAGGGAAGGTAATGTGCAAGTTGGAAATGTTTTTACAGTAGTTCTCGTTGTACAAGAGTTATCTCGGTATATGATAAACGCGAACCTCGTGGGAAAATGTAGGGTGTATGTTACTGCTACTGTGTTGACATGAAGAACCGAGTTTTTTTAGGTGATGGCGCGTGTAAGACATTCGTGAACGTTACATGTTGAGGTCAGTGAGGAATCTCAAGTGACTAAGCCATCATTTCCTTTTAAGAAGCATCGAAGAGGCCAGTACCAGTAGAGAGTAGTAAGTACCGTCTACGTGTGCGTCCTTGGGAGAAGGGAGGGGAAGTAAACGCCGGCGGACGGCGTGGTGCCACCGCCAGCGCGCTGCCCTGCCTCCCTGGGGCCCTGCAAACGCGCAAGCGGCAGCGGGACCGCAGAGCGAGCCGCGGCGGCGAAACCCGTTGGCGGCGGAGACGGCGCACTGTTTGGCCCAGCACGGGCGCTACCCACCCGCGCCACGCATGGCCGGCGGCGCCGCTCGAAATCGTGGGATGCGGCTCGGCAGTCGCCCCGCGACGGTTTAGCAGCGGATGGAGAACCGACAGCGGCCTTGCAAGTTCCATCCAACCAGAGTTCTTCCGGATATCTTGGTCGTTTTAGCCGACCAAATTTCGCAACTGGAGACTACTTGGTATCACTCTTCAAGTTTTGAGGAGGCATCCTGCATGCGTTGGCCGTTGGTGCTTCGAAAATCTTCCCACATGCTGAGAGAATTAGACTGGACGACTGCAAACCGACGACACGCACCACTGCGATACTACTGAGTACTGACGTGAGACAATACTGACGGTGAGACAGGTGACGACACGCATCGAATCCACAAAACTAACTCCCAAGCTTTGCCAGAGATGCTAGTAAATTTACAGTAACCAACTTAAAGCCTTGATTTGATAGACATCCGTGGCCTCAAATGTCAAACAAAACAAGCAAGTATACATTGCTAAGTCAGTGCATAGGATACGTCTTCAAGGGAGACACACGGTGCCATTCCGAGAAGGTGTCTGGCCTGATCGTGACGAAGCATGTACTTGCGAACTGCGATCAAATTATTGCCATCAAGTTTCATGAAAACATCTGTTGGTGGTTGGAACTTTGGTGCTGGCATAGGGTTCGAAGTGCTGTTTTCTTTTCCTGTTCTCAGTTTAGTTGTAGTGGTCAACTGAGAACCTTTCCTTGCAAGTATGATGCCAAGACGTAGCCTTTCTACCTTCCAGGCATAAATAATCCCATAACGAATCAGGTGGTAAGACTTTTTGTAGCTAGCTATTACTACTGCTTAATCCCTTGGTCTCCCTTGCTACTCACATACAAAAAATGTACAAGTACCTGCATGCATGTGCCACCTCTCCTCACATTTGCCTCTTTCTTTCTTTCTTTCTGCAGACATGTGAGCTAGGGCAATATAGGGTAGGTTCTTTTAGACTATGGTTTGTGATTTTTAGGTTAAATTTTGGAATTCTAATGTTTGCAAGAGAGATTACGAGGAGGGAGATAGCCGTATACGATTTTAGCTCATATAGTTGAAGTCGGTACAGTATGTAATACAATCGACTAACAGATTCCGCTTTGCAAAAACACACCATTTGAAAGTAAGTTACTATTGAAAAAGTGAAAAACCAAAGCAACAACCCGGCTGAACCCGCCATATACGTGCATGCTTGGCATCTATCCTTGCAAGAAACGTGGTGTAAGACCCCAAAATCTCAAAATCTATTAAATAAATTTCAAAATGTGCATTTTGTGATTTCCGATTGGCCCACGCGCTGTCCTCAGCCTAGCTGCCTCCTCTTCCCCATTTTCGCAGCGAGAAGGCGCATTTCTCCGGTGCGCCTCCTCACTCTTCCTCCTCCTCCTCCGTCGCTGATAGCTGGGCCCCACTCGCCAAGCTTCGTCTTCCACGTGTTGTCGCGGCCATGGGAGAGGAGTTCCCAAGCTACTGTAGCATCCATGGTTTCCAATCGTTCCGTCCCTCGTTAACACCCCTCTAGTATCCACCGCTCTCGCCCGCCTATCAAGCCGAGCTTGACGTTCGTCACAAGCCATCGCCATGTTTTTTTTTCATGAGTTCTCAGCCATAGCAGTGAGAAAGCAAGGAGAAGAGCACCCTCGTTTCGCCTTAAAAAGTCTAACTGACTGTGTTGAAAACCTAGCCGCCCCTCGTCGCTTCCATTTTGCCTAGTTGCATATCGTCTCCTTCACCGAGTCACATGAAACGTAGTCAGTGTCCTCTGTTGGAATAAACCACGCTTCACGTGTACGCTGTTAGTATAATCTTTGCATATCTGTTTAGCAGTTGCTTTCCTTCTTTAGCAGATCTTTTGTTCTCTGTTTCCTTTGCAAAAATGAGGTGTCAGGCAAGCTGTATATGGCCGAAAAATCAAAACCGACCATGGTGCCAAACTCATGTTATTGCTTTCCAGTTTTAGTTCTTATTTCCCAATTATAGTCCTTGTAATCTGCTATAAATGGAGAGGAATAAACTTCAGAAAAGCTGTGCCCGTTAGCAGCACCAAAATACATCTGTGTCCAATCCAGAAATTGTGTGCGTGAGTTTTTGGTTCATTGCAGGTGATCCTCCGGAGACCTGACATTTGGTATCAGAGCCGGTGAAATTCGACAGCAAGCTGATGGCCGGTGACGAGCGTACGTCGCCATCGTCTCCGAAGGGCGTCGGAGACCCAAAGTCCGGCGATAGCAGCACACGACGTGAGGTCATGGTGGAACGCGTCATCAATGAGTCCAGCGGGTCGGTGGAGTTCCCGGTGTTGACACGGGCAAATACCACGAGTGGGCGTTGGTAATGCAGGTGAACTTGGAGGCGCTCGGCCTCTGGCGTGCCGTGGAGACGAGCGACGTCGAGCGTCGCGAGGATCGGCTGGCGTTGGCCGCCATCCTGCGCGCGGTGCCGACAGAGATGCGCTCGGGTCTCGCCGTGAAGAAAAGTGCCAAGGAGGCATGGTCGGCTGTGAAGGCGATGCGGATGGGCGACAAGCGCGTGTAGGAGGCGAACGCGCAGAAGCTCCTCAAGCAATTCGAGAATGTGGCATTCAACGTTGGTGAGTCCATCGACGAATTCGCCATGCGTCTTGGCTTCCTCGTTGCGGAATTGCGCGAACTGGGAGAGAACATCGAGGAGGTGCGCGTCGTCAAGAAGCTGCTTCGCGTGGTACCGGCGAAGTACAATCAAGTCGCCGTGTCCATCGAGATGCTCATGGACTTGAATACGATGTCGCCAAGAGCTGGTTGACGACTCGGTGGCTAAAGATCGGTGCGGCGCCGAGGCGATTGCGGACGGCGTCGGGCAGTTGCTGCTCACCGAGGAACAGTGGGAGGCGCGCCGGCGTCAGGGCAACGGGAGGCAGCGAGCACGCATGGACTTTGTCAAGAACAGCGGCCGTGCAAAGGGCGGCGGCCGAAGCGACTACGACGACGACACAAGCAGCATGAGCTCGGGGACAAGTAGACGTTCGCGCCGTGCCAGGCGAGGAAGGTGCTACAACTGTGGCGTACGTGGCCACCTCTCCAGGGATTGCCGTGAGCCGAGGAAGGAGAAAGCACTGCTCGCCGAAGACGACGACGAGCTAGCACTCATGTAAGTCGGGCGCATGGGGGTGTCGTGGTTTAGGGGGTGATTGTTGGAATAAACCACGCTTCACGTGTGCGCTGTTAGTATAATCTTTGCATATCTGTTTAGCAGTTGCTTTCCTTCTTTAGCAGATCTTTTGTTCTCTGTTTCCTTTGCAAAAACGAGGTGTCAGGCAAGCTGTATATGGCCGAAAAATCAAAACCGACCATGGTGCCAAACTCCTGTTATTGCTTTCCAGTTTTAGTTCTTATTTCCCAATTATAGTCCTTGTAATCTGCTATAAATGGAGAGGAATAAACTTCAGAAAAACTGTGCCCGTTAGCAGCACCAAAATACATCTGTGTCCAATCCAGAAATTGTGTGCGTGAGTTTTTGGTTCATTGCAGGTGATCCTCCGGAGACCTAACATTCCTCAGCTTTAGTGCGCACCCATTGTCGTGCTCCACCATGGTCCATGCCCATTCCGATAAGCCTATGCCTCGACGTCTACGTCAAATTGCGCCATTTTGCCCCCTCTTGGAAAACCCCCAACCAATTTCATGTCCCATGCAGTGTAGCGTTAGATCCGCATCGTTATCTTTGTCTCCGGCCGCCACCACCATTGACATGTAGTTCCATCTTCAGTAAGGCTCTGACCGCGCCATGGTCATTTTTGCCATCCTTTTACTCTCCTAAACCCATTCACATGCTCCTTTGCAGTCGTTTCCCTCTGAGGTTAGCCATCGCCGTCATTGCCATTGTCGTACTCCTCTCTCCGGTGAGCCCTACCTTGAATGCGGTCACTTTTGTGCTCCTAGCCATCCCTTGAACCCGATGCGCACCTTGATTTTAGCTACCGATCGTCGTCAAGCGCTGCCACCATGAAGCTTGTCGTCGGCACCGCTGTTCATCTTCTTCTAACCATAGCAAGGCTTCTACATCGTCACCAACCACTCCAATGAGATCGTGGTGAGCTCATGAAGCTAACCCGTTGCTTATTTTAGCCTGGGATAGTAGTTTGTGAGGTCACTGCCATATATCTGTTTCTCGCCACTACATTTTATCATCGTCGGCTCACCTCCAATGACTCTAGGTCCCCATGCCACCTCCCTTAGCTTCGTGGAGACCCCCTTGGTTCTATCCCAGTGCCCAGATCTTTGTCTTCTTTAGCACCCATGCCAAGCCTGTCCCCTGCCAGAGGCACTGTGCCGCTCAACGTTGTTGCACCGCCATCTCCGTCCACCTCTCTAGCCATCGACACTTCTCAAAGCTTTATCGTGGTCTCCTTGTTCCGTTCCCAAGCTACACCGCACCTCTCTGGCCCTCCTTCGCCGTCGACGAGCTCGCCCGAGCTAGCCGTGCTATGCTCAGCACTGTGTAGTGCATAGTAATCCATCTCCTTATCGCTAATGATGATAGCTTAAGATTAGATTAACTTAATTAATCTTGGTTAAATCTACTAATTTTGTGGCATGTCGGCCTGGTTAGGTTAAATAGTTAGATTTATATTTAAATTTGATTTGAAGAATTGTGTCACTACGTGTGGTCCCTACCTATCAGTTTTTAACGAAAATAATAGAATCTTCACCAATAGGCCCCACTTATTAGCCTCGCCAAGCATTAATAACCAATCTTTCTAATAGAAAGAAAAAATATAAATTAAAATGGAAAATCCATGCACTGTATATTTCTTCTCTTTTTCTAGGATTTTCTCTCTTGGCAAAAATTTGAATGCTTATAACTTTTGTGTCCGAACTTCAAATTAAGTGAAACCTGTTCATAGATTTTTATAAAATCATGAAATTTAATAATATGCTAAAATAATTGTTTTTTACTCTATCTGAATTTATTTAGTATTTATTTGCATTATTTTGCTTTATGCGATAGATTTTGACGTACCGAAAATAGTTCAAGATTGATCCAGAGCAAGAGATAATTGTTTAACAGTAAGATAAGTGCCTCTCTTTGACCATGTTGATCCTATAATTTAATATTATGTATTTTCTATCTTTAAACTATTATGCATGCATATATTTTTAGTAAAATCGCTAGTTGGTAACGTTGATAGTTATACCGATTCATTGCATTGATTCTACCTTGAAAAGTTGCTATACTCAATGTTATCATCTTAATAATTATATCCACAACTTGTATGATTGATTATGGAATTTTAGAATAAGTACAAGATATAGCTGCTTGGCAATACATAGTTTGTTAGTATTTAGATGATAGGTTGGTTACACTTTCAAAATATAGGTTTGATTATATTGCTGGACCAATGGGGCCACTCTTGATACTTAGAAAACAAAATTGAAAAATTGTAGTTTTTACTTGAGCAAGATATTTATATAACTTGTGGTGTGAGAGGGAACTCACGTGTAGTGGTAGGTTGCTGGAGACTCTTGTTCGAGTCGGTTAAAGACCGTGAATTTATATGTTGTTGATATAAACCTTTTTTTTGTACAATCACAAGTGCCTTTCTGGGAAGACCCTAGTGTAATAAGTTGTTTAGGTCTAATCTTGCACCCGTGGTAGATCAGAGTTGTGCAAGCACCAATACGGTGGCTCGAGGTGGTTCCTATCACAATTGTGCATAGGGCTAAAACTGTCGGCACAACGATGAACTCATTAGGGTTCAATGTTGTTCTAACTCCTGAGGGCTAAAATTCATTGGGCAAGCCTTGTTAGATCTAGTGTTAACCACATTATTCGTATCTTGTAGGTAAAGTGTACGGTCTTTGCAGAGTGTAAAATCTATTCGAGTAGCCGTACCTCTGGTTATGGGCAAAGATTAGCAATGTCACTTAAGGCTAGTATTATGTTATCAAATCACAGTTCGGAGTGGAAGGTATCCATTTTTTTGAAACTTGGTCACAAATATGTGAATGTCATTGCTCGTGGCTATGGAGAGCCATTTTTTTATTTATGCTTACGTTATCTACTTGTTACTTTGTATCAAATGTCAATTGCTTTTATAAACTTCCGATTACAATCTGAAAAACTTGGTAGGATAGCTATCTCTCTTGATATAGCCTTACATACTATATAATTTTGCTATAAAGCCTTGCATAGTATATTTTTATACTCATAATTGCTTGTTGAGCACTATCAAGGCAAGAAGATCTCCAAATCAATTACTTTCACGTCACGGGTATTAGCGAAGTTGACATCATTTACTAAGGTTTAATCCCCGACCGTCGGTATTCTCCTGTTCAGAAGAGCCACTTGATGCTGGTGATTGATTGAGGGCAACTGAGAAGAAATTGGAGGTAGCTCAATACAGTGACAAAGAGAAGGTATTGTATGTCTCTTATCAACTTTAGGGTGCAGCAAGCATATGGTGGGACAATTTTTGTGCTATGCAACCAGAAGGATAAGTCGTTACATGAAATGCTTTCAAGGAGGCCTTCCGTAAGGTTCATATCCCAATCAGCCTTATGGATATCATGAAGAGGAAGTTCTGAGAATTAAGGCAAGGCAACATACTAGTGATTGATTACCTTGACTGTTTTAATTATCTTGTCAGTGGTAAGATGCTGCCTAAGACCAATTATATTTAGTCCCCGTTCTAAATTGCGATGGCTTCTAGTTTAAAATACATTGGTTTCTTAACATTATTTTCTTTAATTTTTTCTTCTTCTGGTTTGCTCTTTTTTTCTTTACATTTATCCGTAAAGATGTAATGGTGTTTTTTATTTTTTCTTTAATTATTTTTTAAAGAATATAATAATCGTTATTGTGCTATTTGAGAAAAAAAACGTAGCACTCTAGAACCGAACCTTAATACTTCTACTGTTCGGTTAGTCACATTTTGCCACCCTACTGGCTGCTGGTACTTTCACACACGATGCGTGCTAGTAGTTGAGCTGAATGAATAAAAACTTGCCTTCCGGCGAAACTGAATAAAAACTTGCCTTCCGGCTGGTTTCGCAGAGCTAGCATACAGGGAAGGGGAACCCAACTTGCAATGAGTAGAAGACACACACACACACATATACACACACACACACACGTACAGTCCTTGCTATGACAGAAACGTACAACATAGTGGAGCGGATATGTCATTGTACACATCAGAATATACTGCAGACTGTTGGTTTGCCATGTCTCAGCTTTCTGGAGGATTCTGCAGTAGTTCTGATCTGAGACCTACCCTGCACCTAAATCACGAAGTGTGGTGGTTCATTCAGTCGTCGGAAGGACGGGGAAAAGGTTGTGCGAGGCACGTGCAGGCGTGAACTTTCTGGGCCGGCCTGACCGATCAAGACGCATCTCGTTTCGCCTTGAGCTCTTGATCTCTAATTTATTATTTTTAAATTTTATTTTTAAATTTTATTTTTAAATTTTTTTATTTATTTGTATTATTCCTGATGGTCTAACGTATTTTTTATTTTTTAAATTTAATTATACTAAATAAGTCACCATCAGTTACAATATAAAATAAGGTATCGCTCATTTCAGCTTGAGTTTCTTGGCTTTAGGTTATTTTTTTACTATTTTTAAATTTTATCTTTTTTATCTTTTTAGTTTTTTGAGTTTTTTTGCTAGTTTTTTTTTCTATATTCATTTGCATTGCTTGTGATGGTCTAATCTTTTTTATTATTTTTAAATTTACTTATGCCAAATAAGATATCATTAGTTACAGTGTAAAATAAGTCAGCTACGGTATATATTCAGCATAAACTGATTTAAAAAGATCAATTAAACAGTCTCTAAATTAGTTACAGGAAAAAAAAAATTATAAATCGGCTTTCTCAGTCAAACTGAGCCCTTTTAATTTAAGCTTGGTTGGTACGGAAAGCAAAGCTAGGTGTTGCGTTGCACATCCCTTTAGAATCACTCCCGTACTAGTTAACTAACAACTTCATCATGATCGCAATGAGAAGGCATGCGGTGACTTTCGTCGTCACTCGTCCCTATCTCCTTCACTTCCCCTCGATGACGTGCCCTCCCGGCTAGAGTATCCGTGGTGCAGAAGTATTATGCTTTTAGGGCGCGCTCAGCTTCCGAAGAAGCTAGCAATGAGCGTTAGACCATAGCTTTTGAAACACTGTAGATTTTTTTTTTGTTTTGTGTTGTTTTGGTATTTTTATATTTTTTTCGTATTTCTTTGTATTGTTCATGATAGATTAATATATTGTTTTTATTTTTTACTTTTTTTAATTTAATTATGCCTAGTAAGTCAACTCAAGTACAGTAAAAAATCAACCAGTTACAGTAAAATTTCAGCTAAAAGTCAGAATCCATCGCTATTCCGATATTAGAGTTAAGGAGTTTTAAAATTAAGACTTAGTTAGTGTAATTAAAAAAATAACTATAGTTTATTCTTATTCTATATTTTAGACCTATGAAAAGCCTATACGTAAGAAGTATTGAAGCAAAAATAAATTTGTTTTTTTCTTATTAACTTAAATTTTTGAGTAAATTAGCTAATACATACAACTCTATACGTGGTTATCCGTAGGATATCTTAGGTTGGTGCAGAGCGTTGCTTCGCTATGGTTACGATGTCGTCTGCTGGAAAATCTTTTCCAGAACAACATACTCTGTATCTTTGCCTATCTCATGTTTGTAATGTTCTTTTCTTTACAAAATACGCTACGTTCTTTTCTTTGTAATGTTTCTTTGACTAGAAAAGGTAGAACGCTACGCTATGTCGGCCTGGATAGGACTGCTGTTATGGAATACGTATACAAGCATATTGTCGTATATAGGCAGAGCCAACGCTGGCCTCGTCCTGCACGTAGCATGTGGTTTGGATGTTGAACGGCCTTTCGGTTAAAAGGTCGTTCATCCTATATCTTATTTTATTTTTTTTAAGTTAAAATCAGATATAAATAATATCAAATATCTATTTTTTTTCTATTTCGTATTCGTTTCGTAAAGCTTTGGATGCTCGATCAGATAGAAATTATCTACTTCTTTACGTAGGACATTGGTGATCAAAATGAATATAGAAAGATTAATCACCGAGATATCAAAGTAAGAGCACTCTATATTCTCTGTATGTTTAGATGTGACAATCTATTTATATGTTATCTTGTTTTTAAGTGAAGTCATATATACGACGGATATCACTTATCTCGTATCATATTCCATATTTTCCTCAAAATCAAAATCAACCACAGATAATATCAAATACCTATTTATCTCTTCTATATTTACTCCACAAATCTTCAATCAGACAGAAATTACCCACTTCATTTACTCTCCTACTTTCATCCGTGCGATGGCCTTTGCAACTGGATGCTCCGCGTACGTCGATTGCGTGGACGTGGTCTAAGGTCGTAACGCATAGGCTAGTTTTGTTGTTCTTGAGTTGCTCGCTGAGGAAAACGATCGGCAGTCGCCTACATATAAATCGAGGGCCATGTAAAGCAAGGATGTGACGGAAGCATTGCTACTGTATACATAAATATTCGTGCCGGCAGTTGAACAGACGCAAACAGGGCAAACAATAGCAACACTGCTATATTAGATAGGAACGTATTTACATCAGCACGTCGTTCCAGGTGCGTGGTAAGCGGGTTCATGACAGATAAATACGTAGATTCGTGGCGGCGAGCGTAGTCAGAGAGAAAATGGATCACAGGCTTCATTCCTGACAAAGGTTGTAGCATGCAGCATTATACAGTGGTAACTTTAGACATCAAAAGGCGTTTTTTGCTACCGGAAAGCATAGAAGATAACAAAATACGTCAACGTTAGGGTGTCAGGTGCCGTGTTCTTGGGAGTCTATGCCATACTACGGGCAGCGTTGCGTAGTAGCGTTCCCAGCTACCCTTTGCTCTGAGCAAAAGATATGTGAAGCAATTTGGCCGGGAAATGATAACCAAATTCATATCTGATTCGATGCTACACTGCGCGCATTAGATACCTTGTTGAAGGTTAATTGGCTGGCCTATCCTGAAACAGCCGCTTTCTGACTGAAGCCTTTCGTTGGGGAACACTGGAAGCAATTGCCATAATGAAGACAGTGAGAAGGTAATTCACTGTAGCGTTCGTTTTAACGATAGCTTCTAATTTTTGATTAAAATTTTACTGTAACTGATTTTTTTTACTGTAACTGATTTGACTTTTTGGATATAATTAAATTTAAAAAAATAGAAAAAATATGTTAGCCCATCATGAACAATGCATAGAAACACGGGAAAAAAAGCAAAAAAGTCCAAAAAAAATCTAAAAAAATTTAAAAAAGATAAATTACTGAATAGTAAAAAAATTAAAACTAAAAAATAAAACTAAAAAAAAGATGAAACGAGCAGAAGCAAGAGTAGCGAACATCTGAACAGCCATAAAAGAACAACCTTGTGTCGCCTTCAGGAGCATCGAGGATCTTCCTCGTCAGCACACAGCGGGTGTTTTTTTTTTGCCGGGTTCTGATTTTGGGAGCATCTGTAGGCCGTGAAGAAAAAGGAATAAAATAATATGCAGCCTGTAGATTTAGAACAGAGAAAACAATCGTGCAACGGTTAAAATGATTAACCTTTGGCAACGGTGGTGTTCCTACATGTCTGCGTTTTTCAGAGGTAGCTATTTGACTGATGTTGTTGAGAGCTAGACGAGGGTCCACGATATTGAGACTCGGGAGTGCACCTTCGATGGTTCAGTAGCGAGGATGGCAGGGATAGGTTGTCTTGATTGAGCGTCTGCTGTGGCCTAAATAAGTGCAGTCTACAGAGCCCGCCGTGTGATGTGTGGACAAGTCTACAGCAAATTTGGCTTTATATGTTTTAAAAAATATGTATAAGTATGATGTATGAGTTAAAATTTGCATATATGCGGTTAACGTATTTCCCCATTATACTAAATGAATAGTATCCACTAAGTATTAGATATGGCTGGTTGAGATGAAGACTTATGATTAACTATCCAACCTATCTTTCTTATATGCTCTCTTGTTTTAGGGTTAGGATTTGAAAATTGTGTGTTTGTGGTGTGCTCTCTGTCCTCCAATGTATAGTGATTGTAAAACTTACCTCCTCAAGTGGCAATACATCAATATTTAATCATCTCTATAGCTATCTCTTATTTTGATTGATTTGCTTTTAATTTGGTTGGTTTTGATCTCTTCTCTTCCCTCTTCTTGATCTTGTTGTATCATGGATGTGTAAGAGATAAAGATAATCTCAGAAAATCAATCTCCACCCATCTAGACACTTTGATAACAAATTCATCAAGAAACTTAGTTTTTGCACGATTTTGATCCTCCAAGTGATTTATTGATATGAGGGTTTTTGGCTTGATTTCTTTAGTGTTCTAACTTGTTGTGATATGTACGAATACATCTAGTACAGAGAAGATTCCAAGAAAAGGAGGCTCCAGCTGGAGTTAGTATAGATAAGGAGGCTCAACACCTGGTACGAGTGCTGTGTTTCAAGAAAAGGAGGCTCCAGCTGGAGTTAGTACAGAGAAGGTTCCAATGCTTAGAAGCTTGTCTAAGATTTATGATCAGATGAATCCTATTGAAAACAGAAGAAGACAAAGGGAGCAAATAAGTAGGCAGAGTATTAGGAGCAAGAAGAGGTTGTCGCACTGCCGCTGCATGTCGGAACTAGCCACCAGGCGGAGAAGTGGACGGCGAAGCTCAGGATCGGAGAGATAGGATCAACTCGACAAGAGCGCTAGGCATGGGAGCATGGTAGAAAGCGACCGAGCAGGAGGCGTTGTCGGCGTTTTAATACCAATCTTACGTATAATTTATTGTATTAGGGGGGAAACTCTTGAGGACCTGGCTACAATCATGAAGTGAGAAGACATAAGAATTTTTATGCAAGTTCGAGTCTTCTCCTAAGAGAATAACAACTCTACTCCTGTGTGACTATTGCTTAATGAACTGATTACACAAGAGAGTAATGCAGAATGGTTTGCTATCTGTCAATCCATCACCATCAGATCCCCTCTTCTCCATGACGCAAGCCGTTATATAGTCTGCGAAGCAGCGGCGATTATTCCAAGCCAAAAGATGCCTTAACGCTACGGGTGATAATCGATCGATGGAATTTATTCTCAGAGAGACGTGGTATCCCGTTCGTCGTGCGGTGATTGCTGTCAGATAGAAGTTATGTGTAGTTATTCCTGAGAATAAGTACATGTACTAACCGCCTTATTAGACAGACCTACAATGTGGTAGGCTGTCGTAGACAAGCCAGTCGGAGCTAAGCCATCCGTAGGAAAATCTACGACCATAAAGTGGTCGCAGGATAACTTACGACTACGTCATCTCTTAGGAGAACTTACGACCATGAAGTAGTCGTAGCCTCGTAGAAAGACTTATGACTATGAAATGGTCGTAGAAAAATTTACGACTATGAGGTGATCACAGAAGAGCTTACGCAGCCTTGTGAAATCTCTCCCTTATAGATAAGAGGTATATTCAAATAGTATAATGACGTAATAATATTATTTACAAATAAATAATAATTTTAGGATTGTTATATCCTCGTCGGGCGTTAAATCTAGCTGCGCCGTAAGTGCGGGAGCAAGAGAGAAGATTGACGTGGTCAAGGTGAATAAACAAAATTAAGGGATGATTGATAGAATTAATCCTATTTAGTTTTTTTTCTTTTTCTTGCGATGTCTGGGTAGTACAAACGTATAATAATTGAATACGTATAGAGTCTGAGTCCGAGTAGAGAAAGTAGAAGCCGAGTCGGTTTCTTGAGTCCAATTGCTGGTCTTGCCCGTGGCCTTTATAAGGCACAGCCAAGCCCTATATACATAGCAAGGCAAAAAAAGAGTGTAAAAGAAATAATTGAAGAAGGCAACAGAAAAAGATGTCTATAGTTTGCATATGCAAAGTTTCTTGTGCTACGTGATCGTTGAGTACATGCATGTTCTTGCGTGCATGCACGTCGTCGAGCTCCATCAATATCCTTAGGGCCAACATTCGATCACCTACCACCTCGCCTCCGTCCGCGGCCACAACCGCTAAACGAACTGTCCACTTGTCGCTGTTGAGCCTGCTCACAGGTCGCCGCCTACACCAACCCGCTCGCAGGTCGCCTCCGAGCACGCTCCCAGCCTCTCTAGCAGCCTCCAAGCACAGCTTGTTGTACCATATATACTACCATTCATTCACACAGAGAGAGAGAGAGAGAGTAGTGGAAGGGGAAGAAAGCTTGGTGAGAAGGGGACACATGAGTCCAGATGGAAGCGATCGAGGCTTCAAGTGAAAGGAATACAGTAGGAACTAATGCTTCGTGAATCGCACGGCTAGGATTGTGTTGAGAACAAAATCCAAAGGTAATTGTCTATACCGTTGGTTTGCTATCCAACGGGATCCTGACGGTTAGTTTTTCTCTTGTATGAAAACATGTATTGATCCTTTGTTTAGTTTCAGCTTCTTTTTACAGTACATGTACTCCAGCCAGTAGATCATTAATTCATTCGGCTTCTGTAAGAAGTTGCGAAAATACGACACATTTGGTCACATAAAAGTGAACTAATACCACCATGCGCATTGCTTAGGAAACAGACCGATAAGGTAATTAATTAGTTCGTTAATTTGCATACTCTTGATAGAACATTTCGTGCACTGACTGCTACACCGTCGCAGGATTTACATGCAGCTTTACTGATTACTGAACGTTTATTAATTACCGGGGAATTTAAGCGCAGAAGGCTTGGACAATTTTGCTGCGACACGATTCTCCGGCCATGCATGGCCAACCATCGATCTCTAGCGCAAGAGTTCATACCCCCTAGTAGTACCTTAAGAGGAATGTAGCAGATCACGAACACAGGAGCTAGCTATCCACGAGAATTCGACCTCTTTCAGAAAGGCAGGCGGTCGCATAACTACTCCAAGTAACGCATATCCCGGTGATCTGATCGATATGCACAGAACCCTTTTTTTTTACGTTCGGTTTCTCCTAAAACCAAAATAAATAGAACGGTTTGTTCAAACAATTTCTCGAAGCTGTTTAGTATACATCATTCACATCAATATTTTCATCATCAATCGTTGACTTAAAAAGTAGAGATAAAAGTTATCAATCATAGCCCTAAAATCCATATCCTTGTCCGTCTGCTGAGAAATTGCCAAAGAGAAAAGGCCCAAAGGTGTGTACACGTCGACGAGGGGCCCCGTGTCCCCGTTGCTGCTTCCTCCATCCGATGCATAAAGCCTCCAATTCTGCTCTCTTAACGAATAATAAAAAGGGTTACACGACCATAAAGTTGATCCACTGCATCATGTTTTACGGTCGTACTACTACTATCAGGCTTTGACGGGTCAATGCATACCTCATCAAATATCAACTAATCTACATATGCCCAAATGGCGCACATAGAGATATGACGAGCTTGCATACATTAGATTTTTTTTCACTCCTCTTAGGGATAAAAAATAGGAGCGAGTAAAAGTTTGGAGAAAAAAATCGGAAAAGATCAAGATGATGTTTTTGGGCCACTAGAATGTGTAGGTTAGTATATTATGTTAGCCATGTATGCATCACTCCGATGACAAGGTGTGATTAATGATAACCCCTTAATTCCGGTGTTCCTTGCAAGGGAGGGCCATGCCGCTCGCAGCTCCCTTTGATCACTTTACGATATGATGTAGCTTTACTCACCGACATCTTTGACTGTGTGCTAGGCAGCTAGCTTCTTGCCGTTTTGCTCGGTGACTTCATCTCGACGTCCGACGCACGCTGCGTGGTATGTGATCTACGGTAGTTTGAAGCGTGGACAGAGAAACGGTAGATAAACGTACATGTGCCTTTACCCTGCTTGTTTTAACTTTTTTTAGTTTCTACCTCTAACTTCTATTTTTTTAACTATTCGGTAATTTTATCTTTTTTTAAAAAAATTTTAGGCTTTTTGTATTTTTCTCTTTTTCCTGTATTCTTGCATTGTCCGTGATGGACTAACATATTTTTTCTATTTTTAATTTTTTTAAATTTAATTATACCCAATAAGCTAACTCAGTTATAGTAAAAAAAAGCAAGCTATAGTGAAATCTCAGTCCGAACTCATCGCTATTCCGAACGCCCTAAGTCTGTAGCAATTCTTGTCCGTACATGTACTTCTCAGGCCTCGTCTGTCCACCCTTAAATTTGGACCCGCTCATTTTGGCTTAAAATCAGCTTCTACTTCTGACTTCTGTTTTTTTCACTATTTAGTAATTTCGTCTTTTCTGATTTTTTTGGATTTTTTGGGGGTTTTTTGCCTTTTCTTTTTTTTCTTGTATTCCTTTTGTATTGTCCATGATGGGATAACATTTTTAAAATTTTTTAAATTTAATTATGCCAAATAAGTCAACTCAGTTACAGTAAAAAATAAACCAGCTACAGTAAAAAAAGCTATAAGCCATCGCTATTTCGAATGCCCCACCATGCGAGCATGGCGGTACGTATCTCTTTTCATGCACTAGAAGCTTAACCCGATGAGAAAAGATAAATAATTCACTTATACTTTAATATTTCTTTCATGTGTAGATTTTTACAGGCCTAAGACGTGAATAAAAGTGTACTGCAATTATTTTTTTAGTTACGTCAATCATATCTTAAACTCAAGACCTCTTGCTCTGATACCATATTGAGTTTCATGAATTAGCCAATTCATCAAAAAAATTAAACTAATGGAGAAAAATAGACAATTTACTTATACTTCAACACTCTTTTTCACATTCTCTTGGCCGAAGTGACCAACACAAACATACTATTGACAACGCAAGACATGTATATGGTTCTGTTCTTTTCACTAAAAGCGTAAACTTTTGGCTTAGACTCCTTTTAACCGTAGCCACAAATGTCGTCTTACTATATGCCTTGCACACATGGGCAGTGTGAATTAAACAGAAAACTACAGAGCGCTGTAGCGTTTTTCTCCAAACCAACGGTATAGCTTATGCACATCCAATGAATTTTTACGTATACTTTTAACCATTGATTTTTCTATCCACTTGATTAGCTTCATCCTTATCCCTTGAAACTTATTCTTCACCTCTCATCTCTTTAGTCTTCCCAATAAGGCCATGACTCTCTCTCTCCACTTAGCCATGACTCTCTCTCACTTAGCCATGACTCTCTCTCACCGTGTTGTTGCGGCTCAGCGGCGTGGCTCGCGGCCGATGGAGGATGACACGGTGCGGCTCGCTACGAGGTGGAGGACGGCGTGGCGCAGCTCGTGGCGAGGCCGAGGATGGAGTGGTGTGGCTCGTGGTGAGGCAGAGAATGGAAGCGGCTCGGCAGCCCGCCCAACTGCACAAGCACGCCATGTAGGGCATCAGCCGTGTAGAGCCCTGCAAGTTTGGGCTCGGCCTTATCATCGGCTTCCTCCTTGTCACCTGCGCATACTTCTCCACCACCAAGTTCGACACCATCCACATCACCATAAGCAAGCAACCTTCCAATCATTTCTTTCTTGTCAAGTGCCACTACGCATCTGCATTTGCTTCTTGCATGGGTCACTTCAAATCTCTCTGCATCTCTATGTATGCATGCAGAAAGCCCCCCTTTCAAGAATGTAGCTATTGAGACTGGCTCATTGGTGAATGCCACTGATGGTTCCAAACAGCAAATAGTAAGTTTTACAAGGTTTCATAACTAAATTTCATGAATTTTATGCTGTTTTATGAATAGGTTTCATAGTGTTTTATAAAAATTCTGAGGCTTCATGATTAAATTTTATGCTGTTTCATAATATTTCAGAAGATTTTATGCCTAAGTTGACTAAGTTTTATATGATTTTATCTCTAAATTTAATTTTATTTTATGAGGTTTCATATCTAAGTAGACTAACTTCATAAAACATATTTAAAATTTTATAAAATCTTACAAAACTCTTAGATAAAATCTGCCTACACTGTTACAGTGCGCTAGCCCACCCCCCTAAAATAAAATAAAATAAAAAGCAGAGTAGTAAAAAAAAAAGGTGAGGAAGCCAGGTCGAGCGGCCGGTTGGCATAGGCAGGCAGCTACGCAGAGGCCGAGCCTATCCGGTCCAGAGCTAGCCATGCATGCACAGCCGGGCCTTTGCTTCCAAGGCGGTCAAGGATACCGTCCCCCGCCACCCGTACCATGCCTCCACCTGTACAAACACCACGTCACCACCAGTGCTACCGCTACCACTACTGCGCCATGCAATGGCAAACGCACCGCTTCAGCACAAAGCCTAAACCACGGAGTAAAAGCATCCCCCCCCCCACCTCTCTACATACATGGCCCCTCCTCGAAACCCACACATATATATAAATATTCCGCGCCTCGTTGCCCGTGCGTCCTCTCTCTCCCCCTTGTGGCAGCGCCTGTCTTACCGTCTTCTCCTTCCTCTATTATACTACTACTATCAGCCTCTCCACCGCCCCATTCTTCACCTCCCAGGAAAACCCCTCGCCTACAGCTTCTCTCGGCCCTCGGAAAAAACTCACCTCGAGAAGTTACCATTCTGACCATGGACATCGACACCTCGCATCACTACCCATGGCTCAACTTCTCCCTCGCTCACCACTGTTAGTCATCGATCTCTGCGTTTCTACTGCATGTAAGGGTGTCTTCGTACGGGGCGTCATGCTTACGCGTGGATGTGTGTGTTTGTGTGTGTGCAGGTGATATGGAGGAGGAGGAGAGGGGAGCGGCGGCGGAGCTGGCCGCCATAGCCGGTGCCGCGCCGCCGCCGAAGCTGGAGGACTTCCTCGGCTGCGGTGGCAACGGGCGAAATGGTGGCGGCCCGGTTTCTGGAACGACCGAGGCGGCAGCCGCCGAGCTGTACGACTCGGAGCTCAAGTTCATAGCCGCCGGCTTCCTGGGCAGCGCGGCTGGAACGGCGCCCGCGCCGGCGGCTCCTCTAGAGCAGGCCGACGCGATGCTGGCTGTGCCGGCTCCGGTGGCTCAGGCGCCGGAGCAGAAGAAGGCGGTGGACTCCTTCGGGCAGAGAACGTCTATCTACCGTGGCGTCACAAGGTACGAAGAGATCGATCGATCTATAGGCCAAAGGGCCAAAGAAACCTACAAAAACGTGCCCTGTTTGGGTGCTTGAGCTATTTGCTTGCAAACTACTGGTGCATGTGTGCTACTTCGTTCACAAGGTCGTTCACAGTTAAGTAGATGCAAACATGCATGAATACATACATAGATGAAGATATTATTTTGTGTAGCTGCTATTATCTTTTTCTTTGTGGTGATGGTGTAGAACGATTCATACACCATTCATCGATAAAGGCAGAAATGATTGAACTTGTTGATTAATTATGTGAAATAAGCTACCTCTTTTTTCAAGGTTTTTTTTTCAAGATTTCTTTTCTTTCGAGAGATTGTTCAAGTTTTATTTGCACTATAGGAGTGCATCTAAATTTTAGTGGCTGTTTTTGGTGATTTTTAGGCACCGCTGGACGGGTAGGTACGAGGCGCATCTGTGGGACAACAGCTGCCGACGTGAAGGCCAGAGCCGCAAGGGCCGCCAAGGTCAGCTCAGCACACAATACGTACCATTTATCTGTGCTAGTCTAGTGCGTTCGTCTTTGATGCGTATATGTATATGGCCAACTTACTTGTGTCGATGTTTTTTAACATGTCAACTTGGTGTATTGTTTCTCGTTAATGGTTGATGCTTCTGGTGTCTTCTTCAGTGTACTTGGGTAAGAAACCGAGACTTCTAGTTCTTCTCTTAAAACATTTATTGTATATATGAAAGATGCGATGAATGATGACGAGTGTTGGTACTACATGAAACAGGTGGCTATGATAAAGAGGAGAAGGCGGCGAGGGCGTATGATCTTGCCGCATTGAAGTACTGGGGTCCTAGCACCACCACGAACTTTCCGGTAAACACACACACAGATAGATTACATGCATGCATGATTAAAAGAACCCCTGATGCAAGAGTGTATAGTAGAAGCATGAGCATATCTATGTGCTGGATGTGTCTTTTATGGGTCAAGTGTTCCTTTAGGTTGCCGAGTATGAAAAGGAGCTTGAGGAGATGAAGCACATGACACGCCAGGAGTTTGTAGCTTCACTTCGGAGGTATAGGCTAATGGTGATCACTCTTCTACTGTTGTAACATTCTATGCTTGCTCCCTTGCATGGCCATTCTATGCATGCATGCTTCATCATTTATATATACTTCGTTACTTCATAGCTTTGTTACTCAAGTGGATTAATTTGATGAAAAAAATGTAACCTGGTGCAGGAAGAGTAGTGGATTCTCTCGTGGTGCTTCCGTATACAGGGGTGTCACAAGGTTCGTATTCCCTCCCATCTTTCACTTGAAGTTGTATATGTTTGGCCTTTTGCGTGTTTGTCATCTAACTCTCAAGTATTGTTTTGCATGCAATCATGTAGACATCACCAGCATGGGCGATGGCAAGCAAGGATCGGAAGGGTGGCTGGTAACAAGGACCTTTACCTCGGAACATTCAGTGAGTGTACATCTTTCATGCTGTAATATTGTGGCGTTCGCGGTATGATGGGCCTGAATTTTAAATTTTGTTTCGTACTTGGATGCGTGTTCTCTAGCTTACTTGCTAGTACGTACTAGTAACATAGCTTCATATATATGTATGTGGAATTATGAGCAGATTAACAGTTACGCATACAAATTTCTTCTTTGTTGACAACGAAATTTCAAGGAGGGAGCACGTGTTGGCCCCCTCCTAGTGAGCATTAGTCATCTTTTTGTTTACCCTCGCATTACAGTACTAAGGGCCTGTTCTTTTTGGCTGCGGCTGATGGCTTTTGGCTGTAGCTGATGGTTTTTTGGCTGTTTACGACAGAGATTGCGAAAAGAGAGATACTCGCTTGCGATTTTTTATGGTACATATATTAGTTTTTTAACGTGTACTATAATTAACTTGTAGATCCTATCTTAAAAAAATACTTCGTTTAAAAGTTAGTTACTGTAGCAAAAGCCAAAAACGACTTTTAGAAGCCGCAAAGAACAGACCCTAAACCTCGCACGTAGGTTCCATCTTATTTATAATCTGTACGTACAGGCCTTGCAGCTAGATTCGTCGACATATTTTCCGTGGGTCAAAAACATCTACTTTGACCAGAGGTGTGCGTGTGTACAGGCATGCCCACATTCGATTCAAATTTGTCATCTTTTGCTCCATGCATGATGGTTTGGGGCTAGCTTTATGCAGTGGGGAAAAGAAGAAACCATGACCACGCATGTATGGTTAGATTGCAACATGAACACACTCTTTCTTCGTGCACTGCATGTAGCAACCTGTGTTTGGAGCATTATTACTGTTTGGAGCTCGGCTTTCCACGAAGCATGTGACCGGTGATTATATTAGTAGTACCTTGCTGAAACGGCCATTATTGTACGTACTGTTGGACTTAACTAAGCTCACCATACCCATGGTTCTGTCAGAAGCAACTTAAGTCCAAAGTCTTGAAGATGATGCAAACTTGCATTGCTGTCTAGGAACTGGAAAGGTCATTTGCAATATATCTTGTGCGTAAGTTTGGTTAAGCCCATGAACCATATGTTTCATATGAAAAACATTGAGCATGCTTTTTAAAGTGACAAATTAGTGTTGATTTTAGTGCAAAAACTTGCAGTGAAGAACGCCACTTCCTTTCCTGTATATGCATGCGCTGCTACAACAACTGATGATGTGTTCTTTGTTTACATAGGCACTGAGGAGGAAGCTGCAGAAGCCTATGACATCGCAGCCATCAAGTTCCGCGGCCTGAATGCTGTCACCAACTTCGAGATCGGCCGATATAACGTCGAGAGCATAATCAACAGCAACCTCCCAATCGGGAGCATGTCGGGCAACCGGAGCAGCAAAGCCCTGGAGTCCACTCCGTCGAGCTCCTCCGATGCCATGCCCGTCGAAGCGGCAGGCTACACCAGCACAGCGCCATCCTCCCTTGCGTTCGCCGCCCTTCCCATGAAGTATGACCAGGACTACCTGTCATTGCTAGCTTTGCAGCATCACCAGCAAGGGAACCTGCAGGGGCTGGGCTACGGTCTCTACAGCTCTGGAGTAATCCTAGATTTTACTAACGCCAATGGAGCTGGTGCAATGTCACATTGCTACCCTAATGGTGTCTTACATGAGCAGCAGCAGCAGCAGCAAGAGCAACAGGGTCAGTCTCAGTCACAGAGCTCCAACAGCTGCTCCTCCATACCATTTGCCACACCTATAGCTTTCAGTGGGTCCTATGAAAGCCCCATGACACCAAGCCCCTTTGGATACTACCCAAATGTGGCAGCCTTTCAGACACCAATCTTTGGAATAGAATGATTTGGGGTGGTGGCATTTTGCATGCAAAAGAAGGCCTGATCCTGATGTGATGAGATCAAAACTGACATGGTTCTCACACACAAAACATAAAGGGAGGAAAAGAGAGGTATGATGCAAACATCGGAAGCAGCATGCAGAATGCAGGAGGACACTGACAAATCAAGAGAGGGGAGAAGACTGCGCTAGCAAAATGATGCAGCAAGCATTCTCCCTTTCCCTTTTGTAGCTTTGGGTTTTTTTTTCCTGCTTTTGTCATCGCTGAGCTTTGTTGCCCTCAGCTTCTTTTGAGCTTTTCTTTCTGCTGACATGATTCTGCGAGTGCCATCATAGCTTAGCCCTGTACAATGGAAGCAGGAACGTCTTTGTATCTTTTGCTTATCTCTCTTTTCTCCTTTCCTCGCTCGCTCGATCGCTTTGTTGCCCCCCTACTGCTGTATGCTTCAGGGGGGATATGTTCGAGCTCATGTTTACTGAAGAAGTTGTCCACAAATATAGCGCTCTAACTCTGAATTGTTAGCTTGCTAGTACTGGCCTCATCGATCGTAAGAAATGCGTATGTGAATATACCTTGGTACTGAAATAAGTATACTCATCATGGATGCTGTGTGTCAGTATACTGCCTACCTGGCTATCGATCATATGACTTAAGCTGGTCCCCTGGGATGCAATCATTCTTGGCATGCTTGGCTCATGCGAACAGGCAACACTCTCCATCCTTCGATGCTGCGTGTCTCCGGCACAACGACCTCACGCTACTTACGTACGTCAAAAGACACGCCGGCTAGCTGGCTGGCTGGCTCTCGAACCTCCGCTTTTGGCTTCCTTGTTCCGATCGGCCGGTCGTGTACGCCTTGTTCCATTATCGATACGTGGCAACTCCGTGACGCTGCATGCGTCGACACGTGCCTTCTGCACGCTTGCTGCGTCGAGTCGTCGTGCGTGCTACTGCCACGCACAGCACCTCGGCGTTTTCTTCGGTTGGAATTCGCGCGCATCCTTTGTTTTCTCTCTTCCGCGGTTTGGAGGGGAATTGGTCTGTTTCGGACTGGGTTGGGTGGCCACTCGTCTCGGGCCGGGGCGGCTGATTTTGTGATCGATGTGTCTCGGTTTTTGTGTGGGCCGTGGGGCGACTTGGCACCCTGCTGCTCCACGCTCCACATAGAAAACAGTGTTCACCGACAGTCCGGTGCCTCCCCTTCAAGTTCATTCCGGTGGATAAGTAATTGTTGACCGAAAACTTCACCATATGAATGCGAATGCATGGATCTCGACGAATAGGTAGCTGTTTTCTCCAAGACCCACCTCGTCGCATCTGTTCCATCCATCGGTGAACTAAAATTAATTCACGGTTAAAGTATGATCTGTATTTAGATCCGTGTCCAAACTAGACAAGTGCGTCGGCCGGTAACATGCTGACCTGGTCTTGTTTTCGTATTTTACTAGGACTTTTATTCTCTAGTCCTATATATACAGGGGAGACGGTCGTGGCACCGAATTCGGCAATAGTGACGGCAGACGACGACGAGCAGCGATGTAGCGAGCATCTAGGAAGGGTGGAGAATCCACTTTAGGCATTGGCACGAACGGAGGTGGTGTGGAGGTGGCTGGCGACGGTGGAGCTTGACTGGAATAGGGGAATAACGTAGTTATGCTACAGCGGCAATGCAACCAAATTAACGACGGCTTAAGCATCTAGAGAGTGATGGGGGTGCGGTGGTGGTGTCGGCTTGCCTTAGAACGGTTTGAGGAGGGTTGATGATGGTGTCCGTGGGTAGCAGAGCAATGGCGCACAACGGCAGTAAGCTAGATGATGAGGACATCACTTCTAATGATATGAACACTCCTCTTACTGCTTTTATGAATGATGGGCAAAGTCCAATTACTCGAGCACGTGCTCGTCAATTCAACTATTAGGTAAACTCGTTTTTAGGAGCCAATAATATTTCCGTTGAGAATTCGATACTTCCTAAGACTTGTGATTTTCTCGTTCTTAGAAACTATGGAGAAGAACTATGCGAGCTCAAGTGTAGAAGTGGAACCGTCAAGCGCAATCCAACTCATATTCGCGAGTTCGACTCAGATTCGGACTACTTGACAGCACCTACTTCAAATGGCCATAACTTTTGATCCATAAGGTTTCTCGGGGCCCGTGAGTACTCGTTGGAAAGATTTTGGAGTCTACTTTCAGATGAATCTGGTCTCGACTCGAAATTCCATCCGAGCCGATCAGAAACTACAAAATAAGTTACATCACTTTTCCAGTCCGAGTCAAAGTGGGCCTTAGACCTTATAATCGAGTCATGTGCGGCTTCCAAGTGTGTTGGCGACCGCACCCCCTTTTATTAGTTAAGTGTGGCTTGCCCCTCCCCTATTTAAGGAGGTCGCATCCCTTTACTTTTTCTCAGGTTTTTCTTAAGAGTTTATTCTGCTTAACAGTCTCACCACACGTCCGGTTGAGGAACCCCAACTTGTGAACTTAATCTTTATTCGCAATACAATTTCAGATTGCATCTTTTACTCCCTTTCTTGTGTTTTCGATTCGCTTGCAGGGGACAGTCTTGTTGGCGAGGTCAACCACGTTCGGTACGGTTGATAACTATCGGAGCAGTGGTGTAGTGATTGCGAGTGAATCGATCAGTTTTGGTCGGAGCCTTTGGATCATCAACGTCAAGTTCTCCACAATCAACTTATCAGTATCTCTCGGAAGATCAGGCCATCGTCACATTAGGTGATATCAGAGCGTCGATTGCCTGTGAGGTAATTCACCTCTTTTAGTTTAGTTTATGTTCATCGTCCTAAAAACTCCAGAAAATTAGCTCACAAAAATAATTGTTCGTAGTTCCGCTGTCCCAACACCCCTTGTGCCATTGCAATTTTTTTCAGTATTGCTTGTTAAATTTTTTGTTACATTTTCGTGTTCAAGTTGCTGATTGCTAGTTTAGTCAGAGTCCAGTTCGTGATTGTCTAGTTGCAACTCGTGTCCTTTGCGTAGCTTCGTCGTTGTGTGTTCTTGTTCCTTGGCGCGGCCTTCCATCCGCTGCCACCCCATCCAACCATCCTTGCCGCAACCTTCCATCCTTCCCGCGGTCTTCCATCCGCTGCCACCCCATCCATCCATCCTTGCCGTAACCTTCCATCCACTGGCAACCCGTGCCGTGACCCCCCAGGCATTAGGGTTTCGGACTCAGAAAAAAAAAGAAAAAAAAAGAGAGTTTGATCTCAGAGTTTGAAAAAAACAGAAAAAATAATAAAAAAAAGAGGAGAAAAAAAGAGACCAAGAGTGTTCCTTCTGTCCGAAATTTGAAAAGTTACCAAACATTTTCCAAATCCAATGAAATTTGGTGGAGTCCTTCTTAAAACATCCATAAGCCTTCAGAAAAAAATTTGAGCAATTTCGGCTACGGGATCAAAAGTTATAGCAGTTTGAATTGAGACCGAATCGAATTCGAGTCCGTTTCCGACCCCCCTTCAGTAAAACGGGCATAACTTTTGCATACGAAGTCGGAATTTGACGTTCTTGTACTCGTTAAAAATCTAACAACAGCGCGCATCCAATAAAAATGACTGGCTTGCGCTTGTCGCCGTCTAAGACCCCCAAAATCGGCCATCTTTAGCCCTAAAACCGCGTCGCAAGTTTTTGATTTTCTGTTTTTGGGGTTTTATTCGGCCTTCCCTTCGGAATTTGGGGTTCGTCCAGTTGAAAAAGTTGTAGATCTCGTCGAAACCTTTCAAACGAGTATATATATGCCACATAAAACTCTATCTTTTCATCGTTTGAGACTAACTGTTGTATCTGCTCAAACTAGAGGGCTGTTCGCGTTTTGCCGATACTGCTGTTTCGTGCTCTCCTTCGCGCGAATAGTCTTGTGCCCTTAGAAAGAAGTTTGAGTAGTGGGCTAGTGTCTCTCCTAGTACTTATTGTGAGGTTCTCCTTTGCTTACATCAAGTCACATTGATCATTACGTGTGCGTACATACACTTCCTTGCATATGGCTTGATTGGCTAGCTGTGATTAGTCTAGGATCGGCAACTTTGACAAGTATTTTGAACAATCTTTCAACTTGTATTTACTGAACTGATTATTGCTGATCTTTTTGCTACTATATTATGCCTTCCAAGCTCCACCTACTCTTGATTAGCACAGGTCCCCTCTTACAATTGTACCCACGCTCGACAAGGTATCACGAACCAGCCACCGGTTGTACCACCTACTGTTTGCGATGGTAAAAACACTCGTAAGAGTGTGGTAAAATGCTTGAGAGTGTGTGATTCCACCTTTCCATCACCTAGTAGTTGATAGGGATAATTCCTCTGTGTTGTCTTCTATTTTCTACTAACCATGACAGGTGAGTCGTCTGATGCGTAAAAGTGTGTCGCAAAAGGAGAGATTATGACGCTCTTAGATGAACAACGTACTACCATTAATGAGGGCATCGATAGGAAGCTTCAAGCTACGACGGATATATTGCAGTGCTTCATCAATGAGAGTATTGCAGTACTCACTACACGCCTTGAAAGAATGGTGAATCGGCCACCAAACAACGGACACGAGTATGAACATGATGCACCCCAAGATCTTGAAGTGGGATATGATAATGAGAGACGAAATCGTGATGCTCAAGATGTACGTCTACGACACCGCCTACAACGCAACCGTCATGGTATGGGAGGTAATGATTTTCAGCACCACAATACTCGTGCTAATGATGACCCGCTTGCTAAAGTTAAATTTACCATACCATCTTTTGCGGGTGTTTATGATGCTGAAATTTATCTAGATTAGGAGATGATAGTTGAACAAAAATTTAATGCCTATCTAGTTCCTGAAGTACATAAAAGTCAGACAAACTAATAGTGAATTTAAAGATTTTGCTATCCTTTGGTGCAGTCAAGTAGTTAATTCCGGTTTAACACCTAATACATGGGATAGATTGAAGGTAGCCATGCGTGCTAGATTTATTCCTCCTGCTTTTAAACGCGATATGTGTAAGAAATTGCAGTGCTTAGACCAAGGTAATAAATCTATTGAGGAATATTATCAAGAACTACAAATAGGCATGCTGCGTTGTAATGTTGTAGAGGATGAGGAGGATAAGATGACTCGTTTTTATGGAGGCTTAAGGCGTGAAATTCAGGACATAATTGATTACAAGGAGTATAATGATATCAATAGATTATTTCAGCTTGCTTGTTTAGCAGAAAAAGAATTGCAGGGAAGACAACAATGGAATAGGAGCAACTATGAAAGAACTTCTGCATCGAGGTCGACACTAAGTCAAACCAAGTCAGCCCCACCTCCTGCTTTTCGGTCTGCTGCCCCCTCCGTGAATAGGGCGCGTTCAGCAGCACCGCCATCACCGTCACGCGCATCTGAGACGAGCAAATCCATTAGTGTGCAGACACCAACGCAGAGCTCTTCATCAGTTGCTTCCACGGGTCGTAAAATGGGGATTATATGCCATCGTTATAAAGGGATGGGACACGTCATGAAAAATTGCCCAAGTCAGCGAGCGTACATTGCGACAGAAGACGATGGATATGTAAGTGCTAGTGATGTTGAGTATGAATATGCTCTTGCAGCTAACCTTACAGGTAATGATGATAATCCAGATGAACATAGCGAAGAGGAGGAAATTTTAGGTACCGCTGCTACGGAGAATTATAGAACTATAATTATGCAACGAGTGTTGAGGACTCAAAAGGAGCAAGTGGAGAAGCTACAGCGCCATAATTTGTTTCAGATGTTCCTCATCGTCAAGGAATATCGTGTTCGTGTCATAATTGATGGCGGAAGTTGTAATAACTTGGTGAGTTTAGATTTGGTCAAGAAGCTTGGCTTGACCACACGTGCACATCCTCATCCATACCATATTCAGTGGTTTAACAATAGCGGTAAGGTGAAAGTAACACAATCTACGAGAGTGCATTTTTCCAATGATTCCTATCATGATGTAGCTGATTTCGACGTAATGCCTATGCAAGCTTGCTCACTTTTATTATGTCGTTCATGTGAATTTGATACCAATGTAACTCATCATGGTAGAAATAATAAATACTCTCTTATGTACAAAGGAAAGAAAATAATTTAGCTATCTTTGGCACCTGCTGAAATCGTGCAATGTGAAAAAGAGATAGCTGCAAATGAGAGGAAAGAACATGAACATGAATCTGAAAGTCAGCAAGTAGTGAAGAACATTTTCCCACCTAAGAAAGAGAAGTTGACACCTAATTTTAGGACTGAGGGAATTAAATTAAAGGGTTGTGTCACGCTTGCAACCAAATCTGATCTTGCTAAAATTCTCGACAATGATATGACTTGCTATGCTTTGATATGTAAAGACGCTTTATTTTCACTTGATGATATATCTAGCTCTTTGCCGTCTGCTGTCACTAATCTTTTGCAGGAATATGAGGATGTGTTTCCAGCTGAACTACCCACGGGACTGCCACCTATTAGAGGGATTGAACACCAAATTGACTTAATTCCATGAGCGATTTTGCCAAACCGTGCGGCGTATAGAACCAATCCGGATGAGACTAAGAAAATTCAACGACAAGTCCAAGGTCTTTTGGATCAAGGGTATGTACGAGAAAGCCTGAGTCCTTGTGTTGTTCATGTTCTTTTGGTTCCTACGAAAAATGGTAGTTGGCGTATGTGTGTTGATTGTAGGGCCATTAATAATATCACAATACGGTATCGTCATCATATTCCTACGTTGGACGACATGCTAGATGAGTTGAATGGTTCTATTATTTTCGCAAAGATTGGCTTGCGTATCGGGTACCACCAGATTAGAATGAAATTAAGAGATGAATGGAAAACAACGTTTAAAACTAAACTCATGCCTCATGCAGATGGTCCTTTTAAAGTGCTTGAACGTATTAATAATAATGCATATGAGTTAGACTTGCCTACAGATTTTGGGGTTAGCCCCCCTTTAACATTGCAGATCTACAATCATTCTTCGACGCGGAAGATGAGCTTGATTCGAGGACGATTCTAATTCAAGAAGGGGAGGATGATGATGACATTATTTCTACTGATATAAACACTCCTCTTACTGCTTCCATGAATGATGGGCAATGTCCAATTACTCGGGCATATGCTCGTCAACTCAACTATCCGGTAAACTCATTTTTAGGAGCCAATAATATTTTCGTTGAGAATTCGATAATTGCTAAGACTTGTGATTTTCTTGTTCTTAGGAACCATAGAAAAAAACCATGCGAGCTCAAGTGTAAAAGTGGAACCGTCAAGCGTAATCCAACTTATATTCGTGAGTTCGACTCAGATTCGGACTACTTGACAATGCCTACTTCAAACGACCATAACTTTTGATCTAGAAGGTTTCTTGGGGCCCGTGAGTACTCGTTTGAAAGATTTTGGAGTCTGCTTTCAGATAAATCTGGTCTCACCTTGAAATTCCATCCGAGCCGATCAGAAATTACAAAAATAGTTACGTCACTTTTCCAGTCCGAGTCAAAGTGGGCCTTGGGCCTTATAATCGAGTCATGTTCGGCTTCCAAGTGTGTTGGCCGACCCTCAATAGTACAACACCCCCTTTTTTTAGTTAAGTGCGGCTTCCCCCTCCCCTATTTAAGGAGATCGCACCCCTTTAGTTTTCCTCGGGTTTTTCTTAAGAGTTTATTCTGCTTAGCAGTCTCACCGCACGTCCGGTTGAGGATCCCCAACTTGTGAACTTAATCTTTATTCTGAAGGAATGCGCGTAGGCTACGAAAGCAGAAAACAAAAAAAATTTTCTACCGCGCACACAAGGATATCATGCTAAGGAAGAATCATGGATCGTTACCACTAGACGCGCAGCGCAGCGGAAGAAGAGTTGGAAACCGATCCAACCACGCGCGTCGAGGTAGTAGTGGAATTAGCCGATCGTCCCGAACAGATCGTCTCCTCCACGCGATCAACCACACAACGAGCGGATCCAATCTGTAGGTTGTTGACGCCGATCAACACCACAACGAGCAGTGCCTCCATCGGTATCCACACGTCCGAGGCTGGAACGCCGATCGCGAGTGTAATAGCACTCGTGAGCGGCTAGGGTTTGGCTCGGGAGGTGGCGGCTAGGGTTATGCTAGAGGTTAAAATGGAGTCTCTCCCCTCAACCCCTCGCCTCCATATATATAGACCTCCTCACTTGGGCCTTGTGGACCGAGGCCCAATAGGAGTCTATTCGGATCTCTATCCGAATTGAGCCCATATCCGAATCATATTCGAATCAGTGTTCCAACCCATTAAGCGTGCGACCCTGTAGATTCATGTATACTTGGTTGTGACCCGGAAACGTCTTTCCGGTCACCCTGTTAATAGCGGCCTCTAGTAAGATATATTAACCCTAAATTATACGTAAATATCATATCGGCTGAACCTGTAATGTTCTTATGTACGAATCTCTTTGCCTCACGATATAGATTGAGCTCAAGGCGAGACCTGTGTCATCCTCTTAATAGCTCAATCACTCTCTCGATTTCATGATAGATTATAAACTTGTGATTGACTCCTCAATCACCTTGGCATGGCCATACACTTTCATAATCCATTACATCAAGAGGCCCAGAGATATCTCTCCCATAAGGAGGGGCAAATTATATCTTGATCATTCACATCCCACTACATGTTTCATGGTAAACCCGAAGACTACTTTTATGACTACCCAGTTACGGAGTAGTGTTTAGTAATCCCAAAATAAGCTATTACGCATGTTGGGAACCATGATGATCTCAAGTCTAAGGATTCTACATAAACACTACTTGAGACCAACTGATGACACATGGAATCTCTGCAGTATCTCATGGCAGGTCTATCCAACATATGTTCACTAACACATGTCCATATTATTGATTTGGTATCACCATACCATGATCCATGAGACATATTCATCAATCAATACATATGCTGATTTTTGTCTTTGAATCATATTTGTTCCTCATATGATATATGATCAGGGATCATTTAGAAATAGCAATATTTTAGCATTAAAAGTCTCATGAATAAGTCACATACTCATTGATCAATAATGATGATATCTATTTCAAGGAACAAAGTAATGTATTATAAACATAGTATGTGATATATACATCTCCATGTTGCCTCTAAGGCATATCACTAACATATTCGTAATACAATTTCAGATTGAATCTTTTACTCTCTTGCTTGTGTTTTCGATTCACTTGCAGGGATTAGCCTTCTTGGCGAGGTCAACCGCGTTCGGCACGGTTGATAACTGTTGGAGCAGTAGTGTAGTGATTGCGAGAGAATCGATCTATTTTGGTCGGAGCCTTTGGATCATCAACGTCGAGTTCTCCACAATCGACTTATCAGTACCTCTCGAAAGATCGAGCCATCGTCACATTAGGGTCACATTACTAGAGACGGCGAAGCTAGGCAAGGAGCAAGGGGTTAGCTTTGTAGTGGTGTGGTGAAGCTTTGGACACAAGCAATTGGACTTGAATAGAGATCGAGGTAAGGAATCGAGGTTGGGCTCACTGGTGGGAATTAGGGTGTTGGCCTTGGTAGTGCGTGTGGTTAGAGTTAGGGAAGGAGAGGTGGTTGTGGGTGTAGGGCAGTGCAAAAAGAGGGTGAGGGAGTCGCATGGCTCGGCTAAATACACAGCAAAGGCAGACTCGGCACGTGGATGACGGCGTGGGTGGGCATGCGGGTTTCGAGCTGCAACGGTGAAGCTGGGGAGCGCATTGGTGGCGTGGGAAGCGTTGCCTCTCCACTGGTGCAAGTGAGTGGGTCGCTGTGGTATGTGTCGAGCAGTTGGCAGTGTGGACTGGCGGTGCTGGTACGGTGACATTTAATGCCGACACACGGTGGCTAGATGAGGTGGCGTGGCACTAGTGTAGCCTTGGCGTGGACGCTGGCGACGAGCGAGCGAGGTGGTGTGTGCAGGCGTAAACAACGTTGTGGTGTGCTGCAACGAGACTAGGGGTAGTGGCAGAGTGGCTTAAGTGCGCTTCTAAGCTTGGAAAGTGCATTTCCAAAATGGGAAAGCAATTTAGCTGTGGAAACTTTCTGGATTTAATAGAAACACACAAATTCAAGCAAAATCCAAACAAATTCAAAATTTTGAAAATTTTGGGGTTGTTTCAAGATATCGCTTGTCCCGTATCCTGTTTCGTATTTTTCTCATAGTCGGAATTGGACACGAATAATATTGGATACCCATTTATCATTTCTATGTTCCCTCTGCAAACCTTCGTTTGATTTGCTAGATGAAAATTATCCACTTCGCTTGTATCCCTGAACATGGCAACGGAAAGATGGGGAAAGGAAGTGACAAGAAGGATAATTTCGAACTTTCGATTTTGAGATCCAGGTGTGGGCGTGTGGCTATGGTTGTAAATGAGCTGAGCTAAAGTGAGCTTAAGTTGAGATTCGAGCCTGGAGTCGGATTTTGAGTTCGGTTCGACCAAAGCTCGAGCTTATTCGACCAAAGCTTGAGCTTGGTAACTACATTTTAACATAATAGCTTATAGAAAAGTTAGTCTAAAGCTCGAGCTCAGCTCAAAAAAGTTCAACAGCTACACTTTAACATATTATCTTCTACAAAAAGTTTGGCCAAAGCTCAAATAAACTCAAGCTCGATTCAAAAAAGCTCAACAAGTGGTCTTTAATAGGGCTGTAAAAAAATCTCGAGGCTCGCGAACTACTCAAGTTCGGCTCGCTTTAGACTCGATTCGAGCTTGGCTCGAGCTCCAAACGAGCCGAATTCGAGCTTCATCCCAAATTCGCGAGCTTTAACGAGCCGAGCTCGAATATTCGCGAGCTTTCAATTTTTTTACCCTCTCCCGCCTCCCCTCTCAAAAAACCTCCATGCGCCCAAAACCCGACGCGCGGCCGCCCCACCCCGCGCCCAAACCCACCTGGGCCCCACCCCGCGCCCCGCACCGCACCCAAATCCCTAACCCTACTGCGCGCCCCAATCCCGATCCCCGCCCCACGGAGCCCCGCGCGCCCCTCCCTCCTCTCCTCACCGCCCCACCCCCGCCCCCTCCCGCCCGCCTCCTCGCCCCGCCGCCGCCGCGCCTGCCTCTCCTCTCTCTCCCCTCCGCCCTCCTCCTCTCCCTCCCTCCTCTCCCGCCGCGCCGCGCCTCCCCTCCGCCCTCCCCCTCCCCTCTTTCCCGCCGCGCCCACCGCGCGTGGCGCCCTCCTCTCCCGTCCCTTCTCTCCCCGCGCCGCCTCCCGCCGCGGTGGCGCCGCCGCCTCCCCGTCCCTTCCTCTTCCCCGCGCCTCTCTCGCCCCGGCGCGCGCCTCCTCGGCCCCCGCCGCCTCTCGACCGCGCCCACGGCGCTCTCCCCGCCGCCGGCGCCTCTCGACCGGATCCGGCTCGGCCACGGCTCCTCCACGCCTCCGCCAGCAGGTACTCCCCCCGGGTCCGTCGTCCACTCCCCCTCTTCTCCCCGGCTTGTCGAGCCTACACGAGTCTCTCGAGCTTGTCCGAGCCGAGCTCGAGCCCAGCTTGAAGCTCGACGGCAATTTCAAACTCGCTCGAGCTCAGCTTGAGTTTCTACCGAGCCCGAGCCGAGCCAGGGTAAGATCGCTCGAGCTCGGCTCGTTTATAGCCCTAGTCTTTAACATTAGAACATAGGAGAGAAATATGTGACAAAAATTGAGAAGTGTAAATCGAGTCTTAAGCATACTATTCGAGTTTGAGCTTGTTAGTCTCACGAGCTTAGGTGTAAGTTTGAACTTAGCTCAAATTAAATCTAGAGTGAGCCTAGCTCAAATAGTTTGTCGATTTTTTTACAGACCTACGTGTGGCCTCTCATCTGATGTGGGGTCGCCATTTATAATGCGAAACGACGATGGCATTTTTCCATCCAACCAGTCCCAGCTATTTGATCCAACGGCGACGCTGCGACTCTGGGCGATCCGCGTGATGTTGATCGTTGGCCGCTCGTTTCTAATCGAACGAAAAATACCGCGTGGGTTTGGAATCCCGCGAGACC